>JAESUZ010000044.1:2400000-3007162 GCA_017311185.1 Proteles cristata cristata | reverse complement strand
CAGCACAAAGGCTCTGTTGGCGTAATTAATAATGCAGAGTCCTCATGTGCTCTATGATATGAATTGTGTTGCTAATTATATTGTTATGAATGTGGTTTAGAGTATTATTAATGCAGGAAATATCAATACTTAAAAGCTTTGCTGGCAGTGAGATTTTTGTTTTAGCATGAGCTGGCCCATAAGCATTAAATACTCTCTTGCTTAGAGGCATTAATCTGTACTCCCTTTGAATACATTTAATTAAAAATTTTGACTTCCTAGCAATTGCTGTTTTTATGTAACCCCAAAATGGAATTTTATTGGAGGTCAGGGCCTTTTATATAAGCACCCATCTGTCCAGCCAGGGCAATGTCCCTTAGACAAGGCCATCGATAGTGTCCGGGAGTTGGTGATGGGGGCTGGCCTTCCCTTTGAGAGTCTTGCTCCCCTAGGAAAAGTTTCAGCTTTATGGAAAAGAACAAAACCAAGTTCAGAGTCAAAAGGAGGAGAATGCCATAGAAGATATGATTTTGCTCTGTCCTTCGTTGTCACTTTTTTTAGTACACAGTTTTGAGGGTCCATTCCAAACCGCCTTGGAGCCCTCTGACCTCAGTTCTAGTTTGCTGTTTCTTGAATGAGAAGATATTTTCACACACATGATATTGCCTTGTCCCCTCAGATATGTGGGGTAGCCTCTATTATTTCCATTTTTACAGATATGAATGGTTTTATAACTTCAGAAATGGTGTGCAGATGGGCAGGAGGGAGGGCACTGTTCTACAGCTTAAATACCTTGCCTTATGTAAACCTCATAACAGTCTAAGACTAGACATCATTACTGCATTTTGGTACTGCTGGGGCTTGAGGACATGGAAGCCTCCCCAGCATTACAGAGCTGTTAGGCCCTAACTGGGATTTGAACTTGGGTCTGAGTACAAAGCAAAAGCCCCTTCCTGGCTCCTCACAGGGTCAAGTTGGTGACTCTTTGATCTAGAGTAACCAAATGTCCCATTTGAATGGGACTGAGGACTTTCCTGGAAAGTGGGACTTCCAGCTTTAAAACCTGAAACAGTCGCAGGCAAACTGGAATGGGCTAGTCGCCCTAATTCCGTGCCTAATTCCTCATTTTTTTCCATCTTCCCAGATGATTAAGATCATGAATTTATCCAAGAGACAGGATTGGAGTCTATTGACTGGCTCCCTCTGTAGGAAGTGGCTGACATCCAAGGGCTGTCAAACTAACACATGGAGGGACCAGTTTGTCACCCTGAGGGGCAGAACTCTCCCACAACAATCATGACCCAGAAAAGTAACGCTAACTGGCCCATGGACCAGATACCACTAGATGCAAATTTGTGTCGGAGATTTCCTCCAGCATTGGGTTTGGGGAAACGTAATAGTTATTGTTCAGTGCAAGGTGTCATGGAGACAGATAAACAGACCTGGTCTAGAGGGTGATGGGGGAAAAGAAGCTATGTTTATCATATGTTCACCACTCCCGATGATTTGCAACTGATTTAAGAAGCCCTCCATGGACACACCAAAGACTTTACTAATAAAGTTGAAAATATGCTAGTATTAATATAGCTGGCACTAAGAAATAGGAAACAAATGCCTGGAAGTCTGTCAGCTTATTAATCATTCCTTTGTAAGCGGTGTTTTTACTTTCATTGCTGCAATATCAAATCACAGTTCATTGGCTACAGGCCAAGCTAGCTTTTGCGTTGGCATATTACCCCGCACTGTGGTTCTGTGCTTCTTGTCCCCTTATTAATGCTGCAGACTTCCTACAATTCAGTCTAAAAATAGCATCAGTTCTGTGAAAAACACTGCATTTCTGCTTTAACCATGGTAGAGAAACATGGAAGGGTGTGTGTGTGTGTGTGTGTGTGTGTGCTCGCGCGTGCACGCGCCTGGAGAAAATATCGTGATGCCTCAAATCTATCATTTGTTGTTCTCCTGAAACCTTCTTTTTCGGCGTACTGAACATTAAAAGAAAAAAAAATAGGAAAAGGAAAAGTGGAGAGAGAAGGATAAAGAGAGAAGCAGATTTTTCCCCAGAACCCTAGCTGTGCATAATCTCTGTTTATTTTTAGTGCACAGAATGATCCTGCCAAGCTAGAATGAATCCCCAGAACAGCCTTTTATTAGAGCCTTTTTTTTTCCTCCCTAAATGAAAACTGTGTTCCACTCATATTCTGTCCTATTCTGCTTTCCTTCATCAGTCGGAACTGCGAAGTGGCCATGGAAAAATGATTGATTGGCCTATTTCCTTATATGATAACTTACAAAATTACGTCTTCTTTGGGTGCTTTTGCACAGAAAATTCCTAGATTAAAAGTATTCCAGTGGTAAGGTTTCCCTAAACCCCGTCCCTGGTTAGAATGTCTGTCTGTCTATTAGCCATGCCAGCACTCAAGCATGGATGACACAGTGATGATTTCTCTAAATCCGTGATTTATTTTGGACCCAGAAGAACTCGAACAAGACAAATAGCATTTGGGAAGCCATGTGAACCTGAGGGATCTGCCGAGGACACATGTGAAGAGTGATAGGGGATGCATTTCATAATCAAAATGAAGAGCAGCAAGAGCGATAAGGTCTCAATGCTGCACAAACAGAAAAAGTGAACAGTTTGCATATCAGATGTATCAGGTGTTTGGAGCTGACGCAGAACTTCTGAATTAATGTGTTGTTTGCCTTTTGGAGAAATTAAGAGGAAGGAAATGTCATTCTGCAGCTTCGCACAAGATAGCACAGAAAGATGGTAGACTGGGAAATTGTCATTTCCTAGGCTGCTTCCGAAAGATACCGCCGGGAGCCAAGGGTTACAGGGAGGTAATGGAGGACCCGGGCAGCCCAGAGCCAGCCTGAGAAACAAGAACTTGGCAGAATGCTTTTTAATCAGCCTTGGCTTCAAAACCATGCGCCAAAGGAAGAGGTAGCAGCTTTGCAATAGTCGAGGGTTGTGGAAAGAATGTGGGCTTTGGGATAATTCATTTCTTCAGCTGATGTTAACTGAGCACCTGCTATTTGTTGCGCACCTTTCTGGGTATAGGATTTAAAGGAGTTACACTCAAATCTGGTTCCATTAATGTCTAGCTATGGGTCTGGGGACAAAGCCCTTAGCTTCTCTAAAACTCTGATGATAGCCTCTGGAAATGGGAATCATCAGTCCTAATCCACTTTTTGTTAAGATAAAATGAGATAAATTATGAATGGTGAGTCACTTAAGTCTCCACAAGCCTCAGATCGTTCACCTGCAAAACGATGATAGTAATACCTAAGCTATTGTGAAATTTAAACGGGGTAACAGGACTAGTCATGTGCCAGACCCCTCAAAATAGCAGGTGGCCTTTTTAGGATTTTTTGGCGCCGGCTCAGGTGAACAAAATTCAAGAAAGAAGAAACTATGAGAGCATTTCTGTGGGAAAAATGGGAACTTGTGATGTTGGGAAGTTCTCCAGGCTTTCAAAACAAGCTTTAATCATGCAAAAGAAAATACAAAAAAATATACATTGAAGTATACATATATATATATATATATATATATATATATATATATATATATATATATATATATATATATACAGAGGAATGGAGGAATATCATATCCCTGTCCTGTCTGTATTCATACCAAATGAATATGTGTTTTTAACCAAAATGATCTGGCACTTCTTCAGGACTTGGGGTATTAGGTTCTGTCTTAGATCATAAGGGTTATAGAGATACAACTTGCATGGTACCCCTGGGGAGTTTCTTTCTCCTAACGGCCTAAATGAGATTTGCCCATACATAACCGCAGAGCAAAACTGAAAGTTCTGGATGCCATGAGATAATTTCAGGTTGCAAGAACTTCCCGAAGGGTGGAAACCAGACTCAAAGGAAAATGTCCCATTTGTTAAGGGGAACACCTTACCAAGTGTCACAGTGTGATAGAAAGCACAGACCCCAAGCAGGAAAAGAAGAGCCACCCTTCCCCGGCTGACCCCAACTAAACAGTGTGAGATCAGGCAGAATTTCTTGAACCCTATGAGCTTCAGTCTCTACGGCTGTAAAAACGGCTAATAGAATTCCAGCTTTTGAAAGTCTGTAATTTTAGGAGTCTTGTGCTATCTGCTTACTGAGTTATAAATAATTTGAGACTCCGTGACCCCACCCAAATGTGGTAGCCTAGTGTGAACTTGTAGTTATGTTCTGTTATTTCTTGCTGGAAGGGCCCCATGGTAGTTCTGCTAATTAGTCCCACCAGCTCCCACAAAGATACCCACCCCAAGCTCTTCCCTGTTCTCAGAGGGCTTGAGGAGCCCATTCTTTCTCGTGTCTAAGGATTCAGGGCCAAAGAGGGCAAGGTCAGGCTGACTACCATACACATACCATAAAACTCTCTTCAACACACACACACACACGCACACACACATGCACATAAAACTCTCTTCAACACACACATACACTACCACACATACCATAAAACTCTCTTCAACACACACATACACACACACACACACACACACACACACACATACACACACATGCACACCCACACAAGAAAAGGATGGAGGCTGAAGCCCCAGCATACTGGATCAATTCAATGGCTATAACAGGAGCAGATTTTCAATCACTGTATACAGATCTTCTGTCAAGGGTTCAGGGACGTTCTCAGAGCATAGAAGTGAAAGGAAAACAATTAGACAAGCACATGGAGAAAGATAAGGAAGGGAAGCTTCCAGTGTGCATAATTGTGGATAGACAAGGAAAAAATAAAAACAGGAACTATAGTTTTTCATCCCTTTTGAGACTTTTAATACTGTCTATGGGAAAAATAATCGCAATAAAATTAGAGTTGATGCATCTTCAAGAGTTCATGTAATCCCAGCGGAAAAGTAGCAAAGGGGCAGGAGCCTCAGTGCTTAAGGGCTCTGATGAGAAGGAAGGAACAAGCAGCCTCTTCTACCTGTGGCCTGGCCTTATCCGTCTTTTTACACCGAAATAAGTGCATTGAGACTTAGAGGACATTTCATTCATTCATCCATTCATTCAATCATTCAGCATTGATTTGTTTTTACGCTTGCCTACTCATTGTCAGTTTCTGGGGATGTAAAGGTGGACAACTCCACCAGAATCCCAATCTCGTTAGGGAAGCAGCTCATTATAACACAGAGTGATAGAGATGTGTTCATAAGCATGGGCGTAAAAAGTAAGAGAGGCAATGACTGCTTGGTTTGGGGGTAAGGCTGGTAAGTCAAAGCTAAGGAGTCCCTGAAAACTTTGTGACTTTGGACCAGTTACCCATCCTCTCTGGTCTCCCTTTCCTCATCTGTATGTCGGTGTAGTTAACGTGCTAGAAGATGAGAGGAAAAAACCCACAGGCATGAACACCAAATGTCAGTCATGATTAGAGGTAGTCAGTGACTCATTAGCAAGCTGCTAAAAAGAACTCTTACAATCGCAGTTCTCTTCCCTCTTGTAACTTTTTCGAGGAAACCTTCATGTGTTTGAAGAATTGAGATACGGCTTCCTCAGGTCCTGGTTTAGACTCTGCTGCTCTGAATTAGCTGGAGTAGATGGTGGACATGACGCTCTTTCCTGAGTTTCTTAACACTGGAGTTCCAGAGTCAAATCTGGCTTTGTGCATAATGTCTTTGCCTTTGGAGGTCCCCACACACCTGTCCTTTCTCCGTCCTTATAGATATCCCTACAGACTTCAGATTTCTCCTCATGAACCACTTCTTTCCTCTTAAAATCTTCCCTTCCCCTACCATGCACACCTCTAGGCCTTTCTGGTTCCAGTGGTGGCGGAGGGAGCAGCTTGGAGTTGTACCAGTCAAAGGGCCTGCTGCCCTCCCAGCCCAGGGGTGCTTGATACCTACCTCTGTCCTAGCTCCAGGACAATGCAAAAGCAGATTAGAGCTTGTCCTCAAGTTGCTTACAGTCAGCATCTCTCCATTCTCAGGAGATCCTCAAATATCAGCATTGCCTTGACCTAAGCCCTCCAATGTCTTCCCATCCCACTCAGACCAAAGTCCAACATCCTTCTGATGACCTTCATCATTCAGTACCTCACAGCCTCTCTGGACCCATTTTCTCTCCTGTTCTCATTCTCTCCATGGCTGCCATATTCCTCTCCTAGATGTTTCTCAAAGCTCCCGGCCTTCGCCCTTGCTATTCCCTCTGCTCAGAATGCTCTTCCTCCTGCCTAAAGTGTTTCCCCCCACCAAATATCTCTCTTCCTAGCTTCCTCTGAGATAAAGATTGCCAGCAAAATAAAGGATTCCCAGGTAAGTCTAAATATCAGATATGTAATGAATAAATTATTATTCTATTTATTATTCTAATAAATTATTCTTTATTATCTGAATTTCAAATATAACTGGGAACCCTGTATTTTTATTTGCCAAATATGATAACCTCGCCAGAGATCTTTACTCCGATGTCACTTTTTGGGTGATTGTGGTAGTTCTTTATCGCTGCCAAGGCAAATTACAGATTTATTATCTTAGGGTAGATTAGAAGTCTTGGCATGGATCTCACTGTGTTAAACTCAAGGTGCTGGCAGGCCTGTGTTCCCTTCTGGAGGGTCTAGGACAGAATCTCTTTCCTTGGCTTGTCCAGCTTCTAGAGGCCACCCACATGCCTTGGCCCATGACCCCCTTCTGTCCTCAAAGACAGCAAGGTCACATCAGATCCTTCTCATGCTGCCATCTTCCTGACTCTCCTTTCTGATTCCCTCTTCCACTTTTTTTTAAGTTTATTTATTTATTTTTGAGAGAGAGAGCACACACATGCATGTGTGCAGGAGAGCAGGGGAGGGGCAGAGAGAGAATGCCCAGCAGGCTCCACATGCAGTTAGTGCAGAGCCCAACACAGGGCTTGATCCCATGACTATGAGATCATGACCTGAGCTGAAACTAAGAGTTGGACACTTCACTGACTGAGACACCCAGGCGCCCCGTGGTGTCTGCCTTTATGTGCTTTTGTGATTATATTGGACCCACCTGAATAATCCAGACTAATCACTCCATCCCAAGATCAACCGATGAGCAACTTTAATTCCCTTTGCCATGTAACCTGACATATTCCCAGACTCCAGGGATTAGGGGCTGGACACCTCTCCCAAGCCATTCCTCCAAGCAGTGACTTTAACCAGAGTATCCAGATTCTCACCCTTCCCAACTATAACATGTCCAACCTCCTTTCCCTGCTTGCTTTTTGCTCTTTGATACTTATCACTAACATATATCATGTGCTTATTTCTTTATCGGTCTCTGTCACTGGAATGTAGTTCCAGAAGAGCAGTGATTGTCTTTATTTCTGTTTACCACAACCTCAGCATCTGGAAAAAAAACAGGGGGCACCTAGTACAAGTTCAGTAAATATGTGTTGAATGAGTGAGTGAACGAATGAATGCATCCCAATCTCTGCCAACTCCATTTTCATACAGCTTTGCCGTGGTCCCCATGAACCCTGCATTTCACCAATCTCACTTCTATCCCCTGGTGGAGAAATGGCTGCTGATACAGGCTCCACGGCCGCACAGTGATCACGGCCATTGGGAGCAATTGAGCAGCAGCTGAGCGCTACATTGCTGAGAAATCGCTCCTTCCTTTGTGTCAGAGTGGAGCTGGAGGGTTGTTGTCTAGCAGAAGCTCCCAAGAAGGCAGGCAGGCAAGCATTCAAAACACAGCCATGCACTGGGTGCTCAGGACCAAGAAGTCCATATTCCCCCATTGACCATGGCCCAGAAATCCCCCCAAACAGTGGCCAGGGGGATGCTGGCCCACACCCCAGAGCACAATGCTGTCTTTAACAGTCGTGTGGGTATTTACACCAGGGTGGGAGGCAGGCATAACCACACAGTTAATGTTCAGGAGGGATTATAACTGCACGAACAAGATAGCCATGTTCCTTGGAAACTGTCACTGACGACTCCCAAGGACCACATCCAGATTCCCTTACTTGCAGTATTGAGACTATCAGGCCCTATTTGTAAATGCTAGTGTTTAAATGTTACCTCGCTGCAAGTACACAGTCTCTTAGTTCCTTGGGAAAAATAACCAGCATACTACAAATGCTACCTATATCCGGTGAGGAACATCACGGGCCAGCGCAAAGGCCCCCAGCTGTGATCAACAGCTCTCAGCTTGGGGGGTGGTCTCCACTGCTTGAGCCTCTGAGCAGCCAATGTTTGTCTTTGGAGATATTTGGTGCTTTTGTGTAGCCAAACACATGAAAATACTGGTGATGCTTTATCACATGCTTAGAAAATATGGATAAAAGAGAAACAGTCTGGCATGTACCATATTGCAGCTCAGTGTCCATGCTGATGGTACTCGGGGAGGGGCCACATCATGCACGGAATGCTTTTGTTTATCTCAGCTGCACCTTTCAGCTCTGCTGTAGGCCACAGGCTGAGGCCCTGAGAAATCTGACAACTGCCAGCCTCACCGGTGTAGTTGGCTGTCTGATTGTGTCATGAGCCGTCTCCAACACCATGCCCTCTGTTGCATTCACATCTGTATTCCCTCTGCTGAAGATGTCCACCCAACCTTTGTCCCAGCCACCTCTGCTTTCATCTGGCTGACTCTTAAGCCATCTTTTTAGGTCTCAACTTAAACCTCAGTTCTTCCCGGCAACTTTTCCTGACACCCCTTGCCCTTCTCCTTTATACTAGCCAACCCATCTGGAAGTCTCGTTTATCACCTGTCTCCCTTCTGGAGTGAGGCTTCAAGGGAGGAGGTCTGCAGTGTTCACGTTTGGATCCCTTGTACCCAAGTTACTACAGTTACAATATAGAGCTGACCTGTTTGCTGATGTCTAATCACCTTTTTGGTTTTTTCTCCATTCTGTCATACTCATGTATTCAAGCATTCATTTGTTCCACAAACATAGATCCATTGCTTGGTGCGAGGCAATATTGATGAATGAATGAATGAATGAATGAATGAATGAAACAGAACACAACCCAGCCTTCCAGTTCTTTAACATCTTGTAGGAGACTGGCAGCTTTATGTGTCAACTTAGCTAGGCCATTGTCTCAGTTTGCTCAGTCTGCCTTAAAAAAAATACCATAGACTGGGTGCCTTAAGCAAGAGAAGTCTTTTTTCTCACAACTCTGGAAGCTGTCAAGTCCAAGACCATGGTCCAGTAGGGCTCAACTTTGGTGAGAGCTCTCTTCTTGGCTTGCAGATGGCTGCCTTCTTGTTGCGTTCTTACTTAGTCTTTCCTCAGCATGTGCACGTGGAGAAAAGGCTCTCTGTCATCTCTTCCTCTTCATACAAGCCCACCAGTCTATCAGACTACAATCTTATTTAACCTTAGTTGCCTCCTAAAGGCCCTCTCTCCAAATACAGAATATCGGCAGTTAGGTTTCAGCATAAATTTGATGGGCCACAATTCAGTCCATTGCAGCTATAGTGCCAGTGTTTTAATCAAATGCTTAATCTAGGTTTTTCTATGAAGATATTGTGTGGGTGTCATCTATAACTAGCTGGCTTGAGGTAAAATAGATTACTACCTGGTGAGCTTTGTTCAAAAAGTAAAGGTTTTAAAAGCAAAACTAGGGTTTCCTGAAGAAGAGGGAAATCTGCCTCTAGACTGAAGCATTGACTCCTGTGTGAGTTACCAACCCATGGAAACTGGATTTCAGACTTGCTGGCCCCCTACAGTCATGGGAGAGCCAATCCCTTAAAATACACACATACAAGCATGCACTTCCTATTGGCTCTATTTCTCTAGAGAATCCTGACTAATGCAGTCATGGACAATAAAGAGACAGTGTCTGCAGGAAGCTACTTCATAATCCTGAGCCACTGGTATTCTTTTTCACTACTGACTCATCCAAAGGCAACTCCATTTGGTCAATAAGAATTTTTAAAATTTACCTGAAATTTATTCTGAACCCTACAAGTGACAGACAGAACTCCTTAGATATTTGTTAATCGTTGTGGAGTATTTCCAAGCAGATTTTTTTCTCTTTCCCTTTCCTTTGAAACATTCCAGAACCATGCCATAGAACTCAGAGATGCTGATAGAACACATGGATAGAGTATCTGAGGCGATGGCTCAATGGTCAGGACAAGGTATTTATAGGAAAGGCACATTGACTAAACATTTTAGATGTCCCTTGTTTTGCCAAAGGCTGTGTACATACATGCACATATACATAGGGCAAGAAACATCTATAAAATTTTAACAAGTATGTCTTGACAATTTTCAAAATGTCTTCCAGGAAGCCCCTGCCCCCCAGCTTGGTTATACCCTCATCATAATAAACATGCATAGAGCACTTTCCATAGGCTAGGAATAGGACCTAGGTAAGTACTATAAGTAGATTTTCTTGCTTTTCCTAACAACCCAATTAGTTAAGTACTCTGGTTATCCCAACTTTCCTGATGGGGAACCCCAATTCATCCAAGGTCACTCAGTTATTAAATAGCTGGAATTTGAACCTAAGCCAAATTTGCATGTTTAACCCTACAACACATGATGCCTCCTTACACCCAAAGTCCTTCATCTTTTATACATTGCCTAATTTCTTACAAACCCCAATGTCAATCAGAGTCTATCCAGTAATTACCAAGTCATTTCATAGAGGAAATTTGTTATGGTGAATTATGTACAAAGACTTTGGAGATGGAAAAGCCACCAGAAGAATATGAGACATCCCCAAGATTAGCAACTGCCACTCCAGGGGACAAAGGCAAGAGGTGTTACTGTCAGGCCACCAGATACCATCTGGATCAAAGAAGACAAGAAATATTCTTACTTATTTCTTTACCCATGTAGTAGATTGAATAGTCTCTCCCCCAAATTCATGTTCACCTGGAACCTCATGGTGTGACCTTACTTGCGAATCTAATGGCCAGTGTCCTTATTGGGAGAGAAGAAGACACAGAGACGTAGGGGAAAGAGCCACATGGAGACAGAGGCAGAGACTGGAGCGATGTAGCTGCAAGACAGGGAACGCCGAAGATTGCCAGAGCCAATCTCTGGCCCAGCTCTGCCAGAGCTGGGAGAGGCAAGGGAGTCTTGCCTAGAGCCTTCAGAGGGAGTGTGGCCCGTCCAACATCTTGATTTCAGACTTTCAGCCTCTAGAACGGAGAGAAAACATATTTGTATTGGCTAAAGCCACCAGTTTGTTGTACTTCCTTACCGCTACCCTAGGATACCAACCCAACCCACTTCCCTCCATTCTCCCTGGTGCCTCCAACTGGCCAAACCTCATCTGAAGCCTGTTGGCAGAAGAGCTGGTAAATAGTGTGCAGGGTCTGTCCTCTTCAATACAGAGCTGGAAGGAAGGGGTGCTATGGAAGGGGGTGCCCATACCAATGACACAGTGGGAAAATTATGTCCATGGCGTCAGAAGGAAAGAGAATGTATTTCCAGGGCCTTGAACCTTCTGTTCATTGGCCTGACGGGTAGAACAGAAATGTTGAGTGTGGCTAGTCTGTTGGGAGCTCCCGACCTCAGCATTTTTCTGGTGGGGGTGGTCAGAAAAGCAGCCAGCAGTCACATATAGGAGTCCTTAACTGGTGGCGTCAAAATGGAGATCGAGGCATAGATGCTGAGGTGTGCATGGCTGGCCTGCTTGCTCTGGAAAAGGATGGCTCTGGGGAAAGCTGGCTCTCCATGCCATCCCCACTCCCTCTGCCAGAGCAGAAGAGGCTGCCTTCTCTCCAGGGCTGGATGTGATAACTTTCCCGTAATCAATTTGCAACACAATTGAGAAAAGGTAAAGGCTCCCCTGGTTGAATCTTCAAATAAAAAAAAAAAAAGAGGATGTTTTGAATTTGACAACCAATCTACCTTTAATCCTATCAGGAAATAAACCCAAATCATAATCTGATGTTTTAGAATTGTGTAGCTTCTAAGGGAAAACATTTCCTTCTCTCTTGTTTTTCATCCTCTGAGGCATAGTGGGTTTTACTCATGTGATGTCTGTTATTCATTCTTATCTGCTTCCAGGTGTGATTATCTGTTTATTTCACTTGGTTTTTTTCATTTATTTTGGTTTGTTTTTCTTCTAGATTCTCTGTATCTTTCTATTGTTTTAATGTAAAATCCCTTTCTGTGATGTGTTTCTTAATTAAGAGATACTCCTTCACCTTAGATAAGAGTTTGTTTCTTAATCACCCCCACACTCTGATAACTTTTTAATTCAGATTTGGCCAGAGAAGCAAGTTACTAGAGGCGGGGGCGGGGAGCCAGAACTCTGGTTTGTGGATTTGAACATTTTGTATTTATCACTTAATTCGAAAAATGGGTTTTTATCGGAGACATTAGCTACTGAAATGCAATGTAACTGTCATTACCCTCCCTTGGAGTATTATATCTAGTGACCCCCTAAGTCTCAGGGAGACCAAATGGTTTACCCCCCAGTAGCTAACCATTCACATCACACATTGATCTCCTGGCTCAGTGGGATCAGTGATGCCAATTTCCATCCTCTGAGTACTGGCCTTGTGCCAGCCATTGCATTAGGTTTCGAACTACATTATTTCAAACTGTCAAAGATAAGTATCATCATCCCCATTTTACAGGTGAGGAAACAGGTTCATAGAGGCTAAAAATCTTGGCCAAGAACACAGTTAGTAAATGGCACACCTGTGGGTTTGAACCCACATGAATCTGATTCCAAATCCTGCATCCCTCATATATGAGGTCAATACCGTGTACAGGGAAAAATATAAAGTCAATGAGAACCTTTGTGTGTGTGTGTGTGTGTTTTTAAGGAAGAGTTCTTTTTTTATGTTTATTTACTTATTTTGAGAGAGAGAGAGAGAGAGAGAGAGAGAGAGAGAGAATACCAAAAGGTCTCCACGCTGTCGGCACAGAGCCTGATGCAGGACTTGAACTCACAAACTGTACAATCATGACCTGAGCTGCAAATAAGAGCCAGCCGCTTAACCAGCTGAGCCATCCAGGCACCTCACAATGAGAACCTTTGAATTTGGTATTCTAGCAGCGATTTTAGCCACTCATATTTAGAGAGGTAGACAACAGAACAGTTTGTTGTTTAAAACACAGTATTGGAATCAGGCAGGCTTGACTATGAACCTCTTCTCTGCCCTTTGAATAGCTTTAAAACCTTGGATACATTATAGGAATCACACTCTTTACTATCAGCTTTAAGTGACTTAATGGCTTTGAGTCTGAGTTTCCTCACCTGTAAAAGTAGGCCGGTAGTTAGAGAGGGTTAATGATCAAATATGTGTCTGGCACATACTCAATGGGCAGGCATAGGTTAGATACTCCACCTTGATTATTAAGTTATGACTCAGCAAATATTTGAGTATGCCTAATACTGTGTTAAAAAGAAGGGAGAGAAAAGTAAAATATGGCTTGCTGTAGATAAGGAGATGAAACAAGTCCACAAGAAAAGAATATTCCCAATGCAAATATAAACGCTAGAGGACTTACCTAGATTCGTAGTAAGTGCTATAGAAGCAGAGGTCCCTTGTGGGTGGTGATGGTCAGAGACAGATGTGGGCTTTGAGCTGGACCTTGGAGGACATTAGTGGTCATACTGGTGTGACTCAAATGTGGTTTGCAGGCCAGTGCCAGGCTGTAAACTCTTTGGGGTCCACAACAAGGAATTTCGCTCTGGAATATAAATCAGCTGCATTGTTGAACATATTGTTTAGTTCATCTGACTTTTTTTTTTTTTTCATAAGATTTTTCTCAGTGAAGGAAGCAGTGAACTGAATTACACCATGTGTCAAGCTGCTTATCCTGTCACAGAAACACAACAAATAGTTTGTAGACCACCTACTTTGAGCAGCCCCGGTTTAGAACAGAGGTCAGCAACCTTTCTGTGAAAGGCCAGATAGTAAATATTTTCAGGTTTGTGGACTATATGAATGCTGTCACAACTATTCAACTCTGGTGTCATATCACAAAAGCAGCTACGTAAGCATGACCATATTCAGCCTATAGACTGTAGCTTGCCAACCTCTGGTTAAAAGGACAGGGAATGAGGTGAGGTCTTCTAGGTAAAAAGCACAACACGAAGAAAGGCCTGAGCTGGTATTGAAAGAGTAACCTTGGGCAAACATATATATAAAGAGTAGATGGCTCAAGTTCAGAAGATGTCATCCATCATCCAGAAAATAGCGAATCAGATGCTGGCAGTAGACGGGGCTTCCTGTAGGTTTGCGAGTTAGCCAAATGCCAACCCCAGGGCCTTAACTTTCTCATCACCAGAGCCAAACTCTGACAAGCATTACCTATTTCCAGGATTGGCTTTGGGCAGGGAATTGAGCAAGAAGAGTAAGTGTGAACACGCAGCTTCGGAGAATCGGATTTCTCTGGGAGAACTTTCAGATGAAAACAAAGCAAAACACAATGCTATCTACATTTCCTAGGCCCTTTGTTACTATGACAAGTCCCAGGATTAGCTGAGATCTTCCTGCCCGGCCTGGACATGTAGTAATTGTGTACATGTATGTGCATTTGTGCAAAGCCTTCTGTATAGAGGAAGCAATTGGTTATTTATCAAATGGACAAATTCATCACCTCTAAGCCCGCAGGACAATGCCTGATTTGTCTACTATTAGCAAATGACTCTTTGCTATAAATCTGGCCAAGCTGTTTATTATCCATCCATGCATCCATGCATCCATCCATCCATCTTTCCATCCGTCTATCCTTTTACTCACTCAGCAAGTCACTGTTGTAGCTACAGGTATTGATTCCATACCAAAGGGTCGGTGCTGGGGCCAAAATCCAAGAACATGAAGTCAGAAGCATAGGGAGATCAAGCTTAGCTTAAAATTCTCACCAAATCTGCAGAAAGGTGTCATTGCAGCATTGTTGGGGTGGGCAGTACCTTTCTTTGGGATCCTAGCTGGACCTGCCCGGGGTTGCATGTTCAGGGGCTTTGCACTCAAAATGAGATCTCAAGCATTATTGACTCCCGCCCCTTTCCACAGTGTTCTAGAATTCCTCCTGGTATCCCCCAACACTGCCATTGAAAGAAATGAAACTCAACAGCAGCCCCGCACACAGGGTCTACAGAAGTTGCAGAAATGCTGTCTGGGGGCTTCCTCTTCAGGTGAAGGGACCGGTCTGCTGAGATGTTGGCAGCAGGCCCAACTTTGCATATGAAATTTCTCCTCTAAATCCCAGGACTCTGTTATTATGCTTAGCTCCATTAACATGCAGTTCACTGATTGTGTGTGTGTGTGTGTGTGTGTGTGTATACACGCACATGCATGTGTGTGTAGAGTGGGGGGAAAAGCCTGTATACCGTGGCCTGGTTTACACTTATTACAAACAGGGAACTCTTTCCCTAGTCAATGGTTGGGAGTATAACAGGCTTCATAAACCTCCAGATATTTTGTACAAGATTTGAGAGGCAGTCTGCATAGCCTGCATCAGATTCTCAGAGGGATCCAAGACCCCAAGGACAGCAAGAATCCAGGCTCCATAAGGCACTGGCCAGTGGCCACAGGAACCCACTCCCCTAACCATCTTCCTGATCTCATTTCATAAGGCCCCAGGCCTTGCCTGTTGCCAGAAGGCACTGGCTGGCTGCCTGAGAACGCAGGCTCTTGTCTGAGTTAGTTCCGCCACCTACTGCATGCAGGCCAGCAAAGCCAGCGAACCTCCGTGGCAGCCTCGCTCCTTTGCGCACAGAAATAAAGGGGAAGGCTGCCTCTCCAGCCTGGGAACTCTCCCATGGAAGAAAAAAAAATGGCCTTGGGGATTCCTGATTAGTATTCAGAGATACGAACTCCTTTGGGGTGGGTTATAGCCCTGGGAGAGTATTTTTATGTTAGAGGGGGAGGGATAAATCCAGATCAGCACCTGAAAAAAAGTGCTGCCCAAAATCCCATGGAGGAAAGGAAAGGCACCACAAGAAAGAAGTAGATGATGAGCTCGCCTGTGTGCCAGCGTGTCCCCTGCCCACTGACCTTTTGGGTCCACAAAGGTCACTTTGGCCATCTAACTTGTCTTGTAATGAAAATACTTGCTTCGCAGAGATGTGGTTCCCAAAGATGCTTGATGTAGAAGCCAGAGGAGTTTTCTTCCTATGCTTGAATCATTGTGAAGGGGACCGAATACTCGGTGAGGGCAGAGATGGTGTTAGCCTCAGCGTGTCCCCAGCGCCAAAGCCAGAGTGCCTGACACTTGGGAGAAAGCACAATAAATGCTTGAGGATGTAAACTAGTAGAAATGTCATCTCTTTTACTGTCTGCGCTGTACTTGTTAATACATAACTGTAAAATCTACTGTTCGTTGACCTCTGACGTGTCAGACATATTACCTCAAATTCTCACAGCAACACACAAGACGGGCACTGTTTTGTAGGTGAGCCCCGAACTCTTCGCTTAGAACCTCTCACTTCTAAGTCTGTGTTTGTTCCACCCCATCCACGTATTTTATGGCCACTGTCAGCCCATTTCTCAAGAATGGGGAATGGGCCAAAAAGAAACTGTCTGAAAACCAAACTTTTTTTTTTAATTAAAAAAAAAAAAAACGCCTGTTTTCCCAGCCCTTAGAATTTCCCTGAAAGCTTCTCTTCCTAACCAAGCTTAATAATAGATGCAAACATCTTCTAACCCTGCCTGCATCTAGCAGTGTTTCTCTTTTGATGGATAATCCACTCTTATCTCTGTGTGTAGAGATGACTGTGGAATCTGTTACTCTGGTGGGCTGAGCAGCAGTGGTTGGGGGAGACCTGCGGGCATCTACAGCTTGCATATACTTTGATTTCCAATGAGGAATTCTTAATGGAGTAATGTTCACATCGAGTCTTCACAGTGTGGGAATGTGGAGCTAATTGCACAGAAATCGCCCCTCTTTCATGGGGTCTTCCTTACTAACACTTAAAGTTTCAAAGAGGGCTCCAAGGTAAGCAAGAATGTAGACAAGACTGAAGATGCACCGTAACTCATCCAGATCTCAGTACTTGACAGCCTGAGCCACTAGGGTTGAGTGGCTTTGTCTCTCTGGCTCACACTGTATATATGTCATTTAGGCTTTGAAATCTTCTTCTTTGCTTCCTGAGAAACCACAATGGGAAAGAGATTACAGATGTCTTTTCAGTGGTGTTAGGGTTTGCGCCAAGTTTAGGTCATCGTTAGGTAAAAAGAGCAGAGAGTTGTTTCTAGATGAAGGTAATCTTGATTGTCATGCTTAGGCTTGAGAAGAGAGGAAGAGCATGGGCAAGTGGGATTAAGTGAGAAGAGGGTGGAATTCAAGCTGGAAACCACAGGGCATTTGCATATGTCTTGCTTTTTGTATGTATCTATCCCAAAGCCTAGCGTATATGTTGGGTAGCAGACCTCAAACTTCAGGAGTATGTGTCAGAATACGATGGGAGCATGCTTTTCCAAAAGGCAGATTCAGGACCCCAGCTCGAGTCCTGAAACAGAACGGAAAGAACCTGAAAGTCTCCATTTTTTTAATGGTTATTTATTTTTGAGAGAGAGAGAGTACTAGCGGGTGGGTGGGGTGGGGTGGTCAGAGAGAGGGAGGGAGACATAGAATATGAAGCAGGCTCCAGGCTCTGAGGTGTTAGCACAGAGCCCCACACAGGGCTCAGACCCATGAACCTTGAGATCATGACCTGAGCTGAAGTCAGACATTTAACCAACTGAGCCACCCAGGTGCCCCTAGAAGTCTGAACTTTTAATTATTAACTCCTTTGGTTCTGATGGAAGAAGTGTTCCTTAGACCACACTTAGAAGAATATTGGCACGGAAAAATCCTCTGGTCTTTCTAAAGACACCTTAAATGCATCCATTCACTTGAGCCAAACCTAGGAACACAGATAAAAGGCAGAGTCTCGGCATTCAAAGAGCTCAAGGTCAAGTGGAAAAGAGACTTGGAAACAGATAGTTGCAAAGCACGGATGAGTACATTCATAAAGCGGAAAGGGCTGGGTGCATGGAGAAAACCATAGAGAGGCACCCAATTCAGCCTGCATCGGAAGAGATGCAAAAGCTGGAGACGAAGGTGTAACAGAAGAAGCAACCTTGTCATCAAGGATGAGTGGGCATTCGCCAAACAGAGGGCAGGGGAGAATTCCAGGGAAGAGGGAACCCAGTGGACAAAAGCCAGCGTGTCTTCTGAGTAATGACAGAAGGGAAGGGGGTAGTAAAAACAATGGGCCGATGAAGGAGGAGATTGCACATCTGCCTTTCATAATGAACTAGTGTTTTTCCACATGGGAGGGTGCGGTTGCCAATATTTGTGCGGTTGTAATTGCAACAGTACTGGATACATCATTCCAAGTTGTGGTCTTTGTCTTCTTAGATACAGCACTCTCCATATGGCAGTATTCGGATGAGCTTCCAACGGAGAAGGAATTCAGAAAAGTTCAAGGCAATCCTAAATGGATTTACCTTCTCATTTCATTCATTAATCTTTGTCATCAGATGTCTTGGACCAAAGTAAATCTGAAAAAATCTAACCAAAGGAGGGAAGAAAGCAACAGGGTGCAGAGCCACAGAGAAAGCTCCCACACTGAACTAATGTTGGCATATGTTACGTGTAACATTATCATTACATGTAAAATACACATGAACACATGAAGAAAAATAAAGTAGTGTTCATCATGGGTCTTGATAAGAATTAGGATCTAAAAAGTACTTGCAATTGCCACTTTATTCTCCGCAGTTTAAAAGATGGCTTTCACTGCCCCATAATCTACATAAACTAGCATTGTGACTCTCCGTGTGTGGTTATACAAACAGTAACAAGAGCAGAAACCAGAGTAGAAATCGGAGCATGCTGTGCTCCATGAAGAGAGCTTTGTTCTTTCACCAGAAAAAAGCATTTGAATTCAGATAGAGCTACATACATCCACCCAACAGTGTACAGAATGTGTCCCTGGATATGTATGTGCGAGCGTGTGTATGTATAAATCACATTCAGCTATAATACGGTGTTATAAAAAATAGTAAATTAAGTGGGCATTATCAAGTGTTGGTAATATTTCTCTTCCTTCAAACTTGCACGGAGAAAATCAAAACCAGGGGAAAAAGAGGAGTACCTTTAAGCTTTCTAATTGTTTCCAGCTGTTAACGTTATTTATTGCAGATAATATGATCAAGTAGTGAAACACCAGTGTCTTTGAACTTTTTGCAGTTGTGTGTAATACTGGAGCCAATGCAGGAACTGATGTCGAGACATAAAACTTACAACCTCAGTCCACGGGACTGCCTGAAGACCTGCTTATTTCAGAAGTGGCAGCGAATGGTGGCTCCGCCAGGTACGACCTCGTTCTTCCCTCTCATTCTAAAAATGCGTTTTCTGAGTCCCCTTTTGGGAATAGAGTGATGTGAGGAGGAAGGAAGGAAGCATACATTTATCACAAAAAGTAGTTTATTACAGATATTTGGACTTGGGGACATAGAATTTGTACGGTACAAACATCCTTAGGAGTCGTCTACAATCTCATGTGGGACCTGAAACCCACTAAAGCCAGCTGATTTATTTGATGTTACCAAGGTCATTGGCAAAGCCGAAATATGAACCAAGGTTTCCCATCTCTCAGTCTAGTGGTTATTCCGCTGGACAAGACTGATGGCTTCTCACAGCCTATTGTTATTTTGCTTGTTTTTTTTTTCTTTTGTTTTGGTTTGTTGTTGTTGTTGTTGTTTGTTGAGAAAGAAACAAATTATGGGAAGGGAGGGAGGGAGGAAAGGAGGATGGAAGGGAAGGGAAAGAAGGAAAAAAACATAAATAGTTTCACTTTTAAAGATAGATCTAATAATATCAAAGGGTACTCTGATCATGAAGAGAATACATAAAAGATTCCATTTTCCTCACTTCCTTAGAATGCAGTTTAGATCCTATGGTCTCCTGCTGAGGTTCTGAAATTACTGCTTCCAGTCATCATTAATTGTCATTCTATCTAATACATTTTTACTCCCAGGCATGTGTCGAGCCTCATTGATCATAAAAGCGAAACGTATCCATTCGCTAAAAATTATTTTTATAAAGAGTAATTATTAACACGAAGCACATAGCTTTCTGAATCACAAAATATAATGGTCACCTTCTACTGGTAATTGGCAAGGTATTTTATATAAAATGAATATAGACTTAACCAAGTACATATTTAGACATCTGTGAAAATGGGCATTATTTGACATAGAATAGTTACATCCCCATCTTAGAAGAATTTTAGACATTTAGAGCATTATCTTTCAAATATAGTAAATGGGCTTAAATTATGTTCTCTTTCAATACCAATAGGGCTTTATGGGGAAAAAAAATATTTCCCTCAACAAATGCTTTGAGAACCTGTATTTTCCAACATAGGCATATATAATTTATATACCATTTATTAATTCAATCATTCATTTAATGGTTATTTATTGAGCCCCATCTAGGTGCCAGGCACTATTCTAATCGCTAGACAGCACTGAATGACACAGAAATCCCAGGCCTCACAGACCTTCCATTCTTTTGCTGAATCCTCACAATAACCGTATGAAGTATTTACTATTTCCTAATTAAATATACAGGGTCTCAAAGTTATTTTTTTAATGTTTATTTTTGAGAGAGAGAGAGGCCGACAGAACATGAGGGGGGAGGGACAGAGAGAGAGGGAGACACAGAATTCAAAGCAGCCTCCAGGCTCTGAGCTGTCAGTGAGATCCCAAGAGCTGTGAGATCATGACCTGAGCTGAAGAAGTCTGGACGCTCAACAGACTGAGCCACCCAGGCGCCCTGAGGGCCTGAAATTTAAAGTAGTAATTTGCCAGGATCAGTCTCATAGCTAATTGATGGAGGAGGCCTGTGTCACAGTGGGCTTTTATGACTCCAGAGTTCATGACTCTGTTACCTCAGCTACCTGCTACCAATAGGAGTAATCCAGAGTACGCAGTTTAGGTATATTTCTCCCAAATTTCATGAAGGAATGCAGATATCAAAAAAAAAAGTAACCTGTTTTAATTCTTAAGGTAAAGGAAGAAGATCTTTGTCAGGGGAACTAAGTATTTGCTTGAGTTTGAATGTGTCACTCGGCTCTTTTCCGGCACCAAGAGCTGGAAAAATTATATTTCTTGTTTCCACAACTCTCAGGACTAGCACCCGTAAGTCCCTATGGATAGACATGTTAGGACCTTTGATGAAAATCTTTGGGGGCTTGGGGGCTCCGTTGGTTAAGCATCCAACTCTGGGTTTTGGCTCAAGTCATAAGCTCACGGTTCATTAGACCAAGCCCCGCATCAGGCTCTGTGTCGACAGTGTGCAGCTTGCTTGGAATTCTCTCCCTCCTTCTCTCTCTCTCTCTCTGCCCCTCCCCTGCTTGCACACGTGCCCTTGCTTGTGCTCTCTCTCTCAAAATGAATAAACTTAAAAAGTTAACCATGTTTACAAAAAAGAAAAAAGAAAATCTTTGAACATAAGAGACAAAGTATTTATGAGAGAAAAAATGGTATATAAATATGAACATAATCCCCTTCTTCCTCAAATGTCAGGGATAATTTGGTGGACCAAGTGGTCTTTGAAATGAGCCTTAAAAGAGACCCTCCCCACTGCTCATCAGAAGCAGCATAAATGTTTTAAGAAAATGCTGCAAGCCTCTCTCACTCAGTTCCAGTGTGGCCCGGGCTCTCCTTCTCTCCATCAGAGCTGGGTCAAGAGGAGGGTTAGCCAACGGGATGGTCTTACATGACATTCTGAACTTAGTAAATGCCTGGAAAAATTTTCTAGAGATTTCTCATTCACAAAACAAAGATTAGAATGGAATCAAATTAATAGAGTTGCCAGGAATATAAAATAGTCATGACACAGAACACATGAAGCAGATGAAACCATTAAGAACATGAAAACATTGTGTACTACTCCCAATGTAGTACACATATGGAAATGTAGACCTCATATGTAAATAAATAATCTCCCTCTGACCACCACACGTCACCACACGTCCCTATGCTTCCATAAAGACATTGTCCCTCTGTCCCATCCACAGTATTTTCTTGTGTTTCTAACCAGGACTTTCATGCAAAGATCTAGTTCCCCTTCGTGAATATGCTGGCTGTACCACACTAAGACCTTCCCCCCCAACCCCAGAAACTTTGAAATTAGTAGCATTCTTTAAACATCGGGCTCCAAACCATGCAACTTGAGAACTGTACTGAGTTAGGGCCCCTGTGTTTTACACTCACGGCTGATAGAACTCCTCTTCCTCTTTGTTGTACTTGAGCATCTCAAGGTCTGATGGTGCTGGCCTGCCACGGGGCACTTGCCGGGAGATGTTGGTTCACCACCTCAACTTGCTTTAATCCTTTCTCTCCTTCTTTGGAGGCCCCCGGAAGGACCCAGGGCCCTTCTTTTGCTCTAAAGAAGCAACAGACCAAAGAAATGTGTTTTCTCAAATTTTGTAGCGGTAATAATATTTTTAACTCAACTATAAAAGTGGTATTTGCGGCTCACCCCTAAAATACATTTAATAGATTGCAGGCATATATATAACGTTAGAGGGAACAATGAAGCACAAATCATTTGCTCTAGATACCAAAGAAAAGAGCCGCGTGCATTTTGTGCTAGAAAATAAGACCGCGGCTTCCTTCCTTTCCTTAGTGTGAAGTTAAAAGAAATGGAAACAATTTAAAGTCCACTCTTTGTAACTGACAAACACAGCTTCCCTGGAAGGAGCCTTCCGACGGTTGCCCCGGAACTGATCCCCCATCTGTTTCCCATATTGCAGCAGAACCCACAAGGCAGCCGACAACTAAGCGGAGAAAAAGAAAAAACTCCACCAGCAGCACTTCCAACAGCAGCGCCGGGAACACCACGAACAGCACCGGCAGCAAGAAGAAGACGCCAGCCGCTAACCTGAGTCTGTCCAGTCAGGTACCTGTAAGTCTCGCTTTCCTTTTAGGCCTGAAATCCTGCCTTTGCCTGTCTTCCACCTGCTGGGGACCATGGAAAGTCCCCTTTAGCTGCTCATGCCTTCTGGGTGGGGGCTGGGGAGGGCGGCAGGCAAGGACAGGGGGAAGGCGGGAGGGAGGAGCTCTACCATGGAAACCTTCCTTTGCAAACTGGGAATTACAAGGGAATATTAAGAGTCTGTGCTGCGCAGGGACCTGAATTAAAAAGCCGTCAGAGTCACAGACAGGAGATATGTCACTTAAGGTTTAATTAAAATATCACTTAGCAGCATGCCTGGTGGCGTAGAAGGGGCTCTCAGCGCCATCACTGGGGCCCCCTGTGCTCCGCTGGAAACTAGCTCCCGGCACGCAGGCTCCATGTTGTAATTTGACTGGGCCTTCCCGACATGGGTGCCCCTTCTTATTTTAAGACTCAGGTAATTAACTCTCGGCCACTAAAAATGCAGCTCAGTGGATTCCACGTTACCCATTTCATTAGCTCAGGGGGAGGGTCAGCCCCTGGTTTGGTCTCAACTCTCTTGACCTCTTGACCCTTTCTTTCATTTCTGGGTCTTGACAAAGGAAATGGGCCACGTAGAAGGGGGCTTCTTTGAACTCCGAGGCTGACAGCTGACGAGTGTCCCCAAATAGCGTGTTACCCGCATAGGCACTTTCTTCATCTCCTATTATTTTTTTTTTTTTCCAAGTTCTGTCCTGTCTGCCTAATTCCTTCCTGACTCCAAATTCCTCAGCCCAGTGTTAGATCATCGATCGCTTTTAAATTCTCATGCTCCTCTAAAACATTTCTTATCCCTTGTCCCCTCCACGATTACTTGTGGGTGTCTTTCTCTGCTGCCCTTATCACTTCACCCTGTCTCCAGGTGTTTGACTGTCGTTTGAACCCTGATACTTCTGTGGTGCTTCATGGCTATCCCTTGGATTCCATGTCCTTGGAAATGTGCTCTGTTTCTTATTACTTCCCTCAACGGATACAATTTTACCTTTTCCCTCTTTCTCACCACCCCCCCTCCCCCACCTTCCGTCTTGGTCTGTTGTCCTCACATCTCTCTCCATGTGAGAGTAGATTCTTCCTTCATGGGGATTCCCCACTTACTTCTAAATGTGTCTTTCAAGTCTGGCCCCAACCCACTTTTACCTACTCTCCATTGGTTGGTTTCCTTTGGCTAAAAGCCACCCCATCAGTACCTGAGAATCACCTGGGCCACTGAGACTCTTCTCCTGTCTTCCATAGACAGAGGGTATGGTTTTCATCATCACTGCACTAGAAAGAAAGGGTCATGGAGAGAGTGGCCAGCCTGTGGGGAAGGTACCATTTTAATTTTAAGACCGCTAGGAATTATAGTCTTTAAATAATGCCAGACTCACCTCTGTTTTCTGAACTGCCTAAGGAGTCAGAAAAAAAAAAAAAAAAGTCAAAGAAAAAAAAACAGAGTCTTTTTATTAAGGTACCAATAAGTTAGGCCCACTTCTGGCTAAATTGGAAAATACATAGAGAAAATGGCCTGGTATAAATAAATCAACCCAAAAGTGCACACAAAGTAGCCTATTTTTCATCTACCCCTGGAGTTTTAGAAACTAACATTTGTTAGTTTCTCCCAGCAAATGAAAGTGCATTCCAGAGAATTCTGGAACTGTGGCATTACTCCTTAAAGGCACAGTGGCTGCGAGAATTCAGTTCAGTTCAACAGATTTTTTTCTGAGCTCCTACTATGTGCCCCACACCATAGCAGATATCAGCAATGCCAAGATTAAACAACAACAACGAAAACCCAGGCCCTGTCACTGAAGAGCTCAGTCTCCTGGCGTCAGCTAGCGGGGTACAGCAGTGAGCAGGGTTCTGAGCCCGTCCCTGGGTTTCATGGGCAATCCATTAGTGATGTCTGCCTAGGTGTAGAATAGCGGCATGGGAATCATGCATGTCGACGTACCTAGCCTAGTTGGAAACATTTCAATTTTATTTTAAAGGGCACATAGTTTGTTCGAGTCCCTTAGGCTCCTGTCCTCCAATCCAATAACTACATCTTAGCAAAGGATCCCTGTGTTGAGTTTTTAATGAAATGAGACCCTTTGGACTTCATGAGAACAAGACACCCTTAGAAAGCGAGAGCAGAATTTCAGCACCATCCCCACACCCTGCAATTCAAGATGTCTCAATTAAGTCAAGCTTACAGATGGCCAGGAGGGGCAGAAAAAGGCCACCACCATGGTAGGAAAACGTGCACATTTCGGTGTGCAATCTAGCTGAATGGACCTTCAGTGATAAGCATCGTCTGGCTTGCAGTGACCACATCTTTTAACCCTGTGTACTGAATTACCGACACGATTTTACTGTTAAACTAGAATGCGATCTGCAGGCACAATGGCTGCCTCGTTCGAAGGTACGACCTGATTCTCTGTGCCACCGTGACCACAGCAGCACAGCAGTGGTCCGCCTGGCTGCCACGGCAGCAACGTGTGTATCTGGCGAGGACTAGGGTTTAATCCTTGGATTCTGCTTCTCACTCCATGAGCAGGGGCTAGGAGCGATCCCGAACTGCAGCCTCAACCCTGGGAGGGATGGAGACCTGTGTCATTCAACAGCAGTGACCCCTTCTGGCCAATTTAAGGAGAAGCATTGAGGGGCCCTGAAAGGAGTCACTTCCAGTCCTCCTCAGAGGTTGGTGGTCCTTGCACGGGGGATTAGTGAGAAGATGTGACAATGGGCAAGAGCTGGTGGCACCTCCAGGCCTCCGGCCAGGAGCAGAGGTCTGCCTCAGGGGGAACCGAGGGCATCCGGGGTTACTCTCAGACAGACCAGCCCTGCCTCCTGTGGGACACACAAGATAGCAGAGATGGGAAGGAAATGCAACTCTCACTACTAATGTTGAATGTTGGGGGGATTTCTAAAGATGCGGGGGTGGGGAAGATGGGGCAACATCCCCTAGGTAGAGGCAGCCCAGAATGTGCACTATGTCTCCATTCATTCTGTGTGAGGCTAACCAATCGAGACTGCCTGAGTATAGAACCACTCTTTTTAGTCTGTAGGTTTAGGAGAACCGGGTAGAGCCCTGTGCATAGTGGCCTAAGTGGCCTCACGTATCTATGCACGTAAGGAGCCCTTAGCGCACATCTCTTTCGTAGCTTGCCATCTGTCAATCACCCGCACACGCACACACAGGATTATGTATCTGGCTTAGGATTTTCTCATATAATCAGGAAGGCAAATGTGGCGTCTCTCTGAAATTTCGGATGCGTACAAGTATCCATGCCTGTTCCAAATGTGACAAGCCTCTATCAGCCCCATTTGAAGTGATTCAAATCACTATTTTCATAGCACTTTTCTGGAACAACTGTTATTTTCTGATGCAATGAAGGCACCTGGAGTGTTGAGAACTTTTTCTAATGTCACGCTTAGGCCACCTTCTGGTTTTTCTCCACTGTCTCCAAAGTACGCTTACCTCCTCACGCTGTCCCAGCCTCTCTCGATGACCTTGGACTCACAATACTAATGCACAGCCATGTGGTTGGTCCCCACACCCTTCCCCTGCCCTGTGACACCTTACGCATGTGTTTTCCGACCCTTCCAAAGTGTGCTGCACGTAAGTCATGAAGTGAGATGAACCCATGTCATCCTCTGCCCAATCTCGCCCAATTCTTTACCCCCACCTTTGTTCCTGATCATAAGCACTGTCTCCTTACTACCTGTAACCAAGTGGCACTTTTTTGTCCAGAACACCCCCAACGGGTCCCGTGGCTAACCCCATAATGCCCCCTCCTCTCTGGAGCCCACATTCCATCTCCGGTCCTGTCGGCCTTTTTGCCAATCAGAGTCTCTGTCTATGTTGCACCTCACCTTGAACCCTCGTGCATCTCCCTACATATCAATGTCACGTCTGGCTCTTTGTTGCATAATCAGTACGTTCTTCGAAGCACACTTCTGATTGTCCTGCCAGTACCTATATTTGCTGAGTTTACCCCGTTCATATTTGAGGCATTTACTTAATCTGGGACACATCTCTTTAAAATCATGTTTCTCAAATCACAAGAGCAATTAGTCAGAAAACACAGTTTGGAAATCTATTGATTATCTCCCCGTAATTCCAGGGGAACCAATCAGTCAGTCAGTGAAACAAACAAACAAACAGGGTTTTCCATAGCAAAACCAACCAGGCAACAAGTAAGGGTTTTGTTCAATTGGCACCTTCGTAATTCTAGAAAGAACCTGGAGGCCCAACGGACCCTCTCCTGACCAAAGGCAGTATTCTCCTATGCCGTCTCAGGAAAGCCTCTCTTGCCCCAGTGAAGATAATTTTCGCCCAGTTACCAAGGCATTTCATCAAATTAGCCTCCCCATCAGGAAACACACCCTCGCACCTCCAAAAGCATCTGGCTCAGCCCTGCTTTTTTTGGCTGAGGCAGACGCTGACAGCATTGGGCACTCTCCTGGAGTCACCACACTTTTGAGGAGACTATTGCTCACAGCCTGCCCAGCAGTATCACCCGGCAGGTGTCCTGTCCCATGCCCAGGTCACCCCCCAACCCCATGCAGCCCCCTTTGAACAAAGAGGCCGGAGCTATGCCCTGTATATGCGCCCTTCTCCCCTGGCCCCGGGCCTCTCCGGCACTGGCCTCCACGATGCTCCCAGCTAGGGGAGGTGGCTTCCTTGTTTGCATGGAAGGACAATTTGTGCTTAAAGGAGTGATTAGATGGATTCTTCTTGCACGCTTCCATTTCTGATGACTGCCAGCTTCATCAATGTAATTATAATTAGTTCTCTTCATCTTCCTTTTATGGCCCAGCTGGACAGACTGGTTCTCTTGACTGCCCAGATTGGTGGCAGGGTTGCCTGTATGGGGATAGGTGACAGGCACCAATGAATAACAGATGGTAAATTCAGGGCTTGTTGGCAATCAGCAGGTTTTTGCTAATGACTTAATTAGCTATGCAAATTGTCAAATCAGTGTGAACATTGTTTTTATCGAAAACTTTACCTAAATTAATTACCATAATTAAGTAGCAGAATGTCAAGGATATTGGCTGCATAAAAGGGCCTGGCTGAGTGGAAAAAAGAGAGATTCTGCCTTCAATTAAAATGTATACCGTCCTTGGGACAGAGAGAATGCCATTTGGAATGAGTTGCGTGAATAGTGCAGAATTGCACCGTCCCCATGTTGGCTGCTAGTCCGAAGCCATCGAGAGGCCCTAAAATAAAAAGTGGCGGATTTTTGGAGGTATTGGAAAGTGCCCAGCAGAAGGTTCCACAGCCCTCTCTAAAAGTCCCCAATGTCGGCAAGTTAAAAGCGTGGATTTTTTTAATCTTGAAAAATCCATCTTTTTATTTCTGCAGATTGCTAGCATTGCTCGTTCTCCGGTGTCAGGCTCCGCACTAAGGACATAAGCTCGCGTGGTTGTTACACGTCAGGAGGCAATGCTTACTCCCCGTAGAAATCCAATATGCGTCTGGCCTCCCCGACTTTGACACTTGACCCCCGGTGCACAGTACACGAGTGTGTCTGTCCTAGACCCCCCAGCTCCTCCGGCTAGTGTTTTAAGCTGAGCTTCTCTGTCCCAAGGTTTCCCTGTAATAATGTCAGCTGCTGTTCACAGGATGTGATGGTGGTAGGCGAACCAACCTTGATGGGAGGTGAGTTTGGGGACGAGGACGAAAGGCTAATCACTAGATTAGAAAACACGCAATATGACGCGGCCAACGGCGTGGACGACGAGGAAGACTTCAACAGCCCCCCGGCCCTGGGGAACAGCAGCCCGTGGAGCAGTAAACCCCCCGCCGCTCAAGAGACCAAATCAGAAAACGCCCCGCCCCAGGCTCCCCAGTGACACTGACCCACACCCGCACCCACCGTCAGTAGGTCGTGGGGCACGCTTACAGGAGAGGAAGGAGGAGAAAAAAAAAAAAAAAAAAAAAAAACTCTTCCACGCAAATACCTATTTCTAAACCATAACGATCCGAGTTTGAGTTTCTTTGTTCTTTCTTTTTTCTTTTTTGAAATGAGAGGATTATTCCAATAAACTTCCATGACCCTTCCCTGGAGGCCTTCACAGGTAACACAGATAGTGGCACTGATCTTAATAAAAAGAGCGACAGCTCCTGCTTCTCCGGGCTCGGTATTAACCACGTGTTTGTTAATTACACCCCACCCCCACCCTCACCCTGAAGAAGGCCATATTGTCAATATGCCCTCAGTGCTCAGGGTCTCGTTATATGCCGACCCTAACTACAGATGACTTTTTAATATTGTAAAATATTTTCTGCTTTTTGACTTGCATCTGAGAGTTTCTTGTTTCAGTAAAAAAAGAAAAGAAAAAAAATCAGCTTTTGGACAGTAATTTAAATGTATCCTTATTATTTTTTTTCCTTTCATCTTTTCTTTCATTGGGTAACAGCTGCGAGGGCCTTGCAGGTTAATTTATGGGTGAGCTAATGTCAATTGGTTCTCCAGCCCAAGTTGGTTCAATTGAGCCCAAATGCTGAAACAAGAAATGTCTTTTTGTCATTGAAGACACCGAGGCAGGTTTTTATGTAAAGAAAGACACCTGGCCCCTTGAGAACCTACCCATTTATAAAATTGCTGTTGATCCAAATCTTTTCAAGCCATGTAACCCATTAATTTTGTGGGCAGTTTAATAAATCTGAAACTTTTTTGTGTTTTTTATTGTATCTGAGTTGACTGTTGCTTCTTTTCATGGTATATTTCTTGTATAATATTTTGTAAAGCCCTCACTTGGTTCTTTTATGGGGATTCTTCTCTGGGGGCAATTCCAGTGTATTTATGTGAAACTTTATAAGAGAACTAATTTTTCCATTTGCATATTAATATGTTCTTCCACATGTAAAGACACAGTGGCTCCGTGTGTTATAAAACAGCTGTATTTTATGTATGCTTTACTGATAAGTGTGCCAATAATAAACTGTGTTAATGACCAAAGCAAGTGAGCCTGGCTGTTTGTAAGCATTGGGGGAGGGGGGGAATCTGCCCACGATTATGAGAAAGATTGAGCTTGGATTTATTGCCTAGACTACGAACAGAGTGGAATTGTGACAGCCATGCCATCCTTTGTCATGTCTGATTCCTTTCCCCACTCGCTGTGGTTCATTTGGGCAGGTGTGTAAGGGTCTTCTATGTGCTGGGCACATGCTGGCTGCAGACACAACAATGGGAAAGGAAGACCTGGCCTGTGCTCCTGGAGCTTGTCAAGTGGAAGAGCGGTGGCTTCCACTCGTTGAGTGTTTATTCTGCACCAAACAGCCCTGCTTGAGGTCCACAGATATTATTTCAGCTAATCCTCAAAGCTTCACAAAGTTGGCATTAGTATCTCCATGCCTGCCTATTTCTCCAAAAAGTTGCTATACAAGACTATGGAAAATTCACTTGAGGACTTTCTTGTTAAAAGAAATTTCCTCATGTTTTTCCACTTTGTTTTGCCCCAGCGAGGAAGATGAGAGGAGAAATCAGTTAGCATTTGTTGTGTTATACCCAGATCGCAGTATCCTCAACGACCAGAGACCACCAGGGAGACCGAGTCACGCGTGCAAAGGCAAAGGGCTTTATTACGGGCTCAAGCTCAGGCTCACAGACTTTACCAGCGCAGTGGATCCGTGCTGTGAGCCTCGAACAAAGGCAGAGTAGGGTTTTTATGGGGTTTGTGATGGGGGAGTTACAGAAACTGTGGCATGGAAACAGTGATCCAATCATAATTATACAATGTCATTGACAGCGGGTTTAACCATACACATTGTCTAGAGTATTTGTTACTTTTGGCGAGACCCAATTACAACATTTAGAGTACTTTTAAATTCAACCAATTACAGAGCGAGTCTAGGGTCTTGTTCGGCGCCTAATGGGTTAACTTTAGCGTTAGGTAAGAGAGTTTTAGCTACAGTTGCTGGCCTTTCTTGATTGGGAGTTGCCAAGGTAGTGTGGTGGAGTGAAGTGGTGGGCAGTTTCTTCGGCCTTGGGCAATGTGTAGCTGCCTGATAGTTTCAGGGAAACTGAAATTTAGGCCTTCTAGTTTAGAGCGGAAACTTAAAGCCTGTTACGGAGTCAGTTTGGTTTAGACTTGTGTCCTTACAGTTGGATGTGTATTAAGTGCCAGGCAATTTTAATTTATCATCTTGGCAAATTCTGGAATGGTGAATTTGAAAAAGAGAAGCTATGGGAGGCCATATGTCTTAGGTAGGGATTCGCAGAAGTAGAGTCCGAGATCAGGATTTGGAGCCCCAAGATTACTGAAGGAGTGTTCTTCAGGTCAAAGCAAAAGAAAAAAGAAATTTTTAAAGAAGTGGGGGAACAGGATAGGGAAGGGGAAAGAACCTAGAAAAGCTGTGGACTGATCTCGTCTACTTCCTGAACCTGGTCCATAAAGAGAGGGCTCAGAAAACAACCCACTACAGAATTGTACCTCCCTGAGCTAAGCTCCCCGATTTTTGTGTACCTGTACCAGTCATTGGCTGGGGCCATCTCCAGGGTATAAGAGATTGTAACCCTTGGAGCAAGATCATCCTCATCAGCTCAGCGCAGTTCTGAAGAGAAGAAGGCCAAGTAGAAAGCAACAGTCATAGCGTCTTGGCATGGGTAAGCTGGTCTCAAAAAGGGCATCAGGGCAGTGCACAGTCTACTCCATTAAGCGACTTGTCCCATCTCATCATTCATGAGTGACATAGTTGGGGTTTGAACCTGGACCTCCCTTCACTACAAAGCCTGCATCCTTTCTGGAATATCAAGTGCTTCCTCAGAATATTAGCATTTTGAGGAAAATATGCAATGCCACAGCAAAAGAGCCAAAGGGTATATAGGAAACTTTATTTCTTACTACTTTATTCTTACTACAGTATACTGCTACTTTATTGCTTACCCACTGGAGTACTGCTAAGACACCTTAGAGTTTATCCCCCACCCTCCTCACCATTTTATCAATTCTTTAAAGTTGCCAATATGTAGTCATTACAGCTTATGCCTAGGACAAATTATTTGACACCCGTTCCAGTGATTTGTTGCTACATGGCAAATCAACCCAAAACTTAAAGACTCAAGAAGACAATCTATTACTATCAGTTGGCCTTCTGAGAGCCCACTGGTCTCTGCCAGGTAGTCTGTACTTAGGGACTCAGACATTGGCTGGGACTAGGTCACCCAGAGGTTGGACTAGGCAGGACATCCTGATGCACTCACATTTCTGGCCATTAGATAGGAGCCCGCCTGGTCTTTCCACTGGAATGCCTTCATGTAACCTCTCCACAGAGTTCTCACAGAATGATGGTTGGGTTCTGAGAAGGGACCCAGCATCCAAGGAGAGGAGAAACAAAAGTTGCCAATGGTGGAACTGATACAATATCACTTCTTCCCTGTGCTGTCCATCAAAGCAGCCCAGATTCAAGGCCTGGAGGCATAACTTCTCCTCTTTGATGGGTAAGTGGTGTGTGCATCCAGAAAGGGGAGGAACAGATGGTAGGCATCTTTGGAAACAAATATCTACAATACCCAGTGCAGTTCACATTCTGGTCCTCACGTACCTCACTGTTGTGGCTTTGGCCCCTGATTCGCCATCTACCTAGGCTCCTCCCAATGTTCTGACACCAATTTCTCTTGTCACAGGTGTCTTTGCAGGTTTTTCCCTCTTACAATGCCAGTTCCCACTTCTTACATATGAGAGCTCTTCATCTTTAAAACCCCAGCTTGATTCTCAAGTCTGCTGAGCTGCCTCCCCAGTTCTGGTCAGGGTCTATGGATCCCTCTGAGGTCCAAGAGACACTTTGTTCTTTCTTCTACCTTAGCACTTCTCTTCCAAGGTTTTGTTATTGCTGCTGAGTACACCTCACTGTCCCACTAGCCTTTTTCAGGTCTGAGCAGTTTATCATTTCCATCTGCATCCTTAATATCTGGTTCTAGCATGCATGTTGATGGAATAGGTATGGTTAAAGACTCCCAAGCAAGAAATAGTGAAACCACTGTTTACCATGCATCATCGTGTTAAATGTTACACAGTCTATAATTCTAAGGGAGTGTAGGATGACAGTCATCCCTGCAGGGGTATGTAAGAGGGTAATAGATAGACAGAGATGGGTGTGTTCAAGTCTCTCAAGGGCCAAATCAGCACAAAACAAACATTTCTCAAGGAATTGGCCTAAGTCTAACTTCTATTACAGGAACCCCATGAGATTTGTCAGGCCCTCAATAATCCTAAGAACAACCATTATTAAGTACACACTACATATATCAGTCACTTGCCGGTTGCTTCACCTGGGTGGTCTTAAACTGGAAATCCAAGGGCAGTACATGAGTTGGGTTTTCCTTTGTAATAAGATCCAAAACTCAGAAGTTTATGACAGCAAATATCTGATTGTTCTCACTCACGGGACTATGAGTCACCTGGTGCAACTCCGCATCAGGTCTGCCCCTCCGATCTCTTTCTGGGACAGAGGGGAATGCTTCTCTCTTGGCGGGCTCTGGAAAAAGTGAAAAAAAAAGATAAGCCAGATCACACATACACCTGCTCACCCTGCATCGGCCGGCCAAAGCACGTCACAGGACAAACCTAACATCAGTGGGGGTGGGGAAATAAACGCCCCCTCCTGCAAAGTCCCATGGCAAAGGGTATGAGTACACAAGTGGGAATCTAGTCAACCACTGGTGACCTACACAATGTCACCTGAAAAACATCTAATTATTTTCCGACACTTAAAATCTTATTTAAAAATTAAAACTTCATGCTTCTCTTAACAAATCAGATATAACAACAATTCAAAAAAAAAAAAGATTTAACAACAATTCACATTTCTGAATCCCTGGATGGTGACAGTTGGCTGGTGCCAAAACATGGCTACCCTAGTTGGATGCGCTCCACGTTGGCACAGTCAACCCATCTCACTCATTCACTTCACCTGGCTGGCTTCGATCGGCTACTGTATCTATTACACCCATGCTTTCTACTCCTTAAAACCACGTTTGGAAGTCAACATCATAAGCCCTATTTTACAGATGTGAAGACTAATGTTCAAGCAGGTTAGGTGACCCCATTTGTCACACAGCTAGAAAGTACTAAAGTGGGCTTGCAAGGCCAATGCCATTATTCCTTTCACCAAGTCACACTGGTTTAATAGCAGTGGTTAGCCTCTGTGGATGGGGTTAGGAATGTGGCAAGCATGATCCCATTGAATCTTTGCACTGTTACTGAGGGCAAGGTCAAGTTATCATCCCCCATTTGGCAGATGGTACTCCGAGCACTTAAACAGTTTGCCCAAAGTCACAGAGATCACAAGTGACAACATCTTGCCACCTTGACTCTGAACCACTTTACTAGACTTACTGTCATGTACACAGTCTACACATTGGGTGTTTGGAGGTGTTCTCTGGCCTGGGAGAGGGGTCCTGGCATCCACCTTTCTACTATTTGCTGTGTATTTTCAGGGGTTGTCAAGAGTCTGCCAGAGATCAAGAATTGCCACTTACCTGTTAACGGAACGAAGCAGGGAGACCCCATTTAAGACCTTGAAATCTCAAGGGCATCTGACAAGGGATTTAGAAATAAGTGGCCCAGCCCCTGCAGGAAATTTCTTTCTCCATTTCTTTTTAACCTTGAGGTGAGCATTTAATGCAATAGGATAACACAACCTGCACTGATACTACATGGGGTGGTCTGCAGGGGGAACAAGGTCAACAATTTCAATGTCCCTAAATCAGAATTGGCAGCATCCTCGAGAAATTTATTTTATAATGGGATACCCTTCCATTCTCCATAAAAACAATTACCAGGGTTGGTGGGTTTTTTTTTTTTTTTTTCCTGATTAAGTAATACATGCTCATTGTAGATCACTTGAACACACAGGAACAAGAAGAAAATGAAGTAATGCCACTATCCCAATATAAGCATTGCTAATATTCTGATACATATCTTTCCAGTTTTTTCTTCTTGGCTCATATACGTTACAATGTTGATAAGATACTGAACAGACAATTATGTATCCTGCCCCTTTCATATAATACTGTCTCATGAGCCACCTTTGTTAACTATTCTTTAAAAACATGATTTTAATTTCCGTATAATGATCCACTAATGGAATATACCATAATGTATTAAGCCATTTATTTATGGCCAGTCAACTCCCTTTTTTACATCTCATTAGAATTTCATAATCATTAACAAGCTGGTCCAAGGTTGATTAGAGTTTGTTAAATCAAAATTTACTTACTGGGTATTTGCCATGTGCCCAACACCATGCTGAGCATTATATGGGATTCCCATACCTGGCCCCACTCAAAGTGCTTATAATTCACTTGGGAGAGAGGACAAGTACATAAAATGCCATCCAAGCACATAAGGCTGAATATATTCAGAGTATCAATGATGCACAGAGAATAAAACCTCCAGGAGATTAAAGGTATTTGATTCATGCTCGTTGTGTTCTATTGTGTCATGTTTTGCATCTCACTTAGTCTTCACCACAGCTGGAGGATGCAGGTGTTTTGTGTATGAAGCTCAGAGAGGTTGAGTAACTTGACCAAGGTCAAGTTTGAACTAGCACATGACTCCAAAGCCTGTTCTTTCGCTGGTATGCCACAGGAAATCCCTCGGGGAAACCTCAAATGCTGTGCCTGAGTGTTGGCAGGAATGACTTCATGACAGAGCAAGAGGCGACAACGCATCAGTACATACCCCCACTTCCGAGCGTCGGGCTGACTCTCCAAGTTTGCTCTCTGGCTTCATCATTTGTCCATCACTGCTGCCAAGACGATGTCTCTGATCTCTGGGGATATTGAGGACTTTGGGTTTTGAACAAAACCTAATGTATCAGCAGTGTTGGTGTTTAGATAAAGGCATTTTCAGCACTTGAAGTCATTGAGCTGGAAAAGGCATTGAAAGGTTATTAAAACTATAAATTAAGGGAAGCGGTGAAGCAATGTCTATGGCCCCGCCCAGCCCAGTCTTTTCCTCCATCACCGTCTTGGACAAAGAAAACATTTCTTATTTCTCAATGACTTCCAAAGAATTTCTAGAAAATATTTGTTCCTGAGTTAAGCAAACCTGTTTTCAAGGAAGTTCTTCTTCATGTCTCTTCCAGAGTCATGATGCATCTTGAGCTCTTCTCCAATAGTAAGCCATTCTTTCTGTTTTAATTCTTAATTTGTTAATTTGTTAAAAGTAGTGTCCACTCTTTGGGGGTTTGCAAATTCTTCTGTTATGAAAGTGTTAATGCCTTCAGAAAAATCGGTACAAAGTCTCAAATGGTTGTGAAATGGATTTAACTCCTGAAGCCCGCCTGAAGTCCACTGTCACAAAAGTGAAAACTTAAATTTTGTAGAAAAAGTGAATTTTGGAAAACCTGGGCACTATCTAAGGGATCAAGCACCTTTCACTTCCTCTAGCCAGTACTGACCAACATGACCTGCTGTGCCAGGAAAGGTTCTCAGGAGCTCACGCAGGGAGAAAAAAGGTGTGAATATTTGCAAAGCCAACCACTGAGGCAAAGGAGGGCTCCGATTCCCTGAATTTGCCTTCTCCTCCCCAAGTCACAAAGCATTTCAAAGTTAGACGCCTCTGGAATTCTCATGATTGTTTCCTATAATAGAAAACCCTACTTTCCCCGTTTTAACATTAAATGTCTCTCATCTTGGGAAACCCCTCACTCCCAGGCAAAGCTGCCCATACTTGCAGCAGAGCAGACAAATGCGTAATCAACAGCCACTGCTTCCAAAGCATCTTTTGCATTCCAGGCACTTTGCACACACGGATTATTAGCCTCACACCTACTCTGGGAAGGAAGGGGGGCATCAGTGTTATCGTTTTACTGGTAGGGAAACCAAGGCGAGGAAACATTAAGGAAAATGCCCAAGGACCTCCAGCTTATAAGCAACAGAACTTAGATCCAGTCTCAGGTGTGACTGGCTCATAGCCTGTGCTTTCTCTGCTACATCGATGGCTTTGAACTTTAATTCTGTATAAGACCAAGGTAAGTGCAATATGTAAAGTTGACGAAGAGAAACCGTCTTGCATCAGAGACTGTGAAACCCAGGAAAACATCCTGAAGAACCAGAGTTTTGGGTGTACAAGCCAGGGTCACACCTGTGTCCTCTCACTGTCACTCAGCTGCAAGAGAACAACACTGGCTTAGTTATGCTAATGATCGAAAAAGCCACTGTGCACTGTTGCGTTTGCCCAATGAGGAAGTATTCAGACAAACGGCATCGGAAACCTACCACCGACAGCCAAGGATTATCCCATTTGGCCCAATGAAAACTTCCCTTTCCATTGCAATGGAGACTAATCCAGCCTCTCTCAATGACTGGCCTGTGGTTTTGCTGTGGTTTTGCAATATCTATGGCTCCTTCGCACTAAATCCAGTTACCTCTGCAACTGAGTTTGGGGAGTTTGCATTTGCCACGTGCGCTTTGGGAGATTTTTTACAAATAATTAGAAAAGAAAGTTGTTGTCTGGAGTGAGAGGAGGAATCTCCAGGGTGGGCCCTTCTCTACCAACCACTAGATCTACCCTCTACCCCCACCCAAGAATGTCAGAATGTTGCTTAACTCTCACTGCAGAACTCAGACAACAAGGAGGCAATAATCCCCAGGCTATGATTTTTAATGGAAGGACACAGTATTTTGTATTTTTTTTTAATTTAATTTCAAGCTATTTAACATACAGTGTATATTGTTTTCAGCATTAGAATATCCAGTGCTTCATCACTTACATATAACACGCACTGTGCATCCCATCAAGTTCCCTTCTTAACACCCATCCCCCATCCCCCCTACCTCCCCTCCAGCAACCCTCTGTTTGTTCTCTGTATTTAAGAGTCTCTTTCAGTTTGTCTCCCTCTCTGTTTTTATCTTATTTTATTTTTCCTTCCCTTCCCCTATGTTCATCTGTTGTGTTTCTTAAATTCCACATGAGTGAAATCATATGCCTTTCTCTGACTTATTTTGCTTAACATAATTCACTCTAGTTCCATCCATATTGTTGCAAATGGAAAGATTTAATTATTTTTGACCACCAAGTATATTCCATTGTACATATATACCACATCTTCTTTATCCATTCATATCAGCTGATGGACATTTGGGGTCTTTTCATAGTTTGGCTATTGTTGATAGCTCTGCTATAAACATTGGGATGCATGTGTGTCTTTGAATCAGCATTTTTGTATCCTTTGAATAAATACCTAGTAGTGTAACTGCTGGGTCATAGGGTAGTTCTGTTTTTAATTCTTTGAGGAACCTCCACACTGTTTTCCAGAGCAGCTGCCCCAGTTTGCATTCCCACCAACAGTGCAAAAGGCTTCCTCTTTCTCCACATCCTTATCAACATCTCTTGTTTCCAGAGTTGTTTATTTTAGCCATTCTGACAGATGTGAGGTGGTATCTCATTGTGGTTTTGATGATGAGTGGTGCTGAGCATCTTTTCATGTGTCTATTAGCCATCAGAATGTCTTCTTTGGAAAAGCATTGATTCATGTCTTCACTGGATTATTTAGTTTGATAAGTTCTTTATGAATTTTGGATACTAGCCCTTTATCAGATATGTCATTTGCAAATATCTTCTCCTATTCCTTCAGTTGCCTTTTAATTTTTTGATTGTTTCTTTCATTGTACATAAGTTTAATACCTTGGTGACGTCCTAGAAATTCATTTTTGTTTGTTTCCCTTGCTTCTGGAGACATGTCCAGCAAGAAGTTGCTGTGGCTGAGGTCAAAGAGGTTGTTCCTGTTTTCTCCTCTAGGATTTTTATGGTTTTCTGTCTTACATTTAGGTCTTCCATCCATTTTGGGTTTATTTTTGTGCATGGTGTAAGAAAATGAGAACACATTATTCTTTAAGAGAGAGTAAACTGTCTCCACTAGCAAATCTAATCTCCCGAGCCATTGCGGCCACTGACATCCTTAATTCTCTCCTTCTTTTCAATATGTGCACAAGGTTTACTCCGCATTTTAAAGAACCAGACTAATTCTGGCTTCATAGTCCCAGGAAAGAGGTTCACAGATGGCTTCCGATTTAAATTTTTTTTTTAATGTTTTTATTTATTTCTAGGAGAAAGAGAGAGACAGCATGAGCAGGGGAGGGTCAGAGAGAGAGGGAGTCACAGACTGAAACAGGCTCCAGGCTCTGAGCTGGCAGTCAGCACAGAGCCCGACGTGGGGCTCGAACCCACGAACCGCGAGATCATGACCCAAGCGAAAGTCGGACGCCCAACCGACTAAGCCACCCAGGCGCCCCAGATGGCTTCTGATTTAAAATGACTCCCAGCTTAACATGGCTTCTAGCCACTGCCCTTTACCCAGAGGACAACTGATGTTACAACCATCAAAACCAAATATAGAAAGCAGTACCCAAAACGTTTTTGCAACTGAAGAATAATGAGGGGAGGCTGACCCCAAGATATCCCAAAGTGGAACATAAATGAGCCCAGAAGTGGATGTACCAGGGGAGAGCTCCAAAACACACATGTGTCTGAATTTGGGGTATTTTACATCTTTGAGAAAAAGGATGGGATTAAATATCACCCAATTAATTGGCTATACACTTCAAAATGATTATCTTATACCCTTACCTTAGTCCACATGTAAAAACTTCAGATGAATTAAAGACTTCAACATAAGAAAACAAGAGCACTTAAAGAAGAAAGCAAAAAATTATTAAAACAGGAGTTTAAAAATACCTCTCTTCTCTAAACACCAAGACTAGAAATATGGTTTTGTTTTGTTTTGTGAATACACATATTTGGTAGACAATATTGAATTGTGAAGCATCTGAACTCCAGAAAGGGTCAGACTTGGGTCCATACCCTGACCTTGACACCTATTGCCTGTGTAACCTGGGACATATTAGTCACCTTCTCTGACCCCCTGTACCTTCTCTGGAAAACAAATATGTTTAGTAGTTCCTACTCAACAGGTTATGTTGCAAACTAAATGTGATATGATATGTGAGATGTAATACATATGAAGAAATCAATTATTATTATGAATTATTAGTATCTTTATGGTAAAAGACATAAAGTAAATTTTAAGAACATAAAAATTAGAAAATACAAGACAATATAAATACGGTCAGGGTAAGAGCTATGATAATAAGCTTAACTGATTTAAACCCTTTTGTTAAAAGGCAAACCACAAAAGAGAGACTGAGACAGAAAGAATCGATACTCAGCAATAAAGAAAGGATGCATGAAAGAAAAGTGACTCGCAATGACAATTAAAAGGGTGGGAAATTATTTATGAGTTAGGGGCACCTGGCCAGCTCAGTTGGTGGAACACGTGATCTCCAAGTTGTAGGTCCCCACCGCATGTTGGGTAGAGAGACTATTTAAAAATTATAAAAATATTAATTTCAGACAAGTTAAAAATTGTAAATTTTATATGGCTTAAAAGTACCACTATATTCCAATTAACATACCATTAAAATGTAAAGACTGTTAGAATTCAGGAATTTGACTTCCACATAATAGAATATTAAATAATATAATTAGGTTGAAATAATAGATATATATTTATTTTTAGACAGAGAATTAACAAGTATGCCAAATTTTGGTGTAATATACACAAAAACTTTCCAAGTAATAAGTCCAAAAAAAAAGGCTTAAAGCATTTTGTCAATGTAGTAACTGTATAGTTTGCTTACTTTGATCACAATATAATGACATAAAATGCTTAACAGAAATGTAGACAAAATATTGTTAACCAGGCATTTGAAAATTTAAGACATTCTCCTGAATAACAATTGGATCAAGGAAAAAATAAAATTAATATGCACATGCTATTTTGAAATAAGAAAATTGAAACCATTGCTCATAAAAAAACTATGGTATTTTTTTCCTATTCTATTCTCTAGCTATTGCTGTGATTTTTGTACACTGTGTTCTTCATTGGACAACTTTACTGAACTTTCTCATTAATTCTAATAGTTTTTCATTTCATTCTCGTGTGCTTTTTAAAGTGTATAACCAATTTGCCTGTGAATATTGAAAATTTTCTATCTTTCCAATAGATGTATCTTCTGTTTTCATTACTTTGCTTAATGCACTGGCTAAAATTTAAACTGTGTTAAATAGTGATGGTGATAACAGACATTTTTGTATTAATGTTGGTTTCAGTGAAATTGATTCTTATGTGTTTCTTCATTTAACATAATGCTGTCAATCCTATGATTTGTAATGGAGACAATCTTTTCAGATTTTCTAATCCTTGTTACTCAATCACCAAGAGAGGTTAAATTTCAGCAAATGCCATTTTGCCAACTAAAGACATCATAAAGTTTACTTTTCCCTGTTGTGCTATTAGTGAGATATATGTTATGGATTTATTTCCTAACTTCACTAGGTTAAACTCGACTTGGTCATGGTAAATTATTCTCTTAATACGCTGATACATTATATTTGTTATTATTTCATATATGCTGCATAGGTCTGTGTTCAGAGTGGAACTAGACTATTGTTTTCTTCCTTTGTTCTATTTTTGCTCTATTATGCCATCAGAATTATGCTATCTGCATAGAATGGGTTTGAAAGTGTCCTGTCTTTTCTGGATTCTGTAATAGTTTATATACTTTAGGTATAACTATATGACCCCAGAGTGCTTTTGAAAGCACTGTAATGATTTTTCTTCAGAGATTTAAGTTCACTTCAAACTGATTTAAGAATTAATTAATTTCTGTTGTTATTTTTAGGAGTATTTTCTATTTTGTTTTTCTATTTTGTTTTTCTAACCTTTGTTTCCCTGGGCTTTTAGGATTCTCTGAATTGAAGCTTTAATCTTTAATTTCCATTCTTTGTTGTTTGAGAATTATATGCTTTGAAGTGAATAATTTCCATCTAGTGACAGTGTTTGAGGGTCCCTCAAATTTTTATAGGAATTAACACTCCCACTGTTATTCTTCCCCTTGTGTTTTTTCAATATTTTTAAATTCACTTATGTATTAAAATGAGGATAAAGGTTGAAAAATTGAATAAAATAACATAGGTAGAAGAATATACCTGGAAAGGTAAGAGGCACATAATAAGAATATAATAAGGTTAGACATTCGTAAAGTTTGCTTAATCAGATAAAATGGCACCCCAGACCCACTAAAGTCTAACAGGGTCCAGTCCTTGAAGGTTACCTAGAAGGTTATCATTAAGTAACCAGGCCCAGCATTCATGAAAGCATATGTTTCCATGTGTGATATTTGCTGTGCCTCTGACCTTTCATAACAAAACAGATGATAATAGATGTATCTATCAGAAAAAATACAGAATTATTTTCTACAACAGCTTTACTGAATTATAATTTACATAACATATAATTTATCTATTTAAAATATACAATTCAGTATTTTTCTAGTACATTCATAGAATTGGGCCACCATGACTGCAATCAAGTTTAAAATATTTGCATCATGCTCCCCCAAAACCCCATGCCCATAAGCAGTCACTCCTCTTTTCCCACAACCAGCCCATCACCAGCCTCAGACAATCCCTGATCCCCTTTCTATCTCTATGAACCTGCCTCTTCTGGACATTTCATATACGTGGAATCATATAATACATGGTTTTTTGTGACTGATTTCTTTCATATAGCATAATGTTTTCAAGGTTCATCCATGTTGTGGCATGTATCAGTACTTTGTTCCTCCTTATTGCCAACTAATATTCCATTTTATGGATGTACTTGTTCATAAACCATTCACTAATTGATGAACATTTGGGTTGTTTCCACTTTGGGCTATTGTGAATAATGCCACTATACCCATAATGTGTACAAGATTTTTAGGTGGATATAGGTTTAGTTCCTTTTGGGTATATACTTAGGAGTGGAATCACAGGGTCATACCATAATGTTATGTTTAATCTTTGAGAAACTTCCAAACTGTTTTCCAAAGTACCTACACCACTTTACATTGCCATTAACAATGTAAGAAGGTTCCGATTTCTCCACATCCTCACCAACACTAGTTAGAGTCTAGCTTTTTGATGATAACCATCCTGGTGAGTGTAACGTGTTATCTCATTGTGGTTTCAATTTGAGTTCCTCTAATGGCTAATGATATTGAGTTATTCATGAGCTTATGATCATTTGTAGAAATTATTATCTAGTCCAAGATCATGAAGATTTATGCCTATGCTTTCTTCTGAGAGTTTTATCCTTCTGGCTTTTACATTTAGGGCTGTCATCCATTTTGAATTAGTTCTGAACACAGCATGAGGTAAAAGTCCAACTTCTTCATCCTTGTGCATGTAGATATCCAGTCGTCCTAGCACCATTTGTTAGAAAGACTATTCCTTCCCTCGTTGAATTATCTTGGCATCCTTGTTGAAAATCAATTAGCCATACATGTAAGAGGTGTTTTTTTTTTTTTTTCCTTCTGTATGTCTGTTTTTCTGCCAGCACGACACTGTCTTGGTTATTTTAGCTTTGCAGTAAGTTTTGATATCAGGGAGTGTGATTTCTCCAACTTCGTTTTCCTTTTATACAATTGTTTTAGATATTCTGGGTCTTTTGCAATTCCATATGAATCTTAGAATTGGCCTATCAATTTCTCCAAAGAAGCCAGCTGGAATTTTGATGAGGATTGTGTTAAATCTGTAGAGCAGTTTGGAGAACATTGCCACCTTACTAATATTAATATGATCACTCTTTGCTGGTGAAAATCCAAGACAATCGAAGGAAAGTATTTTTAACAGATTGCTAAGTAGGCCAGTTACACTATAAATATAAAATGAGCTCTATTTAGGTATGTCACAAATAACCATAGAGAAATAGAATAAACAAAAGTGAAAGTACATATAAAATATCTAGGAACGATCTTAATTTTATTTTATTTTAATTTTCTTAATGTTTCTTTAGTTTTGAGAGAGACAGAGAGAGAGAGAGAGAGAGAGACAGTGTGTGAGCAGGGGAGGGTCAGAGAGAGAGGGGGACACAGAATCTGAAGCAGGCTCCAGGCTCTGAACTGTCAGCACAGAGCCTGACGCAGGGCTTGCACTCATGAACTGTGACATCATGACCTGAGCTGAAGTCAGACACTTAACCGACTGAGCCACCATGAGCCCTGGAATAATCTTAATTTTAAAAGCACAAAATGTCTATGGACAAAATAATAAAACCACAAAATATCTGTGGGCAAAATAATAAAAATCTTCTAAGATAAAGGGAACCCACAAAGGAATTGGAGGATTCTCTCATACACAAGTACTTGAGACAGACCTAAGCCTAAGTCCTGACTCTGTCTCTAATCAGCTATGTAATTTTCAGAAAGATAAATAATTTCCGTAGAGTGCATTTGTCAAATGAATCCCACAATAGTATCTATCCCATAAGATTATTTTGAGAATTAGGTGAAATAATATTTATGGGGCACTTTTGGACATCAAAACTATTCATTAAAAACCATGTATGCACTGTTATGATTATGTTTCTACGAAGATGTAAGTTCATCTCAAATTAACACAAATATCCCATTGAAATTCCAACATAAATTTTTAAGAGAAACACCAGTCTAACTTTCTTTAAGAAATACAGGGGCACCTGGGTGGCTTAGTTGGCTAAGCGTCCGACTTCAGCTCAGGCCATGATCTCACGGTTCGTGGGTTCGAGCCCTGTGTGACAGCTAGCTCAGAGCCTAGGTCCTGTTTCAGATTCTGTGTCTCCCTCTCTCTCTGACCCTCCCCTGCTCATGGTGTCTCTCTCTCTCAGAAATAAATAAAAAACATTAAAAAAAATTTTTTTAAAGAAATACAACAGGCACAAATGCTAAAAAAAAGTTTTTTGAAAAATAAGAAAAATTGACGTGGAGAGTTTTTTCCTATTTAAATGAATTGTAAAACATCACTAATTTAAAAATACTATACTTAATGACAAATGACATATTGTGAAACCAGAATAGATAGCTGAGAAATAAACTCTAGTATATTTAAGAATTTCACTAAAGACATAAATGACATCACAAATCCGTAGCGAGGAAAAATTGTTTGATAAAAGATGTTTCCACAATTAGCTAACTGTGGGCAGATGAGATACTTGTAAATACTCAGCACTCACAAAAGAAAAAATTAAATTCCATATAGAATAAGAAGCTAAATGCATTTTAAAAAGCATAAAATAATAAGAAAATATAGCTAGCTATATTATGTGTCTGATCGCAAAGACCAACTTCCCAAGTATAAACACCATAAAGTTTCATGAAAAAATTATTTGATCCTCTGCTATAAAATTTAAAACTTCTTCACAAGATGAAAATCCAAAGCAAACATTCACTGAACGAATTAAGTATAACAAATCTACTACACAAATAGTTACCATTGCTATTAAATTAAAAACACTAATTAATTGGAAAAGTGACAAAATTCTGAGAAGAAAAATAGGCAAAGAGTATAATAAAATTTGCAATGCTATGATTATTAATAAATACATGACAAATGGTCAACTCATCATTAATCAAAGAAATAGAAATTCTAACAGCAACCATCTACCTGTCTCTTAGATGGCAGGTACAATCTACTAACTAAACTCATGTTCCCAGTTTTACAAACCAGACGTATTTACAAACCAGGCTATTTCCATGAACAAATGCTTCCCTCTGCCATGGCTCATGCAGTCATTCTGCATCTGCATATGTTCTCCCTCACTCTGTAACTGACATGAATTGTCTTCTAGTCTTGTAGCATCCATTCTCTTCCCTTCTAGTAACAATGATCTATTTCCTTTACTTTATTGGGCAAAATGTTAGTAGAACTAGAAATCAAGGTGCTCTACTCTCTCCTATAGCCAAGGATGTGGCTTGTGATCCAAATGGACCATTCAGAATATTGGTTCCCAGGAAATGTAGTTGGGGAAGAAAGAAAATGAGTGAGTAATCTCAAATGGTGATGGAGCTACAAAGAACACGAAACAAGAGAGTGGGCTAGAACCTATCTGCAGCTGCTCTCGTGAGGGACCTCAGGTCACAGCAGAACAAGCTTGATCTGTGTCCCTTCTATCATAAAAATATGAATGGCAACATGGTACCCTTGAAGTCTGGCAGGACTTGATCCTAGTAAGTATTCATTAAATGACAAAATCCAATGCTTATGAAAGTTGGCACTCCTTTCATAAATGCTTGTCTTTGGATTTCATGATTCAAAAACATTTTTTTTTACATTTATTTATTTTTGAGAGACAGAGCACAAGTGGGAGAGGGGCAGAAAGAGAATGAGACATAGAATCTGAAGCAGGCTCCAGGCTATGAGCTGTCAGCATAGAGTGGGACACAGGGCTCGAACTCACAAACTGGGATCATGACCTGAGCCGAAGTTCGATGCTCATCCAACTGAGCCACCCAGGTGCCCCTGGATTTAATGATTTTTTATATTCAGAAGCTCAAGCAAATGGGGTTTTATTGTTTGTTTATTTTTATTTATTTATTATTTGTTTATTTATTTATTTTATTTCTGAGAGAAAAAGAGGGACAGTGTGGGCAGGGGAGGGTCAGAGACAGAGGGAGACACAGAATCTGAAACAGGCTCCAGGTTCTGAGCTGGCTGTCAGCACAGAGCCCAACATGGGGCCGGAACCCACAAATTGGGAGGTTATGACCTGAGCCGAAGTCGGACACTCAACTGACTGAGCCACTCAGGCGCCCCATCAAGCAAATGTTTAGAGGGGTGGCTTCTTTCTTTCCACTTCTATTCTGCCACTGGACCTCATAATTTGTTGTAAGGATTCAGATTGTTCTTAATACAATCTTTATTTTTGTTGTACTGTTCAGAGAGCAATGAATGATTCTCTATTTTGAGTATTAGTCTTCAGTTGTTTCCATGGAGACCTGATTCACTTAGAAAGGAAGAGAGGGGAAAGAGGGGGCTCAAGGCCAGAGAACATATATTTGGTTCCTCTAGGATGAAAAATCTGAGGCTCAGGGAGGTGAAGTTGTAAACCCCATTACCGTGGGCATGAAATGGTTAAACAATAAAACTCCAGCTGCTGTGCTTGGGAAAGAGGGAAACATGTTTAATCATTTTTATAGCCGATGTAATAGCGTCTGAGTTTCTGCTCAAAGGAGGAATCCATTTTCAGATCAGACCCCAATCAAAGGGTTGCTCTTATTGCCGAGAGGAGTGGACTATAAACACATTGCCGGCCAGACTCGAAGGAAGAAAGGCAGACGTCAAGCACTGTCAGAACCTGAGATGGGCAAGGTCACGTGAAAGCACAGAGCGTCCATTCTAAGACAATACCTTTTTGGAGATAGTTCTCATTAATGCTCATATTTAAAATTTTAGTTTTTTTTAATGTTTATTTATTTTTGACACAGAGAGAGACAGAGAGCAATCAGGGTAGGGGCAGAGAGAGAGGGAGACACAAAGTCTGAAGCAGGCTCCAGGCTCTGAGCTGTCACCTCAGAGCCCGACCCAGGACTCGAATCCACGAACCATGAGATCATGACCTGAGCAGAAGTCAGACGCTTAACCAACTGAGCCACCCAGGCGCCCCTAAAATTTTAGTTTTGAACAGCGGTATTCAGAAGCCAAGATTTTTCTGCAATCTCACATCATGTCAATAATAAAGGAAGACCAGACACCCTGGGTGACTGACCCAGGGCAAAAGTTATAGAGGATAAACTAGCGAAAGCTAGCAGAGCCTGGGCAACAAATATGAACAAACTGGGTCCATGATGAATAAAAACCATTCTTTTATTCACAAATGGCCAAATGATTTCACCAGGTCCTTATATGGGGAAGTAGAAAAGTTATTCCAAAATCGCTTTGCATTTTATTTACATTTTTCTGTGTATTAGTAAACTGAATTTGACCACTTAACCATCTGGGATCTGGGCTTCCCTATGGTTAAAGGCAATGGGGGAATTGTGAATGATGATTTTTATATGTCAGAGTGGGGAAATCCCAAAGGAACCACTTTCCTGCCCAAGTCCTCAATCATTTTAGAGTTGAATATGGATTAGGTTATGTGGCTATCAAAATACAGCCTTATTATGGAAAATGCTGTTATGGAGAATGTGGTTTACGTCTGCAGGCACACAGCTTTCCTGGAGTGAATTAGAAAGACTTAGTCCACCAGTCAAAGGTGGCTCTTCAGACCTGAAGAACACCGCAGGAGGCCTGTTCCACCACATGACAGGAAGCCAAGCCAGCCAGTGTGTGCTTCCTTCACAAGAGCAAGGAGAGAACAGAGGGCTCTATCTAGTTTCACTTCTCAAAGTTATGGACCCAGTAAGACATTCCATTTCCCAGGCAGGAAGGTTGAGAGAGGTCAAGAGCACTAAGCCAGTAGATGTTCTTGCACAAGGAATGGACACACGTATGCCATTACCCCCTACTCCAGCATTAGGGTCCAAAGATGAAACAGTTTCTTAGAAAGCAAATATTCCTCCTCCTAAAACTTCAGTTCTCAGTGCTATGATCTGAACTTCCTTTTCAAAGCAATGTACCCCTTCCACGTCCTTCAAGACTAACACCTTTATACTGATAACAACAACAAAAATTATCTTTGAGACTAATTCATAGGATCTGAATGGTTCTCCCAACAGGGGAGAGAATATGTCTTTTAATATAGGACTGTGTTACTTACAAATGAATGAACTACTAATGGTGAAGTTTCAGCGGTCAAGGTATTAGGGAGAGATAAAGAGAAAAGGAAGAAGGAGAAGGCTCAAAACGATGCTGTATTCTGCCATTTGAGTTCCCTGATGAGATTCCAATTCTTCAGATCTGTGAGATAAGAATAAGAACTGAACTAGAATTTACTGAGTGCATACTTTTCATCACAATCCATTATAATAGTCCTTGACCTCTTCTGGTAAGAGTCACCTAAGACACTGATCCAGGAAAGTAGTCCTTGTGATAACATCTCAGCAGGAGATACAGGTTATGGAACAGAACAGAATTTAACTCTCCAAAGCCCAAGGTCTTTGTAATAGATGTCATGTGGAGCTATAGCCAAGTTTCAGGAGCAGTGTGTGTGTTGGATCCTTAAAGTTTCAAATTCTCCCCATCATTCTCTTCATCTGTAGATGCCTTCCTAACCAAATACCAGTAAGCGTAAAAGCCAAGTTATCTGTCTGGAGGATGGTGGCTGTGGTTTAAGTCAAATTGAGCTCAACAATTCATGTTAAAAAATTATTTTTGGAATTTCTACAATGTGGAAGGAGTTGGGAAAAAAGCGGGTCTTGCTTTTCAGGGGGTGCTCAACCTACTTGGGGTTTTGGAGACACCCAGAGGCCACCCCCACCAACCCCCCAACAGAAGGCTATGATGTTAGAAAAGAGAAAACATTTGCTACGGAAATACAGGAAGAAAGAAGTATTTATTCTACCTTGAGAAGAGAAGAGTTTTGAATTAAGCTTTTGTGTAAGGGCGGGAATTGAAAAGAATTGAGGTTGTGGTTCATCTTGTACCTAGGTGCATGGCTAGTAAAGAGCAGGGTTAATTTAGAAAGAGTTGTTCAACTTCTGTGAATGTGCCACTATCCTTTCCATATTCTAAGATCTAGTCCTTCCCTGAAGTTCTGTGCACACAGGTCAGAGAAGGGTCCAAGCTACCCACTGCCTTTTTCTGACTTCATGGCCACCTGTGGGCTCTCTTCCATACTTCTAATCATGTCCAACACATGGGCTGGAGACAGGGTGGGAAGCTCAGATCAGAGTTTCTCTGCATCAAAGATTTATCTGCTAAGGCCACTAAGCTCTAGACTCTGAACTAGTCAACTAGGGGAAAATTCCTTAAAGACTCAAGGTCATGCATGGGTGATCTTTGAAAATGAAGGGTTTATTGCAAGAAACTTGGGCCAGCATAGAAAGACCCACCTTCACATGGCTATCTCCCATGAATAGCTCAATCCTTGGTTTCTACCACACTTCCTCCAGAAGCTTCTCTGACATTCTCAGACCAGGTATGTTGCCTTCTCTGTGCTTCCATATCACCTTGTGCTTACCTCCACCACAGAATGCAAATACTGGCATGTAGTTGTCTTTTGACTTTCTTCCTCCACTGGCAGGAAGTGTGATCTATGATAGTAAAGACTGTTTTGTGGTTGGTCATTTACCCAGTGCTTGGCAAACGAATTGTCCTGCATTAGACATTCTTAAAAATATTTATTTATTTTTGAGAGAGAGAGCACAAGCAGGGAAGGGGCAGAGAGAGAGAGGGAAACACAGAATCTGAAACAGCCTCCAGGCCGTGAGCTGTCAGGACAGTGCCTAACGTAGGGCTCAAACTCGTGAACTGCGAAATCATGACCTGAGCTGAAGTCGGAAGCTTAACTGACTGAGCCACCCAGGTGCCCCCACACTTAACATTTTAATAAATACAAATGTGAAAGAATAAATCAACCATACAATTACATTGCAGCAACTTTGATATTGGAGTCTGTACTAAAGTCAACAGAAAATCAAAGAAAATACTCATCATTGCTTCAGAAAGAAACCTTGAATGAAGTACCTTCTTTTGTTCATCTTGAGTTTAGATTTCTACAAAAATAGGAATTGGTCTGTTGATATTGCCACCACTCAGCATGAAGCATCCCTGTTAGCCTGAGTTTATCCCAAGTCACGCTGGAGATGGCTGGCCATGTCACAGCCAATCTTCTGGGTCAGTCACCATTTGCTCACATGTTAATGCATTGTCCACAGCTGGAGCTCAGGCAATAGACCTGCTTTCATCTTCAAATTACCAGTATCATCAGTTTATCCAAAAGAGAAGCGTTTAGAAACACTTTCTTGAGCAAAGTCCAGTGAATGTAGAATCTTTACGTACGCCACCATTAGCTTATCCCAGCCAGACTCAGAAGTAGCCTTCCACCAGCTGCACAGACACGGGGTACAAACTGAAGCACATACACGTGGAAGATTGCCAAGCTCCAAGCCTTTAGGGGCCGTAGAGATTCCTTAAGTTGGAGCCTTCAGTGGGCTCCAATGAAGATGGCTGAATGAAGAGGACATCCACGTGAATGGGGCTCTTGAGGGACATGGGAGCCAAAATCAGGGGTGAAGTAATCAGAGAGTGTATCTGCAACTACATTATCCTATAAACAAAAGAATGCATATTGTTTTCCCTTATAGGAACATTATGATCCAGGCTATAATTTTCAGAATTTTAAAATGCTTATAATCACTCCACATTAGATTTGCACAAGCACATTTAAAGTGTCTTCCTTATTAAACTTTTAAGATTAGCATTAGCATTTTAATTTCTGAAAGATGTATTACATATTATTTCTCCCTTATCAGTAAACAAACACAAACAGTTGGAAATGGAAACACTCCTGTTTGTGAGATTCACCCTCTTTTGATACGAACAACAACAAAAATATCTCAACAGGGAAGAGCCGCTGTTTCTGAGCAGTTTTGAGATGCCCCCTCTACCCTCACCCTTGATCTGAAAGTCATCACTTATCTCTGAGGCATTTTGGGAGATGTCATTGGGTCTCCTTGCTTGGGTCCCAATCAGGAACCCAGCTTGTGACCCAAGTAAACCTCACCCTCAGGTATAATCAATGCTGGGACCAGTATTTGCAGGCTCATGGAGACAAGCAGAGAAAAAGCTGCAAATAATTGACCCGGGACATTGCAGGTGGGTCTATTTACGAAAAGAACATCCGAGGCCCCAGCACAGGCCTCCCCAACTCGAGGAAGACTTCCCGGACCACGGCTAACAGTGCTCTTCCTCCAGAGAACTTCTATTATCTTTATTACACTCAATTAAATACTCATTGAACTATAGACACTCAGAGCTGGAGGGGATCTCAGACATCTCAACTTAAGTCCCCAAATTATTGCCTACAGGCGATGTGACCTGCAGACGTACTTTGGATGCATAATGTTTTGGAAAATATTTAATTAGTCAGCAGCATTTAGAACTAGGAAAATTTCTCGTGAAAACATCTAGAGTTGCTTCTCTTGAAAAGTAAGTAACTCTTACAATGCCAAGCATGCTGGTTTTTAAGCCATAGGCTCCCTGCCCCAAACCCATCATGTCATCATCTGGTCTATGATGTGGGCACAAGGACTCTGCAGTTGCTATTGTGCCAGCTGGTTCTCTGTTAGGCTCTGCCAATAGAAGTTTCTAGAGACATAGAGTCTGGAAGGCTGGAGGAGGGAGAAAGAACACATACCTTCCTGGGTCTTTTCTTTTCATGTCATTGTCACCCCAGCAACAATTCTTGACCCTGGCAGAGAAGAGGTTCCAGTCTGTCAATTTCCCAGACCTCCCGAATGTGTGCAGCTAGACCCCTCACTGAGATTCAGCCACCAGCCAGCTGGCACTCCCTCTTGGATGTCTGGGTCCCAACTCCATGGGGCCCCTGCTGTAAGCTTCTAGGTTAGTTTTGTCCAAGAGAAGGCTAATGAACGCCTCGAATGCAAGTCAGGGAAGGAATCTGAAATTTTCTAGTAGCCACTTTAAAAATGATTCTATAAAAAGAAGCTAGAGAGATTAATTTTAGTAATAAATTTTACTCCCCTCAATCTATCCAAACAATGATCTCAACACATAATCAATACTAAAAACATCTTGAATGAGACAACTTACATCTCTTTTTACATATTGGGTCTTCAAAATCCAGTATGTATTTTACACGCAAAGCATTTCATGACTCAGACTGGCATTCAAACGCCAAATGGAGCTGGTGGTTACCATATTGGATGTTGCAGCTACAGGTTCTAGGGAGACCTCTCTCTTTGACCCATATTCTGCAGCACCAGCAGCATGGCAGCCTCTTGAAGTTATCAGCTCAGCATTATCTCAGTGTGCCCCTTATGACTTTTAAGTTCTCTAGTCTCTGCTTAACTATTCCTTATCATTCTCCATGTTAAAATGATTGATGTGTTTTGGTTTTCCTGAGAGATCCTCACCATAATATAGGGTACTTGTACCAGTAATCAATCGTTAAGTAGGCACTGCCTCCTCTGCTGAGTCCAGAACTCAGTCTTTTACTCTGGGTCCCATCTCCCTCCAATTCCGAGACTGGGTGGCAAGTAGGTTATTTATCAGTCCACTTTTGGGAGAATTATGAAGAAGGTGATATTTCCAATATTCTCTCTTTTAAGAGTTGAAAAATAATGGAAGAACTGGTTTTGTGTCAAGAAACATGTGAGCAGCCTTTTTACTTCTTTTAGGAAGTAAAGACTGTTCTTATGGGTGTAGTCTGTAAATAACAGCTATGTTTCTTGCCTAGCACCTTCACTCAATCACATGGTTTCCCTGGCCCCATGGACATTTGGGTTTGCAGTCCCAGTTCCAGACTATTCTGGTTATGAGCCATCAGAGGATAGAGACTGCATCCCACAGACAGCCACTAAGTCTTCTTGGCTGGCAATCAACTTGACAGACTGCTGCTGGCCATGTCATAGGTGAGGCTGAGAGTGGGCAATGGTAACCATGATCATGCTTTAGAGATCACAAGATACCTTTGCTTACATTCTCTCATTAAGAATATACACATAGTGGGGCGCCTGGCTGGCTTAGTCGGTTAAGAGTCCGCCTTTCGCTTGGGTCATGATCTCGCGGTTCGTGGGTTCGAGCACCCCGTCGGGCTCTGTGCTGACTGCCAGCTTGGAGCCTGGAGCCTGTTTCAGTCTGTGACTCCCTCTCTCTCTGACCCTCCCCTGCTCACGCTGTCTCTCTCTCTCCTAGAAATAAATAAAAACATTAAAAAAAAAAAGAATATACACATTGCTTTCCTGTAGGAACTACCCTACAACCTTCCTTTCTACTTCACATCCCAGCCTCTATAAGACCCCAGGTCTTTGCAAAATAGTCTGTCCCATGCAGTGGTTTGGAGTGCAGTCACTGAAACCAGAGTGTCTGAGATGAAATTCTGGCCGACCACTTTCCAGCTATAAGATAAGTTCATTAACGTCCTCTCCGTGCCTTGGCATAATAATGGCACTGACCTCATTGGGTTGGTGTAAACGTTAAACGTGTTAATTCATACCCCAAACTGTGCTTGGCATATGGTAAATGCTCAATAAGCATTTGGTGATATCATCACTACCATAAACCATCATCATCATCATCATCATCATCACTTCCTGTCCTGATTAGACCAGCCAAAGAAGGCGGAGATTAAGAATATTCATTTGAGGGCGCCTGGGTGGCTCAGTTGGTTAAGTGTCCAACTTCTGCTCAGATCATGATCTCACAGTTTTTGGGTTTGAGCCCCGCGTCAGGCTCTGTACTGACAGCCAGCTCAGAGCCTGGAGCCTGTTTTGGATTCTGTATCTCCCTCTCTCTCTGACCCTCCCCTGCTCACACTGTCTCTCTCTCTCTCTCTCTCTCTCTCTCTCATAAATAAATAAAACATTAAAAAAATATGCATCTGAACTCCAACAAAGAATTCGAGTTGGAATTTTCAAATCTTGATTCTTCCACATACCAGCTGTGCTACCTCAGGCAAATCACTTCACATCTCTTTGTCTAAGTTTTCTCATATGTAAAATCACAACACATGCCTCCAAGGGTTTTGTGGAGAGTAAAATGAGGTGTAAAAAAAAAAAAGAAATATAGTCCTATGTATATGATAAGGGATGAGAAGAATGCCTATTATTATCATCAATATCATTACCACCACCATCACCACCACCATTGTCATCGTCATCATCATCATCATCTCGTCATCATCATCTTTCCTCCTGATAAAATACAAACATGGAGAAATACTTTATCTGTTTAGATTTCCTGTGTTTAAGGCCAGGAAACCTACACAAATTAGTGTGCTATTTCCACTAAAACATGAATCATTGCCCATGTTACTCAACCTCTTTTCATAAGTAAATTAAGAAATCTAAACTAAAATCCTCAGGATCTTCCTTGATTTAAAATATTCTATTGCTTAAGTCTATAAATATTTCAATGAACTGGTTTATCTGATAAATTTCAGATGTCCAGAGAGTTTCTAGGACAGAGCACAGGAAGAATAAATTTGGAGTGGTAGAGAAAGGGAAGGTCAAATATGGTCAAAATATGAATGGATGGATGGATGGGTGGATGGATGCATGGATGCATGGATGCATGGATGGATGGATGGATGCATGGATGGATGGAGATAGATGATAGGCAGATAGGAAGGTAAGTAGATGATAGATAGATGATAGATAGATAGACAGATAGATAGATAGATAGACAGACAGACAGACAAACAGATGACTGACACAATGCAGCAGGTTCAAAGGTTCATCTGGCCCAGGAAATCCTGGGAGGAAGATTCTGTAAAAGGGAAAGAAGAAAGACTAAAAGTTTATTGGGCATCTGCTCCGGAAGTTAACTTCAACTTGCTGTTTTATTTTATTGTCTCCATATTATGGTTGAGTCCCAGAAATGAACTACTCAAAGTCACAGCATTTGTAAATGAAAGAACCCAGACTTGAACCAAGGAATACTGAACTTGAGAGCCTAAGTTCTATTTCCAAACAATTGAGTCTGCTGGTTCAGAGCGAAGCTGGCTGGAAGGGCAGCCACAAATCTGAGTTCTTAATTAGAAAAGCAAAGGCAGAATAGAAAATAGTGCTTGGTTAATTTCATAGGAAACCCTCTCCTGTCTCATTTATGAACAAGATGAATATAAATGAAACTGCCATCTTGGAAATAAAATTCGCTCCCTGTAGCCCACCGCTTCTATGCATGATATACTTATGATTGGCCCTTTGGACATTTGAGTTGGGTCAGGTGGTGTTGACCTCCTTAGCCAATTATAAATTCAGACAATATTTAAAACATTTTACTCTGGAAAACAAAAAACATTTTTCATAAAGCAATTAAAGAAACTGGACAAGAAATAAGACACCTTTTCTAGGGAGAGAGGATGGGGTTGCTTTGTCCTACATTTTCATCACCTGTTTACTTGAGATTTTTCCCACAGCAAACAGCTCACACTGTAGAGAATTCCCCAGCATCCAGGTAAATGAACCGCTGTGCTCTACAGAAACCTTCTCAGCTCAAGCTAATCCTCTCATCACTTAGATAAATAATAATTTAGACCTTTCTAAGCGTGGTCCAACTGGCTTTGTTATTATGATAAGCTTGTTACTTTCATTACCACCATTGTGCTCTGCTACTCAGACCTCAGCAAGCACCTACCTGGCTTAGGTCAGGGCTTCACATGAGAAAGCTCTGGAGAAAGAAAGGTTTCAATGGAAGTTCAAAGTGTGGTCTAAGAGCATCCAACAACATCAAAACACTTGGCAGAGGGGGACCATTTGAGATTGTTTATTATACAGTCATGGAAATCGAAACAAAAGTAAGGAAATGGCTTTCCCAGACACTGGGTAGTGAGTGACAGTGTCTTGACTCATGACCCAGAGCTTCTCCTCCAACACGTTGCTTCTTTAGGTTGCCATGTTCTCTTCCTTCAAAGTATCAGCACACATTCCTTACAAGTCTTCACCCTCCACAGCCCCAGGTTTTCGAATATATACCAATGCATAGCATGTATTACAAACAAACCCAAGAGATGGACAGATTGTGTCCTCCAAAAAGATACCTGTGAACGTGACCTTACTTGGAAATAAGGGTTTTTGCAGACGAGCTAGTTTTGCAGGTAAATAAGGTTTTTGCAGATGAAGATGGTCAAGAATGCCCTCAATCCAGTATGACTGTGTACTTGTTCAAAGGGGAAATCTGGTGGCAGAGACAGGCACATACAGAGAAAGGTGATGTGAAGACACAGGAAGAGTACCAGCTATAAGCCAAGGAATCCCTGAGGTCCCCAGAAGCCAGGAGAGAAGCCTGGAACAATTTCTCCCTTGCAGGTCCCAGAAGGAACCAACTGCCACTGCCTTGATGACAGCCTCCCAGCGTCCAGACTCAGAGATGACATTAATAGAACCCAGTATGCAGTTCTTTGTTATGGCAGCCCCAGAAAACTAATGCAGGCACCCATGACGTTCTTTAAAATTTAAATCCAAGTTAGTTAACATACAGCATAACAATGATTTCAGGAGTAGAATTTAGTGATTCATCACTTGCCTGTGACACCGAGTGCTCAACCTAAGTGCCCTCCTTAATTCCCATCGCTCATTTAGCCCATCTCCCCACCCACATCCCCTCCAGCAACCCTCAGTTTGTTCTCTGTAGTTAAGTGTCTCTTACGGATTTCCTCCTTCTGTTTTTATCTTATTTTTGCTTCCCTTCCCCTATGTTTTATCTGTTGTTTCTTAAACTCCACATAGGAGTAAAATCATATGATATCTGTCTTTCTCTAACTGACAACTTAGCATAATACACTCTAGTTTCATTTGCGTTGTTGCAAATGGCAAGATTTCATTCCTTTTCACTGCCAAGTAGTATTTCATTGTATGTATGTATGTATACCTATACATATATGTGTGTGTGTGTGTGTGTGTGTATAAATGCCACATACCATATCTTCTTTATCCATTCATCAGTTTTCATCAGTTGATGGACATTCGGGCTCTTTCCATACTTTGGCTATTGTTAATAAGGTTGCTTCGAATCAGCCCCTTTGAATCAGCATATTTGTACCCTTTAGTAAATGCCTAGCAGTGCAATTGTGGGGACAGAGGGTAGTTCTATTGTTAATATTTTGAGGAGCCTCCACACTGTTCTCCAGAGGGGCTGCACCAGTTTACATTCCCACCAACAGTGTAGGAGGGTGCCCGTTTCTCCACATCCTCGCCAGCATCTAGAGTTCTCTGATTTGCTCATTTTAGCCACTCTGACTGGAGTGAGGTGGTATCTCAGTGTGGTTTTGATTTGTATTTCCCTGATGATGAGTAACGTTGAGCATCTTTTCACGTGTCTGTTATAGTTTAAACAAACTGAAGTCCAAAGCTGTTGCGATTTTTCCAGCTCTTGGTTGATGTAATTGGATCCAGGATCGAGATCATGAAAGAAGGCTCCTAGATGAGTTCGATGATAGTGGAAGAAGAGCTAAATATAGTCAGGATGGTTAGACAGGAATCACGCTGAAGACCAGGCCCAGGCCTTAAATCCAAGAAGCCCTGGGGCGCCTGGGTGGCTCAGTCGGTTAAGCATCCGACTTCGGCTCAGGTCATGATCTCACAGGTCGTAGGTTCAAGCCCCTCGTGAGGCTCTGTGCTGACAGCCAGCTCAGAGCCTGGAGCCCGTTTCAGATTCTGTGTGTCTCTTTCTCTCTCTGACCCTCCCCTGTTCACACTGTCTCTCTTTCTCTCTCTCTCAGAAATAAATAAAGATTAAAAATATTTAAAAAGAAGAAGAAGAAGAAGAAGAAGAAGAAGAAGAAGAAGAAGAAGAAGAAGAAGAAGCAGCCTTGCCTTCCAAACTGTTCACTCCATTGTCTGTAGAATAAAACCTGTACCTGCTTGCCTGCTCTGCGAGGCCCTTCAGGATGTGGCCCTTGTCTGCCTTTGACGCATCATTGCCTGTTCTCCCAGACTTCACTCCGCGGGTCAAGCCCTGGGGCCCCCAAATCCCAATGTATCAGCGGGATTGTATCTAGACACTTCTAACAGACACTTACCTGTACTGGCTTAACAAAATAGAGCTGGGGTTAGTGGAGCTGTGGGAGGAAGGCAACGGGCTCCAGCCAGCTTCCTGCCCTGCAATCCTCTGCATTTGCCTTTCGTCCCTCATAGGCCCATGGTGGCTGCTATACTTTTAGACACTGAATCAATGCTCAGAAAAGAAGAGAAGAGGAAATAGGGTAATCACATGCAAGAGGCACCTGCCAGCTAAATCTGTCTTTTTCCATCAGGAAATCAATAGCCTTTCCCCAGCACAACCCAGTGGATTCACATTTCCTTGGCCAGAACTGGGTCATGTGGGCACCCAGGGCGTGTCTGCAAAGGGGTCTGGAGAAGCGAGCCCTTTTAGCCAGGCCCAGTCTCCCCTCAAACCAAATGGGGTTCTGCTGGTAGACAGCAGGGATGAAAGGATATTTTGTAGATTACAGCAGTGTCAGAACGCAATGCCAGGCACATGGCACAAGGTGGTACATGGAAAACTATTGTTTTAACTTTTAATAGTTAAGCATTTAGTTTAATTATGCATTAGGGGAAAAAAATGACTGGTATACCAAACTTGAAATGTTAGGAATAGCTTTGTTTATAATGATACCAAGGAAAGGAGGAAGGCAGGGAGGTAAATTTATTTGAACAAAAATGTGAGGTAAATTGTACTAGTGCCTTGCGGATGACATGAGATACTTACATTACTATAATTTGGAAATGCTGGGGTGACCCACTTCCCAGAACCTAAGTGACCACTTCACTTCTCTGCCTTTGCATATGGATATTTCATCCTGAAATAAACATCCTAATGCTTTTCTGCCTGGATAAAACCTAAATGTTTCCAAAATGTTTCACAAAGTTCATATCCTTTGTTTTGCCTTCCCTGGGGCCTCCATTCCCTTAGTCCTTTTAGTGAGTTCCCTCAAGCACTTAGTATTTATCTGTATCTTTCTGTATCTCCTTATATCATCAGTCAGCTTTGTCTGCAACAACAGTGCACAGCAACCTCCCCATCTCAAAGATTTATAAATATCAATATGCCTTTCTTGCTCATGCTCACGCATTTCAGCAGCAGTGGGTCAAATGCTGTGGCTCTTCCAGGTTGTGATTGAGTCTGGATCTGATCCATGTGTTTTCTGACTCAAGGCGAAGAACCATCCCTAACCAGGAATGTTAAACTCTCATGGTAGAGTGTGGGAACACAAAATAAAAGTTGAAGACTCTCTGTGACACCTTTGAGGACCTCTGCTTGGATATAGCAGACTATCATTCCCACTCACAATTCCAGAAACAAGAACGAGCCCCATGGCCAAGCATAATGTCAAGCAGAGTGAAAGCGAATACTTGCTGAAGAGAAATACAAACTCCTATGCTCCTGATGTTGTCATCATTTATATGTATCTCTGATTTTGGAAGTAGAATGAGCTCTTGGAAGGCAGAGACTCTGTCTAGTGGGCATTTCTCATGGCTATTGGGGAATCTTACTCCAAGTTCAAATCTAGAACTCACATTTCCAGGTTGCCTTGCAGCTTGGGCATCTAGCATATGAGCTAGGCTCCTCCAATCAGAAGAACTCATGAGAAATTTCAGTTCAGCTGTACTGTCTTGAAGAGGGGAGAGCACGTGAGAGTCATTCCAGCAAGATGGACATTTGGCTTTCAGTACAGCTGCAAATTGAGCAGTGTCTCCCCAGTGGCAAGAGCACAGGGTCCAGTGGATCAGTCCCATGGAAGTGGCTGCCAATGCTGGGCAATAACTGGTGCCCCCCGAGAGTCTACGGTCTACCACACATCCTTCGATAAATTCCTTTCTGCCTGAATTACCTAGAAAATATTCGGTCGTTTTGCAACTATGAGCCCAACTAATACACTATGCCTTACCATAACACTAAGCACGTGGTAGGTGCCGCAGGTTTGATGGAAGAAAGCAATGAGTAAGATTAAGACTAGCTAATTTATTGGGTGCTTACTGTATACCAGGCACCATTCTAAGACATTTTAATTAACTTCCTCACTGAATCCTCATAACAACCTTTTTGAGGTGAGTATTATTATTGTTCCCATTGTATAGATGAAGACACTGCAACATGGAGAATGATTAACATCACATCTTCAAAGGACTAGAAACCTCTCTGAAGACATCATTTCTCTTGCACTGCTTTAATTTAAAAGTGTGGCTGTCAAAACTTTGTAGGACTCAGATCTAGTCAGGACCCCCCTCCTGAATGGCCATGTGGATTTTCAGTGGTGTCTCTTCTGTCAACACACTTAGGAGACATTTAGCAAACACTCGACTTGATGTCGTCATTAAACTCTTCTTATCATATTCTCCTCCAGTGCTCATTTCATCACATAAAGTTTTATTCTTCTCCTTAAATGATCTCTTGGGGGTTGAAGGACTGAAAAAGCTTTTAAGAACACTGTTTCAGGAGCTCCACCAGCCTCTTTAGGAAAATGGCTCTGAAATAACTCAGGTGTTATTTTTAAACCTTTACTTAGTGAGTTAACCCTTCAGCTACTTTCAGAGATGAACAGCATTACCAATTCCATTTGCTGATTTTCTGCTCCAAGATCAAATACTCAGTAAAGTTAGAGCGAATTCTGCAATAGCCTGGAATATTGTCACTTAAGGCAGGCTTTTTGGCAGCATCTTAAAAAATCAAAAATAAAAATTTTATTTCAGCTGATTTTATCGATGCAGGGTAGCTTTTGGCAGGGGGAAAAATGAGATACAAAGTAATTGACAATCATGCAGACAAGAATAGTCGGTGTTTTCACAGGGACTGCCAGCACCTTCTGACTCTCCTCTCTGTCCTGGTTTGGATGCTATTCTTCATCCATTAGGAAGGATGAAAGCAAACAACGATCAGGGCCAGGGAAGTAGGTACTGAGTAGGAAAGATAATCTCATTCAATATTCAAAACCACCATTGTGAACCAAATTGAAAAGAAACGTCACTGATACCCAGAATAGCTAAATATCTGGCTAATAAGCAGCAGATTTGAGATGCGAATTCCTAGTGCAGCGTTCATTGTGTTAGACCATGTAGTCATATATCTAAACATATCAACCCAGTGAGGGACATTTGCACTTTAAAGCTCAAGGATGAAAATTCTTGAAAGCACAAAGCAGTGAAGAAAAGTGGGGCACAAGAGGCAGACAGGCCTCCACCAAGCGTGTTAACCTGCAGGCAAGGAAGAGGAAGCCCGCAATAGGTAAGCCTGGGTCTACACGCTTTGCGGATTGCTCAGAGGTACTCTTTTGATATCAGAGTGTTTCATCCAAGAAAGAAATTCATCCAGTGACTGGCCAAGCCAAGGACCATGTCAACTTCAGTGCCTGCGGCAGGAGCCCTTTCCTCTTCTGGGAAAATGAGAGCCTCACAAGAAAGGAAACCTTACCTGGTCTTCAAGCTCCATGGGCAGATGACATCCCCTCCAAGCTATCTCCCTAAGGAAGAAAGAAAATCTTTGAAAATCGGGGAAGACTGGGACTCAGTGCTCAGTGGATTCATTCTGAATGGGTCCATTGGGCTTGTCTACCCAGTGAGACAGTGAAATCTCCTAATGGTCACCACATACAGGCCAGAACCGTGTAAAGATGGTGGGTAAGGGCTCTGGTGTAGGACTCCCTGGTTTGAATCCTGCCTTTAACACATCTGGGCATCTTCAAATCCTCAGCATCCCTATAGGTCTTCCGTCTCCTTGTCTGTCAGTTGCACAAAGAAATGTATTGAAATCTCCAGCTGTAATCCTAGATTGTCTTGATCCTTCAGGGCTATCAGTTATTGCTTCGTATATTTTGATACTATGTTGTCAGTGGCATAAAACTTCTCAGTTGTCATGTTCTCATGATGAACAGTCCCCTTTACCATTATGAAACGGCCTTCTTCAACCCTGGGAAGAGTCTTTCCTCTGAAATCTGTTCTGTCTAAAGTTAGTACAGACACTCCAGCCTTCCTTTCATTAGTGACAGACTTTTATCGCTTTTCCATCTTTTTGTCTTCAACCCATTTGTGCCTTTATATTTAAAGTGTATTTACTGTACTCAGGATATTGAGGGATCTTATGTTTTATTCATTCTGATAACCTGTGCTAAAATGATTCTTAATATAACTAGGTTTAAATCTATCAGTTTTCTGTTTGTTTTGTATTCATACCATCTATTGTTGGCTCCATTTTTTCCCCCTTTCTTTCTGTCTACTTTTGGATTAAATGCTTTTATGATTCCATTGTATCTCCCTTTTGGTTTATAGGCTATAGGTCTTTGTTGTGTTAATGTAGTGGTTGCTTTCGGGTTGACTGTATACATCTTTAACTTATCAGGCTACCTTCAAATGATAGGGTACAATTTCATGTATGGTATAAGAAACTTACAATGTTTCTTACCTCTCTGTTTCCCCTTCCACCTGGGTGACATCATTTTCATACATTTTACTTTTATATAATGTTATAAATCATATACTATTGTGTTACTTTTATTTAAACAGTAAACTATATATTTTTTAATGTTCTTTCTTTTTTTAAGCTTTTTACTTATTTATTTTGAGAGAGAGAGAGAGAGAGGTGGGGAGGAGCAGAGAGAAAGGGAGAGAGAGAGAGAATCCCAAGCAGGCTTCACACTGTCAGCACAGATCCCGATGTGGGGCTTGAACTCACCAACCATGAGATCATGACCCGAGCCGAAACCCAGAGTCAGACGCTTAACTGACTGAGCCACCCAGGTGCCCCAGTAAACTATCTTTTATTAATTAAACTTTCCTTTTAAGAAAATTATAAATTGTAAGAAATAATACAGAGATTCTATATACCCTTTATCCAATTTCCTTCAATGGTAATATACTGCAAAACCATTGTACAGTATCACAAGTAAGATATAGACTTGTATACAAATGACCAATCTTATTCAAATTTCCTAAGTTTTCTTTGTACTGTACTATTTTGTGTGTGTGCACACATGTGTGTTTATTTAGTTCTGTGCACTTATATTAGATGTGTAGTTTCCGATATCTACTACCACAATCAATTATCTTTTGAAGAGATTGCTATGGACTGAATCCTGTCTCCCCAAAATTTGTATGCTAAAGCCCCACAGTGATGGTATTTGGAGATGGAGATCTTTGGGAGGTAATTAGAATGAGTGGGGCTCATGTGATAAGATTGGTGCTCTTATAAGAAGAGACAACTGAAAGCTCGCCCCATGTCACCTCTTTCTCCCATTTGAGGAAACAGCTAGAAGGCAACCATGTACAAGATGTGTTATAGGCTGATTGTGTCCCCTCCTTCTCCCACCCCCACTCCATGTCAAAGTTCTAACCTCCAATTCCTCACAGTGTGACTGTATTTGGGTATAGAGTCTTTAAAGAGGTAATTGAGTTAACATGAGGTCATTAAGGTGAGCCCTAACCCACTATGACTAATGTCCTTATAAGAGGAAGAGATTAGGACCCAGATACAGAGGACAATCATGTGAAGGTACAGGATGGAGAAGACAAGGAGAGAGGTCAGAAAGAAACTAATCCTACTGACATCTAGATCTTATACTTGTAGACTCCAGAATGGTCAGAAGATAACTTTCTGTTGTTTAAATCATCTAGTCTGAGACGCTGTGCTATGTATGGTAGGCCCTCGTAAACCTAATACTCTCATCACCGGTGGGGGCTGGGGAATGGTGATGGCTAAAATTGAATCCTACCCAAATCATTGTACAATATTTTTTCACTTGCATCCGGAAAGCAACCTGGGAGATATTTCTTCGGCAGTATTCGATTGTCCAGTTCTCCAGCAAGCATTCATCTATGTTTTAATGCCCACAGATAATCTTTGCTTCAATCAATATTTCCAGAGGGTTTATAAAATGAGATTTGTTATTTTTCTCATTCCTCCTATTTATTAATTAATGTTGTCTTATGAAATAGAGATTTCTTTCATCAAATAGGGCTTTTTGGTAATAGCAAAACATAGGTTTTATTGGAAAGGTGGGATAAATGTTTACTACTGCCCACATAATTACTGATTTTCAGAGTAATCAGTTATCTTAAAAATTACCCCAGCTGATAATAAATGAGGGTTTTTCCTTTCTCTTTTTAAGTTCTTATTACAGACTCATGGATTTTTATTGATTAAATGCTTTAATCTATGATAATAATTATCATTTTCCTGTTCAAATCTCATAACGTTTTATGACAACTTTTAAGCTGACTCCTGGGTCTTTTTTATATTACACTGTTCAACTTTGCAAATTTCCTTGCTTATTGCCACAATAAGCTGTTGCTAGCTCATCTTGGCCCCAGAGGTGGAATTTGCTGTTTTTCTAAGAATCTCCAGTGCTTTTCAGTGGGTAGATGAATTAGAAGCCATAATCTGGATGCTAGAGACGTGACTACTGCTACCATTTCCACAGATAAGACTAGGAACACCTGTGGGTGTGTACATGTGTGAATGTGTGTGTGTGTTGTAAAATCAGGTATGCTTCTTGATATTTTAATTCAATATTAACATTTTATCTGACGTCATAATTGTTTCTTCCACTGAAAACGATGACTTCTGAGAGCATTAATATGATTATTTGTTTGCCTTAAACAACATCATAGTTTCAGAATACCAGTGCTGAAATTGCTGTACAATTTATGAAAGTTAAAAATTCCTTGGTACCACTTTTCATTCTTTGACGATTTCTCCCTTAAGGATTACAGTGTTCTACAGCCCCATGAAATAAATTTGTTCTCTGTGTGGCTGTGCTGCCAATGCAACATATTGGTTAGGTCCTTTTGTTTATTTTCAATTGAAGAGGAATTTTATTTAATTTCTTAAATGGCAATATATTTGCATGATTTAAAGGTCAAAACTGTATAGAAAAGTCCATTTGGAGCAAGCTTGTTTCTTCCTTAACCCTCCCTGCTCTTGCTTCCATCACACTTAACCATTTTGTATTCATTTGTATCTTTTCAGGATGTTTGCCAATATCAATGGTGCAAATATCCCTGGGGTAGTTAATTGCAAGCTCCCATGGGGATGTCAGCTGGCTGACAATCAACCCTCCGAAGTTGAAACGCACACCCCTCCCTAACTGCTCCGAACCTTGGTTTGGTTTTTTCTCTTTTTTCACTTTTTTTTTATTTGATTAGATGCCATGAAGTGGTAGCTGTTTGTATCATTAGAACCTCTTCTATCCCCATCTTAAGTCACATAACATGACCTGCCACTTTTTCCCTAAGGGCAGCTTATGGGAGAGTTTGAATTTGGAGTTAAAAAGATTGAGGTTCTAACCCTGAATCAATCCTTTCACATGGGTGGTGTTTGTCTACTTACCTTACCTCTCTTAACCTCAATATTCTCACTTATGAAATGGGGAGCATAATGAAAGTTTGTGGTATCATCAAATGAAATAAAATGTGCAAATGTAATATTAATGATAATATTAATAGCCAGCACATTTCTCCCTATTGTCTTGATGATTTCATTTATTCACAGATTTCACAGCTTAATATCCACAGTTAATATAGATAGAGATACACTTTATAATTAAGTCTATCCTATAAAAATGTATCGCTCTACAGCATCATTTTCCTTCTATCATTAGTTTTAGGAGAACATGCTTCTCATATTTCACCAAACTGGCAGAATTTTACCTCGTTGTGAATCTCTGCATACAGGGACGTTGGATTTCTTGCTACAGGATTTTTCACATCCAGATAGCCATAGGTTTTCATTCCTAGATGTGTTGATGAAAACCTTCTCCCTCACTTCATCCACAGATTTCCTCCCTAGTGTGAGGTCTATGCTGTCTACTTAGATTTAACTTCTGAGAGAATGTTTCCCACAGTCAGAGCATTCATAGGATTTCTTTCCCTCAAAACCTTATTTTCTTTTCCAAATCCTGTTCTTAGCACTTGACCCCAGTTAATTCACTCAATTCTTGCAATGTCAAAATGTGGTGTATGTGATTGTTATGCCCATTTTATAGATGGAGAAAGTGAGTGGTACAAAGGCAAGGAAACTTTCCCCCACTCACGCAGCTAGTAAAGGGTGGAATTGGGATCACACCCAGACTGTCTACCTCCAGGACCGTCCTACTTTCACCATGAGCCTCTGACACCACCTGGTCCAGAGGGGCCACTCAGTAGTTTCCTCGCCTCCATCTGGTTCCATAGTGTCAACTGCAACTTCCTCTTGTCATTCAAGGACAGGTCTTCCTAGTTGGTGGGTCTCCCAGGCTACCCTCAGCAACTTTCCAACTTCCTTTGCCTTGTTCCATCTTCCAAATCACTCCCTACTCACTCCAAGTTCACAGCCACAGTCCATTTGTGGGGGAACTGAAATATGGAGAGGAAAGGCTCAGCCATCAGCCTGCCCTGACTTCTTCCCAAAGACCCTCTGAACAGCTCCCACCTGGTTCCCCAGCACAGCTGGGGACCTCTGTGGAGAGTCACCCACAGTGATAGGTTGGTGTACTTGCTGAACTAGTTGTCGAATATCTTATGTAGTTAACAAGATAGTTTCTGTTGTATATGGTCCCATTGTCTAAGTGGGGAAACTGGCTCACAGAGCTTAAACAACTGGCCTGGATCTCGGGGGAATCACACCTAGGATTCAATCTCAAGCCAAAGTGACTACCAAACCCTTAACCTTTGAGGTTGGCCTGGCACTTGGGAAGGAGATGGAAACCATCATTTCCAAGAGCACTAGAGGAAGAGTTGATTTCAGTCAGTGAAATCAGATTACAGTCTGGCCAGTTAGAAAGCTTTAACCTCAATGCTGCCCTAAATCAACTTACAGTCTCCATCACCAGCATTTGGCTTGGGTTCAAGACCCTAGGGCTGGCATTTAGACTTAGTAACTTACCACGTACTTGGTGATGATTTAATGGGGATCTTGCTGCTTTAAGAATGGATGAAATTAGACGATAGGGTCTGATTCATTCCTAGCATTATTGCAAGGATTAAATGAGATAATGCATGATGTCTGGCCCATAGTCAACATTCAGGAAATGCTATCAAATCTATTATTCCTGCAGGAAACTGTAGATGAGAACAGATCTAGATTTAAAACTTGGGACTGATACTGGGTGACCCTAAGCAAGTCCTTCACTTCCCTGAGTGTTCTCATCTTTAACTGCCATGTGGGGTAAATGAGATAATATCCATAAGGCATCCCAGTACACAGTAGGCACTCATACAAAGATGCCAACTTGACTCTGTACTTGCTTAGCAGGAAAGCGTTAATCAAGAGTCTTAGCTAAGCTCTGATGATCTGTTATTCTTTGGAACATCTGTCCACCTTCCCTCCACTGCTGTGAGGGAAGGCATTGTGCCCATCATGCAAATGAGAAGACCAAAACTCAGAAGGCCAGGGACTCTGAATCACAGACTTTAGAGTCATAAGGATCTTTAGAGAATGCATTACTGGTGATTCTTGACCTCTGAAGTCCTTTCTTCAATTCTATTCTCCTTTGTCAGGGAGTGGGAGGGGTGGTCAGTGTCTCTTTAGTCATATTGAGTGTCTGTCAGAAAAAGCTAGGTGAGGGGTGCCTGGGTGGCTTAGTCGGTTAAGTGTCCGACTTTCGCTTAGGTCATGATCTCATGACCCATGATCGTGGGTTCGAGCCCCGCGTCGGGCTCTGTGCTGACTGCCAGCTCAGAGCCTGGAGCCTGTTTCAGTCTGTGACTCCCTCTCTCTCTGACCCTCCCCTGCTCACGCTGTCTCTCTCTCTCTCTCCTAGGAATAAATAAAACATAAAAAAAAAAAGAAAGAAAGAAAGAAAAAGCTAGGTGACCAGCTGCCGTGATGGCCGCTGACCCAGAAAATGGGCTCTGCCATCACACACGGAGAGGGTGTGGTGAGAGACAGGATAGGACAGGGTACACATTCAGGAATCCTTGGTTTCTTTTCCCGAGTCACAGCCACACCAGCAGGAGAGACAAGTTCACAGGCTCAGTAAAGCCTCCTAACCATCCCCCGATGTTCCCACAGATGGGGTTAGTCTGTCACCTGCCCAGATGTCATCATAGCCCTTCTTGCTGCAGTTTTAGGAACATTAAATCTTCATAACCTCCTTTCTCTCCTTGGGTAACTGTCGACATTGTAGTTCACATGTGGATTACCTCCAAACATACAGGGCTACACATAACACTCCCTACTTAGTCTCTGTTATATAGTAAAACTTCTCTCTAATTTAATGTACGAAACTTCACCCATCTTTTTCGGAAGTTCCACAAACATGCTGGGTGACTTGACCGAAAGGACTCACCCTCCTCCGAGGTGGTTGTTCTTGCGTCTATGCTCTGTTACAATGAAAAGATGCACAGCAGGATCAACATGTGAAAGGAGTCTACCTGAGTCCACACACAGGCTTTCAAAGCTCCCCTCCCAAGGGCGTGCTCATGGAGAAAGTGTTCCTTCCTGCAGTGAAGAAATGCAGCACCATATACACCATGGTCTATGCAAAGAAGCACCCTTAAGGCTCAGGGTGCAGGGTTTTTCTTGGAGGCTGGTCACCAGGCACCTGGTCACTCCCAGGAGGAAATCAGGTGTTCACCCTCTTTGCCATCTCGGTGAGGTGTACTGCAGCCCCTGATGCCCTAGGCATGCCAAACAGCCTGATCAATTAGTAACACAGGGAAACCACTAAAACCCAAGTTCTCAGATGCCAGCTAAGGATCAGTTCAAAAGCAAGCCTATCTAATGAACAATATCAAGCCTATCACGTGAACCCCTTCCTACGCATCATGATCTATGCCTCCTGGGGACAGACCTACAAACCTCATGCACTCTAATTTTTGAAATTTCATAATGGGTTCAATTTTAAGACTATATCAAGAGTAAGTTTGATGTCTGCCCATGAAGAGCCATACAATGTTACAACACTTTCCTCTTCCATATTGGAGAATCCCCTAACCAACCCCCCTCAGTCACACACAGACCTTGCTCTCAGGCCTTGTAAACTCCCAAGTTCATTCTCAGACTTAGTTGCACTTGATAATCACCTGGGGAGATCTATTAACTACTGAACCCAAATCCTAGCCCCAGAGATTTGGATTAAATCCAAATTTAATTATTTAAGCTGTCCAGGGGATCCTAATGAGCAGCCAGTGTTAAGAACCATTCCCTAAGTTCAGTAGTTTTCCAAGTGTGGTTCTCAGACCAGGAACATCAGCATCCCCTGGGAACATGTCAGGAAAACAGATAGGTGTCCCATACATCTGTTTTCACAAGCCTTCCAGGTGATTCTGATGCACATTCACACCTGAGAACCATTGCTCTTGACCAGGATGCAAATCTTCTACCTGCCCCTTCAGCTCTGGGTCAGGGCTGCTGTCAGACACAGCGGAAGAATGCCCTGATCACCTGAGCCGTGACTCCTGAGAGCCACCACTTACACAGCTTTGCTTAGCCTCCTTTCCCTCCCAACTTTCCCATCACTGGCTCCGGATATTGGGGTGTGGGATCCAGCTTGCTAAATGCATGGCTCAGTACAGAAAGATGAATATGTGAATAAAACGTACATACTTTTGCAAAGGATGAAGGAGAGGGTGTGGACTCTGAACAGCCAAGCAGAAGTGCCTGCGACCATGGCAGAATCAAAAAGCAACAGATTCTGATTTCTGCTATGAGTCTCCTCACACCCAAACATTGTGCCTCTTTTCATTTTCTGCAAAATAAAGATAATAATTCCTCCCAATCTAACCCTGAAACCTTCTTTGAGGGTTACACATAGTAATGTAGAGAAACATGTACAAGTCTGACAATGACATTGTTCTCTGGTCTGTAGGGTGTTGTCTGGCTTCTGGGGAGCTCACTGACCCCATCCTTCCTGTAAGATTTATATTCGTCAGGTAACCAATCTGGAAAGTAAAAATTCTACCCAGTTCTTAATTGGTATCATGTTCATTCACATAACTAATTTACTAACCATTTTACTAATTTCAGCCTACGTTTTTTTCCCTCCAATTTAGTGAAATTGCTGAATTGATTTAATAACATCACAGCGTACCCCTGATCCACTGGCATTGGCGCTGTCAGTGGATTCTTGGAAGGGGAGGTGAAGGGAGGAAGGGAAGGGAAGTGGCATCCCTAGTACCTGTTATGTATCATTTGCCTTTCTTTTCTTATCATTTAATCCCTACTGTAAGCTACAGAAAGTCATCATCATCTGTATGTAATAGATAAAGAAACAGAAGGTCAGAGAGGTTGAGGAACTTGTCCAGAAGCACTCAGACAGTTGGAGGCAGAGTTGGCACTGTGCCCATGTCTTTGACATTCACGTGCTTCCCTCCAGCCCAGCGTCTCTGTCACTTACAGACTCACCCCTGACTATGGGGTGAAGTTAGGGGGACCCCTTAATCGGGAAGGCCAGGATTCCAAGCCACATATGGTCTGCCTGTGACTATGAACCACCTCCCCTGCACGGAGTCAGGTAAACAAGAGAGAACTTCAGACAGAGCAGAGGTCCCCCTCTGAAGCTCTGCACATTGTGCTTTCCAGATCAAAATATCCCTGGGGCACCTGAAAAAATCAAACTCTTTTGTACATGGACAAAGATCAGTATAAACCTCTTGCCGATATGAATCACCCAACCTAGGGAAAGGTTCTTTGGAGCCTAAATAGCCTCCCTCAGGAAAGCAAGGACCTAATCTATCATCAAAGAAAACACTCGCTCTCCTGAGATGTCCAGCTGTCTCGTCGCACATCCAGGGCAGACGGCCGATGTGACTGAAAGGCACAAAGTATGCCTAGGACACCTGGATGTCCCCCTGCTCAGAGGCACGTGTCTGTGGGCACTTGGCCATCTGAGTCATACCCTCTCCGAAGCTCAGAGTGGTGTCTGCAGGTCCCGTACACCTGCTTCCGCAAGCTGAATTTCTCACTTTCAATTGTCAGGATGTCTTAGCGATGGCGTTTCATTCTTTCAAGGTGGTCTCATTTCAAAGTCCTTCCTGCTCATTCAACTTCATGGTTTAAGAACAATACTGTGTTAGACGTATCCACCGATGCAACTTACATGGCCATATTCCCAGAGCAATAAATGTCATTTTGCACTTACTACGTCAGTCACACAGAACTGCACTTTGCCCTGAAGATAACAGAGACAGAATACCTGGGTCCAACATCAGTTTACAGAACCTAGGGGGGAATCAGACCTGAGCAAATCACTGCAAAGCACCTTGTTAGTGGTATAATTTATAGTGGCCTCTACCCGCCCTGGCATGTCTCCTCATCCTCCCACAACACCCCGCTGTCCTTTGGGGCACTTAGCACATTGTGTTGGTGTTGATGGCTTACCCACCTGTGTGTCCTACAGCACTCACAGCTTTTCGAGGGCTGGAGCAGTGTGTCAGGGGCCTCCACTGTATTCCCAGCAACTATTAGGTAATAAGAGTTCATAAACACAATATGGGAAGAGAGGTGCCTTGGTGGCTCAGTGGGTTAAGCATCCGACCTTGGTTTCAGCTCAGGTCATGATTTCATGGTTCGTGAGTTCAATCCCTGCATCAGGCTCTGCATTGACAGCTTGGAGCCTGCCTGAGATTCTGTCTTTCCCTTTCTCTCTGTCCCTCTTCTGCTTGCTTCTCTCTCTCAAAATAAATAAATACACTTTAAAAACAAAACTGTAGGAAGAGTGAGTGGGGATAAGAAGTTGCTTCTGAGTTAAATGTTTGTATATTCAAATCTACTTTTTGTTTATTAGTGAAACCCTTTTGAAGTAACCTTAAGGCAAACTTTAAAAAAAATTGTTTATAGTTTATTTATTTTTGAGACAGAGAGAGACAGAGCACACGTGGGAGAGGGACAGAGAGAGAGAGGGAGACAGAATCTGAAACAGGCTCCAGGCTCTGAGCTGTCATCACAGAGCCCGACATGGGGCTTGAACCCACAAACTGTGAGATCATGACCTGAGCCAAAGTCAGACGCTTAACCCACTGAGCCACCCAGGCACCCCTAGGGCAAACTTTTTGAAAGCAGTTCATTCAGGCCGTGTTAACAGGTGAGAGAGTAAGTAAGCTGAGGAAAGAGGGACAGTCATGCACCAGCTAAGAGTCCTAAAGGGGACTATGTGGGCAGGACAGAGGACAATGCAGAGTGCAACCTCATGGTCTGGACCAGCATGCCAGCGGTCTTGCTATGATGCAGGATCCGGCTCTCTGGCTCCCCAGACCATGAAAGGCACATGGGATCCAGCTGTGATTTCCAGGTGGGACACCTGCAGCTCCATCTGTCCATCTGGCAATGGGGCTGAGAGAGATGAGGGTACGAGCTGCATGCTTGATGGAGACTCGTGGATAGCAGTTCCATGTCTGGGAGCTGGGTGAGCACGGAGGATGCTCTGGGCCAGTGAGCATGGAGAGAGGTGCCAAGCAGGGACAAACAGGGACAGAGAGCAAGAGCCAGCAAATGATAGCCCAGGGCATCACCGGAGAGTGTCCTGAATGCTCTAGCAGATCCACACACCATTCTCGTCGCCACTGAGAATCCATTTCTAACATGCATCACTCTGATGAGCAGGCTAACGTCGCCAGAAAACAACTATTTCAGACCCTCCCTAGGTTACTCAGCAAAACCCAAATGATTGATCCAATATGGAGAACAGACATCTGTGTCCATCTCCATCAGAGTGTGGGGCTCCTGTCTGGTACCAGTAGTGCTCTTCAGGGGGAGGGTGGTCTCCTGCTCAGGAGGTGAGAAGCATGTGGGTGGTAGTCTAACACACATAGGCACGCACACACACACACACAGAATGATACTCACACACACAATCACATGTTGTATTCTGAAGTATGTTCAAGTAAATTCCGGATGTCATAACTAATAGAGGCAAAAACTCAGACCAGCTTGATTGCACGGTTACCTGAGATTTTGCCTTTATTCCCAGACTTTTGAGAACTGAGGCTAACAGCTCCATCGCTAAGTGTGCTCCTAGGTGGGAAGTATATACTGCCAGAGGAGCTCTGCGCCAGGTGGGCCTGGGCTGAACAAGTCTCAGGATGGGGTCACCAGCTTGAGAAACCACTGTAGCCATTCACCCAACTTGTAAAACCCTATGAAAGAGTCATTAAACAGTTTTTTTGTCATGCAACTCTGGTATAGATTGAGTTAATTTGATTTGTCTTAGAAAAAAAAGTAAGGGGTGCCTGGGTCACTCAGTCGGTTAAGTATCTGACTTAGCTCAGGTCATGTCTCATGAGTTCAAGCCCCACATTGAGTTCTGTGCTGATAGCTCAGAGCCTGGGATCTGCTTCGGATTCTGTGTCCCCCTCTTTCTCTGCTTTTCCCTTCTTCACACTCTGTAGCTCTCTCTCCTCTCTGTCAAAAACTCATAAACTTTTTAAAAATTTTTTAGAAAAAAAGTTAAAGCAACATTCCTTACACCCAGGTTATGATGAAGCACAAAGCCTGCTCATTATACATACATTATCTATTTTAATTCCCATGGATGACTATGGACCTGTTATTAAGTTTTGAAGGAGAGAAAAGTCAAGATTCTGGAGGTTTAGAGACCTGTGTAAGGCCACACAGCTAATAAGTCAGGATTCAAACCCAGGCAGACCTGCCTGATTCTAGCCTTTCTTCGTGGGCTGATATTTACATCAAGGGGCAGAAAGCTGTTTAAGTAAATGAGGAGAAACAAGGTGTACAGGACACAAAGTGTTAATAAGACACGGGGAAGAGTCAAGGGAAAATATTTCCATTTTTACTGCCATTTCTGTCCATTTAAAATCTCTTTTATTTTAGGTTCTAGACTTTTGACCCCATCTTCACTAAAGTAATGATCGCAGAGCCTTGATTGTTTAATTAGGAAATACGGCACCGTTATTCAAAGAGTTGTCATTACCTAAGCTGTAATGGTCAGAGGACAGTCTTAATAAGAAAAAAACTACTTGACACATCTCTGTAATTTAATTGTATTTATTTTCACATTTCTAAAAATACCCTCTGTGCAAACAGCTTCTGGGCACAAATTCAAAACGATAAATTGGCCAAGCTGACGGCACTCTCCTCCTCAGTTTCCTCATTTAGGAAATGCCCTCAAAGTCATTTGTAGCTTCTATTTTTTAAAAATACTATATCCACCTAAAATTTCCAGCTGTCACCTGGCGTGGTCAGTATCTGAGGAGCACCGGCTGTGGACCCACAAGTGGAAGTCAGTCCAGGAGTCATAGATGCTTTGGACACAGTCCTGCTTGCAAGAGGTCATGTCCAGCCTGGGCTTCTCAGACTAGAGACCACCCTGGATCCGTCCCACCGTTTACAGCCCGGACACCGGTGGCTGCCTGTCCATGATCTAGGCAGAGGGAATGGTAACTTCCAGACCACCTGTCAGGAAGATAAAATGGTTGCTAAAATAATAACTAAAAGTTACTAAATATCTACTCTGTGTCAGGTACTGCTGCATGAACTTTACTCAGTTACTCCTTAAAACATTTCTATGTATCTCATTTCACGGGTGTGGACACTAAAGAGGAGTGACTAAGGGAACAGAGAAAAGGATTCTTGGGGTGGTGTTAGGGTGAGGAAAGTGTTCCGGGGAGGATTCCTGAGCTGAGTCCTAAAGAATGAGTGTTGCCAGGCAACGGGGGATGGGGTACTTACGGGAGGGGATCCTTAGAGGAGGGTTACAGGCAAAGCCATTGACAGTAGAAGGGGAAAAAAGCTGCCTGCCAATAAATCTATTGGAAATCTCTTTAACTGGTCTGGGGGGTAGAGATGTAAGCCCAAACTAGGGCAGGTGCTTAAAAAAAAAAAAAAAAAAAGATAGTGGAGACAAGAATATTTTAAAAGAAAAAAAAATCAGCAGGACTTGATTGATTGCGTGCAGAGACAGAACAAAGACTAGTTCAAATGCCTACAGAAGGGGGGTGATGGGCTCCTTTCCCTGAAACCAGAAATGCAGGAAGAGGGGCAGCACTGGGAGACAGGATGGAGTTCCGTTGGCCATGCCCATGGGACATCTTAGAGACACTCAACAGACAGCTGGGTTTTGTTTTTTGGGTTTTTTTTTTAATGCTTTTTATTTATTTCTGAGAGAGATAGAGAGAGACAGTGGAAACAGGGAAGGGTCAGAGAGAGAGAGACAGAGCACGACCTGGGGAGGGGCAGAGAAAGAGGGAGACACTGAATCTGAAACAGGCTCCAGGCTCTGAGCTGTCAGCACAGAGCCCGACGCAGGGCTCAAACCCACGAACCTCGAGATCATGACCTAAGCCGAAGTCGGACGCTTAACCGACTGAGCCACCCAGGCACTCCAGACAGCTGAGTTCTGGTAGAAATCTGGAGGCTGGACATAAGAGGCTGACAGGTAACCGGGAGGCAGTGGGAGCCAACATCAGTAGAATCACGCTTTCTATACTTTAATGGGCACACAAATCACCTTGGCGTCTTGCTAGAAACCTAGATAACCATTCAGTGGATCCAGGATGGGTCCTGAGAATCAGCATTTCTAACCAGTGCCAGGTGATGCTGATGCTGCTGATCTGCAGACCGCATTTGAAATAGCAAAGTAGTAGAATGTTCGAGACCCCAAAGAAGAATATTTAGAGAAAAAAGTTGTGAGTGGACAACACACACCCGTAGGAATACCAGTAGGAGCTGCTCATGAGGACACACAGATGAAATGGTCACAGGGGTAAAAAAAAATTGGCCTGAATGAACTTTGTTTCAGGAGCCAAAGACACACAGATTGTGACAAACAAGTGTGCTCATCTCTTCCAGACGGAAGAAGTAATGTGGTAGGACCCCCTCCCTAAGGAGAAAGAAAAAAAAATGAAGAAGAGAGGAGAGAAGAATTCAAGGTCACCTAGATATGGGTCCAGGTGCCTACATCCCCCATGCTCTTGTAAACTGAGATGACTTAATCAGACTGCATGTTTATGTGTGTTACCATATATGGGAGACAAAGAAATAGAAAATGTATTAAAAAAAACTATGCCATGTGATGTGGGCCGCTCAGTTCTTTTAGGTACGAACCTAACCGAGCGGTGCTGGCAAAATAAAGTTGCTTCCTGGGAAGAAAAGCCTCGGTGTCACGACTCTCTGAGCGAGAATCCTGCAACAGTCAGGCTCTAGCGTCTGGTGGATCATCGAACAGGGAAACCCTGCTCTGGCTCTCACCGACTGGCAGCGACTGGGACCGCAACAGCTGTATCAGGGCCCGTCTGTAACACCCTCCAAGTGCAAACCCAGGCACCTAACACACAGTAGGTATAATGGGCTGGATTGTAACCCCCCTCAATGTGTAGGTTGAAGTCCTAACCTCCACCTCAGAATGTGACTATATTTAGAGACAAGGCCTTTAAATAGGTAATCAAGGTAAAATAAAGTCATCAAGGTGGACCCTAGTCCTGTATAACTGACGTCCTTATAATCAGAGGAAATTTGAACACAGACGTGGATGCACAGAGGAAAAACCTTAGAAAGGAGGCTACTTGCAACCCAAGGAAAGAGATCTCAGAAGAAACCAACCTCACCCACCATGATCTCGGACTTCTGGCCTCTAGAACCACGAGGAAATAGATTTCTGTTGTTTAAGCCCCGTGTCTGTGGTATTTTGTTATGAAAGCCCTAGCAAACTAATGCAGTAGATGTTCAAAAGTGACTCGTTAAAGTGGCCTGGGACAGTGTTGTGACCTGGAGCCCTTATAGGTTTGAGGTCCCACCACCACTTACTTCCCTGGCAGGAATTTTTAGGTATCCCCTCCCCACATGGCGACCTTTCCCATGCCTCTCTGAGGCCTCCATGAAAGATGCATTGGCCATGACACAGAGCACAAGGGGCCAAAAGCAGAGCTCCAGGTAGCTGTAAGGAGAAGGCCGGAAGGCAGTCTAGGGGACCACTGTTCAGATGGTGTTCACTCCCTCTGAACGAGCTGAGAAGTCTCAAGGCACTGGGCCTCTGTCTTCCTGCCCAAGGTGACTGACTTATTTATTCAGGACCAATGTCGGGGCACCTGGGTGGCTCAGTCGGTTAAGCGTCCGACTTTGGCTCAGGTCATGATCTCACAGTTTATGAGTTCGAGCCCCGTGTTGGGCTCTGTGCATACAGCTCAGAGCCTGGAGCCTACCTCGGATTCTGTGTCTCCCTCTCTCTCTGCCCCTCCCCAACCCCACTTGTGCTCTGTCTCTCTCTGTCTCTCAAAAATAAATAAATGTAAAAAAAAAAAAAGTTTTATTAAGGACCAATGTCTTTTTCACAATGACTATCAGGTAGTCACATCATTTCACAATGACTTATCAGCATGTTGTGGGCAGATAGCAGCTGACTAGTGTTATGAGGTCTTGCCCAAGGAACCAACGAACTACACACTCCAGATTCACAGCCAACAGAATTTAAATACTTCTAATACTACAGAGTACCTGTTCTAGCTAATATTTCTCAAACTGACCACTAGTGGCTATATGTTTCACCTGTGTGGCAGTGTCCTCTACAACCTGCCCAAAGCTCAAACTCTTTAATTTAAACTAATAAAATTTCTTACATATAAAGGCTCAAACCAGTTCCATCAGAACACAATTCAAAAAAATCACTTTTTTGATTTGATTTTTTGATTCACCACCATTTGCTGGGGCTGGGGGGCGGGGGAGGGGTTACGGGAATTCAGTATCTTATTCACGTAACAGCTGCATGCAGAGAAAACACCACAAAGCTTCCTCTCTGTCACACAGGGATATGATTTTCCAGTCCCGCTTTCACACACCTCAGTATTTTCTTCTTCCCCAGAATGCCTGGCATCGAGCAGGTCTCCTTTCTCAAAAGGCATGTCATTAGACCCTAAATATAACTGTGGAAGTATTTATGTCCAATTTGTACAGAGGAAGATATTGAGGCACAGAAGGATTTAAGCAATGAGCCCTCTGGAACCACATGATAAATGGAGAGACAAGGATTTTATCTCGGATTCCCCCGACTCTGAAGCCTGCAGTCTTTCTACTCTTTCAAGCACCTTCTTTTTAATGAGTTAAACTCTTCCCTTCGGGGTCACCTGCAATGCTCATGTTTACACCGATTTGCCTAAACACCATGCAGACCCCACAGAAGGGTCCACGCCAGACCTGGAAGTTCTGCCACAAAGAACCAACTGGTGGCCTCTGGATGCACCTTCCCAGGACTAAAGTCACCAGTCCCCTTTGCTATGTTAATCAATAGCCCCTAAATCTAGTTCAAAGAAGACCATTGTCCGGGATCTGAATTGCTCATTCCACAGTGTCTTCAAATGATCCCTCTGTTTACCTGCAAATTTCGGGAAGAGACCAGGCTCTTTTCTCAACTGTTGTCTCCATGATCAAAGCAAATCACTCAGCCTAGTGATCAAAGAGAGGCTAACTCCCAGCTGGCCTCCTTTCCCAAACTGCACAAGCCCTCCCCCCACCCCCTACCTAAGCCATAATTAAAAAATGGCTCAGCTCAAGAATTCTGATTACAATATATAAATGACCTTCTCACCAGCAGGCTTTGAACAAAGCCGCAGAGAGGGTCGGCATAAGCCTCAATATTATGAGAAATTATGGTGACAGCTAATACTGTGATTTTGTAGGTCAATATGCCTTGACAGTTTCTAACCTGCTAATTGGCCTTAGAATCTTGAGGGCGCACAGCACAACCCACGCAGGAAGGGGAAGGAGGAGGCAAGGTGGAGGGAGGGGAGGGGAGCCAGGGGCTGAGAAACATGCCCCCAGCCTTTGAAACCCTCCCAGCTTCCACTCAGCACTATTCACCAACAGGACCTCTGAGAGATTGTAAATTGACGTGTCACTCAGTGACATCTTGTGTCTGGGGTAGTTTAGTGAATTATGTCTGCGGCTGACACAATATACATAACAAACTTCTTGTTTCCCAGGCTGATACCATCCGGCAACTCTGGAGATCTAAATTACCCATGGCTGGGGAGGGGGGTGAAGGTGGACCTTCTGAAATGTGACTTATTAGAAAGGGCTGGAGCAGAGGCCAAGGAGACAAGACAACTTAGCTAAGCTTCTCCAAAGGTGGGGAGGTCAGAACAATAAGTCATTTTCGCAAAATAAAATAAATCGTCCCGATCACCAGGAACCTAATAGCCGTCCTTGGTGATACTGACAGATCATGTGCAGCGCAGAGGACGCTCGTTTACAGGCGGTCGAGGCCAAGGCCTCTGAAACTGAGCTGGTGAGAGGGGACATCGGGACAGCACTGGGGAACACTCCGAGTTGCCCTTGCAGCTGAGGCTGCTGATGTATGTTGAAAAAGCCAGGTGAGAGCACTCTTAGAAGTGAGCACTCAGGGTACTGACCTGATAACTGCATTTAACAGAAAGGTGCCATCAGTATATTCATGTCAACTTCCCCGACCCAAGAGGTCATCAGATTTCCCGGCACAAGTGATCTGGCTATGGGGCTGCACTTCTACAATTCTCAAAGTGGTCTAGTTCTTATCCAGCAGACTTGACATGGAGGAGAAGATGGGTGGGCCATGAGGAGTATATGTGCCAATTGGAGGAATAAGAAGGGCAGTGGACTGGAATTCCAGAGTAATATACAAGTAATATACAAGCTGGGAGAGTAGTGGCCTTGGAAGGACAGGGTGATCAGCAGGTAGCCCAGAACCTTGGTTGCCCACCATGAACTCAGACCTACTCATGTTTGTCACCAGGTGGTAATCATGACATTGCAATAGCATGTATGAAGATTGCTTGTGCAGACACTAAAACCTCTATAAAGGCTATTTTGAATGCACCCTTAAGTCAGTGCTATTTATTATACTATTTTGCAGAGGAGGGAATGGGAGATTTTGCAAGGTTAGGCAACATGCCCAAGTTCACCCAGCCAGTAAATAACAGAGCCAGGATGGGAACTTTTCTGGTCCTGTGCAGACGAGGAACTGCTCAGAAAGTATTTATGAATTTACATCAAAGGGATACGTGAATGCCAAGTTGATGAAGGAGTAAATGAGTAGTATCTTTATCTTGGAGTGGCCCCATGTTCTTTCTCCAGGCCTATTCTCTTTATATCATAAAATTATTTTCTATAAGATGATGCCTGGGGCACCTGGGTGGCTCAGTAGGTTAAGTGTCCGACTTCGGCTCAGGTCATGATCTCACGGTTTGTGGGTTCGAGCCCCGCATTGGGCTCTGTGCTGACAGCTAGCTCAGAGCCTGGAGCCTGCTTCTGATTCTATATCTCCCTCTCTCTGACTCTCCTCTGCTCACACTGTCTCTCTCTCTCTCTCTCTGTCTCTCTCTCAGAAGTAAATAAAACATTAAAAAAATTTTAAGGTGAGGCCTATGAGACAAAGGTAAAGAGTTGTTGCTGTTCTATTAGTACCGAATGATAAGCAAATCCAATGTTAATAATTAATACAATTAAATATTAAGTGCAATTTAACTGCACTTTTTTAACAGGGATATCCAAGATAGTATATCCAAGTAGGTATAATAGACTGGATTGTAATCCAGTTCATTGCAAACAATGGTTTGCAAATAACAAAGCCACTATTATCACATATGATGGCAATAGGTCAAAGGCAACAAAAATTATATCTTTTTGTGTGGTTTATCTATACCATGGAATACTACATGGAAATGAGAAACCATGAAATCTGGCCATGTGTAGCAACATGGATGGACCTTGAGGGTGTTATGCTGAGCGAAATAAGTCAGGCAGAGAAGGAAAAAGATCATATGTTTGCACATATAGGAGGATTAGGAGGAACTTAACTGAGGACCATGGGGAGAAGAAGAGGGGAAATGGTGGGGAAGAGGGAGAGAGGCAAACCATGAGAGACTCTTGAATGCTGAGAACAAACTGAGGACTGATGGATGTGGGAGGGGAGGGGGGGATGGGCATGGGGTAAGGCACTTGTGGGGATGAGCATTGGGTGTTATATGGAAACCAACTTGACAATAAACTATTTGTGAAAAAAAATAATAATAAATAAAAACAGCAATTAGTTCAAAAAAATGATATCTTTTTGATAAATGGTTCAAAGCACTTGACAAATTTGTGATTAATTTCTATTTTGTTTTTAATTTTTATAATTTTTTTATTGGGGGGAGAGAGAGGGAAGAGGGGCAGAGGGAAAAGTAGAGAGAGAATCTCAAGCAGGCTTCATGCTCAGCGCAGAACCCAACACAGGGCTGGATCCCACGACCCTAGGATCATGACCTTAGATGAAATCAAGAGTCAGATGCTCAACTGACTGAGCCAGGCAGGCGCCCTGACCAATTTCTATTTTAAAAATTCAAGTAGGAATATAAAAGTCGCTTACCATAAAAAGGAAATATATTTCATAATAATAGTTGGCAGTCACTTTAAGGTAAAATATCAAAATCAAGAACCAAGAAAGCAGGCTTCTTATCATTCTATTTGACATTGGTTGAGGAATTCTAACTAAAGGAAAAAGAAATAAAAGAACAAATAGCAATATTACAGAGAGAAAAATTTCTTTATAGATCACATTCTTCTCTAGAAACAAAAAGAATGTGGTAGAAACTATTAAAAATTAGTAACACTTAGGAGCCTGAATCCAAGATAAATAAAGATTGCCAAAAATAACATATAAAATAATTTTTAAAAGCCTATTTCCAGTAACAAAAAAAATGAGATAAATAATGTGATAAAAACTGTGTGACCTATATAAAGGGAAACTTTAACAAGAGATGTAAAAAAAAGCCTGGACTACAAGAAGAGAGAGCGACCACATGGTGATAAAGAATGTTACAAAGGTTTTAATTCTACTTAAATTATTGTGTGGCTTGTTACAGTTGTAATAAAAATCCCAACCTGACTTTGACAAAATGATTCTAAGGTTAATCTATAAAAAATAAACAGGATAGTTAAGAAATGCTTTAAGGAGAAGTATGCTGTGTTTTATAAAACTATTAAAATTTAAAGAATGTGACAATGGTATAAAATTAGCATCAGGGACAATAACCCAGAAAAATGGTCCAGTTATATATCATATTCTAATATATGACAAAGAATTCATCACTAGTCAATTCCCAGAAAAGCTAAAATTTTTCAATAAACAAGTGTGGGACAATTGGCTAACAATTTGGAACACAATATATTTAAATAAGCACCTCATTCTGGATACCAAAAGGCATTTCTGACTAATTACTGAACATAACTTATATATGTGAAAATTACAAGAGAATTCAGTTTAATTGCTTTGTTTGGGAAGGAGCCGTTTTCTATTCTATCAATTCTATGAATTATTCTAAAAGTAGTTCACGGAGGGAAAGATGGGCAGACACCCATCTGGTACAGCACACAAGCAGCACTCAATGTGATGGACCCTGGCTTGCATTATACTTGTTTGCAATTTAAACATCACTCTTGTAGACAATTACACGTCAACTAAAATGTTTGCAGGGTGAAAACCAAAATATGGTGATAACTAGCAAACTAAGAGAAATAATGCAGCAAATGTGAAAAGCAGATAAGAAAAGCATGAAGTCTCGTGAAGTAGATGAGTCAGCAGTGGAAAGAAAAATCCACCAAAAAGGAAACTGCAGTTAGTAAATAAAATATGAGAAAGTGTTCAACCTCAATGATCATTATGGGATGCTAATTTTTGCTGATCAGCCATTTTATCTGTGTGTGTCTTAAAAAAATAAAATAAAATAGACAAGTAATGGTAAAAGTGAGGTGAAACAGATGCCCTCATGTACTACTAATGGCAATTTAATGGGTAGCTTTGAAAAAGGAGCAAAGCAATTTGTACCGGAACTTTAAAATGCTCATTTGCATACTTTGACCCACAAATTCCACTTTGGGGAATCTATCCTAAGTCAATAATTCTAGGTCTAGAAAATGCTCTGTGGATGAAGATGTTAAATGCTGTGGGATATAGAATACTGAAAAATTGCAGCAGTTCTTCAACTTTAGAATGGTGAGGCATTGACTTCTATCTCCTCAAAGGGTATGTCCAAGTCCTAACCTCCACCATCTGCAAATGTTGAAGTCATCAGGTTGAGATGAAGTCACACGGAAGAAGAGTGTGTCCTCATCCAGTATGACTTCTCTGTATGAGAAGAGGCACAGAGACACACAGAGAGAAGTCGACATGGACATGGAGGGTTGAAGTGATACATCAGCAATCAAGAAATACCAGTGATTTCAGCCACCAGAAGCCAGGAAGAGTCCATGGAATAGATTTCCCCCTCGAGCCCCCAGAGAAAGCATAAATAACCCTGCTGACACCTTGATTTTGGACTTTGAGCCTCCAGAACTGTGAGCATATATACTTTCGCTGTTTTAAGTCCCCCCAGTTTGTGATAAGTTGTTACCCCAGCCCTGGGGAACCAATGCAAATAATAACACATAAGTGCGTTCATGAAAAAAACAGTTTCTCAATGGAATATTCAGCCACTGAAAATAAATTGAAACTGTGTAATTATTTAGAAAAAGGGTTACAATATTTTAGAAGTAAATAGAACTCAAATCTATAAAATTATGAAGGCTGTATCTTTAAGTGATTCTCTGATGCATACAGAAAAAAAGATTAGAAGGTATTTCGACAAAATATTCAAAGTGGATACATTTATGCAGTGAGACATCAGTGTGTTTTCTACTTTTCCAAAGTCCTTAATTGTCTAAAATACATCCATAATTAATTATCATGGTTGGTTGAGATTAATCGAGACTCACCCCTAAGATCCAAACTCTAGCTGCCCCTTATAAGGCCGTTGGCCCTGCAGTTGAAAAGTCTGAACAAAATTAGGCTTTTATCAAAAAGAAAGGAGGCAGAGGCAGCACCTGGGTGGCTCAGTTGCTTAAGCCTCGGACTCTCATTTTTGGCTCCAGTCATGATGTCACAGTTCATGAGTTTAAGCCCCACGTCAGGCCCTGAACTGAGTGTGGAGCCTGCTTGGGATTCTCTTGCTCTCTGTCTCTGCCCCTCCCTCTCTCTCATGTACCCTTTCTCTCTCAAAATAAATAAATGAGCTTTACATTTAAAAAAAAAAGAAAGAGGGCAGGATGTTAAGTAGGCAACTAAAAATGCCTGGTGCCACATCCCTGGAGGTACTCCAAGTTTTGGTGGAAGCTGTGAAGAGAGGGATAGTGTAAAGATATGATAATTAAGGGGAAGAAGGAAGAGTGTATTTCCTGAAGAATGCTACAACTAATGTGGTCACTTAATTCATTGGGAAAGGTCAACATTAGTATGACAAAACCTCATCATCAATCTTAGAATGATGGACAAACTAATTTTCCTATTTTTGATAAACCAAATACTAGAAAATTCCCTGCAGCCCTTCCTTTTATTACTATGTAGGATTTACTCAGTCACAAAAGGTAAGTTCACAAAATCCAGTGGTCTCTATTCACAATTCAGATGGATATACTCTGATAGATTAGTTTACTTAAACATGCATGCATTCATATTTCTTCTACCATATACTCAACACTGGGGTTTGAGTTCACAATACAGTACTGAGCAAAACTTCACAGTTCCGACCCTCAAATTTTGTGCAGTCCCATTTGAGACACACACATTAAAGAAAGCACAACATATAACGTATAATTATGACTGTGATTAAGGGACACAAAGGAGAGGTAACGGGCACCATGGGAGTATATAATGAAGAAACCTATTCTAGCCTGGGGAGATAGGGATGCAACATTTACACTGATATATTTAAGATGAGGTTAAACTGATTCTGCAAGAGAAAGAAGAAATTTACTAAGCAAGTTGGAGCAGGGGAGCGATGTGAGCATCGTGCACAGAAGGAGCAGCTTGGGCAAAGGTTCCAAGTCCAGAACTCTTCTGATTGATTGGAAGAAGTCAGAGAAGCCTAGTGTCATTGGCATGCAGTCAATGTGGACAGTGGTAAGAGATGAGGTTGGGCGTTCACGTGGCGCCCGATAGACAGAAGCCAAGGAACATTTTAAAAACAAAAGAGAGTGACTTGTGCTTTCAGTAGATCAGGACAAGGTAGCAGTTGATAAGGAGAGGAAGGGATACAGGAATGGTAAGGCAAAGACGGTGGTGGCTTGCACTGGGAACAGATTTGAGATATGTAGGTAGATATAAGTGAGCGAGTTTGGTCCCCTGAGAACACTGACACATGTTGAACATGAGCAACCATTGTACTGCATGATCTAATAAGGTTTCCTTTTGATTTACTCATTCATGCATTCATCTAACATTCACTTCCTGCATGAAGACACTGTATTCAAACTCACAAAATCATCATTCAGCTGCATCCATACTATTGGGTGCATCACTTGAGTTTTCCATTTCAACAGTAACATTTTTTTCATTTTTAAGATCTCTAGTTATGTTTGTTGCCTGCTTAAACTTTTCTCACCATATCCAGTTTTGGATTTATAACTCCATTCCTAACTGCCTGGCTAGTTCAGTCGGTAGAGCATGAGACTCATTACTCCATTCCTCTTCTTTATCTCTCAGCTAATATTGAATATACTTTTAAAAGTTTTATACTGCCTATTCTTGACTTTTCACTCTAGCTCCTTATATAGAGAGTTTTATCATTTTTAGGCTTGCAGTCTGTTTCATAATTGAGGCCTTGCTCAGATGTTTAGTGAGTTTTCTGCTCTCTTGTGTGTGAATTGGGCTGGATGGTAGCCTTCATTAATAGCTATAATGCCCTGTGGTATTACATTCTTATTCAAAGAATATTTACTCCCTACACATCCAACCTCCACAGAATGAGTATGCAACCTTGAACCTTTGAAGTTAGGCTTCAAGAGTCATGTGACTCTTCCTAGCTGATAAGCCGTTAGCAAGCCTAGTATGAGTAGTGACTTGTTTTCGTGGTTAATCTCACTTTCTTAAACTTTTGCCATTTTCTTTAGAAGGACATTCCTGTACAGCTTCTGGTCCCAGGCAAATGAGAAACTTGTGGAAAGTGTCTAAACCAAACCTGTGGCCTGGAGCCAAGAGAGAACTGAGGCTGGCTTAGGTTGGCTATATGTCAGCCAACTCACATCCCACCACTTGAAACAATACCAGCCAGCTGGCCCACATTCTCACGAATGAAAAGTAATTATCATTTTTAACATATATGTATTATTTTAATTTTTGATATCATTCAGTCTTTGATGATGAAGGGGGACTTTTTAAAGACTTTTCAGACCACCGTCTTTGACGTTAGAAATATAAGCAAGGCATGGAATCAGTTACAGAATTATTCTAACTGGTTTAATTAGAAATCTCTAGGAAATCTTGGGAAGACCGAGGAACAGCACTTAAAGCTTCTACAGCTCTAGTAAGAACTTCCAAATTTTAGCAAAGGGTTGCTACTGCCACCACCATCAATTCTGGGCACAGATACATGGATGCCATTGCTGCTTCTAGAACCTCTGCCTCTGCCAGCTTTGCATGCTGGGTCCTGTCACTGGCCTCACCAGCATAGATTGTGCCCAGCACCTGCATCTCCTCTTAGCTGGTGTCTGGATTGAAATCTCACGCAATTGTTTGTGATCCAGGGCCTGTCACATTCCAGCCAGGAAATTTGGAAAGGGAAGTTTCTGGCTCTATCTGGGGGAGAAGTGAACCCATAATGTAGGAAAGTTCTCAAATATAAAAAGGCAGTGAAAAAGGTTGAGGGGCGTGCCTTATGATCACTGCTTAGTTATGTTAGAGATGAAATAAAAAGAAATAAAACAAGCCTATAGCCTTCTAAAGGTTGTGGACTACAGTCTTTAGTTATAATTAATTGTGGTAATACTCACAGAAGTTCATGGCAGAGTACCTGTCACACAAATGATAAACCAATCAATCCATAAATGAGATCACAAACTACTTCTATAACATGAAGCACAATTAGTCCTTTATTCTAAGTTTTTAGACCTGCCAGTCAGTCATTTTGCTCTTCTGTTCACATCTCCATTCTTCATTTTCCATTCATCACTTCTGATCTTCTGGTGGGATGATTTCATTTTATAGTACATGCTTGTCAGAGCCTCACTAGCTGACCTCCTTATGCCTTGCCTCCCCCTGGTCCTCTGGCTAACAGTCTCTCCTAGAACAATGTTCATTCTAAGTTGTTGGTCTAGATCAAGAATTTAAAGAGATACAACCATCAGTGGACCAGTGATCCTCAAAATTGTAACTTGAGAGGCATGAGAAAAGTTCTGGCATTGCAAAACTGATATATCATAGGGTGTTTCCCCTCCTTTTCCTGTCTTCTTGAACTATTGAAATTCCAAATGTGGCATGAAAGAGTTTTTGCTGTAAAAAGCAAGAATCAAAGCACCCATAACTTTCTAACTTGTAAAAATAATCTTTGTATTTTACATTTTTGGTGGATTGGACAATGTGGGTTAACCACATTTGAAGTTGTCTTTTAGTTCATTTATTTATTTTGAGAGAAGGGGGCAAGGAGGAGCAGAGAGAGAGAGAGAGAGAGAGAGAACACCAGGCAGGTTCCACAGTGCCCCACGTGGGGCCCAAACCCACAAACTGTAAGGTCATGATCTGACCCCAAAACAAGAGTCAGATACTTAACCAACTGAAGCCACCTGGGTGCCCCTGAAATTTTTTTAAATAAACATTTATTGAACACTGGCCATGTGCCAGATTGTTAGACTGTGGGGCACAGAGGCGAGCGATACCAACAGGCTACTTAGTCCAAATCTTCTGCAATTGAAACTGGATCTTCCAACTAGATGGCTCCATTAAGAGCCATCAAAATGTTTCTTCATCTAAGAAAACAAATCAATATCACGGAGAAAAAGGAAAGAATCAAGAAAGAAGGGAGAGCAGGGAGGTTGGGAAGGAAAGACGGAGAATCTGAGCCTGGGTTCTTCTGAAAGCAGAGTCTGAGACAAAGGGTTATGTGTGAATGAGTTATTTTGGAAGTGTGAGCTTGAGGAGCAGAAGTGAGAGGAGGGGGAGTGAAACAGAAAAGAAAGCCTGTCTGCTTCCCGACTGCTTCCTGCCCACCTACCTACCTTCTATGTTTCAATGGCTGCCATTGGTGACTGGAGATTGATCTCACTGAGAAGCCTTTTGGAATGTGGAAGGAGGGGAGGAGAGAAGAAAGGAAGGATGAAAATCAGAAAGAAGGGGAGAAGGAAAAAATAGAAGTTCTTGGCATTCTGATTTTTGAATCAGAAGGATTAACAGAAACACCACTCAAATATTTGAGGTTCTCCGATATTAGGTTATTATATATATATCATCCTCACTAATCATTCCATTTGATCAGAACAAACCTTGGAAGTAGTTATTACTTCTTACGTACTAGTGTGCTTAAAAGTGTGGACTCTGGAGTCCCCTTACGATGAAACGATGTCCCCGTCACTTACTAGTTATGTGACATTGGGCAAATTACTTATCATTTTTTCTCATCTGCAAAAATGGGAATAATGAATACAGATACCTCAAAGGGCTGTTTGTTGTGAGGATTAAATACATTAATGTTTTTAAAGTACTCAGAACGAGTCTGGCATATAGTAACTTTGCTTTTATAAATGCCTGTTTTTTTTTTTTTTTCTGATGCTCTTAACTTTGGCTAAAGCAGATTTCAAATGCCTTCTGATCCATAAAATAGGAGAAGCTCCTGCATTAGCAGAATTATTTTGAAACTCTTCAAAGTAAAATCCTCTACAGACTGTCCTAAACATGGCTATTGGGCAGCCAAATGAGCAGGACCCAGCCAGGAAGATCTGGAACGAAAGGGTGGGGCTCAGCAGGCAAAGTGTGTTTTGAGCAAATGTACATTTCACTGATCAACAGCTTCTTGCGGGATGTCCTCCCTAAATTGTCTCTCTAAAATGAAAAATCCTCACTCTACGTCGAGTGCCAAGATTTCTCTCCTCTGTACCCGATGAGAGAGTGTTCCTTTCTCCCTGGCCATTGGGAGCGAAAGTGAAGCCAAGATCCTATTTTAGTCCAAATGCTCAACATTTATGGAAATGTGTTTGGACTGCTTGCAAAGGATAACCCTCCCCTTGCACTCCAGTTGAAAGACATTAGCAATTCAGGGGGTTCTCTTCACTGCTTCCCACTCATATTCTTTGCAGACTGGCACAGACGTCCCGTCCCTCACTTGTCTGCACCCTGCACTGGAGCCTATGATATCTGTGAGCCCATCAACACTAAAAAAAAAAAAAAAAAAAAAATTGTCCCTATCTGAAGCCTTGGAGGCCCTTTTTATCACAATCACGGATAGGGAGTCATTTAGAGAACAAGTACATATTTTTATATGTGGGGAGCAGTGTCTCAGCTGATTAATGAGGACTTCAGCCCCAAAGGAGGAGAGGATCTGGGTAGACAGCAGGGTGGGTGAGATGGTGAGAGACTAGGAGCCATTTTCCCAGCTTGGGAGGTATATTGAATATTGGCAGAAAGCAATCATTGGAAAATGTGTATGTGTTTATTTATTTATTGGAATGGATGTGCCCAGTCATTATTTCTTCCCTCTGGGGGCAGCTGGAAGAATCACAGAAAATGAGACTGACTCATATCTTGCTTTTACAGCTTAAGCTACTCATATCTGATCCCATAAACACAAGTTGTCTATTATATTCTCATCAGTTCTTACACCCACCCTCGGATCGCAATCCAAATTTCATTTATATTCTCCAGTCCTAAAACCAAAATGGACCCTTGTGTTTCCTAGCAGCCGTAGCAAGGAGACCAGAGGCTTGCTTTCTGGCTCATTCTTGCTTAGCAATTTTGCCCATGCATACACACACACACACACACACACACACACACACACACACACACACAGAGTATCTTGTCTACACTTCTGAGTCAAATAATTTCACTCCTCTCTATTCCAAAACCATTTATGTTTCCTGAGATTTGTGGAGAATCTTCTAGATGAAATCTCCCATACCATAGATCTGTCCCATTTTCCCCATCCACATTGCAACTCAGGTTTCCTCATCTGTCAAGCTCTAATCATTTTCCTGTTCCTGTCCCTCTTTCTATTGATCCAAAACCAAGATCTGTTTTCCCAGTGAAACATCTCTACTGAATGTTAGAGCCAGAAGGTTGTTCTTCAGAGGTCAGCTCCCTTGTTTTTCAACTAAGACACGGAAGTCTGAGGAGAAAAGGTGATTTGTCTGTTCCCAGAAAACTAGCTGTTAACGTTGCTACTGGATTTTGATTCAGTATGGCACATCACTGAAGAGGGAAAAATACATCTTAAATTAAATGTGTGAGTCTTTCCACCATCTTGGAAGATCATGGCGGTTGACAATTTTTCCAAATTTACACATCCAGCATGTTTGTGCTGGTTAAAGAACACCATTTACCAGTAGTCATAGTTACCCATATGGGTTCGTGGAATCAGTGACTGGCCAGGGAACATGCATTCAAAACCCAGGTCTGCCTCTTTGTGGCCAACATCAATTTATACTCTCGAAGCCTCCACTACCTTGGTTTCCTCATCTATAAAATGGGGCTACTGATACAGCACTCATGAAATTGTTGTAGGATTAGATGAGACACAGAATTAAAATAATAGAACAGTTACTATTGAGCATGGGCCAAATGTTTTAAAATCTATTTTCTAGTAGAAAAACACTGAACTTTGGAAGGTTAAACAACTTGCCTAAGGTAGCACACATATTATGAGATACAGGCAGGATTCAAACCCCATCTGTTAACAGAAATACTCATGCTTTCCACTCCATTCTGTGCTTGACAAAGCCCAAGACTCTGTGCCCTGTCTCAAGTCCTCAGAGCATAAAATATAAGGATTTTTAATAGAGATTTTTAAAAAAATTCCAGTATAGTTAACACGTAGTGTTATAATTAGCTTCAGGTGCACAATATAGTAATTTAACAGTTCTGTACATTACTCAGTGCTCACCACAACAAGTGTACCCTTAATCCCTTTTTTTCTATTTCAACTTTCCCATCTCCCATCTGATAACCATTAGTTTGTTCTCTATTGTTTAGTGACTGTTTTTTGGTTTGCCTCTTTTTTCCATTGTTCGTTTTCTTTCTTAAATTCCACAAGGAGTGAAATCGTATGTTATTTGTCTGTCTCTGACTGCCTTCCTTCACTAAGCATTATACCCTCTAAATCCATACATGTTGTTGCAAATGGCAAGATTTCATTAGCTTTTATAGCTAGGTAATATTCCATTGTATACACATACTACTTTTTTATCCATTCATCTGTTGATGGACACTTGGATTGCTTCTATAATTTGGTTATGACAAATAATACTGCAATAAACATAGGGGTGCATATATATTTTTGAATTGGTGTTTTTATATTTGGGGGGATAAATGCCCAGTAATATGATTACTGGATTGTAGTGTAGTTTTATTTTTAACTTTTCAAGGAAACTCCATACTGTTTTCCATAGTGGCTGCACCAATTTGCATTTCCACCCCCAGTGCAGGATGATTCCTTTTTCTTCATTCCTCTCCAACACTTGTTTCCTGATTTTAGCTATTCTGATAAGCGTGAGGTGCTATCTCATTGTGCTTTTGATTTGCGTTTCCCTGATGCCGAATAATGTTGAGCATCTTTTCATGTATCTGTCAGCCGTCTATAGGTCTTCTCTGGAGAAATGTCTCTTTGTGACCTCTGCTCATTTTTCAGTTGGATTATTTGGGTGTTGAATTGCATATATTTTGGATACCAACCCTTTACTGGACATGTCATTTGCAAATATTTTCTCGTTCTATGCTAGGTTTTGTTGGAAATCCAGTTTTGTTGGTTGTTTCTCTTGCTGTGCAGAAGCTTTTCATTTTAATGTAGTCCCAATAGTTTATTTTTGTTTTCATTTCCCTTGCCTCAGGAAACATATCCAGAAATATGTTGCTACAGCCAATGTCAGAGATATGGTTTTAGGTCTCACATTTAAGTCCTTAATCTATTTTGAATTTATTTTTCTGTATGGTATAAAAAAAGTGGTCCAATTTCATTCATTTGCATGTAGATGTCCATGAAAAGACTATCCCTCCCAACTTTGGATATTTTTTCCTCCTTTGTCAAAGATTGACCACATAACTGTAGGTTTATTTCTGGGTTTTCTATTCTGTTCCATTGATCTACTGGTCTATTTTTATGCCAGTACCATACCGTTTTGATTAGTACAGCTTTGAAATATAACCTGAAGTCTGGAATTGTGATTTCTCCTGTTGTGTTTTTTTCTTTTTCAAGATTGCTTTGGCTATTTGGGGTCTATTGTGGTTCCATACAAATTTTAGGATTGTTCTGTGAAAAATGCTGTTGGTATTTTGATAGGGATTACATTAAATATATAGAGAGCTTTGGGTAGTATAGACATTGTAACAATATTTGTTCTTCCAATCTGTGAGTATGGAATGTATTTCCATTTGTTTGTGTTGTCTTCAATTTCTTCCAACAGTGTTTTACACTTTTAAGAGTATAGGATTTCCTTTCTTTCTTTCTTTTTTTAAATTTATTTATTAACTTTAGAGAGGGAGGGAGAGCACATGTGCAAGTGGGAGAGATGGACAGAGAGAGAGAGAGAGAGAGAGAGAGAGAGAGAGAGAGAGAATCTTAAGCAAATTAGCAGGTTCTGTGTTCAGCGAAGAGCCCAACCCAGGGTTCAGTCCCAGCACTCTGGGATCATGACCTGAGCCAAAATCAAGAGTCAGATACTCAACCAACTGAGCCACCCAGGTACTCCCAAAGTACAGGTCTTTCACCCCTTTGGTTAACTTTATATCTCTATGTACTGTTTTCTCTTTGATTTCTTGGTTGGCACATTCATTATTTAATAACATATTATTTAACCTCCATGTATTCATGTTCTTTCCAAAGCTTTTCTTGTGGTTGATTTCTAGTTCCATAGCATTGTGGTTGGAAAAGATACATGGCATGACCTCAATATTTTTGAATGTGTTGAGACTTGTTTTGTGGCCTAATATACAATCTATTCTGGAGAATGTTCTGTGTGCATTTGAAAACAATGTGTGTTCTGCTGTTTTAGAATAGAATGTTCTGAATATATCTGTTAGACCCATCTAGTCCAATGTGCCATTCAAAGCCACTATCTCCTTATTGACTTTCTGTTTTGATGATCTATCCATTGATGTAAGGACATTGGAGTCTCCTACTATTATTGTATTACTCTCAATTACTTCTTTAATGTTTGTTATTAGCTGCTTTTGTACTTGGGCGTTTTCACGTTGGATGCATAAATATTTATGATTGTTAAAATTCTTATTGGATTGTTTTCTTTATGATTATATAGTGTCCTTCACTGACTCTCATTATGGTCTTCGTTTTAAAGTCTATTTTGTCTAACGTAAGCATTGCTACCCCAGCTTTCTTTTCACTTCCAGTTGCATAATAAATCCTTTTCCATCCCTTCACATTCTTTTTATGTTAATTTATTTTCAAGAGACAGAGAGACAGAGTGAGATTGGGGGAGGGGCAGAGAGAGACACACACACACAGAATCTGAGGCAGGCTCCAGGCTTCGAGCTATCAGCACAGAGCCCGACATGGGGCTCGAACCCACAAGCTGTGAGATCATGACCTGAGCCAAAATCGGAGGCTTAACTGACTGAGCCACCCAGGTGCCCCTCATTCCTTCACTTTCAATCTGCATATGTCTTTAGGTCTGAAATGAGTCTCTTATAGGCAGCTTACAGTGGGGCTTGCTTTTTATCCATTTATCCATTATGTCATTCTGACTTTTGATTGGAGCCTTTAATCCATTTATATTCAAAGTAATTATTGAAAGGTATGTACTTATTGACAGTTTGTTACTTGTTTTATGGTTCTTTTTGTAGTTCTTTTCCTTTCTTGCTCTTTTCTCTCATGGTTTGATGACTTTCTTTAGTGACATACTTGGATTCCTTTTTCTTTATTTTTTTCATATCTATTAATGGTTTTGACCTGTGTTTACCATTAGGTTTATATATAACATCTTATGCATACAGCAGTCCATATTAAGTTAATGGTTGCTTAAGTGTGAACCATTCTTTATTTCTCCACCCCCCAACACACACCATGTTTTAGGTATATGGTGTCATACTTTACATCTTTTTATTTTGTGACTTCCTTGACTGATTTTTATAGATATGTTTACTTTCGTGGCGTTTGTGATTCCTCCTTTTCTTACGTCTGGCTATGGTCTTTTCTTTTCATTCATAAAGTCCCCTTTAACATTTTCTTCTAGGATTGGTTTAGTGGTCATAAATTCCTTTAACTTTCATTTGTCTTAGAAATTCTATTTCTCTTTCTGTGATGAATAATAGCCTTGCTGGATAGAATATTCTTGGTTACAAGTTTTTTTTTTTTCCTTCAGCACTTTAAAAATATGTCATTCCCATCTAGCTTGTGAAGTTTCTGCTGAAAAATTAGATGATAATCTTACGGGGTTTCCCTTATATGTAATTGTTCTTTTTTTTTCTCTTATTGCTTTTAAAATTCTCTCTTTATCACTGCTTTTTGCCATTTTAATTGCTATGTGCCCTGGAATGGACCTTCTTGGGTTGATTTTGTTGGGGCTCTGTGCCTCCTGGATTTGGATTTTTGTTTCCTTCACCAGATTTGGGGAATTTTCAATTATCATTCCTTCAAATAAATTTTAGGCCCCTTTTCTCTCTTCTCCTTCTAGGTTTCCTACAATGTGAATATTATTATGTTTGATTGTGTTACTGACTTCTTAAGTCTATTTTCATTTTTTTATTATTATTCCTCTTCCCTCCCCTGCCTCCTGTTTTTCAACTTGATTGCTTTCCATCACTCGATCCTACAGGTCAGTGATCCATTCTGTTGTTTCTTCTAGTATACTACTTATTCTCTCTAGAGTATTTTTAGTTTCAGCTATTGAGTTTTTCATCTCTGATTTTTTTTAATGTTTCCTATATCTTTGTTGAGGTCCTCACTGAAGTCCTCCACACTTTTCTCAAGTTCAGTGAATATCTTTATGACCATTACTTTAAATTCTCTATCCAATGTATTATTTATCTCCATTTTGTTTAGCTCTCTTGTTGTGTTTTTGTCCAGTTCTTTTATGTGAGCCATACTTCTCTGTCTCCTCATTCGGTCTAACTCTATTTCTGTTTCTATATGTTAGGAAAGTCACATATGTCTTTCTGTTCTTGAAGATAATGGTCTTGTGAAGAAGAGGTCATGTAGTGCTGTGCAGTGCAGAGACACTTCAGGAGCGGCTCCTATATGTGTTTGTTGTGGCTGAGCCACTTTTACCTTCAGCTCAGTCGTCTGCAATGGCATTTTGCCTGCTGTGGGCAGAATTTGGTCTCTGTGTTGTTCGTGAGCCAGCCTGGGGCCACCTTGGTTGGGCTTGAGTCAAGTCAGACTAGGCAACTGCCAGAGATGTAGTGGAACCAAACTGCAGAGCACTTTTCCTTGCATTGTCCCCGACTAGCTCTCATTGGTAGCTGGGGCCTCTAGTCAGACCAGATGTCAGTCCCTAGACTACTGCTGGGCCACAGTCAGACTGGTGTATGTGGTTATCCTCCCCTGTCCCCAGGACAGGAGTCACTTTGGAGTAGTTACTGGTCCCTGTCAGGGCTGTGTACACTCTGTCAGACTTATGTCACTGCTTTGGTTGGGCTCCAACCATATTAAAGGCAGTAGGTCCATAGAGAACATGGAGGGTGGGGCACATTGCTAGCAAGTTAGGTGGAGAGTGTTTGCACTTTGCTGATTCCTACAGGTATCTAGGCTGGGCGCGAGGGAGGGAAATGATGTCCACCAGCTCCTTTGTTCCTGGAGAAGTCTCCTAAAGATCCCTGCACATGCTTTAAGATCAATAAATAAATCTCCCCGTATATCCCAGGCAATTTTCAAACTGCTGCTTCTATACTGTATTCTGCAAGGCTGTTTATTGTGTTGCCTCTTTAAGGGTGGGGACTCTATTTCCTCTTGCTCTCCAGGTTCTCCCAGAGCTGTGCCTACTGATTTTTAAGCCCTCACAATACTCAGGCATTCTAGTTTTCAAAGCCAGATGTTATGGGGATTCATCTTCTCTGTGTTGGTCCACCGTGTCTGGCATGCTTGGTGTGAGGGTCTATTTCTCTCCCTTCTCCATATCTGTGATGTCCTTCCTCTTATGAACAGTCCCTCAGGTCCATTTAGCTCTCAACCATGTCTCTGCCCTTCCTGCCCTCTTTGATGTGGCCTTTTCTCTACATTTAGCTGTGGAGAGTCTGTTCTGCCAGTCTCTGGGGTTACTACGGTGATGGGTGTTATCTAGTTGTACCCATGGGACAGAGTGAACTTTGGATCTTCCTAATCTGCCATGCCCCCAGGAAGCCTAAAATCTAAAGATTTTATTGTCTGCTTCCTTTTTGACTTTCCAAGCAACATACACCTGAGCACCTGTTCTTCCATCTGGTTCCTTTGGCCACTTACTACCTTGAAAATAAACCCTCTAGATTTTACAAAATCTGCAGAGATATGAAAGCTGTTAAGACCTATGATCCCAATTCAAAGGAATAGGGACATGTCAAGGGTACAATGAACACGGAGTATCTTTTGGTGTATTTTTAGAGACAATTTTAATTGTCTCCAGAATATCAGCACACTGTTATCATGTAGGAGTCATACAAACCCTGAATCTAGAACAGCCAAGTTTATTGGGGATTTCCCTCTCTACCCAGCTACAAAGTATTCAACAAAGATTGCCTCAGGGCTAGTTGGACACATTTGTCTCCTGGGAAGTTTTGTAGCCACATGGCCCTATTGTGTTGAGTTTGACACTATCTCTGAACTTCTTCCATTTTCTTCAATTCCATTCCCATTTTTCGGTGTCATTATTCCACACACTGCACTGATCTGGACCTCAAACAGACTGCAGAGACGATCATGGAGTGGCTTAGACAAAAACATAATTAGTTAAGTGTACTCACCCAAAGAGTTGTCTAGCTAATGAGATACAGGAGATGAAAGAACAAAAAGCAAAGAAAAGGAGAAGATATGATTAGGAAATACCTGATGGAGGAGGTCACATTGAGATGGGTTTAAGAGTTCTTTTATCCTTCTTTTCCTCCAAAGGATCTTGGGAAAGAGAGGTTCTAGCATCAGCCATCTGATGTGCACAGAAACTGTCCACCTGAACAAATCCATTCCATATTATTCTCTGTTATTTTTCTAGCATTAAGGAGAGACTCCATGGTCAAGCCCAAACAAGCAATAGCCCTCCGTGCCTTTTCCAAGGTCTGAATGATTGAGTCTTAAGTAACATAATGGTGCAGATACTAAAGATTTAGGGTAAATCCACTCCCTAGCAAAGCACTTCTTCCTTTCCTCAGAAACACAATTTAGATAAAGATCTACCCAATTTACATTCATAAACAGAACACTGAGTTCTACGTCTGACAGCTAGTTTATGACTAATGCAACATTTCTATTTTCCCTCTATCTATTGCTACCTTTTCTGCCACATGCAGGGAACACTGGCCTGCCCAAGGTCAGCCCCCATGGCCTCCTCCCCCGACAAAGCCAGTGCAGAAACACTTGGCACAGAACCCCAGCCAGGCTTGCTCCGAGACTCTTGCATATTCTTCTGTTTCTCCACAATAGAAGTAACTCTTCTTACAGCTGGAGTGATAGGATCTAAGTCTCAAATTTGTGCTTTATGTGTGTAAGCAGAAGGAGCAAACTCTTGAGTCCACTTTAAGAACAGCATGTCAGGCAGACCAAACTTAAGGAAAGGAGATATTTGCCCTGTGTGTACCGCACTCTGCGGGCACCTTCTTTCCTTGCAGGCAGAAGCTGGCTGCCTATTTGCTAAGACAAGAGCTGATGGTAGACAATGTTATTTGGGGCCTTGAAAGAATTGTCTCCCAAATAGTTTATGTTCTTTGCTGTATTCATACACTACCTGTACCATTATTTTCTCAACATATTTTGATTGAGCATAAATAGATTCACTTTGAAAGCTTAGCATGGTCCTAGGCAGTAATATCTATGTGATCACAGCTTGATGTTCCAATTCTGTCCTTTAATACTCATTAAAATAAATACATGGCTGTTAAAAACAAGAAAAGGTAATTGACTCTCTATCACCTATGAGCACCTGGCTCACCATGGAGGACCTGCAGACCGCACCTTGGCGATTGCCTTCTGATGCTACAATTCTGTGATTATCACAGAAGAGGTCTGAATCTGTATGAAGGAAGGGAGATATGGTGCTAGTTCAATGAGGAAAACATAGTGTAGCAAGAGAGAGGCAATTAAAAAATGCAAGAGATTGGGGCGCCTGGGTGGCTTAGTCGGTTAAGCGTCCGACTTTCGCTCGGGTCACGATCTCGCGTCGGGCTCTGTGCTGACCGCCGGCTCAGAGCCTGGAGCCTGTTTCAGAGTCTGTGACTCCCTCTCTCTCTGGCCCTCCCCTGCTCACGCTCTCTCTCTCTCTCCTAGAAATAAATAAAACATTAAAAAAAAAATAATAAAAATAAAAAAAAATGCAAGAGAACATCAGGAAGCACAAATGCAAAGGGTTTTAAATAGATATAAAAGAGCCGAGCTGAGCCCTGGAGAGGCAAATGTGTCCATTCTGGACTTGTTTTTTTTTTTTTTTTTTTCCGGAGCCAGTGAGTAAATTTCTATTTGTATTTGAAGAGGAATATTGGTTTTTCTCTCACTTGAAAAAAAAATGAAAGGATTTTATATGTCTCTCCTTTTTCAACAAGACAGAGGGCATTCTCCTTTAATTTCTAACAACATCTTTTCATTGGTAGTTTTGAGCTGTCCATAGAAAGAATGGACTGTGTTTCCTCATACATATGAGAATGTATACAAGTGGCATAGGCTTCAATGTGACCTTCACCAATTCATAAAGTAAAAGTCATGGAAGACTATTAATTTGCCAAATTCCAAACTCAGTCTTATGTGCACAGCAGGAAAAAAATCTTCACTGCAGTTTTCACAATATGTTTAGCATAACCATCTAAGCCATAAATGCTGTTTTGTCAAAGTATTGTAGCAAACACCTACCTTCCTCCAGAGCAGGATCTACATCACCTATCTTGATACTTCCCACACCATAAAGGGAGCATTAATTCTGGGGAAAATGAAAGATGTAGGCAATATTGGTTTCCAGTGATCCAACTCTGTTTTTGGACACGTTTCCCCCTTTTTTTTAAATGTTTTTATTTATTTCTAGAAGAGAGAGAGAGAAAGAGAGAGAGAGAGACAGCGCGAGTAGGGGAGGGTCAGAGAGAGAAGGAGACACAGACTCTGAAATAGGCTCCAGGCTCTGAGCTGGCAGTCAGCACAGAGCCCGACGCGGGGCTCGAACCCATGAACCGTGAGATCATGACCTAAGCGAAAGTCGGACGCTTAACCGACTAAGCCACCCAGGCGCCCCACCTTTTCCTCTTTTGAAAAACTGTCTCTAACCCTCATGATTCATTTCCCCCATTCTCAAGGTTGTTGGAGAATCTCTCTATCACCTTGACAAAGATATTCACAGGAAGGGCTCTGACATCACTGACCCCTTACAAGAGAGTTTGCCAGTGGTCCCTCCTCTCCAGCATGTCTGCAGGCTGGCCTCACAGACAGGATGCAGTGAGCAGTCAAGAATATGGCACATTGGAAAGAGTGTTATTTTTGCAGAGTTCAAATCCCAAGTCACACACTTCAAATGGTTTGTCTTAGGGGAAGCTAACTTTCCTCTCCAGCACAGCCAATTTACCTGGTATATGCTCTGATAGTCATTGAATTACTTTTGTACGTATTATAAATAGTCACTGTCTCAAGCTTCCTTGGGGCACTTCCGCAGCCATCCCAACCCTTTTCTAGGGAACTCAAGCACCACCGCCAGCATGATTCTCAATGGTCACTACCTGTTTTCTGGCTGTTAATTTTTTTTAATGTTTTATTTATTTTTGAGAGAGAGAGAGAGACAACGTGAGCAGGGGAGGGTCAGAGAAAGAGACGGAGAATATAGAATCTGAAGACAGACTCTAGGCTCTGTGCTGGCTGTCATCACAAAGCCCAAGACGGAGCTCGAACGCACGAACCATGAGATCATGACCTGAGCCGAAGTCGGACTCTAAACCAACTGAGTCACCCAGGCGCCCCGTGGCTGTTAAATATTTTGAATAGCCTTCTTGCTTTCCAGCCTTTGTGCCCCAATCTGTACAATGGGGCAATAATGCCAACCTCAAGGGTTATCATGGGGATTAAAAGAAAAAACTGAACATCTTCAATATTTAGTAAATGATCAACATGCTAATTGCGTTTGCTCTTCACTTCAAAGGGATTCAGGCTTAAATCAAAGAAAACTTTCTTCTCCACCATTTCAAATCAGTGTTTCCAAGCCCCAGAAGGGGATATCAGATGACACCCCCTAACACACACACACACACACACACACACACACACACACACACACACACACACACACAGAGTAGGGTCCTTGTCACAACTATTTTGGAGCCCAAAGATCAGAGGGCCCTGCTAATGTCACCGTCCTTGACATTAGGCAAATCCTTGAAAATACAGAATTCCACATTACCAAAATCCGCTCTCCCGTGTGCTTCCCTCCCCGCCTCCAAACTCCCTTTCATGGGCTGTCAGATCGATTTTGCAGACTGTTTGAGTAAGTTGATTAGGGCCTGAGGGAGCAGCCCCGGCTCTGCAGTGGACTAATGAGGAGGAGAAAGCCAACTGCTCATTCCTCTTCAAAATATGTGCTGAAAAAAAAAAGACCATTTTTGCTCAGTTTTGCAGGTTTTTTTTAATGTCCCCCAGTCATTTGGGCCTGAAAGTATAAATCCAAGCTTATGCCTGACACGCATTTTTTCAATCAGCCTATTTTAATTGCATAAATGATCTTCTTTGTCTAGAAGGGAAAATATAATGCATAGTTCATTGTAAAAGGATGTGGTCTTGATTGGCATGACTAAGATTTTCTGTTCAAAAGTGCCATATACAGACCAGAACTGGGGAGGACTTCTTTCAAATCACCTCCAAAAATTAAAGGGTTCTCACCCTAATCTGTCTTTGCATTTTTCCCTTGTTAACAAAACGTAAAGCATGAGTGGAGGCAAAAACAAACAAACAAGAACAGAAACCTACTTCTTGTTATCTTTGAATATTCTTCCCAATTGCTAAGGGGAGGTTTTGTATGTTTTGCCTGTATTGAAATACTGTAGATATCAAGAAGGAGATTCTTGGGCTGGGGAGGTGGAGGCCTCCTCTCCTGAGAAAAGACCAGCACTGCCAGGATACTAGAAGTGTTCTTTGAGTCATCTCATATATTCAAATTTGACAGAGTTACCATGGCCTTTGATTTATTTTGAGGAACTGCAATTTAGCTTGTATCCGTTAAAAATACTGTTTAGACCCTGATGTGTGTTGAATTGTGTCCTCAACAAAGATATGTTCAAGTTCATCCCCCTGCATCTGTGAATGTGAGATTATTTGGAAATCAGGCTGATGTAGATGTAATTAGGTTAATTAGATCCTATCGGATTGCCATGACCCATAATCCAGTGGTTGGTGTTTTCCTGAGAAGGCCAAGTAGAGAATCAGAGGCCCAGAAAGTAGACACACAGAAGACACTGCTATGCTGTCTCTAACCAAGGGAAACCAAGCATTACGGGCAGCCACCAGAACCTAGAAGAGGCAAGGACAAATTCTCTTCACCAGACTTCAGACACCTTTAGGTGTCCTGCTGACACCTTGGTTTCGGACTTCTGGCGTCCACTACTGTGAGAGAATCAATTTTTTTAAGTCACCAAGTTTGTGGTAGCTTTTACGATAGCCCTAAGAAACTAACACAGACCCCAGTTCCTCGGATGAAACAAAGAAAAAAAATGATAAAGCTGCCCACTATATTGTGGGCAAGATAATATGGCCAAAGCTCCTAAACAGGTGACAGTAAAACTACCTTTTCAAGCCTTGCTTGATGTAAAAGTGTGAGCCTGTATTGAAGTCTTTGTGCCTTCCTGTATCTGTATCTTTCTCCTCACCTCAACCTCTCCTGACTTTCTCTAGAGTATTCTAGCTCCTCAGATTCTATCTTCCTAGTCTATCCACATCCTAGGACTGAGAGGGGCCAAATTTGAAATCTATAAGTATTGGGGTCAAACACATTTGACTTTCCATCTCCACACATCCACTGATTAACTCTGCTTTCATGAGGACACCCAGCGATCTCCCTGAGCCTCACTGTCCCATTTGGAAATTAGGGACAGTAATAACAACCTCATACAGTTTGGGAGAGGTTTACATGAAATGGTTTATGTTGAAATCCTTGCATCTACCAGTTCTTCAATAAAATTTAATTTTCCTCATTTCCCATCCCAAGAGACATATGTGCTGTGAATCAAATACTACAAGAACACAAGTTTAGGGCAATCAGGCTAATCAAGGAGATTAAGAGTCCCTAAGGACAGAGGTTGTCTGGAATCTACCATGGGCCAAACATTCTGCTAAATCTTTTACAAGTGTTAGTCCAGTGGATCTTCACACATGTGCTATGAAGGAGATCTCACTGTCACCCAATTTTTCTGGAAAGAACCTAAAGTTTAGAGCAGGGCTTATCAACCTCAGAACTAATAACATTTTGGACCAGATCAGTCTTTATATTGTAGTGCTACCCTGTGCACTGTAGGAGATTTAGCAGGATCCCTGCCCTCTACTCACTAGATATCAATAGTATCCCTTCCCCTAGTTAGGACAACCAAAAATGTCTCCAGATATTGACAAATGTCCCCTGGCATGCAAAATTACCCTAGTTGAGGACAACTGGTTTAGGGAGATTCAGTTATTAGCCCAACATCACAAAGTCAGTATAACCTAGGTTTTCAAAACCCAGATGGGTGTTATTAACCAAGTGATAGAAAAGATGAGTATTTAACCTGAAATACAGACAATTGCCTTTTACTGTTGCCCCACTGACACTGACTTTCAATGAGAGCAGTAAAGGGTGCTCTTTATACTCAAACCACATCACAGGACAGAATGAGGTAAGGGTACTAGGCTTGAATCAGGAAGATTCTCTCAGGTTTCAGGTTCAGATACACAGGAACTAACTTTTAGGCGATCTCAGGTGTCAACTGCACTAAAGACATCCATACCCAGCCACCCTTACAACTTCCACGTGATTCAGATCTGGCCAGTGGATGTGAATACACAAGTGATAGGAGAATCTTTTTGGATATGTGCTTTAAAAGAGGGCATATCCTTTCTCTGTAGTCTCTCCTCTCTGCAGATGCTTGGCAGATGAATACATGGTGAAATGCCGGAGACCACGAAGATAAGGATAGTGCCATGGCGGTGTCAGAACAATGAAAGAAACTGTCTGGGCCATGACAGCCTTCAGAACAGAGCTATCTAATCACCTTGGACTTTATACAAGAGAGAACTAAACTTTCATGTTTCTTTAAGCCTCTTTCATTTTAGGTCTCTGCCATAGGCAGCTGAGGCAATAGCTATATCTCTGTCTATATAAGGTATAAATGTCTTCAGAATGATACATTAGACCTTTGACACTTGAATTTAATAGGGGCCATACCTTGACTCAAGTAATTATTCAGTTGTTGAATCTCAGCCACCAATGGAAAGGGCTGAATCAGAGTTGGCAGAGCAGGAGTATGGAGCAGTGGTTGAAAGTAAAGGCTTCAGTGCTAAGTTGGTCAAGTTCAAATTTCCACCTTCTGATTACAAGCTGTGTGACTTTAGGTAAATTAGTTGATCTTTTTATACTTCAACTTATTTTGTTATAAAGAAAATAGGGATAATAATGGTACCTGTTTCAGGAAATTTTCATGTGAATTAAATAAGTCAGTATGTATAAAGTACTTATAATAATTCTTGCCATATGTAATGACCATTCAACAAATATTACCTGCCATTATTACTCATATTATGATTTAAAGGGAATAGGAAGGCCCATTTTCTACCTGCTTTTCTACTCACTTTCAACAATTGTAGAACCTGAGACAAGGACTTAGGAATGGGAAATTTATCTGGGAGAAGATCTCATAAAGTCCAAGTGTGGGGGTTGGAAAATTGAGGCATAAAAGAAAGGAAAGATAGTAAGAGATGCATTCGACAGTAGATAAGCACTTTGGGCAAGTGGGACTCAATCACATTGGGGACCCTCTGAAGAACAATATAGAATACCCCTAAGTATTGTCCCACTAGAAGCAGAAGATCTGAGTAATTATCTACTATCTTTACCTTCTACTGGTTCCCTTATTTCCAGATTACATCTGACTACTGGGACCAAGCCCTAGAGGTGCAGAGAAAATCTTTAGGTAAAAAAGATGAGAGATAAAGCTACTTGATGTGGCAAGTAGCTAGTACACTGACAAGTCTTTTGGAACTGCTGGTCAACCCAGGCAGGGCAAGAGAACATGTGGGCAAAGTATCAACAACGTCTGCTACTCCGAGACTGCTTGCTGGACATTATTTATTTATTTTTTCAAATATTTTATTCATTTCTAGGAGAGAGAGAGACAGTGTGAGCAGGGGAGGGTCAGAGAGAGAGGGAGTCACAGACTGAAACAGGCTCCAGGCTCCGAGCTGGCAGTCAGCACAGAGCCCGACGCGGGGCTCGAACCCACGAACCGCGAGATCATGACCCAAGTGAAAGTCGGGCGCTTAACCGACTAAGCCACCCAGGCGCCCCCGGACATTATTTAGAATGCCAAGGCAAAGAGACAAAATTACTCTTTCTATTTCCATGGAAAGAGAATCTGATTAAATATCACCCCAATTTGTCCAGTGGTTTGTCTTTTGAATTTATAAGGTCTATCATCTCACATCAAGGTTTCTTACAAAAATCGGAAAGCTTGGAAAAGCTTGTGCTTAATTATGTTTTGGCAGAATTAATCAAGACTGTTGGCAGCCTTGTGGCTAACAAGCCATTTAGGACCATTCAACTCCCTGAGTGCTTCCTGAAACAAGTTTGCAAAAAACACCCTTAGATTTAATACATATGGAGAAGGACTTGTGGGTCCAGGAGCAGTCTGAGGAGAGCAAAATTAACATAAACAGAGATAGAAATGTAACACACAAGGCAAAGTGAAGGATATCTGCTTGAGGTGCTTTCCAAAGTCCTGGATTCTCCAGTGGAGGAAAGGACATGGTCATTAACCCAGTGTTTATTATGTGCAGGTGCAGTGCTAGACATTTTAAAACCATATGGGCATTGGGGCGCCTGGGTGGCTCAGTCGGTTAAGTGGCCTACTTCGGCTCAAGTCATGATCTCACAGTTTCTGGGTTCGAGCCCCGCGTCGGGCTCTGTGCTCAAAGATAGCTCAGAGCCTGGATCCTGCTTCAGATTCTGTGTCTCCCTCTCTCTCTGACCCTCCCCTGCTCACTCTCTCTCTCTCTCTCTCTCAGAAATAAATAAAACATTAAAAAATTTTTTAAAAATATGGGCATTGAGGGGGGCATTTGTGATCAGCACTGGGTGTTGTATGTATGCCAATTTGACAATAGTTCTATTTTTTTAAAAGTCTAATAAAAAGCATAATTTCTTATAAAAAAATAAAATAAATAAATAAAACCATTATCTCATTTGGTTCTCAGAACATTCCTATGCAGGAAGAACTGTTGTTTTCACTTTACAAATGAGATAACCAAGTCTCAGTGAAGTGATTAGTCCATGATAACACAGTAAGAGTCAGTATTCATATCTTGTTCATTTCATCTCCAACTTCCATGTGCCTTCAGGCGGTTTCTCACTTCTGCCTGTGCACCGGAATCATTTATATAAAAACAAGTTTCCCAGGCTTTACCCAGACCTACTGAATTGCAGTCTCTGGGAATAGGCCCAGAGATACCTAATGTAATGTAATGTTCCCCAAGCAATTCTAATCAGTCACATTTGGAAACTTCTGTTCATGACACATTTTTCTCTGGATGTGTCTAGAACCATGGAAGTGAATTGAAAAAAAAGACTGTAGAAGAGCTGATTTACAATAAGTCAATACCAGAGGAGCACCCATAGTCTACAAAAAGAATGCATACTCTAATGCAAGGATTGGCAAACATCTGTAAAGAGCCAGATAATAAATATGTTAGTCCCTTTCATAACTACTCAACTCTGCCATTTGAGAAAGCAGCCATAGATAATATGTAAAAGAATGATTATGGTTGTGATCCAATAAACTTTATTTATAAAAAAACAAAAACAAAAAAACAGGCTGTGAGCTGAAGTTGGTCCATGCATCATTATTTGTGAGACTTGCTCTAATGGCAGCAGCTTCTCAGAGGGCAACCAAACATCCTCTGCTGGTAGAATACCACCCCAAAAGGAAAATTTTTCTCATTCACGTTCATGGCCATAAGATTGAATGTACATGAATACACATAAAAAGAATAACCACTACCTAGATTATCTAGTGTTTTTTGTTTACTTAATATTTGATGTGAATCATGCAAAAAATGACAATAATTGACTGGATAAATTAGCAATAGCTGAATAAATTGGAGTCAAAGAATGTTCTCAGAGGTGTTGGAGCTTCATGGTAGAAGATCTATTTATTTCAAGCCAAAGAAATCTTCACAACTTGGAGGATATAATAGGGAAACAAAAGACTGTTCTGTCAGCTTTGGATGACCGTGAACAACTTAGCCTTTCTATACTTCATACCTACCTTTTCCCATTCAATTATCTTCTTGATGACCCTGCCATTGCTGATGCCAAAGAGGAGCCTTTAAGAAGACTTTACTACAGATCAGGACATGATAAATGGAAATCCAAACAAAAGAGCAATATGGATCCAGAGGCGTCTGATTTACAGGTTAACTTTCAGCTTTCCTCCATTACAGAAGCATTTTTAAAGTGCATTTATTCCCCGGATCCCTAGACTCACCAAGTCAGGGCTCTGAGACAAAGAAGAGAATGTCTGGGTGAAGTGCCTAAAGTCCTATTCTTACAGTTCACGTGCCTATTTGACAATCTAAAGCTAATTGTCCCAATGACAGTGACATTCTTGTCCCCAAAGAGTTCCAATGTGGAGGCTCATGGTATAATAGCATTATGTATACATATAAAATATTATAATAAGATAAGTGTTAAATGGAACTACAAACCCATTTGAGCACATGCAGACTGGAAATAAGACTCTAAGGTCTCTTCTGGGGCGCCTGGGTGGCTTAGTCGGTTAAGCGTCCGACTTTCGCTTGGGTCATGATCTCGCGGTTCGTGGGTTCGAGCCCGCGTCGGGCTCTGTGCTGACTGCCAGCTCAGAGCCTGGAGCCTGTTTCAGTCTGTGACTCCCTCTCTCTCTGACCCTCCCCTGCTCACGCTGTCTCTCTCTCTCTCTCTCCTAGAAATAAATAAAACATTAAAAAAAAATTTTTAAAGACTCTGAGGTCTCTTCTGATTCAAAGCCTTATGATTCTGGAGCCCACAGTAGAGGACACTGTATTTCCAACTCCGACAATTCCCGCAAAAGCTGATTTGTTATCATTCTCGGTTTTCTTTCGGCTGTCTAATTTAAAAGATAGGGAGACACCCAGAGAGTTCACTTTTATGGATCTATCTAAGGAAAGGTGTTCTTTCTCTTAACATCTACACATCTTCAATCTCTTCTCAAAATACACATTCACAGACCTACCCGTATTCACTTATCTGAACTCTTCTTGATGCTATTTCTATTTTCATCCTCTGGTACTTCATTGAGTAACACCGACATCGTCTAGTCTTTGAAGATTGTTCTTTTCCAAGATGAAGCTCATACCTGCCTGCCTCCACAGCACCTTTTGCTTCATCTATCACAGCCCTCACCACTAGGCATTGCAATTACTTTTTTAAGTAGGTGTGATTTCCATCATAATACTGAGGTTCATGAAAGATTTTATTACTTTTTTGTATATAAAATAAAAATATAATCAAAGCTATGTATATATAGTGTTGAGAAAGTGCATTGCAACCATCATTTGGATGCCTTCCCCCACAATCTCCAGGCCTGAAATTATTTAGAATATTCAAGGAGGTCCTCCTGAAATTTGTTCACAAGCTGTCATATGTCCATCATCTAAGCCACAAGATTCTTTGGGCTGGACCCTGAAGTTTTCATACTGGCGTTGAGCTCTGGATCTTTGCAGATGCAAATTTTATAAATTCATGATGGAAAACTAGAATTGGAGGACAAAAAGCAGTCTCACGATGCTCATCAACTATTTCTTAATTTTGCAGTTTTAGACACTACCTGCCATCTAGGAATTTAGCTCTCAGTCTCCCTACACACACACACACACACACACACACACACACACACACACACACTCGCACTGACTATTCCTTCCCTGCATATCTCCAATTAGCCAAATAGCAATATTTGATCTACTCAGATCAGACTGATTTGTGTACATGTTCTTTACACCTTATTATTTATACCTTTAAACATGTTACTCGATGTTTCTCTTTTGAATTTTATTTTCCCTCAGGTTAATAATTGCCTTCCATTCAATTTGTTAAATTTTCTATTTACCCATCACAAATTCCTTTCCAAACCCTCTGAGAACCACTCTTAACATACCCATCAGGTGGATCTCTGTCGGAAAACCTCTACAGTGTTGCTCTAATCTAGCCTCTCTGGCACTTGGTACCCTCGAAGGCTTCTGTAAAACCATCCTTTCCATTCACCCCATGAATTCTCTTCTTGCTCTGTCGTGTTAAATTTACTCTACAGAATCCTACACCCCCAAACTTCTGATCTTATTCCACTTTTGTTGTGAATTTTATTCTTCTGAGAAAGGGAGTATGAGAAGAAAAATTCTTGAGACCTCAAGTGGCTGAAACTGTCTATTCTAGCACCACATCTGAATAATCATTTGTTGGACACAGAACCCTGTAATGGAAAGTAACTGCCCTCTGAACTTAAAGCTAGTCCTTTGTTTCCTGGCCTCCAGTGCAACTATTGAGAAGTCTGATGTTATTCTGATTCCCGAGAGTCTTTAAGTTTGCTGTTTTTCTCCCTTTGGAGGATCTAAGATCTTCTTATCTCCAGTGTTCTGAAGTTTTGTTCTAAGATGCACCGATAAGGGTCTTTTTTATGGTTGTTGCTATTCTTTGTGTTGTGCCTTTTAAAATCTGGGAAACTTTCTTTTTTAATGTGTATTTATAATTTTGAGGGAGGGAGGGAGAGAGAGAGAGACAGCATGAGCAGGGGAGGGGCAGAGAGAGAGGGAGACACAGAATCTGAAGCAGGCTCCAGGCTCTGAGCTGTCAGCACAAAGCCCGATGTCATGCTTTAACTCACAAACTGTGAAATCATGACCTTAGCTGAAGTCAGATGCTTAGCCAACTGAGCCACCCAGAAGACCCTGGGAGATTTTCTTATTTGAATTCCATGGATTCCTCCCCTCACTTCCCTCTATTTGCTCTTCCTGGAACTTGCCTCTGCTTTTTCCTTTTATTCTATTTTCTGGGAGATCGCTTCAAGTTTACCTTTACCAACTGTTTCACTAAATTTTAATCTTCCTACTATAGTATTTTTTTAATCTCCAAGAGCATTCGTTAAGCTTTTCTGAATAGCCCTTTACAATCTTTTCATGGATATAATATCTTGTCTTACCTTCCTAAAGAAGTAGTATTAATTATCGTGTCATGAATTTTTTTCTAGTTACCACATTGTGTCTGTTGCCTCTGGGTTTCTTTTTGTTGATGGCTTGTTTGGGTGCCTTTTTTTTTTTTTACATTAGATGCTTTCTGCAAATGTCAGATGATACACTCTTTTTTTAAAATACTCATTTTTGAGAGAGAGAGAGAGAGAGAGAGAGCGTGAGCAGGAGAGGGAGGAGAGGGAGACAGAGAATCCCAAACAGACTCTGCACCATCAGGATAGAGCCAGACATGCGGCTCAAACTCACAAACTGAGATCATGACCTGAGCTGAACTCAGGAGTCAGAGGCTAAATCGACTGAGCCACCCAGGTGCCCCAGCCGACCCACTCTTATTCAGGAGTGAGGCATTTGCTGCCTGGGACCTCTGTGTATGGACAAGTTTCACCAAAAACAGACTTCAAAGTGGCGGGACTTGGACCTGGCCATCAGTCAGTATCTTTCTCCAAAACTATTAGTATCTGCAGATTTTTTTCCCCAGACTTCCTTGTTTCTACCCAGAGAATCTTCCAACCTCCTGTGAGAGGCTATAAGTTTGCCCGCTCACATTCTTAGCACCGTTGGGAAAAGGAGCAGGAGAAGTTCACAGCTGAATATGTAGACTCTCACACAATCCACAATTTTTTTATACTGTTCCTATCTTTTGTTACCTATGTTTCAGGCCCCAGAGTCCAGAGTCTATCTGGTTTAGCCTCTGCTGAGAGCAAGCCTCGAGTTTCCTACCAGATGGGGCAGATAGTTGCCTACCTGGTAGAAAAAAATCTAGGCTCTTACTGCTCCCATAAGAACTTTCAAGCAAACTTCTTGCTTTCAGCTCATCACATCCCCTGCTTCCAATGCTACCTGATGCCAGGATTCTGCAGCTTGGATCTGTTTCCTTCTTATCTTTACCCCAGTGGGTACTTAAGGTTCAGCTTTCACAGAACCCAGTTACCAGCAGTAAATCTGCTCTTCAGCTTTTAGAAATGTATTGATATTCCCACCTGCTTTAGTCTCCTGTCTCGTTATCTTGGACTCTATGGTTTTATGTTTTTTTTGTTTTGTTTTGTTTTTTTACCCATTACTGTCACTTTAGTTAGCTTTGGAGACAAAATGATGGAAATACATATAGTTGATTTGTCAGATTAAAGTTGAAATGTACATAAACATCATTTTACTACTTCTATCATGTTTATTAGTAGATGCATTATGTTCACATAACCATTATCCAGTTGTTGGGCAGCTAATTTTTTTCCCTTCATAGTTTATTGTCAAGTTGGTTTCCATATAACACCCAGTGCTTTCCAACAAGTGCCCTCCTCCATGCCCATCTCCCTCCTTCTCCTCTCCTCCCCCTCCATCAGCTCTCAGTTTGTTCTCAGCATTCAAGAGTTTCTCATGGTTTGCCTCCCTCCCTCTCCCCAACTATTTTTCCCCTTCTCCTCCCCCATGGTCCTCCGTTAAGTTTCTCCTAATCCACCTATACGTGAAAACATGACATTTGTCCTCTGCCTGACTTATTTCGCTCAGCATAACACCCTCAAGTTCCATCCACATTGCTACAAATGGCCAGATTTCATTCTTTCTGATTGCCATATAGTATTCCATTGTATAGATAAACCACATCTTCTTTTCTTACATTTTTTTAAAATGTATTTCTGCGAGAGAAAGAAAGCGCACGTGCACAAGCAGGGAAGGGTCAGAGAGAGAGGGAGATATAGAATCTGAAACAGGCTCCAGGCTCTGAGCTGTCAGCACAGAGCCCGACGCGGGGCTCGAACCCACAAACTGTGAGATCATGACCTAGCTGAAGTCGGACGCCCAACTGACTAAGCCACCCAGGCACCCCTTAACCACATCTTTTTGATCCATTCATCAGTTGATGGACATTTAGGCTCTTTCCATGATATGGCTATTGTTGAGAGTGCTGCTATGAACATTAGGGTACATGTGTTGGGCAGTTAAATTGTTGCCTATTTTTTTCACCACCATCAAAAACCACACCACTAGTGAATCTCTTTGTGCACGAAGTGCTTTTTACCTTTGAGGTTACTGTTTTTAAGATACATTTTTGGAAATACAATTACTGACTAAGCTCGGAGGTTTTCACAATCCCTTTGCAAAATAGTTTTATTGGTGAACATACTTCCCATCAGAGCATGGGGGTGTCTGTATCTCTCCAAGCTCACAATCATTTGTCAATTGCTTCTCATAGCTTGTTTCACTTTTTTTTATTTTAACATTTGTTCATTTCTGAGAGACAGAGAGAGACAGAGCGCAAGTGGGAGAGGGGCAGAGAGAGAGGGAGACACAGAATGTGAAACAAACTCCAGGCTCTGAACTGTCAGCACAGAGCTCAACATGAGACTGGAACCCACAAATCAAGAGATCATGGCCTGAGCCAAAGTTAGATGCTTCTCCTCATATTTTAAATCAAGGCCGTGTTAGAATAGAGAGAGGTACTTTTGTGTGTATCTTTAAAAGCAAGACTTCTCTCCATGGAAGGAATCAAAGTGGAATACAACAAGGGGAACAGCAGGAAGAAATTCCCTGAGCAGCAAGGATGCCTTTGGGGAGTGCCATGAAATCAACACCATACAAAAACAAATGCTGTTCTGTAAAGGAGACTGAGCAGTGAGCTACTTGTACTTTATTTCTTTATTCCCCAGTCAAGCTGAGATGCTGTTTAGGAATGTAAATGCTCTGCTTGGAGATCTATTATTGAATCTTGCAGGGGTATCCAGAGGAGTCTAAAAAGACTGAACCTTAAGTACCAGGAAGGCACAGGGATATCTGGACGGAGCAGCAAGATGATGGACTTGAAAGCCAAAGAGACTTAGATGTGTGACAATATATCCCGCCTCTTCTTTCTGGGCCTTGGTTTCCCCATCTGTACTATGGGAGTATCGCTATCTTCACGCAGGTTTGTTAAGAGACCCAGGAGAGAAGATGTTGGTGAAGGCTTCTTGCTCGGGATTTAACCTGTGAAGCTGAATGATCGCCTAATGATCCCACTCCTTCCTCAAGGATGCTTAGGTTTACAAGTTAAAAACCAGAAGTCCCAATGGTTATTGTTTTTATATCACAGCCTGATCACTGATCTGGTGATTTCCTCACTTTTTTAAGATCACTGACTCTAATAAGTTAACATCTTCATTTATTATTATTTTTTTTTACAAATAGTTTATTGTCAAATTAGTTTCCACATAACACCCAGTGCTCATCCCCACAAGTGCCCTCCTCCATGCCCATCCCCCCTCCCCCCTACATCCATCAGTTCTCAGTTTTTGTCAGCATTCAAGAGTCTCTCATGGTTTGCCTCTCTCCCTTTCCCCCACCATTTCCCCCTTCGTCTCCCCCTTGGTCCTCTGTTAAGTTCCTCCTAATCCTCCTATACGTGCAAACATATGATATTTGTCCTTCTCTGCCTGACTTATTTCGCTCAGCATAACACCCTCAAGGTCCATCCATGTTGCTACACATGGCCAGATTTCATTGATTCTCATTGCCATGTAGTATTCCATGGTATAGATAAACCACATCTTCTTGATCCATTCTTCCGTTGATGGACACTTAGGCTCTTTCCATGTTTTGGCTATTGTGGAGAGTGCTGCTATGAACGTTGGGGTACATGTGCTCCTATGCCTCAGCATTTCTATATCCCTTGGGTAAATTCCTAGCAGTGCTATTGCTGGGTCATAGGGGAGTTCAATTGTTAGTTTTTTGAAGAACCTCCACACTGTTTTCCAGAGGGACTGTACCAGTTTACATTCCCACCAACAGTGCAAGAGGGTGCCCGTTTCTCCACATCCTCGCCAGCATCTCGTGTTCTCTGATTTGCTCATTTTAGCCACTCTGACTGGTGTGAGGTGGTATCTCAGTGTCGTTTTGATTTGTATTTCCCTGATGAGGAGGGATGCTGAACATTGTTTCATATGTTTGTTGGCCATCTGGATGTCCTCTTTGGAGAAGTGTCTATTCATATCTTCTGCCCATTTCTTCACTGGGTTGTTTGTTTTTTGGGTGTGGAGTTTGGTGAGTTCCTTATGGATTCTGGATATCAACCCTTTATCTGATATGTCGTTTGCAGCTATCTTTTCCCATTCCGTTGGTTGCCTATTAGTTTTGTGGGTTGTTTCCTTTGCCGTGCAGAATCTTTTAATCTTGATGAGGTCCCAATCATTTATTTTTGCTCTTGATTCCTTTGCTTTGAGGGATGTGTCAAGTAAGAGGTTGCTGCGGTGGAGGTCAAGGAGGTTGTTTCCTGCTTTCTCCTCTAGGGTTTTGATGGTTTCCTGTCTCACATTCAGGTCCTTTATCCATTTTGAGTTTATTTTTGTGTATGGTGTGAGAAATTGATCTAGTTTCATTCTTCTGCATGTTGCTGTCCAGTTCTCCCTGCACCATCTGTTAAAGAGGCTGTCTTTTTTCCATTGGATATTCTTTCCTGCTTTGTCAAATATCAGTTGGCTGTATACTTTTGGGTCCACTTCTGAGTTCTCAATTCTGTTCCATTGGTCTATGAGTCTGTTTTTGTGCCAATACCATACAGTCTTGATGATGACAGCTTTGTAGTAGAGGCTAAAGTCTGGGACGGTGATACCTCCCGTTTTGGTTTTATTTTTCAGTATTACTTTGGCTATTCAGGGTCTTTTGTGGTTCCATACAAATTTTAGGATAGTTTGCTCTAACTTTGAGAAGTATGCTGGGGCAACTTTGATTGGAATTGCCTTGAATGTGTAGATAGCTTTGGGTAATAATGACATCTTAAGTATATTTATTCTTCCTATCCATGAGCATGGGATGTTTTTCCATTTATTTGTGTCTTCTTCAATTTCCTTCATAAGTTTTCTGTAGTTTTCATCATACGGATCTCTTGTATCCTTGGTTAGGTTTATTCCTAGGTATTTTATGGTTTTTTGTGCAATTGTGAATGGGATCAGCTTCTTGATTTCTCTTTCTGTTGCTTCATTGTTGGTGTATAAAAATGCAACCGATTTCTGTACATTGATTTTGTACCCTGCAACTTGGCTAAATTCTTGGATCAGTTCCAGTAGGCTTCTGGTGGAGTCTGTTGGGTTTTCTATGTAGAGTATCATGTCGTCTGCAAAAAGTGATAGTTTGACTTCCTCTTTGCCAATTCTGAGGCCTTTGATTTTCCTTTGTTGTCTGACGGCTGATGCTAGGACTTCCAGCACTATGTTAAACAGCAGTGGTGAGAGTGGGCATCCCTGTCGTGTTCCTGATCGCAGGGGGAAAGCTCTCAGTTTTTCCCCGTTGAGGATGATGTTAGCTGAAGGCTTCTCATAGATGGCTTTTATGATGTTTAAGTACGTTCCTTCTATCCCAACTTTCTCTAGAGTCTTTATTAAGAAGGGATACTGTATTTTGTCAAATGCTTTTTCTGCATCTATTGACAGGATCATATGGTTTTTATCTTTTCTTTTCTTGATGTGATGTATCACATTGATTGATTTGCAAATGTTGAACCAGCCCTGTAACCCAGGAATGAATCCTATTTGATCTTGGTGGATAATTCTTTTTATGTGCTGTTGAATTCGATTTGCAAGTATCTTATTGAGAATTTTTGCATCCGTATTCATCAAGGATATTGGCCTGTAGTTCTCTTTTCTTGCTGGGTTTCTGTCTGGCTTGGGAATTAGAGTGATGCTGGCTTCATCAAATGAGTCTGGGAGTTTTCCTTCACTTTCTATTTTTTTGGAATAGCTTAAGAAGAATGGGTATTAATTCTGTTTTAAACGTCTGGTAGAATTCCCCGGGGAAGCCATCTGGTCCTGGGCTCTTATTTGTTGGGAGATTTTTGATCACTGATTCGATTTCCTCACTAGTCATAGAGACCAAAGAAATAATTGAACAGATCAATGAAACCAAGAGTTGGTTTTTTGAAAAAATAAACAAAATTGACAAACCTCTAGCCAGGCTTCTCAAAAAGAAAAGAGAGAGCACCCAAATAGACAAAATCATGAATGAAAATGGAATTATGACAACCAACCCCTCAGAAATACAGGCAATTATCAGGGAATACTATGAAAAACCATACGCCAACAAATTGGACAACTTAGAAGAAATGGACAAATTCCTAAACACACACTCACTACCAAAATTCACACGGGAAGAGGTAGGAAATTCATTTATTTTTTTAATGTTTATTTATTTGAGAGAGAGAGAAAATGTGAGTAGGAGAGGGGCAGAGACAGAGGGAGACACAGACTCTGAAGCAGGCGCGAGGGTCTAAGCTGTCAGCACAGAGTCCAATGAGGGGCTCAAACCCACGAACTGCAAGATTATGACCTGAGCTGAAGTTGGACATCTAACCAACTGTGTCACCTAGGGGCCCCTCAAATAAGGTAATTTCTTAAAGGGTTTGTGTTTTCTTTCCTTTCTCCTGCTGAAAGTGTCACTGCAACACTTTACTTATAAAAGAAGATGTGCCCCCCTCAAAAAAAATGTGTACCCAGTTTCAGACGCTTCAGTTGTTTATCGTATGTTAATGAGTTTATTAATAAGCTATTCCAGCTTGGTTTTTTGTTGTGTTGTGTTGTGTTTTGATAGTTACTAGAGTAACAAGGCACAACACAATGGCAAGCTGGTGTTTCCTGTCCAGAGCTCAGAAAACCCCAAGGCTGATGTGCCAAGAGTGTTCTTAAAAGCTGGAACTTACATGGCTTAAATCAGATGTGACTTTAAAACCTCCTATTAAATTTCAACTGAGTTATTTTAAAAGTAAACTATAAGTCTACTATAGCCAAGAAAGCAGTATTTTATCAGGAAGCTCTGGTGGACGCCCAGAGCACTCAAATGGAGCTAGAAAAGCCTGAAATATATATGGCCAGATTAGATACTAACATGTCCATAAAGATAACGGTGCATTTCTAAGACTAGCAAGATGTTGTGGGCACCCATGGGTTAACCGAGGCAGACATGAAGAGAGATATTGATAAAGAGAATTTATATGAGCAATAAAAGACACTGAATAACTCCTGGCATGAGATATGATAGATAGCTTTGTTGAGAGATTTATATGACCAATCCTGAGCTGAGGTTTAATATTCCACAGCTTTGCTGGCTATGGTAACCAACAGTGAATAAAATTTTTGCAAATTTAAGATAAAATATATATGTACATTTCATATATATACTGTTTGGTGCTATATCTTATATAGAGACTCCCTACCCCAAATCATGTACATGATAGAAAAATCCAGAAACATTTGTAATACATAGAGTAGATTCTCCCTATCCACTGCCTCCATACACCCCTTCGGCAGGCAAACTCCCTAAAAGGGGTTTTGTAAAATCTCTCTCAACCTCCCCATAGCTTTACGTGTAGATTCTTATATACAAGCTTAAGATGAGAGAGATCGCAGAGAAAAGAGAGAGACAGAGACAGAGAAAGAGAGAGAGAGGCTTATCCAGTAACATGTAACCAGAAATTTCTGCTGTCTCCCAGACTCTTGAAATCTTGATAGGATTAGAACCTTTATTTTACAACCTGTAAATCTCCCAAAGCTTTCTGCCAGTATTTCAAAAATGGAGGGGTTGGGGGGTGGTGTGACAATTACATTCTTGCGGACTTCTCTCTTCTCCGCCTTAGAGATCTTGCTTCTGCTCAAACACTGTTCTACAAATCTTAATCCAGAGTTGAAGTTCAAACACTTCCTCAAGTTCACCAGCGATGACAACAAAACAGCTCACAGGAATGATCTGTGAGTGGACGTGCGTAGCGCACTTCATTGACTATTTGGAGGGGAGCCAGGGGAGATGGAGAAGGGGTTTACATCATGGAAAAACAAGCACTTTTAAATTGAACATTAGAACAATGTTGTTTTTTAAAAGCCCCTTTGGCTGTGTCAGCACCATGGAATTTCCACCGCTCACTCCACCCCCTGCCAAGGCTCTCTCTCCCTTTCCCCCTCTCCTGCTACCCGCATTTAGACTTTGGAATTCCCCTTTCACGCTTATGTGTGACAACACTGCTTTCTCCATCCCTGACTTCCAAGAGCAGCCCCAGGCAAGTGTCACACCATCCAAACTCATCCTGTAGGACAGAGTGCTCGCTACCCCGGAGGCAGGTGCCCCACAAAATGTTGTACTCATTGCAGTCAAATGAGAGGTCTGGCCCGGCCAGCTGATGTCCAGTCTCAGCAAAGCCAACAAGCCACACACAGAAGGCCATACCAGGAAAGAATGCCCAGGGGCACGCTGCTCACTTCATCCAAAGCTTCTTTATAAGTCGTGCTTTCTCGTCCCATCTTTCTCTTCGGGCTGCCGCTCATGGCCATTGTTTTCCTTCTGCAGCCAATGCAGACCTCAGGACCCCAAGCCATCCATCTTGGCTCAGTGTCCCGCAGAAACACATCCCAGCCGCAAAAGACACCAGGTTGAATTCCAATCGGGCACCTCTCAGAGAACTTTAAAGATGACCAGACTGGCTGTCTATTGTCATGTTTCTGAAATTATTTTCCCTTCCTTTTCTCCCCTCCATTACTCTCCTGTCCCATCCTGCCTATATGTGCATCTACAACCTTCCATGCCGACTCTCTGCTCAAACACTTTCAAAGTCCATGACTCCATAGTCTTGTTCTTGCCTTTATCCTCCATGCTGGTCTCAGACTTCTTTCTCTCTTTCTTTTTCTTTTTCTTTTTTTTTCATCTCTATGGTACAAAAACCCAGCAACTCAGCAGGAGTGAGGATTCTTCTTCTTTTTTTTTTTTTTAATGTTTTATTTATTTCTAGGAGAGAGAGAGAGACAGCGTGAGCAGGGGAGGGCCAGAGAGAGAGGGACTCACAGACTGAAACAGGCTCCAGGCTCTGAGCTGGTAGTCAGCACAGAGCCCGACGCGGGGCTCGAACCCACGAACCGCGAGATCATGACCCAAGCGAAAGTCGGACGCTTAACCGACTAAGCCACCAGGCGCCCCAAGGATTCTTCCAAAAGGATGGAGAAGGGGAGAAATAGGAAGGTTGTCCATTCCTCACTTGGGTTTCTGCTCACACCCTCTTTATCTCCTAGGCTCAGAGATATGTTCTCTTCTCTTGGCCACACATCCATCTTCTATGCCCTTCACAAAAATCCCATTAAAGAGAGGCCCAGTTCGCTAGCAAAATAAAATTTACCTTCTGTTTTCTGAATTTAGAGAGGTTTGGTCATTTAGAAATACAATGTCCTATCTTGTAGTGCAGAAGGAATGAAGTAGGGGGCAGAGGAAAACAGTAAGATGCTTATTCTTGTGCTTTCGCACTGTTAATGGTCCCCACCTTTGACAGGAGGAAGGGACCCCCTACACAGGCTTTGAAACCTTCGGCAGGGGCTTTCCAACAATTTCATATAGCTCTGTTTGGCATGTCGTGGCTCCAAGAGCAAGCTGAAATTAAGAGCATGCTCTAGGAGCTTAGCAATGAAATGATAGTCTTCCTAGAGGTGAAAGGGAACACACACACACACACACACACACACACACACACAAATATAAGAAAATGGAGGTGGTTCTTGAAGGATCACATTACCAAGTTAAAAAAAAAAATGGGGCCAGGTTATTGCACAGAAGGGCAAAGTGTTTTTGGAAGAGTTGTATGGAAAGAAGAGATCCTACTGAGGAGCTCACTGGTCCCGTGAGCATCACTCAACAAAGTGATTGGACTTTGTGGGCTTAGCATTTCCCAAGATATTTGTCTGCCCCCAACAAGAGGGACTTTCAGGAAGGCTTCTCTGGAGCAGCCTTCTCTCAACCCTCAAGATTCTCTACTTATTTTTAATAATAACATGCCTATTTGATGAAAATATGGAGAAATATGATGAAAAAGTGTGTTGATGGAATGTAGTTCATAAAATTTGTTTTTGTAAATCATATTAGAATCAGTACTGATGATTTTAGAACTGGAAGAGCTTCCTGTCTTACTCCCAGACCTAACCTGGCTTTGAAGGTGGGCCGACCTTGCTTGAAACATTACACTCCCACCTCTAGCCATGCAACCAAAGGCAAGTAATGATTTCCATGAACCTCAGTTTCTTTATCTGTAAAATGTGAACAATAATGCCCAATTCACAGAGTACCATGAAGATTCAATAAGATAAAGAACATCAGCGCCTTAGCACAAAATAGATGCTCTAAAATATAGCAATGGCCATGATGCTACGGCCTTTTGAAAGATTAGATGACTGAGTTCCCATGAGATAATTCATCTGCCCTCTAATGAATACCTATTTAATCCACTCTTCCTTAAAAATTCTCCTTAAAGATGTGTTCTGAGGAAGGGATGATTCAGTAAGGGTCAACTCTCTGTAATCAGACTAATCTGTGATGGGCTGTCTACTCAGCAAGCACCAGCAATGAGATCTTGGGGCCCAGGGCCCTTTTTCCAACTCCTATGCTGTGCTAGTGTTAGGGAACTAATGATGTGAGCTGGAACTTTCAAGGATTTTTATTACCGCCTAAAAAGAAATCCTGGTCTGCTCTCAAAAACTGTGCTGTTGCTTGCAGATAAGAACAAGGGTAAAGTTCCTTCGAGAAATACAACTCTCTCCTCCTAGAGTTTCTCTTGCAGAAAAACAATACTATCCCCCAAGGAGTTGGGAAGGGGATAGAAACTGAAGTTGTAATGGGAGCTTGCAGGGAATTTAACCTGATCCTGTGTCTTTCAACTTCTCTCCAGGCCTACCAAGGGCTCTCACAACCTTTCACCCTGAGGCTGCTCTGTATTTTATTAAATGAAACATACCCATCATTCCCCTGTCCCCTGGATGTATGCAGCTGTGTGCCATGTGAGACGTTACTCGGGCTTCAGCCTCCTTCCTAGGAGCTCTTTCATGAGGCAACACCACAGGTGATGCTGAGAAATCACGGTGATTTGTGTTCTCTCTGGTTGTTTGCTCCTTGCCTTGTTTCCCAAGGGATTTGAAGCACTTTCAGCAAAAATCATAATGGTAAATGAGCAAACAAACATACTACAGTGACCAAAAGAATTTCTACAAAACAAGAGCTTAAAATTGAGGCCAGCAAAAGTTTAAATTAGAAAAATTTGGGGGTGCCCGGTCAGTTCAGCATCTGACTCTTGATTTCAGCTCAGATCATGTTCTTACAGTTTGTGAGACCAAGCCCTGTGTCAGTCTCCACAGAGAGTGTGGACCCAGCTTGGGATTCTCTCTCCCTGTCTCTCTTCCCCTCCCTGCTTGCACACATTCTCTCTGTCTCTGTCTCTGTCTGTCTGTCTATCTGTCTCTCTCTGTCTCAAAGTAAATAAACTAAAAAAAACACAAAAACAATTCAAGATGGGGGAAGGGAAGAGTCATCACGGGCCATAAATACCACCAGTCACCCACAACTCACTAGGCATGATCACCCCTTCTAATGGTACTCCTTTTCCTCTCTGACTCTTCCTGTTGCTTCCTCTTGCCTTTGGAAAAGGCAGAAGACACCGTAGTGTGGACAAATTTCCCTGGATGCTCTACCCTTTTGAAACTCACTATGTGGCTTGAGGTAAGCCATTTTCCCTCTCTGAGTTTAAGTCTCTTTATCTGCTTAATGAGAGAGAAGATTAAGAATAAAAGAGACCAATCTACTACAAAGCTGTAATCAAGACAGTGTGGTATTGGCACAAAAACAGACACATAGACCAATGGAATAGAATAGAGAAGTCAGAATTGGACCCACAGATGTATGGCCAACTAATCTTTGACAAAGCAGGAAAGAGTATCCAGTGGGAAAAAGACCGCATCTTTCGCAAATGGTACTGAGAGAACTGGACAGCAGCATGCAGAACAATGAAATTGGACCACTTTCTCACACCACACACAAAAATAAACTCAAAGTGGATGAAAGACCTAAATGTGAGACAGGAAACCATCAAAACCCTAGAGGAGAAAGCAGGCAATAACCTCTTTGACCTCAGCTGCAGCAATTTCTTGCTCGACACATCTCCAAAGGCAAGGGAATTAAAAGCAAAAATGAACTGTTAGGACCTCATCAAGATAAAAAGCTTCTGCACTGCAAAGGAAACAATCGACAAAACTAAAAGGCAACTGACAGCGTGGGAAAAGATAATTGCAAATGACATATGGGATAAAGGGTTAGTATCCAAAATCCATAGAAAACTTACCGAACTCAACACCCAAAAAACAAATAATCCAGTGAAGAAATGGACAGAGGACATGAATAGACATTTTTCCAAAGAAGACTTCCAGATGGCCAACAGACACATGAAACGATGTTCAACATTGCTAATTATCAGAGAAATACAAATCAAACCATACTGAGATATTACCTCATACCAGTCAGAGTGGCTAAAATTAACAAGTCAGGAAACTACAGATGTTGGTGAGGATGCAGAGAAACAGGAACTTTCTAGCACTGTTGGTGGTACAGCTGCTCTGGAAAACAGTGTGGAGGTTTCTCAAAATATTAAAAATAAAACTACCCTATGACCAAGCAGTGGCACTACTAGGAATTTACCCCAGGGATACAGGAGTGCTGATGCATAGGGGCACATATATCCTAATGTTTATATCAGTGCTTACAACAATAGCCAAATTATGGGAAAAGCCTAAATGTCCATCATCCGATGAATAGATAACGAAGATGTGGTTTATATATATAATGGAATACTACTTGGCAATGAGTAAGAATTAAATCAGGCCATTTGCAGCAATGTAGATGGAATGGAAGGTATTATGCTGAGTGAAATAAGTCAGTCAGAGAAGGACAAATATCATATATTTTTACTCATTTGTGGATCTTGAGAAACTTAACAGAAGACCATGGGGGAAGGGAAGGAGAAAAATAGTTACTGAGAGGAAGGAAGGCAAACTATAAGAGACTCTTAAATACAGACAACAAACTGACAGTGGATGGGGGGGATAGAAGGGGAAATGGGTGATGGGCATCGAGGAGGGCACTTGTTGGGATGATCACTGGGTGCTGCATGTATGCAATGAACCACAGGAATCTACCCCCAAAACCAAGAGCGTACTTTCCATACTGTATGTTGGCCAGTTTGACAATAAATTATATTAACAAAGAATAAAAGAGGCCAAGACATTTGCTCACAATTTGGTCACCCTACTACCCTCCTGAGAGACTCGTGATAGCAAGAATGGAAAGGCCTTCCCACTTCTCCCATGTCTCGACGTGGCCAGGGCAACAGGCACCTTCGTGTGGAGTTCTGAGATCACAGGAAAAGATGGGGCAGGACGGAGGGTGAATCAGCTGACTGAGTTAGTAGCCGCAGGCCCTGCAATTTTATTCTAAGGGGGGCAACATAAAGGGAGAGGGCAGAGAGCAATGCCATCCCATGGAAACACAGCTGACTCTTTAACAACAGGGACTGAGGCCACCAACCCCGTACCGTCAAAAACCCACATGTCATTACTGACCCCCCAAAACTTAACCACTAATAGTGTACTGCTGACCAGAAGCCTTACCTGTAATAGGAACAGTCAACTAACACATATTTTGTATATTTCATGTATTATATTCTGTATTTTTATAATGAAATAAGCTACAGAACAGAAAAGGTTATTAAAGAAAGCACAAGGAACACAAAATATATTTACAATGCTATAGTGTATTTATCAAAAACATCGACGTGTAAGCAGACCCGCACAGTCCTAACTCATGTTGTTCAAGTGTCTCCTGTAATGTGAGCCACGCCTGAATTTTCATCTTTCTAGAAAACACTTTGGAGTAAAAAAAAATGGATTTTAATTATGTTTACTTAACTCAATATATCTAAAATATTATTTCATCATCATATCAACATAAAAATTATTATTCATATGTTTTACATTTCCTTTGTCCCAAATTTTCGAAATATGGTGTGCGTTTTACACTTAAGAGCACACCACGGTTTGGATGGCCACAGTTCAGGTGCTGAAAAGCATTAAATTTCTCTTTAATGAATAAAGGAAAATAAAAAAGGACTCATACTGATAACTCTATACCATGGGCCACCCTGCCTCAGTGCCCTACACACCAGCATCTGCTTAGCCTGTTTTTCTAAGCTCATTAAATTTTAAAAAATGTTGAATTAATTGAATCCTACAAAACTAAAGAGCTATGAAGGGGGAAAAAAGACGCCTAATTTATTTATGCAGATTATATGTTTCTGCATCTGCTAGTGTAGAGCCAGCAGACATAAGCGTTTATTCAAATAGACCCACATTTTAGAGTTGTTACAATACCTGCAACTTACAAGATGAGCATAATTATCCTATTTTTACAAACTCTAATATGATTTCAATTGATGTCAGTAAGTTTTGATTGAATTTATTGCTGATTAGAGTTGATCATCTCTTTGAACAACAAGAAATTATGTCTCATTCAGCTCGTTAGCAAGACTAGTGTTCAGCTTATGAGCCATAGCACCAATGGTAATTATCAAGGATAATTGATTTCTAATGTGAACATATTAATTACGTAGACATAGGGAAATTAAAATATTCTACCCTGCCAATTATTATTATGAAAAATAAACAAGCCGTAGACCATGGACAAGAAAGTTTAGTTTACTCTGCCAACTTACCTTTCCTCTTTCCCCAGAAACCATACAACCGAATAATGTGGTCATGGCATGGACACACCACAGAGAGAGACTCCAGCAAACCCTAAGGGAATCTGAATGTGACACTTGCAGAGTAAAAGGAGGAAGAAGATGGACATGGGAAGAGAAAATTAAGGCCGCTGTCTCATCTGGAAACTAGAAAGATTGTACTTTGTGGAGATAGCACATGAGAGAACTCATTCAATCATGCATTCGGGCAACAAATATTTACTGAGCATCTACTATGTGTTGGACACTGGGATTAAAGTAATGATGCATGACTGCCCTGATGAGCCTACAGCTTAAAGGGAAAATTAGGCATCACCCATGAAAATACCTAAATACCTCTGTAAATCTAAGTCCGATTAAAAAAAAAAAGTACAAGCTAGTATGAGAAGGGCTAACAGTAAGAGCTAGTTTAGATTGAAGGCAGGGTCACGGGTGGCTTCTCTGCACAAAGGATCATTTAGCCAGAGACTCATTGAGCTAGATAGGTGGAGAGGAGAGAGGGCAGAAGGGTGAGTGACAGTGGAAACAGTTGGGTGCATTGCAGAAAATAGGAAAAAGTCTGAAATACAAGACCCCTGATGTTGTGAGATAGTCAAGGCTAGGCTATGCAGAGCAGCACCATTCAATAGACTTTTCTGGGGTAACAGTAACGCTCTATGTTTGCACTGCCCAAAACAAATTTGGCCATTTGCCAGAAATGAGGCTTAGTGTGACTAAGAAACTCCATTTGAAGTTTTAATTTTAATTAGGTTAAATAGTGACACGTGACTGGAAGACACGATATTTTCAGATTAGGAGCCTTTTAGGCCTTGATAAGGATTGTGACTTTTATTTTAAGACTTGTAAGAACAACTGAAGATTTCATAAGCTCATGAGTGTCAGTTCCATATGTATATTTTAGAGAATACTCAGTACTTAGAGCCAGGAGACCCATTCACAAGGTCACTCACTCTGGGAAAATAGAATGGGATTTGTCAGATGCCTCTGTCAAGCAAGCGCGTCATGTAATGTGTGCTTGATGATTCAGCCTTTTCCCCCAGTTCTGTCCATGGTGCTTGTAAGGAGTGAATAGGTCTTGAGTGTAACTATAGTGATCCCAAGTGCAGTGATTCTCAAATCTCACACAGACTGCACAAGGCAGAATATTTCTGTGTTCTTAATCTTGACCCTTCACACCAAAGAAAGGAAGAAATAAGAAGGTCTTACACATTACGCATTAATGTCTCATTCTGGAGAATGCAACCCAGGGTTGCATTTTTGAGTCAACAACTGCAATGGCGTGTGAAGAACAGAGAAGACACTTGACTTTCCATGCAGATGTGGCCCCACACACCAAGCTTGATCTGAGTAAGGACGATTAAAAATGCCTTGGTAGAATGGTTCAGAGGACCCAGAATTGCATCCTCTTGAATTCAAATCTGGCCAGTGTTGGTGGGATCTAGTGACAGGCAACTGAGCCCAAGAGACAAGGCTACCCTCCGGGCTACAGTTTCAGCACTGCAATTAGGAGAAACAGGTAAAGTCAAGCAGTGACCCAAGGCCCCTACTTCTTTTGGAGAACCACTTCTTTCAGCCCTGCCCCAGTTCATAGCTAATCAGCCATCATATTTATGGAACATGTACTATGTGTCGGACACTGTTCTAAGCAGTGGGAGTGATAATAACATCGACATTGTGACAAAGTAAGAATGAATGAATACTTTATATGCATACAGATGAAGATATATACAGAGATACATATTCAGACAAAGTCTTTAGTTCTTACCTCTTTTACATCTTTACACCTCATTTATTCTATATACATTTATATTTAGTTTTAATGATATTTGGATTATTGTCTCCACTTTTATCCTGTCATCGTCATTATCCTCAATAATAATGTTATGAAAACAAATGATCTGTTTACACATACACACAATGTTTAGTACTTATATGCATGAAATGAATATATATAATACATATATAATATATATATGAATGTGTGTGTATATATATATATATATGTCACAATTATTATTATCATCTCCATTTTCAACTAAGTAGCAGATAGGAAACAAGGGTTAAATAACTTGTCTAAGGGCCATCCAGCTACACAGATGATCTGCTCATCTCCGCATATGGTCTCTCCTACAAGTCAAGCAAAAGTTGGTGCAAGAACTTAGCACACTAGACACAGTACTTAGTCTGAGGGTAGACCACTAAACCAAACTGGTCTGATCAATGGACCATAGCCCATGACCACTAATGTGTCCAGATTGTGTAGATATCACCCATGTTTTGGCCAATCAGAGTATTTCCTGAGAGTTTTTGTCTCTCTGGAGGCCAGCCTGAGAAGATGAAAGCAAGAGCTGTGGATGCTATGAGGCCAGTCTTGTATAGAACATAGTGGGAGAGAAGGATGCTCAAAAGCGGAGAGAAGGAAAATCAAGAGGGAGAAAGAGTACATCATGGTGGGGTCAAAGCCATCTGTCTACCATCTGTCTAGTTCCCGGAGTGCCCAGATTGCCCTTTCTTCCCAGCCCAGGTTTCCATCCTTCCTCCGACTCTGAGAGCAACTTCAGAATCACAGGCTGGTTCTGATGGGGTTCATGTTCCTTGGAATGCTAGGACAGAAAGTGACTCACTAGAAGAGATTTGCACAGATTTCCACCACCACTTGGCAGGCCCAAGGCGAGATGCAGAGTGCCGAAAGTAATATTAATTAAGTCTAAATGTTTTTGTCCCCTGAGGGACTTCAAATACAGTGATTAAAGTTCTCAGAAATCATTCACTCAACAGCTTCAGAACATTTGGATGTGATCTGAACTCAGTGAGTTTCTGCCTTCAGCATTTAATTTGAGCGATTGCCCTCAACAGTACCCAGCAAAGGTGGAAAACATGCTTCCAGATGCTTTCCATTAGTTGTCCATCAGTCTGCATTTTTAGCGCACTCATCTTCCTCTGAACCTTTGTTCAGTAGGTACCTACTTAATTTTAATCACGAATAATGACATTTATATAATTAAGAGGACAGAAATCATCTGGATAACAAAGGTCAAGATCAGCTATGGAGGTAGGGAATAGAGTGCTGAGAAAGATACATTGATTTTTTGCATTTGGCTGAAGTATGGCTTTTCTCTGAAGGTTGTCTTCCTTCTAACTAAATTATATTTTAATGTCATTTTAATCTAGTCATTCAACATGTTTACACTGAACACCTGCTATATGTGAGCCACTGTGCCCAGGGTTGGGAGTATGAAGGTGAAAGATACAACATCACACATCACTGTCTTCAAGATGATCCATTTTGTGGTGGATTTGAGCACAGCACAAAACACTGCTGACAGCTTACTCAGCTTCTGTAGCCCCTTTCTCCTTCCTAACAGACTCCTGTTATTGTTCAGTTACTCACGCGCCCCGTAACAAGCTGACCCTAATTCTGGCTTAAGGACTGGGCAAAGTGGTTCAAAAGGAAGCCCCCTAAGCCTTGCCAGTCAGTGATTAGTGCAGGAACCCAGGCCTGAGCCTTCAGCACGCGGCCTTCCCGATTAGCAAAGCTGATTCAGAAGCAGACACATGATCTCAGAGAAATCAATGTAGTAAAGAGGGGAAGTTTGCTGTCTCTCTCTAGCCATCAGATGTAGTGAAACCATGACAGTCATTCTTTGCCCAACTTGAAGATGAAGCCACCAGCCAGAGAACAACAGAACCAAAAGAATCACAGAGAAACTGAGCAGAAGCCTCCAGCTTAGGTCAACTGTGAAGCCTAATCAGTCTCCACCTTCCCAGAAGCAAAGGTCTAGGTATTTCCTCATGATTTCAACTATTTTGACTTGGTCTCGTTCTTTTTTTTTTTTTAATGTTTTTTAATTTATGTCTGAGAGAGAGAGAGAGACAGTGTGAGCAGGGGAGGGCCAGAGAGAGGGGGAGACACAGAATCTGAAGCAGGCTCCAGGCTCTGAGCTAGCTGTCAGCACAGAGCCCGACGCAACGCAGGGCTCAAACCCACGAACCGTGAGATCATGACCTGAACTGAAGTCGGACACTTAACCGACTGAGCCACCCAGATGCCCTGACGTGGTCTCATTCTAATTAATAGAGACAAATGAACAGAAACCTGGAATGCAATGGTGAATATTTGCAGAGTACAAAAGGAAAACTGAGGAGGGATGGCAAGATACCCCAGTGGAGACAGTGGCTGCATGGGCAAGTCAAGGAAGAGACACCCAAGTAGAAACTTAGAGGATGAAGACTGTAGTAAGATAGAGGATAGAGAAAGAGAGCATTTCACTCCCCCACAGCTCTGAGCAACCCTGTTTCTCTTACTGACTTCACCTCTTGCCACTTCAGCCCTTGCTGACTTTGCTCAAGCCACACTGACCTTCTTTTGCTTCTGCGGTACTCCCAGGTTACTTCCGCATTGGGACCTCAGCACTGGCTGCTCCCCCTGTGGGGAATGCTCTTCCTCCAGGACTTGGCATGGCTCACTCCTTTACGTTATCCATGTTTCTGCTCAAATGTCACTCCCCAGAGTGCTCACTCCTTTCAAAATAGCTCTCACACCTCTTCTAACAATCTCTAACAATCTCTGCCTTCTAACCCTGATAATTTTCTTCTTCAAAGCACTTATTACTGCTTGGCATTATATTATTTATTTGTTTATTTACTGGCTTCTTATCTGTTTCTCTCACTCTGAAATGTAGCTTCATTAGAGCAAGTAATTTTGTCTGACTCAGTGTTACATCCCTAGCATCTAGAATATTGCTTAGCACGTCACTGACAAAGAATAAGTATTTATTAAATGGATGAATGAATAAATTTCTGTCCCCTGTCACCAGAACAAGCCATGTTTTGAGGGCTTTATCAGGAGAGACCAAAGCCTAATTTGAAACTGTGACCCTCATTGTTTCAAATTCATGTTCATGTTTCCCATTTAGTGACCTCAGCTCTGCTCATGGGCTCTTAACGCCCTATGATAATTCCTGTGCAATCATCCTGGAAAAAATCTGGGATGTATCATTTGCAATATCCAGAAGTACTAAGCATCCAAAATCACCAAAATAAGTCTGTAAATACTTTAAGGTCAAAGGGAATTCAGGATGTTACTGTGATAGGGACATGACACAGAGGGACAGAGACAAGGAGGTAGGTCAGGTGGGTAGGGTACAGACTTTGAAGGACAAATATAGATTGGCCTAATGAGGTTTAAGAATCCCAACATCACTACCAACTGCTTGAGATGAAGGAAGTTGCTCTGAGATCATCCAGCCTCCTTGTAACTTTCTGTGTGGTCTCTGGACCAGCAGCATTGGAACATCTGGGAGCCTGTTAGCATCCCCACAATCTCAGGTCTCAAGTTCCAGACCTCCTCAGTCAGATGCTGCCTGTCAGCAAATTCCCAGGCAATTCATGTGCACATTCTGAAGTGCCAATTTAAATAACTCACCTGTTAAATAACTCAACATCCAAGGTCTCTGTTTTGTCTACCAAGCTTTGTCTTGCTCAGAATTATTATAAAATGTGATTATTTTCCACATTTAAAAGACAAGGAACATCACAAAGAAATCTGCTCCCTAACTTTTTTGGAAAAATCTAGAAGCTGGCAGCCCTAGGTATGTGCATTCCACATGGTGTCTATTGCTGGGGGGAAAGCAGTGACCCCCCCCCTTTACCAAGCTTACACCCTCCTGCTGCAATCATCAGAGACAGTTGTCCAGATGCCACCGCTTTCTGCATTTCCAACCCTCATCTAGTCTAACAATTTCATTTTAGAGAAAGGGAGAACACACTCAGAAGGGCTAAGCATTTGGGCTAAAGATTCATAACTAGTCGGATACTCATTCACTTATATTATCCTGCTTGAAAGACAGGTAACTTAATTGCTACCTTGAAGATGAGAGAATTAAAGTACTTTAAAGAAACTCAGGGGTTGGGGGCGCCTGGGTGGCTCAGTCGGTTAAGCGTCTGACTTCAGCTCAGGTCATGATCTCACAGTTCATGGGTTCGAGCCCCGCGTCAGGCTCTGTGATGACAGCTAGCTCAGAGCCTGGAGCCTGTTTCAGTCTGTGTCTCCCTCTCTCTCTGACCCCTCTCTGCTCACGCTGTCTCTATCTCTCTCTCAAAAATAAATAAAATATTTTAAAAATTAAAAAAAAAAACCTCACTGACTCTCTTAAAATAAATAAATAAATAAATAAATAAAATATTCTGATTCTGCAAGACTGGTAGGGGAGAGAGAGAGTCTCCTAACAGAAGAGAGGCTGGACGGAATCCTGAACAACTGTACATCCAAGCAAGAACCAGGCCTGAGAGATGGCCCTTCGCTCAGAGATCCACCCAAGACCACTTCCTCAGTCCTTAAGGAAAGGGAAATCTTAGGAGGCTGAGAAACTTCCTTGGCAAATGGAATTTACCCTTTCACTGACAAGGAGGAGAAATTATGATGTGACACAGAAGTAAATTTGTGGACTCAGAATGTCAGTGATTGGCCCAGGCTCATATAAGTGCCAGAGATTAAAGACAGGGATGAAATTCCAAATTCCAGATTAAGCTACTGCACCATGAAACCATGGGCTACTTTATACTTCTGGGCTTACCAAGATTCCAATTCTCTAATTTCTCACTCTCAAAATTAATGATAAGAGTAATAAAGTAGTAACAAAATAACAGTAACAAAAATAAACCATTTGGAGTAACAAAACAGGCTGCTCTAATGGGTATTATGATCAGAATTTATCACACAGACATTATCTTCTCTGAACATCACAAGAAGTGTGATCACTCTCCCATCTCACAGATTGAAAAATAACCTCTTCAGGCCCATAGAGTCAATTGGTGCTCAAAGTAATACTCCAGTTCACATCATGGGACTCTTTTAAAACACATTATTTCCTCAAGCACATAAAGGCAAATTAGCTGAGGGGTGCCTGGCTGGCTCAGTCAGTTAAGTGTCTGACCTCAGCTCAGGTCATGATCTCACAGTTTGAGTTGGGCTCTGTGCTGACAGCTCAGAGCCTGGAGCCTGCTTCGGATTCTGTGTCTCCCTCTCTCTCTGCCCTCTCCCGCTCGTGCTCGCTCGCTCTCTCTGTCTCTCTCTCAAAAATAAAGAAATAAACATTCTTAAAAATGCTCAATATCCTTTAAAAAATAGCTGAAAAAGAGACCATGGTGTCATGTAGGTAGCCTGATGAGAATCAGTGGAAAGACCATTTGCAATGGCCATATTTGAAGAGAGTACAGAGCAACAATTATGAGTTCACAGTTAAAAGTGAAAAGACCAAAATGCAACAAGCTAACAAGCTGTGTAAACTTTCTGATGTTACTTAACCTCTCTGGGCTTCAGTTTCTTCATGGATTAAATAGGGTTAACAATAGCCCTTACCCCATTCTAAGAGTCAAACAAATTAATGTGTATAAAAATGCTTAGTCCACTGCCTAGCACATAGAGGAAATAGTCAATAATTGAGAGCAATTATTTTTACATTCGTTTGGAAAGAAAAATATCTAAATACAGCACCTAGAAAGACCTTAGAGGTTTATAAACCAAAAATTTAGGCACAGAGCAGAAATGGAGAGAGAGAAATCTTATTCCTCTAATCTAGCAAAAAAAGACTCCAGGGAAGTAGAAATTGTGATATATAAACAGCTTTGAGATTACAATATAAATTAATCAAGGGAATTATTCTTCCTTTCAGAGGATTTAGACTAAGGAGCAATGGCCTGAAGCCACAGAAAGGGAAATTTGGGTTAGATACAGCAAGAGAAGAATGTTCTCAGCAGGGAAAGTAATTAGGAAATGAAATAGACTCCCAGGGGTTAGGACGGTGGAATCTGCCCTGGCAGTAATCAAGAAGAAATGAGGGAAGGGGCGCCTGGGTGGCTTAGTCGGTTAAAGCGTTCGACTTTCTCTTGGGTCATGATCTCGTGGTTCGTGGATTCGAGCCCCGCGTCGGGCTCTGTGCTGACTGCCAGCTCGGAGCCTGGAGCCTGTTTCAGTCTGTGACTCCCTCTCTCTCTGACCTTCCACTGCTCACGCTGTCTCTCTCTCCCTCTCCTAGAAATAAATTTTAAAAAAATTAAAAAAGAAAAGAAGAAGAAGAAACGACGGAAAAGAGAACAAGTAGGCAAAAAATTGCAAATATTCATCGATTGGAAGGAGAAGGGGATGTTTCTACCCCTTTTAAGGAGTCCATCAGGAGGTCAGTCAGCAGTCATTGATGACAGCCTATGTTCCTGGTGCCCCACCAGGACTTAAGGCAGATGCAGAAGGACAACAGAGAATGCTGACCCCAGGCAGCTTGCCCTCTAGTAGAGAGAGCAGATTCCCTAGACGCAGAGAGGGGAGGGGAGGGGCAAGTCCCATCTAGCCTGGTGGATCACTTTTCCCCGTGGGTAATACTCAACCGTTTCTACACTGTCATAAAACAAAAAGTATGAGTTAGGTTTAACAACTGATATTATTGATTTTATGTAGACAGTTAGAAAGTCCTTTTTTTCCTGTGGGTCATAATGATGTTACATCATGAGATGCTACATCAGACCTTATTTTGGTGAGGACAGCAGAGTGAGATAAGGTAGCGAGCCTCTTACGCACAAGGGAAAAATAGGAAAAGTCACGAGACAAAGTTGAGATTGATGCCTACTTCTATGGTAAAGAAACTCGGCTGAGAGGGCATTTATGGTAGGCTGGAGTAGCCAAAGATATCTCTTGGAATGAGCTGAGATTGAAGTTAGGTCTTGACCTGAATCAAGATGTATTAAGACAACAGACAGCCATCATTCACTGTCTATTGTCATGATATTTCTGCTTAATAAAAATCAACCCCAAACCCAGTGGCTTAAAACAATAACTGTGTAATAATTCTCACAATTCTGTGGGACACCTGGGTAGTTCTGTTGACCCGGACCAGGCTCGGCTGACCTACCCTAGGTTTGCTCATGGTCTGAGATCATTTGGTGTGTAGACTGCAGCCTGGCTGATCGAGAATGGCCTCTGTGCTTCACAGATGTGTTCTCCCATGGGCATCTTGGCCTGTTCTTATGACATTATTCTGAAAAAGTGCAGAAGCACCAAGATCTCATAAAGCCTGGGCTCAAAACTCAGAACTCCTCCTGACCATCTTGGCATCCTCTTGCTGAAGGAGGAAGATTCTAGTGATGTTCACTCCTGGATCTTCGTTGGCTCCATCCAGATACTGAGGAGTGGAGGAAGATTTTGATTGACCTGATAAACAGCTAAGCTGCAAATGGAAAAGGAAGGAAAGAAAAGACTGAACATCTTTGGTGATCCTATTGAAAAAGCATTTTACTGGGAGTTTAAAGAGAAGCAGAGATTGGAGGTGGAATATGCCAGCAAAGTCTATATGGCAAAGATGAGAAAAATTGTTTTTAAAATGTATTACTGGAAATGAGACTGAGATCAGATTTAAAATCTTGTAGGACCTTTGGTAGAGTTTGAATTTCTCTGCACTTATTCTTGGTTCAGTACTGGCATTGCTTTGAGTGTGCTTTGGTGAAGCTTGGTAGCAGTTTGGTGTAGGCACAGGATGGGGGCGCCCACCGGGAGCAGGTGCACCATCAGCTTCAAGCTGCAGTCCAATAAACATCTCACATACACCCTGGTTCAGGACGGACTCTATGGCACTTAACCAAGGGGATAAATCAATCCCAACTTTAAATGAAGACTGGAAATGAAATGGCCTTTTCTAGAAAGAGATGGCCAATTCACCTGCCCACACATAAATTTTGCCTTCATTTGAACTGGAAGAAATCTTGCAGCTCCTTCTTCCTGATTAAGAATGTCATAAATCCCAGGGATCAGAGGGAGAATGGAACTCTGTAGCTGGAGGAGTCTAACACATTCCAGAATGGCATTGACCCCACTCACAAGTCTGCTCATATTTTGTACTAAGACCTCAGAAAGTTAGTGCAGAAAAGCAGAACTCGCTAACTCAAAAATGTTCCCAAATTATGTCTGAAAATAAAGCCTTACCCTGAAACTGTTTTCTAGGTCTTCATTATCTGTAAGCAGGAATTTATAGAGACTCAAGGCACTATTTATTTGTTTTCTAATCGCATGAGGAAAATGCTGGCTAAGGGGTCTGTTAGCCACAGCAATACCTGACAAGCAAGGTCATAAATTAGCAGTTGTTCCAACCCTTACACAAAGCCCTTGGAGATCTCTATCATGGAAGGCAAAGAATAGATAAAGGACATGAGGTCACCTTGGAGGAGTGCCCTTTTTGCATGGCAGCCAGTGGCAGCAAGAAAGCAGAGCCAGTTACATGGGGTCAGGAACTTAGGAAGCTGGAGGGCTTCTTAAGTCTTAAAACCAGAAAGTTGTCAGATCATGTCAAAGTCCTGCTTAAAATCCTTCCATGCTGCCTGTGTCTTTAGAGAAAGGTTCTGTTCCTATGGACCAAAAAGGCTGCCCATACTCAGAGCCTCATTCATTCCCCCGGGACCACCTCCATTCAGCTACCCACCCATAATGTGAAATCTTTGAATAGTCAGTAAGGTCTGGTGAGGAAAACGATCCCAGACAATTCTTGTGGTTCTAAGCACGCTGCAGAACCTCCCCAGCTCTTGTGTCTTTGCACATTTTACTTCTACTGCTCGCGAAGCTCTTTCTGCCGCTCCAGACGAGGAAACCCCCTCATCTGGGAAGCCATCCCTTGTGAAACCTTGTTTGACCACCCCAGGAAGCCATATGTTCCTGCCACCCCCACCTCCTTGGGGCTCTGTGCATTCTTTGTCCATAACACTTACTTCCCTGTCCTGTTAAGCAGGAAGGAACTTTCCAGACATCCACCAGAGAGTACTGATATAAAGATAATGAGAACTGTATAAATTGATGGGACTACTTATGTTAGCCCCCACAGACTCAGATAAGCAGTTATCAAGTACATACCATTGACCAGGCATCCCCAGTAGATAATCTGTAGCCCTTTAGAGGGAATACCGGTTTTATTCATTCATTCATTCATTCATTCATTCATCAATACATATTTGTTGAGTATCATCTATCGGCCACTATATCAATTATCTGTTGTTATTTAATAAATCTGTTGTTATTTTAAATAAATTAAAACTTCGTGAATTAAAATCAAACATTGAGAGGTTTCAATATTCACAGCCATTTAACTGATCACCATTCTACAATTTTGGCAGGTCTGGGTTGTAACAGCTGTGTGTGTCTGCGGTGTTGGCTGGGACAGCACAGCAGAGCCTGTAGGATACAAGATCATTTCACATCCACATCTGGATCCTCTTCTCAGATGCTCAGAAAGGCTGCAGCCTGGCTCAGTGTCTCTCTCACTTCATACCGAATCTCTAATCCTCCAGCCTCTGTCTTTCCATGTGGTCTCTTCCAGTAAGATAACTTTAATATGGTGTCTCAGGGTTCAAAGAAGGGAAAGACAGAAGCTACAAAGTCCTAAACTCTAAAACTTGCATGATGTCACTGCTGCTGCTTTCCATTGGCTGGAACAAGTCACACAGTCAGCCCACATTCAAGGAGTGAAGAAATAGGCACCATGTCTTGATGTGAGGTGCAAAAGGGTGGGATGCAGGGGATCACGGTTCACATGGGGGACTAAGACACAGCTGTTGTCCTCAAAGAGCTCAAGTGAAGGTGACAATACATGGCTTGGTAAGTAATTGCTAACTGCTCATTTAGGTGCCACAAATATTCACTGGGTGGGACACTTCACCTTTAGCAGTCAAGGTGTCCAGAAGCACATTTGTAAAAGAATACTGTGATTCTCCTTGCTAAAAAAGGATGTGGTAATGGGGAAAACATGCTTGGTTTGTCTTTGCAGTATATTGGCAGACTCCTCAGAACCATTAAGACACAGATTCTTCATTCAAACTTCTTTTTCCATAGATTTACGCTCTTCTTTCCTCACAAATTGTTTGCATTCACCTTTCTATTATCAGGCATTGGGTGAACACACCCCAGGAGAAATTGTTGCTACTTATTGTGTCTGGATGCTGCCATAGTTGGCTATCTTTTCCATCTTCAGGAATTGCTATTTTCACCTGTATACCACACAACCTCTCCACCCAACTCAGATTGGACCTCTATATTCTACCCTTTATTTCAAAAGCTTTTACAACAGATATTTCCCATGAACCAGAAGCTCTTAAACTTTTGAGAACTGATCAAAGTTCTGCGTTCTCTGTCTGGATAAATACATATTAGCATAGGCATGTATTTTGATTACAGAATCAAGGGGTCCACAGACCTCTAAAGCCCAGGTAAAGAACCATGGTACTGATGTTGTTCTTTAATCTCTGCTTCTCCATTGCCTTGCACAAACCTGATACATAAGTGAATGAATGAATGAATCAATCAATCAATCCACCAATATTATAGGACAATGCCTAATATCTCATTTTTCTTGCTTAGAGTAGAATGAGGGCCACTTTTCCTTGAAATGTAAACTGTCCCCTCAATGGTTAATCAAGAACAAGGATGGAAGGATTCCAGAAGTATTCACAGCCAAATCCTTCAAGCCTGCGGTGAGAACCAGGGAATCTGAGCATTTAGAAGAGGCTCTCTCTTTACAGTAATTCACCAATCCCTGTCTCAGGCCGGATCATTGCCTAAGCCTGTGTCAAGGATGGAAGCTTAGCGATTGGCCACATGATCACACTTCCTCTACCTCCATATTCCAGGTCCACAGATCTCTGTTGGGTTTGGTGTAGGAAGAGAATATAAGAGCTGCCAGAAGAAAAACAAAACTGTCAATCACTATCAAATTCTTTCCCGGTACAGGGGGAAGCCGGGGGAGCCTCTGAGCCCCTTTGTAAATAAAATAACTGATAGCTCAACGTGACAGGCTGGGTTCAGGAATGTAACCCTAGTGGGGCCAGACCTAATAATTTCATCTAACAAAAACTTTTCTCTCCTCTACCCTCCATCTCCCTGTTCTTCAAGGAACAGAGAAGGCTTTGTGGACTTGATTTCATTAATCTTTAGAAAATCCTGGGGTACAGCCTTGAGGAAAGATGCTGAATCCTTTTGTGCCTGCGGAGAATGTGTTCAGGGGGAGAGAGGTTTGCCGAGGTCACAGGATGCACATCTTCAAAAGCTGGGAGCCAAGCTCTAAGCCTAGACCAGCACTGTCCATACTGCTTGCCATAGGGTATTGCAGAGGGACTCGGGGACAAAGTTGGCACCAGGTGGGCACCTGGGTGAAGGAACCCTTCATTAGCCAATACGCTAACCAGTTACCCAAGACAAAATAACCTATAATCTAATAAAATCCTGTATCTAATAAAACTTATATAATAACCGGTATCTAATAAAGGTCTATCATCGTCGTCATCATCATCATCATCATCATCATCATCTATAACTTGTAATATAGTATATGGTGTATACAGTTATAGAACATATAACCTATAATAATAATAAATTACATATAATAAAATTCTAAATAACTTATATCCAATAAAAATTTGCCATTTAATCATAGTTTAAGACCAGGTCCCTGGCACCCTTTAAAACCAGATTAATGGTCCCAATCTTCTTTTATATTGACACGCTGGAGCCACCACTGCCAAGGGCAAGGAGAGGCTGAAGAGAAGGAGCCTGGGGGTCCCTCTGGAGCTACTGAATACCAGGTATCTGTGCAGTTGAAGAAAGGGTTAAATACTGCTTCTTTAAAAGTTAGGACACCACTGCTCTTGACTGCCAAAAAAAAAAAAAAAAGTCCAGATTTGGCTACAAAGAGTGTTTAGCTATAATCATAAAATCCTTAAATCACAACACTGCTGGGGGGTGGGGAGGGGGTTGTCAAAGACTCATAAATCAGTCAGCAGGGAGGTTTGAGCAGCCTTTGCTTAGCTCAAGTCACCATTTGGGCATTACCATCACTTGTAAAATTTGCTGATTCAAGTAGTGTGACATTTCCGTACTTAAGTATGCAGCCCGTATCAAGTGTCTTGTTTTTTCCTCTTAGATTTAACCTCACTGCATAAATGATCCTGGAAAAGTTGAATGTCTCTGAGTCTTAGGTCCCACATTTGCAAAATGAAGATAATAATGTCAACTGAATAAATGCCCAAAGAAGAGGAACAGGCCCTATTTCTCCAATTTGCATGCAGGAGGCTCACTCTTTTCAAAATTTCTGTTAAGGAAGTGAAATTGGTTTTGTTCCATTCTCCATTTCTCTGACTTAATGTGAAACTATGATCTCAGAATGCTCCTAATGTTTATAGAAAGAATGAATGCTCTCCAAGATTACATATAAATGATTTAAACACTATGCCATGTTTTGGAATGTCTACCTGATGATTCAATTGTAGAGCATCAACAACTAAGAACTAGTTATGTGATCCGTAGGCAAAATGTCACCAGAATGACAGAAGTTGCCAATTAAGTAATTTATCATGGAAATATGTCGAAATATTCTAGAACTATGTGCAAAGGGATCATTCTGTTATTTAGATCCTCATTTTTGCCGGTAAATTTATGTCAATAAAGTGACATAAATTCATTCTCATTAGGCATAATGAGTTCATCCCAACTCAACTAATCATGGGGAACATCTGTCAGAGTGACCTTCTAATATGCTCTTTTCAGTGATGTCACAGAGCTTGTTGATTTGTGCCTCCTCAAGTGCACCAGCAGGTCAAAGTGAGGGGCTGGTCAGTGCACAATGTCTGTGAAACCTACCTCTCACTTGCTATTGTGGATCGCCCATGTTGATAAATACAAAGTGTATTCTAAACAAGTCGAGTTTTTTGGGACATAAGAAGAAATAAAGAAAGGAAGAAAAGAAGGAGGGCAGGAAGGTGGGAAGGGAGGAAATAAGGAGGGAAGGAAGGAAGGGAGGGAGGGAGAAAGAAAGGAAGAGTTCTCATGATCCTTTATGTTGGGCAAACACAGAATTAAATGATCTTTATTGCAAGACTTCTCAGAGCCATTATGACTTTCCAAGGGGAAGATTGGTTATTCAATGCTTTTACTCCCTCTGATGGCAAACTGTAAGGAATCATGTTCCAGTGACACGCTCAGGGGACTACTGAAGAAAATATTCTAGCCCTGTGTTCCCTTCCTACTAAATATGACTCGGGTCAGTGTTCTTGGCTCAGATTCCATTGAAGCCTTCAGCTTTCCTCACGTTAGACTCTTTAGGCATCATGAAGAGGACACAGCAGAGTGTGGATTTATTGCCAGTTCTTGCTTCCTCGGTGCCCTTCGGAGCCAGTGTGAAGAGACCCTTTAGGACACTGTAATAAGTTGGAACCAGCCTTGAGTTCATAGCTAGAGCCCTTGAGTGGAGAAAAGCTGGAGTGAGACTATGTAAGTCCTATTTTAAGGCAGAGCTGAGGTTAAACTAAGGTGTCTTACTCAGACATCAGTTTTTAAGTCTAAGGAGTAGAGACAGTAGGAAAGCCAACAGTTCCAAGCCGATGTATCCACTAAAGGTGAACAAGAAAGAAGAATAAAAGGAATTCTGGAAGCAGAAGGAATGGGTCTAAGGCATTGAGAAAAATGGACCTGAGGACATAGTGAGTGAAGGGGTCAGTCTGCTTCAAAAGCCCAAGGTGCACGCTGACAAGAAGGCTCTACACAAAGCAGTCTGTGTTTGGGGGAACTGAGGCTCACGGGCTGGTGACATCTGGAACTGCTCTTGTCGTCATAGTCTTGGAATCCAGCAGGTCTGGGGGAAGTCTTTTGTCCCTGCAAAGCCATTGACACCTAACCACCACTGTGTCTGCCTTAATTTCCAGTTGGGCTTCTCATCATAAGGGCTTCAGTTCCTCACTTGCTCCAGAGCCTCTTCCTAACCATGACTTTGCTTCTGTGACCCAGCCACCGTAAAGTGTCTTGTGTCAAGACAGAAAACCATGTAGAACAAGAACTTTGCTACACTCATGAATCCAATATCCCGGATGCCGGAAGGTTCCTGGGTGAGACTGTGGTCAAGAGAGGAAGAGCTGGACAAGAAAATAAGAGGTCACAGTCTGAGAGTTTTCATCTGCTTCTTGCTCATTTTACCTTCTACTTTTATACCTTCGCAGTAGTGTTGAGCTTAAGATACTTCTGAATTTCCCACCCATTTTCTTCTAAAAATACTTATAAAACATTATGCATACTGGACAATACTTTATACATAACAATACAATGCATAGTTATAATTTTAATAACAATAAGATAGAGACCCAGTATCCACCTTGGAGTTTAACAAATAGAACATTGCCAGTGCCTGTGAATTCCCCTCCCCATGACTCATGGATTGTTTCACCTCCCCAGTACCCCCTTAAGAAGCTGCTATCCTGAATTTTACATTGATCATTCTCTTGCTCTTCTTTATGATTTTACCATGGTAAACCCCAAACAACACAATAGTTGGTTTTGCTGGGGTTTGAAATTTGGGTTACAAAATTCATACTGTATTTATTCTTCTGTAACTTGTTCTTTTCATTCCACTTTGAGACCATAATGAAAAATGTAACTCTCCTTTCTTATATTTCATTGCTATACGGTATTCTATTATTTGAATGTATTATATATTATTTCTTAACCCTATTATGATGGGCATTTGATTATTTCTAGCATTTTGCTATGATGAACAAACACATACTTTAAAAAAATTTTTTTTTGTTTATTTATTTTTGAGAGAGATGGAGCAGAGGAGGGGCAGAGAGAGAGAGGGAGACACAGAATTCAAAGCAGGCTCGACTCGGAGCTGTCAGCATAGCTGACACAAACTGTGAGATCATGACCAGAGCTGAAGTCACATGCTCAACCCGACTGAGTCACTCAGGCGCCCCCCAAAACTACTCTTACATAGAAGTCCCATTGCATATGTGCAAGAATTTTCCTAGAGAAATGCTCCTCAAGTTTTTATTTCATTTGCTTGTTTATTCAATTTTGCTGTCTGCGTAAGGCTTTGGAAAGGCTAAATGTTCCCTCAATACTTTTGAGTAAACCTCTAAAAATAAAAAGGACAAATTTTCAATACAGCCTTAAATAGCTGCAAAGGCTAAGATATTTGTCATACTCTAAATATGGTGAAACTATGTGATGAGGCCAATGCAAATAGAAAGCCATTAGTGGTTGGAAGTTACTTCCATGTTTTTCTGCTCTCTAATGAGCTTTTACCTTCTGCAGGAATGGAACAGGGAGGGGATGTAGATGGGGGTATGAAACTGGATGAAGAAACAGTGGGCAACCCAAATGTCCATCGATGGATGAATGGATAAAGATATTATATATATATATATACATATAATGTATATATATGTATATAATGTATATATATGTAATGTAATATATATGTATATACAATGGAGTATTACTCAGCAATCAAAAAGAATGAAATCTTGCCATTTGCAACTACGTGGATGGAACTAGAGGATATTATCCTAAGAAAAACTAGTCCGAGAAAGACAAATATCATATGGCTTCACTCATATGAGGACTTTAAGATACAAAACAGATGAACATAAGGGAAGAGAAGCAAAAATAATATAAAAACAGGGAGGGGGACAAAACATAAGAGACTCTTAAATACGGAGAACAAACAAAGGGTCACTGGAGGGGTTGTGGGAGGGGAATGGGTGAAATGGGTAAGGGGCAGTAAGGACTCTACTCCTGAAATCGTCATTGCACTATATGCTAACAACTTGGATGTAAATTAAAAAATAAGTACAATTTTTAAAAAAAGAAACAGTGGGGGCGCCTGGGGGGCTTAGTCGGTTAAGCGTCCGACTTTCGCTTAGGTCATGATCTCGCGGTTCGTGGGTTCGAGCCCCGCGACGGGCCCTGTGCTGACTGCCAGCTCAGAGCCTGGAGTCTGTTTCAGTCTGTGACTCCCTCTCTCTCTGACCCTCCCCTGCTCACACTGTCTCTCTCTCTCCTAGAAATAAATAAATAAAAAGAAAAAGAAACAGTGGGCAACCCTATTTCAGGGCGCCTAAGATGGAAGGTGACTTCCTGTTATCTCCAGATATCTCCTAGCCTGGACTCCTTCCATCAGGCTGAGAAAACGGACCCCCCCTAGCAGAGATTCTTGAATTGCTTCCACTTTTCTGGATGTTCTGAACAGTTTTAAGACACAGATGGTGACTGGGTGGCTCAGTCGGTTAAGCGTCCGACTTCGGCTCAGGTCATGATTTCACAGTTTGTGAGTTCGAGCCCCACGTTGGGCTCTGTGCTAAGAGCCCAGGGACTGGATCATGCTTATGATTCAGTGTCTACCTTTCTCTCTGCCCCTCTCGTGCTCATGCTCTGTCTCTCTCTGTCTCTCAGTAATAAATAAACATTAAAAAAAAAAAAAAAAAGACAGGGGCACCTGGGTGGCTTAGTCGGTTAAGCGTCCGACTTTCGCTTAGGTCATGATCTCGCGGTTCCTGGGTTGGAGCCCCGCGTCGGGCTCTGTGCTGACTGCCAGCTCAGAGCCTGGAGCCTATTTCAGAGTCTGTGTCTCCCTCTCTCTCTGACCCTCCCCTGCTCGCGTTGTCTCTCTCTCTCTCTCCTAGAAATAAATAAAAATATTAAAAAAAAAAAAGAAAGAAATTAAAAAAAAATTAAAAAAAAAAGACAGAAAAATTCCCATGGATATTGAAGCTTGAAATGAAAGTAATATTATTACAGAAAAGTCACACAATTCTTTGAATTCTTTATACGTTTAATGCAAAATGTCACTAGCATTTCATGCAAAAATTTATGCAAAAACCTAGCATTTTTTAACATTATTTTTAATGATCCATCAGCTGACAACTTGATTGGATCCTTTGTCAATTCGATCGAAGGTAAAGAATTGCAAACTTTTTGACTTGTAAAAACTGCTCAGTAACTTAAGTATTAAGTTTTTCAGTTTCTCAGAAACATAACAAAGAGGCTCCATCAGATATTCTTTCCAGAAAGATGTATCAAATGACTATCCATCATACAGATAATTTTTTCACTTACAGTAACCTTGCTTAACCTAACGTAGTTGGAAAGGGTTATGAAAAATAAACACTGTTTATTTTCATCAAGTTTTGCTGATACAATATTTTTGATAAAATGCTTTTTATCTTATCAAGGTCTCTTAAGATATTTTTATCTAAACCTCAGAAGCAAGAATATAACTCATTCAATGCAGGGATAGTATCCAATGTGTAAACTGAGCAGGCAAACTAAGTCTTTAGTTTTAACCAATCATCCAGGCCAGATATACTTTGTGTCAGAAGAAAATCTGGCTTCATTCTTAAATTAAATAAATGTGTTACTATGAAGGCCTGATGAACATTTTACTTTTGTGATATAACCCTAAGTTTGATAAATGGATGGATGGGTGGAGAGATAGGTAAGTGATTGAGATGTAGCCTTGCTCTAAATTGGTTACCCAGATGAAATAAGGTGCTGCTGTCTTTGATATTCATAGGACTGATGTATTTTGGATAGCAGTCAGAGGTTTTAAGAGGTAATGTCATTACATGAAAATTGTTATCGCTCCTGCTGGATTCAGAACATCTTAATAGAAGCCAAACTATCCCATTTCTGTAAATTGTTTTAAATGTTTATCATTTATTTTTGAGGAGGTGGAGATGGACAGAGAAAGAAAGAGACACAGAATTTGAAGCAGGCTCCAGACTCTGAGCTGTTAGCACAGAGCTCGACGAAGGGCTTGAACTTACAAACTGTGAGATCATGACCTGAGCCAAAGTTGGATGCTTAACTGACTGAGCCACCCAGGTACTCCCAAACTATCCCATTTCTAACACAATACTTGGCTCTTAGAACACTTTACAGGACCAGAAAAATCACAAGCCTCTACCACAGGTTTATGGTATCTTGATTGAAGGAGGCTTCCGGGAAACAATGTCTTGTATTACCTCTGTGGTGTTCCCACCCCCAAGGATTTTTATTTCCCAAAGCAGTATCTCTTACTCTTACACCAGAGTAAGAGGTTAGTGGGAGTTTTTCTTTCCTAACAAGACAAGGGTGATTTTAAAAGGGGAGTTGGGAAAAGGAGAACCAAGAAGATGGTTTTTTTTTTTCAAATCCAAAACGTGTTTTCGGAACAATTTTAGTAAAGAATATATACAGATACTGAAGGCATAAAAATTAATTCACTTAAAATCACCTGTGTTTGCAACCCCCCTGGAAATCTTCATGAAGTCCCAAGAAGTATATGCACCCAGTTTGAAGACCACTGCCACAGTATGTACATATATAGGAATAGAACTGAAAGTCATAGAATGTGGACATATTCAGCTTTATTAGATAATCTCAAACTGTTTTCCAAAGTGATTATGCTAATGTACATTTCCACTTGCAGAGTACAAGATTTCCCACTACTTTACATTCTTGATGACAGTTGGTATTGTCAAGGTTTTTGCTTGCCATTCTAATAGTTGTGACATTTTATCTCATATTTTAATTAGCATTTTTTTTCATTACTAAGGAGATCAAACATTGTTCCTTGTGTTTATTGAGCATTTATGTTTTCCCTTTTCATATTCATTTCATTAGCTCATTTATCCATTGGGGTCATTTGGCTTTTTATTTGTTGATTCTCAAGAGGTTTCCTTATTTTAACATATTGTATATAACAGCACTGTATTGATTATATGTATTAAAATATCTTCTCTTTTTTATGGATTACATTTTTGCTCTGTTTATAATGTATTTAGATGAAACAAAGTTGTCAATTTTACTGTAGGTGAATTTATCATTATTTCCCTTTATGGTATGTGCTTTTTTGTATCTTAAGAAATTCTTCCTATCTCAAGATCATAAAGGAATTTTCCCATATTTTCTTCTAAAAGTTTTAAAGTTTTGCCATTCACATTAAGTACTCAATCCATCTGAAATTGATTTTTGTGTCTGAGATAGAGTAAGGATCCATTTTCATTTCTTACGATCTAGATAAAGGATTGTCTTAGCACCATTTATAGAATTTTTCATTCTTTCTCCACTGATCAGCAGGGCCAGCCCAGTCATCAAACAGGCTTCTTACTGTGTGTGTGTAGATCTGATGCCAGATTCTGGTTTTGCCAGTGACCTGCCTAACTATCTCTATACCAAAATCACAGTACTTTAATTCTTATAGCTTTATTTTAATAAGTCTTGATATCTAGAAGGGAAAGTGCACACCCCAGGGGGACATTACTTCATCAAGAATGTCTTGATTAATTTTGGTTATTTGGTTTTGGGATGTTGAGGTGCATAAGTTCTTTACCTATTTTGGACACTAACCCTTTATCAGATATTTTATTTGCACATATCTTCTCCTATTCAGTAGGTTCTCTTAGTTTTGTTGGTTGTTTCCTTTGCTGTGCACGTTATTATTTTTTTAAGGAGAATTTTTTATTCTTTATTTTACTTTTTAAAAACTTAATCTAATTTTTTAAAATTTAACTCCAGGTTAGTTAACATAAAGTGTAATAATGGTTTCAGGAGTAGAATTTAGTGATTCATCGTTTACATATAACACCCAGTGCTCATCCCAACAAGTGCCCTCCTTAATGCCCATCACCCATTTAGCCCATCCCCCCACCCACTTCTTCTCCAGCAACCCTCAGCCTGTTCTCTTTATTTGAGTCTTTTATGGTTTGCCTTCCTCTCTGTTTTTATCTTATTTTTTCCTTCCCTTGCCCTTTGTCCATCTGTTTTGTTTTTTAAATTCCACATATAAGTGAAATAGTATAATATTTGTCCTCTGACTGACTTGTTTTGCTTAGCATACTACTTTCTAGTTCCATCTACGTTGCTGCAAATGGCAAGATTTCATCTTTTTGATTGTTAAATAATATTCCATTACATGTATACATATATACCACATCTTCTTTATCTTTTCATCAGTCAGTGGACGTTTGGGCTCTTTCCGTAATTTGGCTCTTGTTCGTAGTGCTGCTATAAACATTGGGGTGCATGTGCCCCTTTGAATTAGCATTTTTGCATCCTTTTGATAAATATCTAGGAGTGCAATTTCTGGGTCATAGGGTAGCTCTATTTTTAATTTTTTTGAGGAATCTCCCTACTGTTTTCCAGAGTGGCTGCACCAGTTTGCATTCCTGCCAACAGTACAGAAGCTTTCGATTTTGATGTAATCTCAATGGTTTATTTTTGCTTTTGTTTCTCTTGCCTGAGGATACATATCTAGAAAAATGTTGCTATCACTAATGTCAGAGAAATTACTGCCTGTGCTTTCTTCTAGGATTTTTATGGTTTCAAGTATCACCTTTAGGTCTTTAATCCATTTGGAGTTTATTTTTGTGTATGGCATGAGAAAGTGGTCCAGTTTCATTCTTTTTCATGTAACTGTCTACTTTTCCCAATGTCATTTGTTAAAGAGCCTATCTTTTTCCTATTGCATAGTCATGGCTCCTTTGTCAAAGATTAATTGGCCATATAATCATGGATTTAGTTCTGGACTCTGGTTCTGTTCTATTGATCTAGGTGTCTTTCTTTGTGTCAGTAAAATGTTGTTTTGATTATGATAGCTTTTTTAGTATATCTTGAAATATGAGATTGTGATATCCCCAGTTCTTCTTTTTCAAGATTGCTCTGTTTATTCAGGATCTCTTGTGGTTCCATACAAACTTTAGGATTGTCTGTTCTAGTTCTGTGAAGAATGCTGTTGGTATTTTGATAGGGATTGTATTAAATCTGTAGATTGCTTCAGCTGGTATGAACATTTTAACAATACTTATTCTCCCAATCCATGAGTATGGAATATCTTTCCATTTGTTTGTATTGTCTTTAATTTCTTTCATCAATGTTTTATAGTATTCAGAGAACAGGTCTTTCACCTTCTTGGTTAAGTTTATTTCTAGGTATCTTATTATTTTTGGTGCAATTGTAAATGGGATTATTTTCTTAATTTCTCTTTCTGGTGTTTTGTTATTAGTGTATAGAAATGCAATGGATCTTTGTATATTGATTTTGTATCCTGCAACCTTGTAAATTTGGATACATTTATTTCTTTCCCTTGTCTGATTTCGATGACTAGGACTTGCAGTACTATGCTACAAGGGGGACATTCTTGTCTCATTCCTGATCTTAGGGGAAGAGTTCTCAGTTTTTACCACTGAGGATGATATTCACTGTGGAATTTCATATATGGCCTTTATTATGTTGAAATATGTTCCCTCTATACCTACTTTGTTGAGGTGGGTTTTTTTTTTTTATCATGAATGGATGTTGTACTTCATCGAATTTTTTTCTGCATCTGTGGAAAAAAATTATATGATTTATCCTTTCTCTTGATGATGTCACATATCATGTTTATTGATTTGCAAATATTGAACGATCCTTGTATTCCAGGAATAAATCCTAATTGACTGTGGTGTATGATTTTTTAAATATACTGTTGGATCCAGTTTGCTAAAATTTTGTTGAGGATTTTTGCATCTCTGTTCATCAGAGATATTGGCCTTTATTTCTCTTTTTTTGGTAATGTCTTTATTTGGTTTTGGTCTGAGCATAATGCTGGCTCATAGGATGAAATTAGAAGCTTTCTTTTCTCTTAAATTGTTTAGAATAGTTTGAGAAAAATAGGTATTAACTCTTCTTTAAATGTTTGGTAGAGGGGTGCCTGGGTGTCTCAATCGGTTAAGCATCCAACTTCAGCTCAGGTCATGATCTTGTGGTTTGTGAGTTCAAGCCCCATATTGGGCTCTTTTCTATCAGCATGGAGCTCACTTCAGATCCTCTGTCCTGCTTCCTTTCTGTCCTTCACCCACTCACCCTCTCCCTCTCTCTCAAAAATAAATAAACATTAAAAAAATCTTTTAAAACATAATAAATATTTGGTAGAATTCACCTGTGATGTTGTTTGGTCATTGAAAAAAATCTATGTCTTCGTATTTTGAATTTTTGAGTTAATTTTATAGTTAAGACTATAACTCATATGAAAAATTCCATTTTCTGACTTTTTCAGTTTTGTTTCTGTTCTAAATAAAAGCCCAACTTTTGTATCTTAGATACATAAACCTTGATAAACACTCATTCGATCTTTTAATTTTTTGTAGAAATTTAGGTTTTATTTATAAACAGTATTATCTGAAAATTATGGTAGCTTTGTTCCTTCCTTTTCAAATCTTTAAACTCACAAGTCTTGTATGACTACATGAGCGATGGCTTCTAGTAAAGGCTGACTGAGTGAAATTTCAAGAGCCCCCCCTGGTCTTCTCTTGAATTTAAAAAGAATCTTTTCAATTTTCTACCTTTGTGTATGCTACCTTCTGTAGATCTTTTGCAGATTCTTTCATTAGTTTGGGGAAGTTCTCCTCTATTGTTTATTCACTAAGAAATGAACATATTTTGGACTCCATTGTAAACCACCTCATATTATCCAGCCCTATTTTTTATTTCAGATATTGCTGCAGCAACCAGCTTTGGGCAATGCAACTGAGCAACATTTGCATCACACACACCATGTTATTTGATAACTGAGATGTTAAAATTATTTCCACTATTATATTTTACATATCGTATTTATCATTCTTACTGCTTTTTTGTCTCCTTTCCACTTGTTGAATTAATTGAATTTCTTTCCCTCACTTCCCATACATACTTCCATTTTTCTCCTTTTACTACCTTGGAAATTATGTACTCTGTTTCTATTCTTTTTTAGGTTTTGTGAAAAATTTTTAAGTGCATACTTAGCTTATCAAAAACTAGAGATACTTAATATTTTTATCTTCCTCTACATTAACATGACATTTTAATGCTTTGAACTTCAAATCCCTCTGATTTATCACATATAAATATTCAGAATTTTCTTTCTACTTCAAATTTTCTACCATCCTATGTTGGACACTGCCGATATTGACTTTTTATGGTCATTGCATGTTTAGATTTACCCAAGGCCTTACCATCATAATTATTCACTTTTTCATCTTACATTTTAGATCTTCTATTGTTATCTTTTCACCCGTATGAAGTGTGTTTCTTTAGAAATTCGTTTCGTGAAGGCCTAATGAAAATTAATTCATTCAGATTTTGTTTTGTTTGAAATTTTTTCATTCCAAAGCTATTTTTGAAAAATATGATTATGCTTGCATCAAGTCATAATTTGGAAGTTACTTTCTTTTGGCACTTTGAAGAAACTTCTACCAGTCTTCCAACTTCCTCTATTACTATTGAGAAATCAGTTTTCAGCCTAATTTTAGTTTCTTTGCAAATTTCTGTCTTTTATCTTCTACATGTTTTAAGATCTCTTTGTCTTTGCTAATCTTCAATTTCACTATTTGTGTAGGTATAGCTTATACTTTATGTAACTTGCTTGTGTTTATTGGGTCTCATGATAAGAAATGGTATATTATATTAGTACTAGAAAGTCTTAGACATTTTTTAAATGAAAAATCTCCTTCTCTCCATCATCTCTGGAACTCCTATTAGATTTATGTTTGACTCTCTAAATTCTTCTATTATTTTTACTTATATTTATCTTCTTGTCTCTCTGAGGTGCATCCTATGTAATTCTCTCATATCTATCTTCCAGCTCATCTATTCTCTGCTTTGTTATATCTAATCTACATTAACCTTGTTGGTGAATTTTAATACTCACTTTTACTTTTTAAATTCTAGACGTTGTATATGCTTCCGTCCAATTATGATGAGTCAATTATGACAGTCTCTTGTATTATTACCATATTTTCAATACAAAGATTTTTTTCCATTTAAATATGTTTATTTTCTATTCTATATCTGAAAATTCCAGTTTTTGAATCTGACTCCATGTTTTTTGCTTTTCTGTTTTTTTTCTATCTGCTGACTTATTTATGATACCTTCTTTGGCTTGTCTTTTTGACACTCCAGAGCCTACTTGGGATTCTTTCTCCCTCTCTCTGCCCCTATTCAGCTCATACACACACACACACTCTCTCTCTCTGTGCCTTTCTAAAAATAAATAAGTAAACATTTTAAAAATTTTTTTTAATGTTTTATTTATTTCTAGGAGAGAGAGAGACAGCGTGAGCAGGGGAGGGTCAGAGAGAGAGGGAGTCACAGACTGAAACAGGCTCCAGGCTCTGAGCTGGCAGTCAGCACAGAGCCCGACGCGGGGCTCAAACCCACGAACGGTGAGATCATGACCTGAGCGAAAGTCAGGCGCTTAACCCACTAAGCCACCCGGGCGCCTCAGTAAACATTTTTATAAAGATATTTTAAGACTCAACAATAAGAAACTAAAAGCCTAAATAAAAATGGGCAAAGGATCTGACCAAACAGCTCGTCCAAGAAGATATACATATGGGGTATCTGGGTGGCCCATCTGATTAGGCATCCAGCTTTGGCTCAGGTCATGATCTCATGGCTCACAAGTTCAAACCACACATAGGGCTCTGTGCTGACAGCTCAGAGTCTGGAGGCTGCTTTAAATTCAGTGTCCCCCTCTATCTTTTCCCCTCCCCCACTCAACACACTCTTTCTCTCTCTCTCTCTCTCTCTCAAAAATAAACATTTATAAAAACGAAGATATACAGATGACAAAAAAGCATATGAAAAGCTACTCAGATCATTGTGCTTTAAACTGAATAGTTGTGTTCCCCTCAATTCCATATGTTGAAACCTAATATTAAAAGGTGGGGCCCTTGGGAAGTGACTGAGTCATTCATAGAGCCCTCACGAATGGGCAAGCCCCCTTGTCCCTTCTGCCACGTGAAGACACAGAGAGAAGACAGCCATCTATGAACCAGGAAGCAGGCTCTCCTCAGATACTTAACCTGCCAGTGCCTTGGTTTTGTGCTTTCCAGCCTCAAGAACTGTGAGAAATAAATAAGCCCCCGGCCTATGGTATTTTTATCATAGCAGCCCAAATGTACTAAGACAATTTGTCATAAGGAAATTACAAATTGAGAAAACAATGAGATACCACTACACGCGTACTAGAATAGCTGAAACGTTTTTAAAGGTGACAATACCAATTTTTGGTGAGTACTCACATCAATAGAAACTCTCCTTCATTGTTCACGGAAATGCAAAATTGTACTGCCACTTAGGAAAGAGTTTGAACGTTTCTTACAAAGCTAAATATAATCCAACAATTGCACTTCTAGGTATTTACCCAACATATTTGAAAAGTTATGTCCACACAAAACATGCATATGAATATGTATAGTAGCTTTTCCATTACTGCCCCAAACTGGAAACAATCAAGGCACCTTTCAATGGATAAGGACACTCTGATACATTTGTACAATAAAATATTATTCAGCCAAAGAAAAAAGAGTGATAATGCAATGAAAATACATGGATTATGGGGCGCCTGGGTGGCTTAGTCGGTTAAGCGTCTGACTTTCGCTTAGGTCATGATCTCGCAGTTCATGGGTTCGAGCCCCGCGTCGGGCTCTGTGCTGACTGCCAGCTCAGAGCCTGGAGCCTGTTTCAGTCTGGGACTCCCTCTCTCTCTGGCCCTCCCTGCTCACGCTGTCTCTCTCTCTCTCTCTCTCTCCTAGAAATAAATAAAACATTAAAAAAAATTTTTAAAAAAGAAAATACATGGATTATTCTTAAATGCATATTCCTAGGTAAAAGAAATAAATGTATAAATGCTAAGTACAATATGATTCCATTTACATGACACTCCAGAAAAACCAAAACTAATAATAAAAAGTAATAAGAGATCAGTGGTTGCCACAAGTTTCAAAGGAAAAGAGAGGGAGTTGAATAGGTAAAGCAGATTTTTTCTAAGGAGGTAAAGCTATTAAGTATGAGTTGGTATGATACTGTGGATATATTATACTAGGCATCTATTGAACTTTACTTTGCAAGAGCTCATCTTAATGTGTACAAATAAAAACTATGTAAGTGGTCAGAGGAATTCCAGGATGGAATGCAGAATGTGACAAAGCAACCTAACTGTCCTACAGATGTATAAAACAACCTCCCTGAAGAGATTAGAGGAAAAAGTACTCACCTAAGTAAATGTGGAAATGAGTAGAATTTGTTAAACTAAAGGCACCATAAATTATACTTACACACAATTAGATTGTCTGTAAGTTGAACAATTAAGCATATGGATGGCAAATAGTGGTTTCTCGCTGTTGGAGTGGAAGATTGTAGACATACCAGGGGAAATGTTAGAATGATTCTTATAATAGATTGGAGTTGGGAACATCAGTATGAACTCATGTTTGGCTTAATACCTATACAGATGGTCACATATATAAGCATCTATAGATAACCTGAGAATCCTGTGTGGCTCAGTCAGTTAAGCATCTGATTCTTGATTTCAGCTCAGGTCATGATCTCACCACTTGTTAGACGGAGCCCTGTGTTGGCTGTGCACTGACAGTGCAGAGCCTGCTTGAGATTATCTCTCTCCTTCTCTCTTGGACCCTCACCCCCTCTCAAAAGAAAGAAACATTTTTAAAAAAAATATTTATATATATCTATGTATATATTAATTAACATACGTGCATATATTCCCCTGTTTTGTCAGCTGAGAAGACCTAAAAATAACAACACTCCAGTAGCAATGAGCACATCTAGCACCCAGACCTTGGTTTCTAACACCATTATTCAAGAAAAGGAACCAAAACTCCTTGGACAATGTGAGCTGGGCTTAGTGACTTACTTCCAAATGGGAAAGTATGGAAAGAAAGAGCAAAGGGAGTAACATTGAAGTGAAAAAATCTGAGAACACTACCTCTTCAAAGTAATCAAGTCAACTTCAAATAAAGTCATATTGTTGTGATAAAGTCATATTGTTAGTATGTACCCTTGATAGAATTTGATGAAAATGGTATTTTACCTTTATAACCTTTCTCCCAAAATTCCTGTACAGTCTAAACATGAGAATAATGACAGACAAATACAATTGAGGAGGAATCTTATAAAATATCTGACAGGTAATTCTCAAAAGCATCAAAGTTATCAAAAACAAGGAAAGTCTGAGAAACTATTACAGCCAAAAGAACCCTCAGAAAACATAACTAAATGTGATGTGGTGTCTTAGATGGAAACCTGGAACAGAAAAAAAGACATTAAGTAAAAATTACGGAACTCTGAATTAAATATATACTTCAATAAGTAGTAATGTAATCAATATTTGGTTAATTCTGGAAAATATTCTATGCCAATGTAAAATGTTAAATACCAGGAGAAACTGGGTATAGCATATATAGGAATTCTCTGTGCTATCTGCTGTTTTCATAAAGCTAAAAATATTGTTCTAAAACTTGATAAGTATTTAAAAAATACTTAACTTTTTCCAGCATTAAAAAAAAGTTTGATTAGGGGCGCCCGACTTTCGCTTGGGTCATGATCTCGTGGTTCGTGGGTTCAAGCCCCGCGTCGGGCTCTGTGCTGACTGCCAGCTCGGAGCCTGGAGCCTGTTTCAGTCTGTGACTCCCTCTCTCTCTGACCCTCCCCTGTTCACGCTGTCTCTCTCTCTCTCCTAGAAATAAATAAAACATTAAAAAAAAATTTTTAAAAAAAGCTTGATTATTTATTTCTGAGAGAGACAGAGAGAGTGCACCAGTGAGGGAGGGGTGGAGAGAGAGGGAGACAGAGGATCTGATGAAGCAGGCTCGAGAGTCCAGAGCTTCATGTGGGACTCAAACTCATGAACAGTGAGATCATGACCTGAGCCGAAGTTGGACACTTAATCAACTGAGACACCCAGCACCTCTATCCAGCATTTTTAAATGTGCTATCATGGCGAGAGTTTTAGTTAACATCTAATCTTCCATAATGCCAAAGACTGGAGGCCTGAGAATCAGTAAGACCAATGGTGTAAGTTCCAGTTCAAAAGCCAGTAGGCTCAGGACTCGAGAAAGTCATGTCCTAAGCTCAAAGCAGTCAGATGGGTAGCGTTCACTCTTACTCAGCCTTTTTGTTCAATTCATGTCTTCAGTTGCTTGGCTGAGGTCCACCCACCTTAGGAGGGGCAATCTGCTTTACTCAGCCTACTAATTCAAATGTGAATCTCATCCAGAAACACCTACACAGACACACCTAGAATAATGTTTGACCACATGTCAGGCACCCGGTGGCCCAGTCAAGTTGACACATCAAATTAACCATTCCAGTGGGTGTCAACAATGAGCCAGAGAGCAGACTTCCAAGCACTGGCCACTGTTCCTTTGTTCCACTTTCTGAACAGGAAATTCAGTTGCAGGGTCTATACTATTCCCATGGAGTCAGCCTTTCCCTCCAGAGGGGAATACCCAGGGCACAAAGGCTTGAACATCCACTGGCTGGGCCTGTGGTGAGGACTGAATGAGACAGTGTGTGGGAACACACTGTGTAAGCTGTTTAGTTCTGCAGAGGTGAACTGTTGTCATTATTCTGCTTATTTTTCTATGCGTTAGCAGCATTCACATTATCTTTATGTTTTCTCAGCAGAAATGAAAATATAAGAAATCTGCAAAGCTTAGCTCCTAATAACTCTATGATGAGAGGACTACTGGTATTGTCCACATCAAAGAGAATACTACCAGCTCAAATTTCTGTGTTGCTTTTGGCACACAAACCACCTTCTAATGCACTGTTTCGTGTAATCCTACCAAAATCCTGTACAATAAAGTGCACTATTATTTTGCTTTTGCAGATGTGGAGAAAGACTGAGAGAGGTTAAGTGACTCTCCCAAGATAACACTTCTAGGAGGAAAATGAATTATGCATGAACACCAATCTTCAAATTCTAAATCCATGTTCTTTTCATCCCATCACTCTCCTTCCATGCCTCTCCTGACAGGAAACAGTGAGCTCAGCCCTTGGCAGCATAATTACCCATAAAAAAACAGAAAACCACTTTGCTGATAGCTGAGTAACAGATTTGGGGTTCTTTTACACTTAAAAGGGGTAACAGTATCTGATGGCTCTAGTTTCATGATATCCATTGATTTATGCATTCTATCTATATCCATCCAACCAATCAACAAATTAAAGGTCTACCATGTGTTGACTACATTATAGACACTGAGAATACACATGGTGATCCTCCACCTCACCATCCCCATCATCAACATTTGCATCCCAATTGCTTTGGTGATGTGCATGTTCTATGTGGCTAGGTGGAATGTCAAGAAGTCCAAGATTATAAGACATGATGCTAATAGTGAGTTAATCACTAACATGGCACACACTCAACAGGGCAGACATCAAAAGGTATTGTACTGGAGACACAATCAGCTCAACAAAATGAAGAAATGTAAAATTTATATATGACGTACACAGGAACTAATGAACTTTGTGGGATGTATGGGCAAGGAGTTGTAATATTTGGCTTAATAGAATTATAAAGACGTCTTATTCCAGAATAGGTAGCCTGATGAAAGCTCTTCAGGTCATAAAACAAGGCTGCATCTTTTGAATCTTGTGATTTCCAGTAGGAAATTCAGCTTTCTGTACCCAATGGTGTGGGTTTACCTAGCTATACTGACATGCAGTAGGTCTTGACTGAAGTTGACTTCTTTTGTTTCTCTAGATTCAGGAGGATAGTTTTGGGATATTTTCCAGAGGAGCTGCTTTAATTTGGAAAGTGATAAAAATTCCTCTGTTGAGAGAACCACAAAATATAAACTCTTCTCTCATCTCTTTTCTATCTAAACAATGGTCCTTGCTCCTCTCTAAATGCGGACCAAACATGGCTTTTGTCAGGTAGGCTTCATTCCATTCTGACAAGCACCACTCAGGGTTGAAGCATCTGCACCCTCATGGGACACATTCCTGGAAAGCAAAACACACTGCACTGTAGCATCTGCAGATACTCCTTCTCTGTCTGTTGTTATTGTGGATGAAATGTCATGCTTCTAGCATAGATAAACCCATTCACGTTTAAACTGGATTCTATCTCCACTTATGCACTCAGCTCAAGCCATTCTCCTCTCTCCCTTATCTTTACGTTCTCACTTTTTACATGGTTATTCCAAATAAACACGTTGTTATTTAATATAGTTTAAAACAACTTCAAAACAACCTTGTTAACCACACACACCCCCTCCACACATACCTGTCATATCTGGTGCTGTGGCCTTTATAGAATTTTCCTAAGCCAACAAAGTGAGCCCTTCCTCTAATCAGCAGATTACAGCCAATTACTGACTGGCAGGAGGTACAAAAAAGCTGGCGCATTGCTAAGTTAGTGGTGAAAATTGTTTTCCAAAGCTTCCCTACAAGATGGAACTGAAGCTAGATGTCAGTTGACACTGTATTACTGCTTAGCATTTTTTTTTCTGCCCTGTCTTGCATCGCTCATGTCACGTTTTCTGAAAAGCATTTCCTCAATGAATTATCTGTTTCTAGGGAACCCGGCCTAAAACAATTGGTCCCAGAACTATCTGTATCCAGTTGGGGGTGCTCCTCAGAAGGTCTAAGGATGGGATTCTCAAATTGGATTACTCGCTGAATGAAGGGCAATGAAGACTCCATCACTGGTATTAGGCGTAATATAAACCATTCATGGTATATTCCAGTATTGCAATAGCTGAGATTCTTACCTTAAACAGTCAGAAAGAGGTACATATCTGGTAGATGAATTTGGCACCTGAGAGGTGTAGAAGAAATAATCATTAAAAGAACTATGGAATCAGGTAGCTGTTCCTAAGCAACATTGATTTGCTAAAAGAGAAAATGACAGGGTTGGCTCTAATAATCAACAATCTAAAGCAAAGTGTGAGAGCCATAGGGCATTCTTGACAATATTTAAAGACCTTTATCTCTGATAGCTATAAGGCAAACATTGCTTAAGATTAGGTGCAAGACTAAATTTTAAGCATGAAAGACTTTCAGAGAGGTCTGAATCATCAGCCTAGGTAAGAATCCAGTAAAAAAGTCATTGGATACAAAAACAGTAGCACTTTGAGACTTGGGAAGGAGGTATCTGGACAGATGTGTATGAGAACACTGATGCCCAAATTTTCTTGAAATTTCTGGGCCTGCAGAAGTATTCCACCCCTCTTTCTTGGAAGAAAGAAATATCCCTTGCTTAAAAACTATGCAGTAGTCTACAATGAAGCAGGTACTTTACATGAGAATCTCTTTCCATCTTTCCTGCTGGCCACCAATCCATATTAGGGTGAACTCTCAGCTGGACATAACTAAAGAAATGCCAATCCTTCTAAACAAAGAAACAGATTGTGTACTAAAGGAGCTGTAGGATCAAGCCAACATGTAAGACCAGGGTCAGAGAGTATTCCTGGGAGTGAATCCTGAGCATGCTGGACCAAGGTAGAGGAATAGAACGCTGGATAATAGAAAGCTCCATACGGGATGCTTCTCTGTAACACAGCATTAAACATCTTGACAAAGGTTCCAAGTGATGGTTGTAACACAGTGCCCCATCTTATAGGAAGGAGGGGTACCAAAAAACCATGGAGGAAGGAATAATGAGCCTCAAAGAAGAGGGGAGGCTGGAATACATCTATTTTTTGAGACCATAAAATGTACCAACTAGACATGTTCCTTGGGAGGGCTCCAAGGACAGGGTTTTTTTGTTTGTCTCTTTGGGGTTTTATCTTTTGGTTGTGTTTTTTTGTTTGTTTGTTTTTGTTGTTGTTTCTTACCAAGGCGATGAGGAATGCTCTAGTAAGAGAGTCACAAGAAGTAAAAAACCGAGGAGTAGTTTTCTTCTGTAGATCAGGACTAATGATAGCAGATGTTGCTGCAGACTTGAGCTCCCTAGTTAGTTATGAGGATGCTAAGATCCTGGAATAGAAGAGGCCAAATGACAGCACTTAGCAATCAGAAATAAAGTGACTCTATTTACCATGATGGACACCAAGACTAAAATGGCAGCCAAGGGCACACAATCTATAGGGATCTTGGAAATGGTTCATAAAACATGGCATTCTTAGGAATGACACCATATAGATGGACAAATGACAAGTCTAGTGATTAAAACACATAATCAAAGAAGTTGTAAATATGGATAATCAAAGGCCACAGTCAGCTACTCCAGTGGAAAGTCATGAGTTCCCAGTAAGAGACCAGAGGGATTCTTAGATCCAGAGTCCACTGATGAGGAAAAACCAGATCTTGGAAAGAAAAAAATCCTACAACAACACAACAAATGACCACAGGAGTGCTTTCCCAGTAGTTTTCTGAAAATAAGCAAACAAAAGCAACAAGAAAAACAAGAAAAAATTTGTAGTTGTAAACTGGGGAAAGGAGAACAACCAGATTTGTCAGGAGATGTATGATATAGGATATTAATAGTCACAAATATCAAGGTACCCAAAGTGCATTGCTGCCCTGTTAGAGTAGGGAATAGAGGTGTCAGACAATAAATGAAGTTCTGGTTCAAGATCCATTGGATCTGCAGACTCACCCATTGTATTTCTCTGATTTCTGAAGGGAAATACAAAATAGAGATACTCAGCAGTTTGGCAAAACTCTTACATTGACCTGTAGAGTAAGAGTTATGCTGGTATGAAAGGTTCAGTGGAGTCTTCTGAAATCACTCATCCTTCCAAGATAGTAAGTAAAAAATAGTATCTCATCCTAGAGTATATGGCAGATATTTCTGCCACCCTTAAATCCCTAAAAGACGTCCATATATCATTTACTTTACTTTCATATACCATCTGCTATTGCAAAACCTGGATGTATTATAGTAGATGTTCATGGACTACCACCAAGTATAAGCTTATTTGTAGCTGTTGTGCCAGATATGGCATCTTTACTAGAAGATATTTACATGATCTAAGATACATAGTATATGGCTATTGATCTGATGAATGTGTTCCTTTCCAAACCAGCAGAAAAGGGAGATCAGAGACAGTTCATATTCTCATAGAACATAAAATAGTACATATTCACAGGCTGCTACATGGCTATGTTAATTTTCCCATTCTTTGTCATTATATAGTCTAAAAGGATCTTGGCTGTTTGGACATCTTGAAGATGGTTGTGGGTACATAACTGTGGAACTCATGAGTCCTAGCAGATAGCAAACTATCCAGAGGTTATTTCCCTGTTAAAGTGATAAAACAATTTTTGAGGGTACAGCTGAGGACCCAGATTAAGGATGACACCCTTTGAGATGGGGCGATATTCTTTAAGATGTAGTACCCACTTTAAACCAATGGATATTACATGGTGATGTGTGTCCAGTAGACAGACAAATAGGTGCCAGAACAAGGGATGAGAGCAGGGTGAGCCATTCAGGAGATTTGGGTTTCTTGTGCCTGTAATTTCAGACTCTAGGCATAAATGCCTTGGTCTCCAAAGCAGAGGATGCTTCCACCGAGGGGTCCAGAAGAGCGCTGCCTGGTCATCTTGGAAATCTTTGTGGCAGTAAGCCAACAGTCACAAGAAGCAGTTTCTATACCTGCAAGGGCAATAGACCCTAATTCTCATGAAGATATAAAACTTTTACTATGTAACAAGATGAGAAAAAAGTAAGTTAACCATGGAGGTGATTTTCCAGAGTGTTTCTTAGTAGTTCCATGTCTTAGAAATTGGGCAATCATAATAACTTTAGTCCTATGAGATTATATCCTATATCCTTTTTGGGGACAGACCTTAGTTAATGACTAATTGATATGGAGGCTTGTAAAGCTAGTCACTTTTGATCTCAAGGTGGGACTAATCCTATTACATTATTTGTACTTCAGAGTTTCCCCATGCAATCAAACTAAGGCTAGTTTTCTTTTAAAAGCACATTCTTGCTTAGATTCTTTCCCTTCCCTATCTTGCTTCCCTTCACACCTCCTATCCTATAAGTATTTCCTGGGTAAATCACTAGAACAAGAATACCCACTTCAGGCTCTGCTGTTACGGAATCCTGCCAAAGACTTGGGGACATTTGATGTTTTTGTTCACCGATGTATCAAAGTTTCTGGAAAAAAAATGCCTGGCACACAATAAGCACTATATTTGCCTATATATGCGTTGAATAAAAATTTAATCTTTATCATTCTTAACATCTTGGTTTACTTGCTATTATTTATTTAGTTAGTGGTTTATTTTAGTCATCTAACAAGACTTTATCTAGGCTCTAGAGCCCATGTTCTAGGCTCTATGCCAAGTGCTAGAGATACACAAAAATGTAACTCAGTAACCCTTCCCTGAAGATGCTCTCAGCCTTGTCAAGTAGAGATGTCAACAAACCAGCTCATCTGAGTACAATATAATAAGCATCATGATACAGAGACAGTCTGGATCTCCTATTCTTTTTTTTCCCTCAACAAGAAACACAGACGCTAGCCCACAATAGCCACTCAAAAAATAAATGAATAATTTGAAGTTATTCCTTAGAGCCTTATGAAATGTGGGCCTTGGTTAGATCTTGGTAGTCACAGCCTCTGTTGCATCTCAACAACTCAGCAACTCACAATGATCAGCCCTTCATGTTGCTGTTCACGTTGGAAAAGCAATCCCATCCTACTAGCCAATTCCTGTTTCTTATACCAGACTCAGCTCTAACATCACCACCCTGGAACATTCCCTGACCCTACTCTTTCCTGAAACCAGCTTAGGTGCCTCTTCTACTGTGTCTGCCTCTTCCATTGCACTCAGCATCTTATGCCCTGGGTCCTGGTTTTCTCACCATACGTCTCTCTTTCCTGTGATTTAGTAATGATGTCAAGGACCATGTGCCCAAAACATATCAACTGATAAATTTTAACTGATTTAATTTTTTTATTGTCATTTGTTTGTTTTAAATTGTTTTTTAATGTCCAAGGGAAATTCAGCATGTGAAAAAGAAATATTTACCATGCGTTGGGTTTCCACTAATAGTCATTACTTAAATTTTTAAACGTAAAATCTATCTTTCCTTTAGCCTTTAAATTCAATTTTCAAGTCCAATATATTTGCTTATAAGTTTAGTAATTGGATATGAAAATTTAAATCACTATTATTTGTTCTATTTTTTATTTCTACTAATTTATCTGATAAATTTTACAGATTAATTTTCCCTAAGCATGAAAACATTATTTTTAAAGTTTATCAGATTTTCTTAAACATATAAAATACGAATCACAAAAAAGTTATAAACTTAACAAATTAAAATCTCCCATATTAACTAAAACATCACTAATTAAATTATCTTAACATGACAAACTATGATCATATATTGAAAACACTTCATTTTCTCAAATATTTCAAACAACCAGTAAGATAGATGTGTTACCTCGACAACAAAAATTGCTCTAACTCTTCCAAAATTCTCTTAACTTTAATAAATTGGAACTTATAAGATGAGTAGATGAGATAGTTAAGCATTTCAGTATCTCTGAAAACAATGTGTAAATTCAGTAAAGTAGATTCTCCTAAACTTTTAAACAAATATAATTGGATAAAACCTCTTGACATTTTAAATTAGAATCTTAAGACTAGTTTCTCTAGAATGTTCAGATTCTCTTAAATATTTCAAACATCTTACAAAGTATATCCAAACAACACAATGAGTGAAAAACTTTCTCTTTTCTTTTTAAATTTTACTTATTAATTTTGAGAGAGAGTGAGAAGAGAGAGAGAGAGACTGTGAGGGGAAGGGGCAGAGAGAGGGAGAGAGAGAGAATTTCAAGCAGACTCCATACTGTTAGTGCAGAGCCTGATGCAGGGCTCAAACTCAAAAACCATGAGATGATGACGTGAGCTGAAATCAAAAGTCAGATGCTTAAGCAACTGAGCCGCCTTGGTGCCTCACAAAGCTTTCAACCACAATGGTATAATCATAATTTACAAGAAGTTTTAAATACCAAATTTATTTCTCCGTCATTTACATACTTACATTTTATAACTTCTCGGGTTACAAAGTCACTTATCCAACCAACGATAATAGAATTACCACCTCCAGCCCCACTATAGCAATCAAAATGACAGATCCAAAGTTGTCATAGATTGGAGACCACAGTTGCAAAGTCAAGGGATTGGCCAAAGAGTTGTGGCTGCATAACCTGAATCACATCATGAGGAAACAATCAGACAAACTCAGATTAAGAGAAATTCCACAAAACAACAGATTGTTCTCTTCAAAAATGTCAACGTTGTTTTTAAAAAGACAGAGATACAGGAACAGAGACAGAGAAAGACTAGAAAGAAGATCAAATAGACATGACAACTAAATATAATACATGATACTGTATTGAATCCTGGATTAGGGAGGAAAAAGGCAGCATTGGGACGATTACCAAAGAGGAATATGGACAATATATTGGAATATGGACCATAGTTTGTGTTAAAATGAAATTTTTTGAGTTTGATAATCACACAGTGATTATATTAGAAAATGCCACTGTTTTCAGAAAACTCATGTTTAAGTATTTGGGGGTGAAGTGTCAGATCTTCATAACAGTTTCAGCAAAATGATAATACTAATAGTGAGAATATGGAAAGAAGAAGAATGTGTGCATAATTGTGTAGAGAAAGAGAGAAAGGAAAAATGAGACAAAAATGTTAACAATGGGTGAATTTGAGGTAAAGAGTAGGTGGAGTGCAATATTCTTGCAATTTTTTGTAGTGTTTTATAAAACAAGAAGATTAATTAGAAATTTAAATAAAAAGAGACTTCTGGGTGGCTCAGGGCATCCAACTTCAGCTCAGGTCATGATCTCACAGCTTGTGAGTTTGAGCCCTGCGTCAGGCTCTGTGCTGATATCCCGGAGCCTGGAGCCTGTTTCAGATTCTGTGTCTCCCTCTCTCTCTCTGCCCCTCCCCCACTCACATTCTGTCTCTCTCTGTTCCACAAAAATAAATAAACGTTAAAAAAATTTAATTTAAATAAAAAGATTAAAAGTAAGATTTGCATTTCTTCTATGTTGTCCAGTTTGTTGGCATATAATTTTTCATAATATTCCCTGATGATTGCCTGTATTTCTGAGGGATTGGTTGTAATAAATCCATTTTCATTCATTATTTTGTCTATTTGGGTGCTCTTTCTTTTCTTTTTGAGCAGCCTGGCTAGAGGTTTGTCAATTTTTTTTTTCAAAAAACCAACTCTTGGTTTCATTGATCTCTTCAACTGTTTTTTTTAATTCTATATTGTTTATTTCTGCCCTGACTTTTATTATTTCTCTTCTTCTGCTGGGTTTGGGGTGCTCTTGTTCCTCTCCTTCTAGTTCCTTTAGGTGTGCTGTTAGATTTTGTATTTGTGCTTTTTCTAGTTTCTTGAAATATGCCTGGAGTGCAATGTACTTTCCTCTTAGGACTGCCTTTTCTGCATCCCAAAGAGTTAGGATAGTTGTATTTTCATTTTCATTTGTTTCCATTTATTTTTTAATTTTTTCTCTAATCACCTGATTGGCCCATTCATTCTTTAGTAGGGTGTTCTTTCACCTCCATGTTTTTGGAAATACAGCATCCTTTCTTAATAAAGACCCTCAAGAAAGTCGAGATAGAAGGAACTTACTTAAACATCATTAAAGCCATCTATGAGAAGACTTCAGCTAACATCATCCTCAACGGGGAAAAACTCAGAGTTTTCCCCCTGAGATCAGGAAAATGACAGGGATGCCCACTCTCACCACTGTTGTTTAACATAGTGCTGGAATTCCTAGCATCAGCCATCAGACAACAAAAGGAAATCAAAGGCATCAGAATTGGCAAAGAGGAAGTCAAACTTTCACTTTTTGCAGACGACATGATACTCTGCATAGAAAACCCAACAGACTCCACCAGAAACTAATCCATGAGTTCAGCAAAGTTGCAGGGTACAAAATCAATGTACAGAAATAGGTTGCATTTTTATACACCTATAATGAAGCAATGTAAAGAGAAATCAAGAAATTGATCCCATTAACAATTGCACAAAAAACCGTCAAATACCTAGGAATAAACCTAACCAAGGATACAAGAGATCTGTATGAAGAAAACTATAGAAAACTTATGAAAGAAACTGAAGAAGACACAAAGAAATGGTAAAACATTCCATGCTCATGGATTGGAAGAATAAATATTGTTAAAATGTCATCACTACCTAAAGCAGTCTACACATTCAATGCAATTCCAATCAAAATTGCACAAGAATTCCTCCCAAAGCTAGAATAAAATATCCTAAAATTTGTGTGGAATCACTGAAGACCCCAAATAGCCAAAGTAATACTGAAGAAGAAAACCAAAATGGGAGGCATCACCATCCCAGACTTTAGCCTCTATTACAAAGCTGTCATCATTAAGACTGTATGGTATTGGCACAAAAACAGACACATAGGCCAATGGAACAGAATAGAGAACTTGGTATTGGACCCACAAATGTACGGCCAATAAATCTTTGACAAAACGGGAAAGAGTATTCAATGGAAAAAGACAGCCTCTTTAACAGATGGTGCTGGGAGAACTGGACAGCAACATGCAGAAGAATTAAACGGATCACTTTCTCACACCATACACAAAAATAAACTCAAAATGGATAAAGGACCTGAACATGAGACATGAAACCATCAAAACCCTAGCAGAGAAAGCAGGAAACAACCTCCTTGACCTCAACCGCAGCAATTTCTTGCTTGACACATCCCCAAAGGCAAGAGAATCAAGAGCAAAAATAAACTATTGGGACCTCATCAAGATAAAAACTTTTGCACAGCAAGATAAACAATCAATAAAACTAATAGGCAATCGATGGAATGGGAAAAGATAGTTGCAAATGACATATTAGATAAAGGGTTAGTATCTAAAATCTATAAGGAACTCACCAAACTCTACACCCAAAACGCAAATAATCCAGTGAATAAATGGGCAGAAGACATGAACAGACACTTCTCCAAAGAGGACATCCAGATGGCCAACAGACACATGAAATGATGCTCAGCATCCCTCCTTATCAGGGTAATACAAACCGAAACCACACTGAAATACCACCTCAAACCAGTCAGAGTGGCTAAAATGAGCAAATCAGAGAACACGAGATGCTGGCGAGGATGTGGAGAAACGGGCACCCTCTTGCACTGTTGGTGGGAATGTAAACTGGTACAGCCCCTCTGGAAAACAGTGTGGACGTTCCTCAGGAAATTAACAATAGAACTCCCCTATGACCCAGCAATAGCACTGCTAGGAATTTACCCAAGGGATATAGGAGTGCTGATGCATAAGAGTACATGTATCCCAATGTTCATAGCAGCACTCTCCACAATAGCTAAAACATGGAAAGAGCCTAAGTGTCCATCAATGGATGAATGGATCAAGAAGATGTGGTTTATCTATACAAAGGAATACTACATGGCAATGAGAAAGAATGAAATCTGGCCATGTGTAGCAACATGGATGGACCTTGAGGGTGTTATGCTGAGTGAAGTAAGTCAGGCAGAGAAGGACAAATATCATATATTTGCACATATAGGAGGATTAGGAGGAACTTAACTGAGGACCATGGGGGAGAAGAAGGGGGGAAATGGTGGGGGAAATGGAGAGAGGCAAACCATGAGAGACTCTTGAATGCTGAGAACAAACTGATGGCTGAAGGGGCGGTGGGAGAGGAGAAGAGGGGTGATGGGCAAGGAGGAAAGCACCTGTTGGGATGAGCACTGGGTGTTATATGAAATCCAACTTGACAATAAACTATTAAAGAAAAAAAATAAAATAAAAGTAAGATTTGCAATGAGTTCATATGAACTTGAATGTATCTTTAAAGAAAATCAAACTTTAGCGATAGACTCTCAGTATGATAGAAAACCACTGGCAAATTTAAACAAACAAACAAAATTCATCTGCTGACAGGGTACTGGATTCCTTGAAGCTCAAGGAAGGTTATGAAACTAATTTCTGAGGCTATGCTTCCAGAAGAGTCCCTAAAATTATATTTCTTTCCAAGAATGAATGACAACATTGCCTCTATTGTTCCACAGGGCGGCAGGCAATGGACCCTGACAATGCCATTGGCAGAGTGGCTACTGGTCAATCAGAAGCTGGATGCTCCCATCATAGCTATTCCGCTGGCCACCAGACTGGATGCTCCACTGTCTCTGTTCCTTACATCAATCGCCTGTCATTCAAAGCATCAGGCATTTGTTTCTGATTAGTTGAGTCTAAGGCATAAGTCAACACACTAGCTACAAAGAAAAGTTAACAGTCTGTCCTTGAACTCTTGTGACAGCAGACAGGCTATGCCCGATATCATCAAGTGTCCTAGTGATGGGCTTCCCCAATCAGAGGAAGCAGGTTCCTATGATGAGGAAAGAAAAGGAAGAGGACACTGGTCCATGGCACACAGTGCGACCCTCTTAGATTCTGCCTGTTATGTCAAAGGGGCTCCAAGCCCAAGTCTTCTGGCTGGGATCTCCTTTTGCAACCCCCTTTCTTAAGGTAACTTCTTTCAACTCATCACTGATGTGAGTAGACAGAAGCCCGCTTACCTCATCCCTACCTCTTTAAACAAAATATTTGGTTGTCTAATTATTTTATAGAATTCTGTGACCCTCCACCCCCTTTCACCATCCCAATCAGGATGGTGACTAATGTCTTCTGGTTATGAATTGCAACGGTGTGGTATCCAGCCTCTTTCTAGCTTTTGTATTGATGTTCCCAATCACCATTACGTGATGGTATGTTGTTAGATCTCGCCTGGGGCCAGGAAGACAGTAAGCTTGTAGCAGAATTCCCAAGGCTTTTCTTTCCAGGAAGCAACTTTATGCTCTCCGGCACCGCTCAATTGAGTTCATATCCAAACTGAACCCCCAATGCCTCGTGGCATAGTTTTCTATTTTTTACTTTTTTGTCTCCCATATATGGTAACACACAAACATGTAGTCTAATAAGTGGTCTCATGTTACAAGGCCGTGAGGGGTGTTGTCATGTATGTGAATAGCCAGGTTGCCCTGAGGGTTGTTTTTTTCTTTCCTTAGGGAGGGGCACAAGGCACTTGGGCACAAGCATTAATAAGTGACCACATGAAGAAATGAATAAAGAGCAAGTGGATGAGTAACCTGATGGGTACTGTGAAAAATTATCTCTCTGGCTAGTAATGACATATAGAACACAGATTCTGACTCAAAAATTACAACAGCATAGAAGCAAATTCAGTTCGTTCCTTGGAAAATCATAGTCAAACCTGGTATTTGATTTCCTAAGGCTGCTAGGTCCACAGGAGAGTGGAGAGGGAGAGCGGACACCCCTCCATTTCTGGCTATGTCGGGGCGGGGAGGGCAGGAGTCTCCTCTCTGCCCTGGAGGATGGCAGGTCCACCTGAAGATCTTCCTCTTCCAGCAGCACTTCCCATTGCTGCCACCTTAGAAGAGATAACAAGTGACCACCCTCAACCTGAGTTCTGACACAGCAGCCAGACACTGAGCTAGAACAGTCTGGTTCATTCACAAATCCGGATTTCTTTAAGTGAGATAGGAAGGACCCAAAGGGTTAATAGTGTTCAGAATTCACACAAAGAAGCTAGTCCCAGAGCAAGACCTTCCACCTTTCCTGACTCTCTCTCTCTCTCTCTTTTTTTTTTTTTTTTTTGGCCTTCCTTCTATGAGCAGGGACCTTAAAACCTAAAGACTGAAAAGCTCATTATCACAGGACAGAAATGTAAGTAAATAAGGCAGTACAATAATGCATTCTACAGCAAAAGGCAGAACAGAGGGAAGGAATCTTTCCCGCAAAGGATTGGGCTGGATCTGGGCCGTTTTCCTGCTGCAACAAAGAAAAGGCTTTTGTCGATTTCCAGACATGTAAATTAAAAAGGATACTTCCAGACAGAAATGGAAGAGGGGGAAAGAGTTTCTTCTCCATTGACCCTCAACTGGCATTCCAAAACTGGCTTTAAGGCTAAGAAGCTCTAATCCCTCAGCCAAACAGAGGGAGCTAAAAAGATTGGATTTGAAAAGGCCACAGGAAATGAGATTGGCAATCGCTCTCGACACAGCGCTAGTCACACGGTTTGGGAAGGTTAAAACGAGATGAAAAGGAAGAGTCGAAAAATTATCTGCGGCATGTGTACAAAATATGACGCTGGAAAGAGCGGAACTGGCTCCTTAATTTCTCTCCCTCTCTGCGGATGCTTGAAGTGCTAAATCCAGGGTTCCAGGGGCTCAAGTTGATGTGAATGGAAATGCAATGCTTCTGTTTGTGACTCTCTCGTCTAAATTGTATTAGCGTAAGTGACAGGGACTCTGCTCACGATTTGATTCGCAGGAGCCGACTGTTTCTGATGTTTTACTAACAATTCGGGTAAATATGCCGAAACCAATATGTTCAGCCAGGTGCTGGGCAAATTTAGCCCAGCGTGGAACAAGGCCTGCACAAATCTGTATCCCCAGATGGGAGATGCGCAGTTACAAATTAGTGCAATTCAAACAGAAGAGGTTTGACCAAGGGAAAGCTTCGAGAGATCAAAGGGAAAGCAGAGGGGAAATTGGATACAGTTGCATGCCGGTTCATTAGAAGGCAAAGGGTACTTAATTATTTTATTCCACTTTTTTTCTTCTTCTTCTTGAAGAATTGGGTTAATGCGTTCACTATTCTAGTTTGGACCTACATTTTCCTATCTTATAAGAAAGGTCTGTGTCACAGTGATATGTTAAATATGAAGGCATTTTCCTGCATCGTTATCAATCTGAGACCAGGTGTGGAATTTCAAGCACATTCGAAATGGGAACTCCATTTTTAAAAAGACTGTATTTACACATGAGTGTCTTCAGAGATAATTTATGCAGGGTGCCATAATTTCTCTGCTTTCCCACCTATTTATTATTTCCCCCTCAACCAATAAATTGTCTTAAAATTGTAATTAACCGACATAATAGCTTTTTAGTTATATCGTATTATATCATTTTATATCTCCGTGGGCACGTAAAATCACAATGATTTAGTTGTTTACCTCCAAGGTTGGGGGTCTCACAAATAGAATAATAATTATATCTTAAAAGAATTGGAATCATACACCCTGCCCATGGTGAGTTGTTGGTTATAATCAGAGTATAAAAGATAAAGGCAAGAATGCCAGAGGGTATGTTAACATTATTTACAGTGTCCCTAGAATTCAATCTGTAACCAAACAGCGTGGCACGGAACTCCTTCGAAGGTTGTGGAAGGGAGGGGAGGGCAGGAGACAAGAACTGCGTGACACATGAGCTGACTAAAAGTGTTCTTAGACCCCAGCTGGCTGTCCTACCATCTAACTCAATTCTTACCCAATCTACCCGGAGATAGCATCAGATTCTGCAGGGTGAAGGCTCACTTCCACAAGGCTGTCCCCATTTTAGATGTCAGGCACAAGTCTAGGTTGACATCTGCATTCTGGCCGATCAGCTATAATCAAAGGTCTGCATGACCCCTCCTTAGGTTTGATTAATTTGCTAGAACAGCTCACGGAACTGAGGAAACACATTTGCTCAGATTACTATTTTATTAGAAAGGATGTTAAAGGGTATGAATCAACAGCAGATAAAGAAAAACACAAGGCAAAACCCCAAGCAAAGGAGCTTCTGTCCTCCTGAAATTTGGGGTCTGGCGTTGTGGCTCAGGGAAATGTTCTGGTGTCCCAGCCCAGAAGCTCTCCTAACTCCAACTTTTTGGGTTTTTATAGAGGCTTCATTACACAGGCATGACTGATTAAATCGTTGGCCGTTGGTGATTGAACTCAACAGCTCCTCTCCCCTCCCTAGAAGTCAATGGAGTAGGGCTGAAAGTTTCAATTCTTATTAACATGGTTGGCACCACTGACAACCAGCCCCCCATCCTTAGGTGCTTTCCAAGAGTCACTCTGTTGACATAACAAAAGATGTCTTTGTAGCTTTTAAGGGTTTTAGGAGCTGTGGGCCAGAAACTGGGACACAGACGAAATATATGTACATACTGTGTATATATATATATATATATATATATATATATATATATAATTATTATTATAAAGCATTATATTACAGGAAGAAACACCATGAGGGAAGAGAAGGGAGGCTAGAGATGGGGTCAGAGAGGCAAGAATGAGGTTACATCCACCTTGTAGGAAGAGTACGGAGCCTGGATCTTACTTTAACACCATTAGATTGCCTGCATGGGCACATGTGTGCGTGTGTGTGTGTGTGTGTGTGTGTGTGTGTGACTCTGAGTCAGCATTGACTTATTGAAAGCTACCACATGTTAGACTCTTTTCCAGACGCTTCATACAGAGCAGGAGCATGGCCTCTGCTCTTTGAAGCTCATAGTCTCAGAGGAGGAAACAATGCAGAAATAAACAAGATGATATTGTGGGTCTTAAGCAGAATTAAAGCAGATGGATACGATAGACAGTGATTTGGGGCTACTTTTTAGACTGAGTAGTCAAATAAGTGTCTCTAAAAACGGTGATGTTTCAACTGAAACAATAGTAACAACTAACATTTGCATATTGTTTAAATATACAAGTCTCTACTAAGTACTTACACATTTTAAGGTTGTTAAGATAGGCTGTATTGTTATCACATCTCTTCATAAATAAACTGATGCAAAGACCTTTTGGGCAACTTGCTAATGCACCTCTGCTAAGAAGCGATGAAGTCTCACCGCGAATCCTTCACTGTTTGTCAGTTCGGTCTCCCAGTGACATTATCTGAATGACAAGAGGTGTGAACTTTGAGAAGGAGCCTCTCCTGTGAGACACTGCAGGGAAGAGCTTTCCAGGCAGAGGGAACAGAGAGAACAGGAAGAAGGAAAAGTGGCCTGGGGCTCCTGGGTGACTTAGTCGGTTAAGCATCCGACTTTCGCTTGGGTCATGATCTAGCGGTTAGTGGGTTCGAGCCCCACGTCGGGCTCTGTGCTGACTGCCAGCTCAGAGCCTGGAGCCTGTTTCAGTCTGTGACTCCCTCTCTCTCTGACTCTCCCTTGCTCACGCTGTGTCTCTCTCTCTCTCCTAGAAATAAATAAAAATATTTTTAAAAAATTTAAAAAATTAAAAAAAATTTAAAAAAATTTAAAAAAAAGAAGGAAAAGTGGCCTGGAGCATCGCAAGCAAGGGAAGAAGGGACAGGAGAAAGGCCAGAGCTGAGCAGAGGCCAGAACACACAGAGCTTTGGGAACCAGGATAACGGCTCTGTTTCAGATGTGATGGGAAATGTGGGCAGCTGGATGAAGAACGGAGTGGAGAGTGCTCTGGACTGAATGTTCGCATTCCCTCAAAACTCATATGTCAAGACCCTAATCCCTAATGTGATATATTAAGAGGTGGGGCCCCTGGGAGGTGATTAGGTCATGAGGATGGAGCCCTGTGAATGGGATTAGCATTCTTTTTCTTTTTTTTTTAAACTACACCATGTGGTGTTCGGAGTTCAGTTCTTTAATTTTTTTTAATTGTTTATTTCTATGAGAGAGAGAGACAGCATGAGCAGGAGAAGGTCAGAGAGAGAGGGAGTCACAGACTGAAACAGACTCCAGGCTCTGAGCTGGCAGTCAGCACAGAGCCCGACGCGGGGCTTGAACCCGCGAACCACGAGATCATGACCTAAGCGAAAGCCGGACGCTTAGCCAACTAAGCCACCCAGGCGCCCATGGGATTAGCATTCTTATACAGAGACCCCAGAGAACTCCATGCTGCTTCTGCCACGTGAGAACACAGGGAGAAGAGGGTCATCTAAAACCAGGAAGTGAGATCTCACCAGACCCTGCATCCAGGTGAGACCCTGCAGCCTGATCTGAGACTTTGTAGCCTCCAGAACTGTGAAAATGTAAACCACCCAGTCCCTGGTATTATGTCATAGCAACCTGAATGGGCCAAGATAGGGGGAGGAGGGAGAGTGTCAGCAGAGAAGCCAGTTTGAAGGCAATGGCAGAAGACACTGTGAGAGCTCGGCTGGCTTTCACTAGCAGGACCATAACTGATAGAAAAAGAGGTGGTGAGGGGATAACGTGGAGGTAGAGTTGACAAGGTGTGCGGTTGGCATGAAGGTAGGGAACTTTGGAGAGAAAAGAAATAAGAATGAGTACTACGTTTTCAGCATGAGTAACTGGGTGAATGAGTGGCAGTTCCCTTTGCTGAGACTAGGTAGGTAGAGAAAGTGATGGGGTGGGGGAGAAATATTGTGATAATGGGGTGCCTGGGTGGCTCAGTTGGTGAAACATCCAACTCTTCATTTCAGCTCAGGTCGTGTTCTCACAATTTGTGAGTTCAAGCCCCAGATCGGGCTCTATCCTGACAGCATGGAGCCTGCTTCAAGTACTCTCCTTCCCTTTCTCTGCCCCTCCTCCACTAGCGTTCACACTCTCTCGCTCTCTCTCTCAAAATAAATAAATAAACTTAAAAAGTTGTCATGATAAGGAATGTGGAAATGTAGCAGGGTGACCTAAGTGACCACATGGCATGGGAGTCAGGGAAGATGACTTAAGGAAGAAACTAAAGGTCATTTAGAAAAGGTTATTCCTTCTGTTTGGATGTCTCTTTCATGGCATCTCTAGCCAAACCTATTCATTCTTCACCATCCAGTTAGTTTAGTCCTCCCTTCTGCTGTGAAACTTCCCTGGAAGCCAAGTGCTGTCAGAGAACAACTTTGTACCAGGTGCTATGCTGAGGGTACAAAGACAGTAGCACATTGGTCCACCCTCTAGGAGGTTACTGTCTAGAAAGAGGAAAGAGACATGTTGCAAATACAATACCTTCTCGGATAGACGTGTGCACAGCTTTACAGTGTGTGCTAGTTGCCTGGAGATACCATAAGAAAATACCACAGACTGGGGGGCTTAGACAACAGGAATTTATTTCTCATAGTTGGAGGCTGGAAGTCCAAGATCAAAGACTTTGGTAGGGTATGTTTCTGGTAACAGTGCTCTTCCTGACTGGTAGACAGACAATCTCTTTTTCATGGTGCTCTTACATGTCCTTTCCTTGGTACTTATGGGTGAAGAAAAAGAAAAAAGAAGCTCTCTGGTATCTCTTATAAAGACATTCATTTCAACTTGAGGAGCTCACTCTCATGACCTTATTGAAATCTAATTACCTCTCAAAGGCCCTATTTCCAAATCACATTGGTAGTAAGACTTCACCATACAAATCTTGGGGAGATTCAGTTCATTCTCTGGCACAATGAAAGTACAGGCAGGTCTAGGAAACTCTTCAAAAGGGATTGATGCTCCAGTTTTCTTGTAAGATAAGAACACATCTTCCAGGAGCACCTAGGTGGCTCACTCGGTTAAGCATCCCACTCTTAATGACTTAATTTCAACTCAAGTCATGATTCCACGGTTGTAGGATGGAGCCCTCTGTCAGGCTCTGTACTAGGCATGGAGCCTGCTTAAGATTCTCTCTCCCTCTCCCTCTGCCTCTCCTCAACTTTCACACATGCATGCTTTCACTCTCTTTATATCAAAAAACAAACAGACAAACAAACAAACAGTCTTCCAGGAAGATGACTGTCACCTGACAGAAAAAGGCACCAATACACCAATGGCACCTTGGAAAATCACCTATATCTGAACCTCAGATTGAGGGGGTGGGGGGAATTGAGAATAGGTTGGCAATGCAACAGTGACTGGTGAAATATTAGCTTGGAGAGGTGTCCCTGGAACAGATCAGGAGTGTATGTTGTGGTAGACACTGCCTGTGGCTTATTCAAGTGTCTTAGTTCAGGCTGCTATATAACAAAATGCCATAGACTGGGTGGCTTACAAATAACAGAATTTATTTCTTATAGTTGTGGAAGCTGGAAGTCCAATATCAGGGTGCCAGCATGGTTGAATTCTGGTAGGAACCCTATTCTGGGTCACAGACTGCCAACTTCTTATAGTGTCCTCAGATACAGAATTGTGGAATGGGCAAGGAGGTTCTCTGGGGCCTTTTCTATTACAGAATTAATCCCATTTTATGAAGCTTCTGCCCTCATCAACTAATCACCTCTCAAAAGTCCCACCTCCAAATACCATCACATTTAGGATAAGATTTCAATGTATAAATTTTGAAGGGCACAATATTCAGTCAATATTCAATAGCACCAACATCATTTGCTAGTTCTTCTCTGCTGACAGAACTTCAATTCAAGTAACATAGAGAGGTCTCTTTGTCTCCTGAAAGTCAATCCCCTCTCCAGCCCAGAGAATAAATTATGACTGGCCTAAAGTAATCCTTCTCCTTCTCCAGTGGTTGGTTAAGGAGTAAACATGGGATTCAGTTCTGGCCAATAAGATGTAAAGAGAAATTTTTTGCCCTTCCTCCTTTTTCCTGACTTGAACATGGATGTGGTGTCTGGAGCTGCAGTAGACATCAAGGTTAATGGTGATGAATGCCTGAAATGGGAGATAGCAAGAAGGGAAGAGGAAAGTTAGATGTTAAAGAGAGAAAATTGACTGGCCTGGACCACCAGTGAGATGTGAGGGACGGGGGCCAGGGAAGACCAGGATAGCACCTAGATTTCTAGCATGGATGAATGGAGAACCATCATAACATTCCCTGAGGGAACACAGGAAAAAGGGCAGATTAGAGAGGAGGAGGAGAAAATATTTCATTTCTCAGAAAATTGAATTTATAGTGTAACCAGAATTAATTAAGCCTCATTGTATCTAAAATGTGCCTCAATCACGGAAATAATCACCGTTTATTTATTTGTCTGAATGTACAGCCAAACCTTGAGCACGTTGAGGACAGAAAATGAAAATGATAATAAAAGCAAACATTTATCAAGGCACCTGGGTGGCTTAGCCAAGTAAGCATCTGCCTCTTAATTTCAGCTCAGGTCGTGAGCCCTGAGTTCATCTCTGTGCTGAGCATGGAGCCTGCTTGGGATTCTCTCTCTCCCTTGCTCTCTGACCCTCCCCTGCTCTCTCTCTCGCTGTCTGTCTCTCTCAAAAACAAAACAAAACAAAATTTATCTATTTTTAAAATATATGCCAGACCATTTTAAGCACTTTGTTAAGGTAAGGAAACTAAGGGATTCAGGGAGAAAACTACCCCAAGATCAGAGAGCTCAGAGACAGGGTTTCTTCTGAGGTTCTGGATTCAAGCCCATGCCATTAAGTTCTAGAATCTGGGGGTCTACCCACAGTGCTCTAGTGCCTCTCAGAGACAGTTTCCATCTTGATGCCTCCCACAGTACTAAAAACCAAGACTGGTGTTCAAAAACATGTGCACAATGAATGAATGAATGAGTGGATGAATACACAACTGTGTCTCATAATACTTCAAAGACACTTCTTTAATTTGTCTAAAAAATATTAATGAAAAACTGCTTATTAAAAGATATTCATAGAAACCTACAGCAAACATGAAGTAGGCATGTTTGTATGCACCTTAATTCCCAAACTCTTAATCCCCAGAATATGTTATATTACAGTATATAGCAAGAGGGAATTAAGGTTGTTATTCAGGTGAACTTCACATAAAAAGATCATCCTGAATTCTTTAGGCCCAGTGTAACCACACAGGTCTTTAAATGTGGAAGAAGGAGGCAAAGAGTCAGAGTGATACAATGTGAGAAAAACTTGAGTGGTCACTGCTGGCTTTGAAGATGGAGGATGGGGATCAAGAGCCAAGGAGTAAGAGCCACCACTAGAAGCTGGAAAAAGTAAGAAAATATATTCTCACTTAGAGTAACCACAAGGAACTTAACCCTGCCAATGCCTTGATTATGGCCCATTGAGACCCATTTTAGATTTCGAATCTCCATAGCTATAAAATAATAAATGTATGTTGTTTTAAACCACTAAATGTATTGTAAATTGTTACGTTAACAATAAGAAGCTAACTTAAATTTTGTATTTGGAAGTGGGGTGCTGTTAAAACAAATACCTAAAAATATGAGTGGCTTTAGAATTATGCAATGAGCAGATAGTAGAAACTTTTTGAGGAACATAATAGAAAAAACCTGCATGGCTTTGGAAAGAATTAGAAGAAATATTGATGTTAATTACTCTGTTAGTGAGAACTTGAAAGGAAGTAAGAATTGTGAAAGATAAAGCTTATATTGTATTAGAGAACATCTAAATCATCAAGAACAGGCTGTTGGTAGAAACATGACGTTAGAGGTACTGCCAGTGAATGATGGATAGAAATGAGGAATCCGTTATTGGAAGCCAGAGGAAAAGAGACTGTTTACAAAGTGGCAGAAAATGTAGTTGGCTTGTGTCCTTCAGTTACGTGTAAGAAAAACTCACAAACAATGAACGTGGATATCTAGCTGAGAAGATTTAAGGTCTGGTTTCTTCTTGGTTCTATAATAAAATGGTAAGAGATAGGTTAAAGAACTGGTAAGCAAAATGGAATCAGGACCTGATGATTTTGGAAATGTTCGGCTGTTCTGGATTGCAGAAAATGCTAAAATTGGGACATTTGCTTCCAGGAAAAGGTGAGAGTGGGCAGCCTTTTGAAATGCTTTGGAAGGATCAAAGGCTCAGACCATTCAGTCCCACGGGTGGTCAGAGACTGGTGTGCTTGAGGAAACTCCAGCCTCACAGAGAAGTCACAAGTAGGCATTTCAGTAAAGAATTCTGGCAAGCCCAGACTTCAAACATCCCATCCCATGTGCCAAATATGTAAATTAAAAAGCTTCCAGGTGATGCAAGATGCCAGCAGATTTAGCCAATGCCAAGCCAATTTAGACCTCAGATATCACAGAGCAGAGCAAAGGCATCCCCACTTTGCCTGTCTGAATTTTTGACTCGCTGAATTCAGAAACATAATAAAATGCTTACTGCATCAGCTAAGTTTGGGAGTCATTTTTTGTGTAGCAATAAGTAACCAGAACAGCCATTCTTTACAAGTGAGAGAATAACGGACACAGGAAAATCCGAAAGACTAAACACATGAATTATTATAACTAACATGGAATTTCAGCAAATGGAATATCAAAACGAAAAACTTTAAATAGCTCCTATATGTCAACAACAGTTTGAAATTATAATTTTGAAAACTCAATCATTTATACATGTATACAGGAATAAGCCTAACAAGAAATATGTGAAGCTATTAGAGGAAAATAATAAAGCTTTATTGAAAGATATAAAATGAGAACTAAATAGGTGGAAGAAAATCTGTTCATGGATTATATTACATGATATCATAAAGACACCACTTTTGTCTATAGTGTCAGTGTAAAAATCCAAAAACATTTAATTATCTTTTTTAAGAACATGAAAATTTATTTCTAAAAGTTTGATGGTAATACATAGGGCCAAGTAAACCTTTTCCTGAAAAACAAAGTAGGTAAATTTACCCTGTCAAATAGCAATACTTACTCCAAAGTTATATTTATTAAGTCAGTATGGTATTAAGGATATACAAATTCTACTGGGATAGAACAGAAAACATGGAACAGAATAGAGAACCCAAGGACACGTAGACACCAGTATATGACAGATGGGTATTAAAGATCAGTAGAGAAAAGCTGGGCAGCTCAGTAAGCGGTACTGATACAATTAGTTTTTCACATTGAACAACTAAATTTGGCCCTCTACCTCATACCATACATAAATCTATCCCAACAAGGACTTAAATAAAGGACTTACATATTAAAAGCTTAACTATAGGGGTACCTGGATGGCTCGGTTGGTTGAGGACCCAATGTCGGCTCGGGTCATAATCTCGCCAGTTGTGAGTTGAAGCCCCGCATCAGACTCACCGCTATCAGCACAGAGCCTGCTTCTGATCCTCTCTCTCCCTCTCTCTCTCTGCCCCTTTCTCATGCCCTTGGGCTCTCTCTCTCTCAAAAATAAATAAATCATTTTTAAAAAGCATATGTATAAATTTTTAAAAAGACATGATAAGAATATTTTTTACCTTGGGGTAGAAGTTTCTTTTTATTTTAAATATTTTAACGTTCATTTATTTTTAAGAGAGAGAGAGAGAGAGAAAGACAGAGTGCAAGTGGGGGAGGGAACCAGAGAGAGGGAGACACAGAATTTGAAGCAGGCTCCAGGCTCTGAGCTGTCAGCACAGAGCCTGACATGGGGTTCAAACTCATGAGTTGTGAAATCACCACCTGAGTAGGACGCTTAACCAACTGAGCTACCCAGGTGCCCTGAAAAAAGTTTCTTAAACAAGAAAAATATGAAATAAAAATTACAAATTCTAATAAAAAGACTACTAAATTCAAATACATTAAAATCAAGAAATTCTGTTTGTCAATAGCAATGTAGACAATAAAAAGACATGAATGACAAGCTCCTGGGTGGTGCAGTTGGTTAAGTGACCAACTCTTGATCTCGGCTCATGTCATGACCTCACAGGTTCAAGTCCCACATCAGGCTCTGTGCTGATGGAGTGGAGCCTGCTTGGGATTCTGTTTCTCCTTCTCTCTGCCCCTATTCCACTTGTGCTCTCTTTCTCAAAATAAATAAATAAACATGAAAAAATTAAAAAAACACAAGTGAAAAAAATTCATAGCACTTAATTGACAATGAATTAATATATAGAATACATAAAGACATACAGAAAGCACCAATAATCCAACAGAAAAAAAAATGAACAAAATATGTGAACAAGCATTTTACAGGAGAAGAAACATAAATTGTCAGTAAAGATGAAAACATACTTGGCCTCATTAAAAAATCAGGGAAATGCAGGCTATGTACACTCACTCTCTCTCCAGATACCTGAACAGAATTTGAGCAATGCCTAACTGTCCAAGGTACAAATAGCCAGTCCACTTCCTGGAAGGTAGGTCTAACTCCATGGTATAATTTGTGCTCCAGAGAGTCCCCCTGAGATCTCCTTTAAGCTGGTCTCCAGCTGAGAGTCTTTCTTGCTTAGCTTTTCCCCTTGTCCCATACTGATTCCTTTATTTATCTTCTAAGAAGACTTCCCCAAAAAATTACTCAAAAAAGGGACCCACATCTCAGATTGTATTTCTAGGGAGCCCTGGCTTAGAAAAAAAAAAATAATAAAATTTATCAGCAATAGCAGCGGAAAGGGAAGTAATTAAAAATGTTATCCAGAGGCGCCTGGGTGACTCAGTCGGTTAAGCATCCGACTTTCGCTTAGGTCATGATCTCGCGGTTCGTGGGTTCGAGCCCCGCGTCGGGCTCTGTGCTGACTGCCAGCTCGGAGCCTGGAGCCTGTTTCAGTCTGTGACTCCCTTTCTCTCTGATCCTCCCCTGCTCATGCTGTCTCTCTCTCTCTCTCTCAAAAATAAATAAAATATTTTTAAAAATGTTATCCAAAAGAAGACAAGAAAGGAAGGACCATAAACAAAGTGGGACAAAAAAACACAAGTAATGAGATAGTAGATTTAAATCCAAATATATCATTAGTTACATGACGTATCCAGGAATTAAGTATTCTAGTTAAAAAACAAAGACTGTACTTAAAAAAAAAACTAACCCTATACTACTTTCCAGAGATATTTCTTAAATATAATGCAAAAAGATAAAAGTAAAACAATGTAAACTGTGTATCATGCAACATACAGGAAACAAAGCAGACTTTAAAGGATGGAGTATTACTAGTTACAGAAAGGGATATATAGTAATGATAAAAGAGTCAAACCACTAGACACTAGAGAAATATTTTTAGACCTAAGATTATATGCACAAAATAACATAGCTTCACAATATACAAAGCAAACAAAAACAAAAACAAGAACCAAAAAAAAAAAAAAAAAAACCACACAAAAGTTTCAAAGTGGAAATATACAGAACCACAATCACAGTGGGAGATTTTCACATATTTCTCTCAGTAATTGATAGAACAGGCCATCAAAAAAAATCCTTAAGGAAAACATAAGATTTGAACATATATGTAATACTGAACCTAACTAACTTACATAAATTAATGAATACAAGAGTAGGAAATATGGGGGTTTTTTTGTGATTCCTATATAAGAGCTGCCAAAATTGACTGTGTGCTATACCATAAAGTAAGTCTCAACAAATTTAAAATGATTAAACTACCGTATATCCTTTGACTATAGTGAAATTAAACAAGAAGAGAACAAAAGCTAACTGGAAAATCCCCTATTATTTTGAACTTAAACTTTACACTCTCAAATAACTCATGAGTCAATGAATAAATCAAAATAGATATTAAAAAATAATTTAAATTAGGATGCCTGGGTAGCTCAGATGGTTAAGCATTCAACTCTTGATTTTGGCTCAGAATGTGATCTCACTGTTAGTGGCGTTGAGTCCCACGTCAGGTCTGCTTGGGATTCTCTCTCTCCTCTCTTTCTGCCTCTCCATACCACTCATGCTCTCTCTCTTTCTCTGAAGATAAATAAATATTTTTAAATAAATAAATGAATAAATAATTTAAACCAAATGATGATAAAAATGCAAGATATTAAAACTTATGGTATGTGGCTATAATGATGCAAATAGTAAAATGTATGGCTTCAATTAAATATATCAGGTGGAAGAATGGCTAGAGGTCAGTGATATAAGATGATAGCAAGGAGGACATGTCAAGAAGGCAATAATGAGGGGCACCTGGGTGGCTCAGTCAGTTGAGCGTCCCGACTTCGGTTCAGGTCATGATCTCACTGATCGTGGGTTCAAGCCCCACATCAGGCTCTGTGCTGACAGCTAGCTCAGAGCCTGGAGGCTGCTTCAGATTCTGTATCTCCCTCTCTCTCTGACCCTCCCCTGCTCACGCTGTCTCTCTCTCTCTCTCTCTCTCTGAAATGAATAAAAACATTAAAAAATTTAAAAAAAAAAGAAGGAAATAATGAAAAAAGATTTTGGTTAATTCTTTGCAAAGCATCAAGAAAAATGCTAATTTGCATAAAAGTAATATAAATAAAAAACATAAATGATCTTATGAGCACTAAAGCTAACAAAATATTATGATAAATTTGCTTCCATAAATTAGAAAACTTAAGTGATTTATTAAAAAGCAACTTATCAAAACTGACACAAGAAGAAATAATCTATTTCTATGTATACCAAAAATATTAAAGTAATTAAATGTTTTCATAAAGAAATTCAAAACCAAGGTAACTTCACTGGTGAGTTCTTTCAAACATTAAAGAAAATAATAACATCAAAAGTATACAAATTCTTCCAGAGTATAGACAAAGATAGTACATCAAAGAAGGTACATTTCCCAAGCCATTGTGTAAGGCCAGTACATGTTTGATACCAAAGCGTGACAAAGACATTGTAAGAAAATAATTAGAGACCAATATCTAACATGAACATTAATTTTTAAAATATCAAACAAAATACTAATAATACAAATCCAGCCACACATTAAAAGGATAATTAATACATTATAACCCCATCACGTTTATTTTAGGAATATAAAATTGAGAGTCAAACATCAATGAATGTAATCTATCATATTTAATAGAATAACACAAGAAAATTATATGAACATGTTAATTACGCAAAAATTTGATAAAATTCACCATTAAAATCTTTCAGCAAACTGGGACTAGCAGGGAATGTATTATATTTGGTTAAGAGCATTTTCCAAAAAAATACTACAAAAAACATCTTACTTAAGGGTAATATATTCAATGTAATAACGCAAAATAAAGAAATAAAATAGATAGTGTTTAGAAAGGAAGCAAGAGTGTCATTATCTCCAGATAACATTATTGTGTGTACAGAAAATCTAAAATAATAAAGATATTAGAATTTATAAGCAAACCTAGCAGGGTCACTGGATAATTACTTAATATAAAAATTTACTCTTATTTCTATATACTGACAACAAACTACTAAGAAACTAAATTTAAAAAGCTACTTCTTACATTAGGATCAAAAACATCAAATAATTAAGAATAAAAGAAACAGAAACAAAGAAGTTGTGAGAAAGAGACTTGCAATACCTTTACAGAGAAATCTATTGAGAAAAGCTTTTTTAAAACCTAAAATATAGAGGAATATATCATGTTCACAGATTGAAAAAACGCTGTAATGATTAACTCTCCTCAAGTTAATCACTGTAATTTAAATCAATATCCAGGAAGATTGCTATAAAAATTGACAAGCTGGTTTAAATATTTTTAATGGAAACATAGGGTCAAGAAAAGTCAAGACAATCTTAAAGAAGAACAAAGCTGGAGGATTTATGGTGTCAGATATCAAGATGTAATATGATGCTACACTAATTAAGAGAGCATAGTATTGACTTAAAGACAGACAAATAGGCCAGTGAAATGGGATGGAGAGTCCAGGAATGGGCAACACATATGGACGCTTGACATGAGAATGGCAAGGCAGTGCAGTAGAGAAAAGATGGTTTTTCAATACATGGTATTGTGTCACTTAGATATCCATGTGAATCTGGACCATTACTTCATAAAATACATAAAAATCTAGTCCAGACAGACTATAGATCTAAATATGAAAGGAGAACAATAAAGCTTTTACAGGAAAACACAGGAGAATATCTTCATGACCTCAGGGTTGGCCAAGATTTCTTAAACCAGACATAAAAGGCATTAATCATAAAGGGAAGAATTGATAAATCGGGCTACACTCAAATTAAAAACACTTGTTCATGCAAAGACACAGTAAAGAGAATAAAAAGACAAGACATAGAATGAAAAAAAGATAACCAACAAACACTTAATTTCAGAATGTATCTTATGAATCAATAAATAAAGACTGGTTGGGGCACCTGGGTGGCTCAGTCGATTAAGCGCCCAACTTCGGCTCAGGTCATGTTCTCACAGTCCACGGGTTCAAGCCCCACGTCGGGCTCTGTGCTGACAGCTCAGAGCCTGAAGCCTGCTTCGGATTCTGTGTCTCCCCCTCTCTCTGCCCCTCTCCTGCCCACTCTCTGTCTCTCAATATAAAGACATACAAAAATAAATTAATTAAATTTAAAAAAAAGACTGGCAACCTAATCTTTTTACTAGGTAAATGGCTTGAGCAAACAGTTTAGAAAAAGCCAATAAACATATGAGAAGGTATGTAACCTCATTAATCATTTGAGGGATATAAATTAAGCCATGACATTGAATGACTACATTTGAAAAGACTGAAAATACCAAATATTGAGGATGTGGAATAACAAGAAGTTTAAGACACCACTGCTGGTAGGTATGTTGGAATGCTTTACAAGACTAGATGGTCAATTTACTTATGGGTTCTAACTCTTCATTTCTGTGTAATAGAATTATTTATCTGCACACTGAAAAATATACCTCATGGGAGGTAGAGTGAATTTCTCCCATCCCTTGGGTTTGGCCATGTGACTTTTGTTATTCAATAGATGCTAGTGGACATAATGTGAGCAGAAACTAAAAATGTGCTTTAGCAGTTAATACCATCTTGATTCCAGCCTTGAGAAGAGGCTTAGTTGGCCATTAAAAAAAAAAAATGTGCCTCGATGAGCCACTGGTCCAAAAAGGATAACAGACATACGGAGCAGATCTGAATAGAATGTCCAGCTCAAATCTAAATCCAGCTGAGTTCAGCTTAGCTCATTAGCGTCCCAGTCAACCCAGAGATTTGTGAGTGCTGAATGCTTACTCTTGTAAGCAACTCATTTTGATGTAGTTAATTGTGTATCATTATTGAACTAATAGTTGATTAATATTTGCTCTACATACTGGAGCTCAGCACATGCTATTTGCTCTACATACTAGAGCTCAGCACATGCCTACCCAGCAATTTCACTGCTACATATATCTCCTAATTATATATTCAAAAGAAATGCAGGCATATATACACCAAATGTATAAGAATGCACACTGGAGCATTATTCCTAATAGCCAGACTTTAGAAACAACTCAAATATTCAACAGCTTCAGAGTAGGTCAGTAGTAGTATACTCAGTGAAAATGAATACATTTCTGCCACACCTACCACCGTAATAAATCTCACAAAGATAATGTTAGACAAAGGAAACTCAGCCTTAACATAATTCATAAAATATGATTTTCTATATATAAAACTTAAAAACAGATCAGGATAGGAGTCCCCTGGGGGGAGGAGAAAGTACAAGAGCACATTGGAGGGCTGGAAGGAAACTTCATGGTTGGTTATGCGGGTTCAGCCTGGGATAACGCATGAAGATGTACACTTATAACGTACACTTTTATGAACACATGTTATTCTACAATAAAAATACAAACTCTGCTCTTTGCTTCTGTGTATTTTTAAAGGAAAAAAACCCTTATTGGGAAATCAGTGGACTCAGACTCTGGTGTTTCCTCTTCAGTACATCCAATGGCTTCCAAAGTGAAACAGGCAAGATCATCTTTCGAGATATAAGAAGGTAATACTAGGGCAAATATTTAATTATTTGCCTTTTAAAAGAAACACTGTACTGGTATTTGATATAAGACTGACACTCTTGCCCTCCTCTGGCCCTTATGTCAGGAGGTTCACTGCCTGCTACCCAATGTCCACAGGGGGACCCCAAAAACAAGTTCCATGATGCACAAGAGACAGCTGCAACTTCCTCACATGTCAATTCACGGTCAGCATATCAGCATGCAGGTAGCTAAGGGAATGGCGGCATTTTATTGTCCAGTTTTAACCAACTGATTAATCACAAAATGGAGAAAGGACTAGAAATATTCCTGCAAAGAAACCGGATTGAGCATAACACAAGTACAAGAGAAAAATAAGAAAATGGTAGATCAGAATTTTCCCCTCCTAATATTCAGTCTTAGCTCCATCACAAAATAGAAACAATTAAATCAGTAAAAATCCCTCAAAAATGTATTTTTAAAGGTTGCACTGTGGAATTAAAAATTCACATTAGGGGCACCTGGGTGGCTCAATTGGTTAAGCATCTGACTCTTGATTTTGCCTCAGGTCATGATCTCACAGTCATGAGATAGAGCCCCATGTCTGGCTCTACACTGGCCATGGAACCTAGTTAAGATTCTCTCTCTCTCTCTCTCTCTTTCTTTCTCTATCTCTCTCTCATAAAAAAAAATCACATTAATAATGAAATTTATCTAAGTATATAATGCTCACTGAGAGACTAGGATGTATGCCTTAAGCATAGGACGAAGCCATCACAACTCATGAAACAACAAATATTGACCAACTCATCATCACCTAATTCTTTATTTCTATTATATATTTTGAAAGGTACACAATATGTTAATACAGTGATTCATGTATATGAATTGTTTTAGACACCATTTTAGACAGAATGTTTTAGACATCACTGCAAATTAAATTTGATTATCTATAAAATAAGGAACATTGAATGTAAAGCTGAATATTTCTTAGACTCTCTCCTAGTTGGGTGTGCTATGAGTCTATCATTTTATATCTAAAAAGTAATTTCCCAAAATCTATTAAAAATGCAAGTTAGGAATTAGAAAGAGGATCAATATAAAGTGTCAACTATGAGTCAGCAGCTTTGCCTGTATAACTCATTCAATCACAACACACTTAAAAGGAAGATATTATTGTTCCCATTTTCCAGATGAGGCAATTGATATGTGAATAAATCTTGATAAGGAAGCAGACTCAGAGAGCTCCTATTGTGGAGAAATTGAGACTTTAAAACCAAGATTTGAATAATTGCAACTTTTCTATTTTAACACATTACCATTCTGAAGCAAAAACAAAATTTAATTTTTTTATGACCATTATGCTTACTTATAAGAAATGCTTAGTTTTATGTCCCTTTGGAAGAGCCAGAGGTCTTTCCAATGATCACTATTAACTTCTATATTCCCAGTGTCCAGTACAATGCCAGGCACTGGTGACATTCCATAAATACTTTCTGAGGGAAAAAAATCCGAATGAATAAATGAATCAGTTAATCAATCAATCACATGGTAGAATATGTTCCATGCCAACTGCAAAGCCACTCTTCTGTGAACGGAGAAACTCTCTTGCTCTGAATTTTGATTTTGCCATAAAAAAATAAATCCAATATGAGCCTTCTTTCAAATCTATACTGCACTGAATACAGAACCAAAACATGCATTTAAATCACTTATATCTAACTTTTTATGATGCCATTGGGAATGGTGTTCTTTTTGCATTTGCAGTTAAAGGGTAGAACAGATGGTAGAAGTTTAGTTTCAAGTGATGGGTCCATTAAAATAACTTATGCTGTTGAGTGATTGTTCACTCTAATGGCTCCATTCATTATATCTGAGCTCGCAAGCTCCAACATACTTGGGAAGGAAATAAGACTATAGGAAATGTTTGCTATATCAAGAGATTTGCTGGATTAGGAATGCAGACCCACAAACTCTATCCTTGAAAGTAAGAGCTTGCTGGAGCCTTCACATAGGACCTTTGTTTCATGGAGAACCTGCCATCATGGGAAGAGCCTTGCCAGAAGGAAACTTGGGGTTAGGAAGGAAGAAAGGTTCTGGGGAGCAAGTATCAAGCACCCTTGAACCACATTTTCCCCACCATTCTGTCTTCTCGGAAAATGATAATTTGAGAGTTATAAAAACAACTGTAAAGGAAGGATGAAAGAAAGAGGAGAAAGCGCAGACGTCAAATCAGGATCTGGAGGAAAAGAAGCCTGACAAATGACTGCAAGCCTCCTCATCCTATCACCAATCTAACAGCAAAGAAGCTAACACTAGAAGCTGGGCCACACACACCCTTTCTATCTACTGAACTCTCTCATGTTCTTTTCAGTTTCATTGGTCCAGTGGTGGAGTGGAATGCATGCCTTGAGCTAGAAATCTGGGTTCTGCTAATAATGGTGGCCAGTGAGTGCCAAGTGCTACATTCTGTGCCTGGGAATTCAGATGCATTAGCTCATATAATCTTCTCAAATAACTCTGCAACGTGATTATTGTTGTCTTCATTTTGCAATTAATAGAACGAGTATGCCCAAGTCCCCAAGCCACTAAATAGTGGGCCTAGGATACAAACCCAAGCCTATGTAACTCCAAAGTCTTCCCTCAGCCTGCTTTTTCACACTCCGTTGCTGTCACAAGCCATGCTAAAAGTCCTCTTAAAATAAAATGATGGATCTTATCTGGGAAATGTCTAAGATCGGATCCAGCATTACATTCCATGATTACCACGTGACACTAAAATAGCAAACAACTTTTGTAATATTTATCACAGAATATTCGATACTCATTCCATAAATATTAACTGAGTGCTGAGATACAGACTCTAAATATTGAAACCTGATTAGTGATTCAATATACCCACCACCCATATTGGCAGGAAGCAGAGAGCCTATTCAAGTCAGATAGGTGAAGAAGAGGATCATAAAGAGAATATTTGCATAGATGGGCAAGGATAGACAAGCCAACAAGGAATAGTACAGGAACTGCACCTAGTGACAGCCAGGAACAGTATATGTCTCATTCTGAAATGGAAAAGAGAAGGCAAACTTACTAGAATCTTAGAGCTACAAGGAGAGAGGCATCTAACAGGATCAGAGGTCTTTGGACAAACACACCAGAGAGCTGGCATGAAGGCAGATTTTCAATCCCTTCTTCTTAGGCTGTATTAGTGGAAAATGTTGGAAGTCCCTGGATTGGAAACCTAGAGGCAGCACCGCCTCTGAGGGCAGATTCAAAAATAAGTTCTGGGGGTGCCTGGGTGGCTCAGTTGGTTGAGCATCCAACTTTAGCTCAGGTCATGATCTCCCAGATTGTGGGTTCAAGCCCCGCATCGGGCTCTATGCTGACAGCTAGCTCAGAGCCTAGAGCCTGCTTCAGATTCTGTATCTCTCTCTCTCTCTCTGACCCTCCCCTGCTCACGCTGTCTCTCTCTCTCTCACACAAATAAATAAAAACATTAAAAATTAAAAAAATAAGTTCTGACTATAAGGACTGTAATTTCTGACCTAATATATTCAATAAATATTTATTGAGTCTTCATCCAAACACTGAGGTTACAAGGAATAATTAAAGCCAGAAAGTTGACACATAAACACAGGCATTTACAATACAGAATGAAAATTAAAATAGGCATAGTTCTGAAGTATATGAAAACTAATCTGAAGGGGGAAGAAAAGCTTTCTAGAGAAAAGTACACATGCTTTGAGGCTTGAAGGACAAAGAAGATCATGTTACTTGATAGGAGACAAGGGTGTTCAAATCAAGATAGCAAAGTGTGTAAAGACCTAAAGGTGGGAAAAAGCGTGAGTTCCAGGGCCTGTGGGACATCAAAGGGAAGACATCCCAATAGCTCCATCTGGAGCTGGAGATGGAAGTGCGGTATCACCCATGAGAATAAGGAAGATGGCCAGAGAGAGGGTGTTAAGATGGAAGAAAAAGTGACTACAATCTACGAGGCTTGGGGTGAGCAGGAGAATGCCGCCCCCCCCCAGAGATGTCCACTTTATAATGCCTGGAACCTATAAATATATTTCTTCACATAGAAAAAGGACTTTGCAGATGAGTACATTATGGATCTGAAAATAGGAGATTATCCTGCATCATATAGGTGGTCCCAATGTAATCAAAAGGGTCTTTGTAAGTGAAAGAGAGAAGCAGAAAGGTTAGCATCAGTAAGAGACTAGAAGGTGCTATACTAATGGCTTTGAAGATAGAGGACAGGGCCACAGGCCAAGGCATTTAGGCAGCCTCTAGGAACTGGAAAAGGTAAGAAAATGGACTCTCATCTGTCATCTCCAGAAGGAATGCAGCCATGCCAATACTTTGGGTTTAGCCTAGCAAGCCCCATTTTGGATTTTCAATCTCTATAACTATAAGATAGTAAACCCGTATGTTTATGGTAATTTGCTATGACATCAATAGGAAGCTAACTAACTACCCATAAACACCGCCTTGTATGTTGAAAGAATGTAGTTGACATAGTAACACAAAGTAAGATTTTCAAGACATATTGTTAATTGACAAAAACAAGTTGCAAAAATATGTTTACATGAGATGTTTTAAAATCCTATAAAACCAAACTGTATTCTTCTGGATTTATACAAGGAAAAGTCTAGAACCATTCCTACCAAGCCAAAACAGTAGTGACCTCCAGGCAGAAGGATCTCAGGATTGCATGCAGAATTTAAAGAAGAGTCTGTTTAATCTGCAAGCTTAAAATGCACAAATAAAGTAATGAAATAATCCATATTTACTGGCATGGTATAAACACATCAAAATAGATAAGTTCTTTGAATACGTAGGGGTATATGTAAAGGCTAGGACAAAATAACTAAAAATGGATCTCACCAAAGAATAGCCTGAGTCACCTCTGCAGTATAGAGGGACCAAAGGTGGTATTTAAAAGGAACTTAGGCTTTATCTGTAAGTGGTGAATGGATTTAAAGAGATATATTCATGCATTCATTGTGTAAATCATAGAAAGTCGAATAATTTTGAAATCCTTTAAATAGTGAAGAAAGTGTCCTGGATACAAATCCCTAGGTAATATCAATATTCTATGTTCCAGCAGAGGAAGAGGAAGGTGGGGAAACTCACCAGAAGAAATAGCAAAGGGAAGAGAGAATTTCAGTGTCCAGAAGTTTCAGCCATGTTAAGTGCTGCTTCTGTATGAAAAGTAATATAAAGGCTAAGAAAATGCCCATTGGGTTTTGTCCATAAAAGGCAGTGGTGGCCTCAGATGGCTGAGGAGTCAATGGGACGTCAGAAGTGGTGAGAGAGAAGGTTGCCATGTCTTCAGGAAACCGTAATGGAGAGATAAAGGTATGGAAACCAGAAAGACTCAAGGGGAGGTTTTCCAAGATGGCGGAAGCCTGGGAATATTTAGGTGTTGATGGGAAGAAGACAAAAGAGAAGCAAAGCTGAAGAGGGAGGAGACAATTAAGAGAGCCCTAGAGCAGGTGTCTCAGGTAGGGAAGGAAGCCATCTTGTGCACAGCAGGGGCTTATCTTTGCAACAAATCATGGGAATCCTTGAAGGCAAAGCTTTAAGGATAGATGAGCACATGGGGTGAGGAGGTAAAGGATATCAATTTGGTTGGCCTTGATTGTTTTTAGAAAATAGGAGGTGAGTCTTTAAACCAAAAAGGGGATGATGGTGGGTGGGGGCTTTAAGGAGAGCAGAGAGGTGTGGAACACTGCAGAGAACTGGAAAGATAACTGACCCGAGAAATGCACAAGTGTTAAAGACCCAGGTGAGTTAAAAGACCAGAAGCCTCAACACACACTGGTCCATGCTGGCAGTAGTGACTGGGAGCCAGGTGTGCACTCAAGGGAGAAAGCCAGGTGGACTGACCCAAGGATGGGGTTTACAGATCTAGCCGACACAGGCTTACAACTCCTCCATCTCTCTCCACCTCCCTTAAGTAATCAATCACCACAGTCTGATGAATCCAGTTCCTGAGTTTCACTTAAAATTGTCCATTTCTGCACCCTCCTACACTGTCGGTGGGAATGTAAACTGGTACAGCCCCTCTGGAAAATAGTGTGGGGGTTCCTCAGGAAACTAACAATAGAACTCCCCTATGACCCCACAATAGCACTGCTAGGAATTTACCCAAGGGATACAGAAATGCTGATGCATAGGAGCACATGCACCCCAATGTTCATAGCAGCACTCTCCACAATAGCCAAAACATGGAAAGAGCCTAAGTGTCCATCAACGGACGAATGGATCAAGAAGATGTGGTTTATCTATACCATGGAATACTACACGGCAATGAGAAACAATGAAATCTGGCCATGTGTAGCAACATGGATGGAACCTGAGGGTGTTACGCTGAGCGAAATAAGTCAGGCAGAGAAGGACAAATATCATATGTGTGCATGTATAGGAGGATTAGGAGGAACTTAACAGAGGACCAAGGGGGAGAAGAAGGGCGGAAATGGTGGGGGAAAGGGAGAGAGGCAAACCATGAGAGACTCTTGAATGCTGACAAAAACTGAGGACTGATGGATGGGGGGGGAGGGGGGAGATGGGCATGGAGGAGGACACTTGTGGGGATGAGCACTGGGTGTTATGTGGAAACAAACTTGACAATAAACTATTTGTTAAAAAAAAAAAAAGAAAGAAAGTGTCCATTTCTTGGAGCACCTGGCTGGCTCAGTAGGAGGAGCAGCAACTCCTCTTGATCTCAAGGTTGTGGGTTCGAGCCCCACGTTGGATGTAGAGATTACTGAAAGTAAATAAACGTTTTTTTAAAAAGTGTCCATTTCTTCCCACGCTTGCTGCCTTTGCCCAAATTGGGATTGACATCCCATCTCGCCTGGATTATCGTGGCATCCTTCTCTTGCATTCTGACACTGTAAGCTGCATCAATGTTTTAAAAAGTAAATGTGATTACATCCTCAATCCCTTTAATTCCTTCTCTCTCCTTCAGGACAATATCTCAACTTCCCCTGGCTTAGCTGTCACCGAATCCAGTCTCAAACTTCTGACCACACTGAGAACCTTATAGTTTCCTAAGGATGCCCTAACTGCTCTTGACTGAGACTGTGATTAGTTCCTTTCCCAGAACCACCCTCCTCCAGTTCAAGTGGTGGACCCCCGTTCATCTTTCTGCTTCCATAGGAGACCTCATTTCCTCCAGCAAGTCTTCTCTGGCTTCCAGATCTGAAGAGATGATTCCCTACAGGCTCCTATGAGCACCTCTTCTCTCCCATTTTAGCCTTATCACACTGTCGGAAGGGCAAGTTTCCTGTGTGTCTCCTGCCATTACATGATGGGCATCGTGAGACATGGGTATATGATGTGCTCACCAGTGGGTCCCCAGCATCTCACACCATGCCTGGACAACAGAACCCGTTCAATACAGAGCTATTGAACGTTACTGAAAACCAGGCCTCTAAATCCTGGGCCTTTCCCACTAGATTCTCTTATCTGTAGCACAAAAGGTTGAAAAAAATGACATGCAGGTATTTGGAAAAGGGGATTTATTCCTGACAATCTAATGAGCCAACCACTTAGTGTCATTAAACCGGTAGCATTTATCCCCACGGCCTGAAAAGACTCTGTTTTGATGAAGGATATGCCAGGTTTCTTAACATCAATGCCAAATTATTTCTTAATTAACTCACAGGTACTTTTAATGGGAAAGTCCGGTGTTGATTATAAATGAGAATTAAGGTAAGGAAACTACTTCCTCCAGGATTTTAAAAATATGTTGAGCTATTAAATAATCAAGATGATCTTTGAGTAAGGTTTGCACGCTACCTAATCTGCTGTTAATCCCATCCAGTGTGCCTTTTCATCTCAGACATTACCACTTTCATATCTAGAATTTTGATTTGGGTCTTTTTAAAATCTCTGCTATGTCTCTTGTTCACATGTTCAGTGATCCTCTGACTCCTTAAGCATATGGAATACAGATGTAGTAACTTTTAACGCTTTCTCTGCCAATTCTTTCATCTGCGTTACTTCTGAATCCACTTAAATTGATTGGTGTTTCTCTTAATTATGGGTCACATTTTTTTTTGCTTCTTTGCATACCTGAAATGTTTGATTGGGTAACAGATATTATTGCAAACCTCTTATCATGAATGCCTTGTGAATTGTGAGGTTTTCTGCCTTGGCTTTTGGGAAAAAAATGGCATCATTCCCAGCCCCTTATAAGCTCTGGACACTTTACCCTTGAATCCTTTTGGGTGGCTCTTTCCTTGGTCTTAAATGGCTTCCACATAGACTTGTATAAGTTGCTACTCAGATGTATATTTGAGGGAGGATACCCTCTGTACCTCTCCAGGCAGCGTGTTGATATTATACCCTGTGACCTTTAATTGCCTAATTTTTCTGGGACCCCCACATCTATCTCTCCAACTCCTGAACTGTACTGGGCTCTGCCTGGCTTCCCGTCCCTGTGCTGTGGCTGGAAATCTCAGCATAGACTGGATGAATCCCCAGGATGGCTTGATAGCTATGATCTAGAATTTCCTTTGACTACCTCTCTGTTGAATTCCCTGTATCTCATGTTTTCCTATTCCTTGGTTTACTCCCCTTTTGCTGAAATACATCTTCCAATAGCTTCATAAGAATGAGTACATGGGAAATAAAACTTTGAAATCCCTTACTGCATAAAAATGGCTTTAGTTTACACTCAGGCTTGATTAAAAGGTGACTTAGTAGAGAATTATTTGTTGAAAATGATAAATGTCCTTCAGAATTTTGAGGACATTGCTCCGTCTTGTATTCTCTAATGCCGTTATGAACCTAATTCTTTTGTATTGATTTGCTTTTTCATCTAAAAGAATATCACCTAAAATTCTCAATTCTTCTCATTTTCACCGGTAGTCTAAAATTTCTTGCTGTTGTGCCTTGCTGTGGGTCTCTTTTTATTCACTGTGGTGGGAATGGGAGGGGGCCCTCAATCTGAGAAGCAATGTGTATTTATTCTGAGAACGTTCTTGGTACTATTTCTCTGACAATTTCCTGCCAATTTTTCTTATCCCCATTTTCTGGAATCCCCATTGGCTGGATATTCAAATCCATAGGTTGATTCTCTAATTTTTGGATTGGAATCCCCCCATTCCATTTTCTGGAATCCCCATTGACTGGATATTCAAATCCATAGGTCGATTCTCTAATTTTTCCTCTCTTCTATTCTCTTCTTTGATTTTAGCTCCAGTTTTTGAAAGATTTTCTTGATGTTTGTACCAATCTTTCTATTTAATTTTTCACTTCAGCTATTATATTTTAAAATCTAAGTATTTCTTCCTTATTATTCCCTTTTTAAGTCATCTGCCTTCTTAATGGATTCAGTATCTTCCTTATATCCTTAAAGATGTTAATAATACAATTTTTTAAATGTTCTTTTGCTCTCTTTTTTGTCTTTATTTCTTCTGAGTTTCTTTTTCTCTGTTTTGATCTCTGTCTTTAATGTTGGCATCTTTCTGGAATTTTTCAAGTTTCAAGTGATGCTCTAATGTGAGAAGGATCCACGGAAACATGAGTGGCAGCTCTGTACTGGTGAGCCTCTCTGAGAAGTATTGGAGGCAAACTGGGTTTTTCAGCAGGGAGACCTCTGCATGGCCGGCGTGTCCATATCTGCAGCAGTAGATTTTCTCTTCAGCAATCCCATATCTCCAATGACTTTGTGATCTCCTTGTGTATGTTGGTGGCAAGGGGAGGTGATGAACTACCTCTGGCAGATGTTCTGGAAGTGAGTCAGGAAACAGGGACCAGAGGTGGGCTGCAGTGTCTCATCATTCAGTCTACAGACTTTCACCTCTTATTTCAACCTTTTACCTCTCTTTTCACTGAACTCTGACTAATGTCCCCAAGGCCTGAGACCAAACCTCTGGTCTGTGGAGGAGGGAAGCAAGGCTGTCTCCTGGCAGCACGAGGAAGGGGTTCTGGGGTCTCACTGTCCTGTTCACACTTTCCAGCCATTCTGGTATTCTCAGTGTTGGTCCTCACTTCTGGTCTTCAGCAGCTTATGGTGCTTCCAAGTCCTCAAATTTTCTTGGGTTCTGCAGGGCCGACATAGGCTCACTTAATGCCCTCATCCATCCCTGTGGCTACTGAGGCTCTACTTCCTCAACTCTGCTGGGCATTTACGCCTCCTCTGGGTGCTTCTGAAGTGTCATTATTTCTCATATACAGTTTTCTCCTCTCTTGCTTCTCTCTTTTCTGAGAGAATAGGCACGTACCAGATTGATACTGAGGCACCCAGTGGCTCAGTCTGTTAAGCAGCTGACTTGATTTCAGCTCAGGTCATGATCTCACAGTTTGTGAGTTTCAGCCCCACATTGGGCTCTGCACTAGCAGCACACAGCCTGCTTGGGATTCTTTCTCTCTCCTTTTATCTCTTCCCCTCTCCCCTGCTCCCAAACCCTCTCTCTCTCTCTCTCTCTCTCTCTCTTTGTCTCAAAACAAATAAATAAACATTAAAAATGTTTAAGATTGATATTAATATATCCTGAGCAAATCACACGCATTCTATCATTTAATCTTTACAACAATGAGATGAATGGCAATAATCCCCCATTTGTAGACAGAGAAACTAAGGCCCAAAAATTCTAAGTTATTTGCCGTAGGTCACATGGCCACATGGTCTTAGGTGGCAGAACCAAGATTTGCAACCAGTTCTGAGTCCAAAGACCATGACCATGCCCTTAGCTACAGGTGATTCTGTTCTGATTTGAAAGGCATAAATATGAACATTCAAAATTATCAGTTCCATTAATCATTTGCCTCTGGATCCCCAAGCCTCCCTTGGATCACCAAAGCCATATGGTCCATGCACATATAATCCCAGAGTATCCAGTCTTGGCATCCAATGCCCTACATTACTGAAACACAGTCACTTGGACAAACTCCACAGGCTTTTCATCTTTGTGTGCCATTTCTTTCATTAAGTACTTAATCTTGGACAACGCCATATGCTGGGCACTGGGTGGAAAATGACCCAATGGAGCAAAAAGGGACTGGCCTTTGGAGTGTTCACACCTAGTCAGGGAGAGAGACTCCTGAGATGAAGGCACAAAGGAAGAAAGGACAAACCATAACAATGTGTCCTGATGGAGAAGAACCTGCTTTAGCTGGGATCTCAGGGATGGCCTCATGGAAGAGGTGATACTTACATAGTTTGCTCATTCATTCTTTCCCACATTTATTGAACATCTATCATGAAAAGGGTAATCCAAACTGACATAGGACATTCCAAGTGCCTGGCCCTTTCCTAAGTGTTTGATGCATGCTAACTCATTTAATCCCAAGAACCTAAGACACAGTTTCCATTACTTTTCCTATTTTACAGAGGATAAAAAGGAGACACAAAGATTTGAAGTCACTTTTTCAAATTGATTCATCTAGTAAGTTTTTGGGTAAGATTGTGCACAGGTTTTTGGGTGCTAGAGTCAGCACTCTTGATCACTTTGTGAGGAGGAGGGGAGAAGATGGAGGTAAATGTAGCCAAGTGGGTGCCCTGCCCCCTGTCTGGTGTATTCTAGAGATGGGAATGAGATGAAGTCGGTCATCAGGCACACGCACTAAAGCCATGCATTGTAAGTATATGAAATGGGCTTCTTAGGGAGAAGCTAGAATGTGGAGAAGTAACACTAGGCACACACACAGCCTCCCTAACATTCATCATCCCACACACATAGGTGAACTGGATCCATGGCAGCAGGTGCTCAGGGAGAGATGAAGGTAGACCTACTATCAGCTGCTAAAAAACCTCTATGTGGGGGAGAAATGGGACTTCAAGATGGTCTAGATTTGTCTCTCTTCACCATTCTAGCATGGAGGGGGAGGGACCAGTGTTTCAGGCAGAGGTAACCATGCTGTGTGGGTGTGAGGGAGTCTGAACATTGGAGGTCAAAGTTGGATACCTTGGGATTGTGCATATGGACCTGAAGGATTGAAGACTCAAGAGAGGTTGGGTGAGGAAGTCTTGGGGACCTTGATGGCCACTAATGAATGGAATATGCCCGGCCAAATGAAAACCCCGAGTGGAGGCTGGGACTAGAGTACAGTAGATGAAAGCGGAAATGGTAGGAGCAGGGGTTGGAGTGGAGGATGTGTTATATGATGCAGGGTTGTTAGGCCAAAGGACTTGGTTTTCAAGCCGCTGAAGGTCTGATTTCAGTGTTAAGAGCTCCTTCTGGCTACCATTAGGAAGCTGGGTATGCATGGGGTGCCTGGGCGGCTCAGCCAGTTACGTATCCAACTCTTGATTTCGGCTCAGGTCATGATCTCAGTTTGTGAAGTCAAACCCCACATCAGGCTCTGAGCTGACAGTGCAGAGGTTGTTTGGGATTCTCTCTTTCTCTCTCTCTCAAATAAATAAGTAAACTTAAAAAAAAAGGAGGGGCACCTGGGTGGCTCATCGGTTAAGCGTCCGACTTCAGCTCAGGTCATGATCTCAAGGTTGGTGGGTCCAAGCCCTGCATCAGGCTCTGTGCTGACAGCTCAGATCCCGGAGCCTGTTTCAGATTCCGTGTCTCCCTCTCTCTCTGACCCTCCCCTGCTCACACTCTCTCTCTCTCTCAAAAATAAATAAAATATTAAAAAAATTTAAAATTAATTAATTAATTTAAAAAAGGAAACTGAGGGTACAAAAGGCAAAAGGGGAAGCAGAGAGCCCAATTAGATGTAAAGGATGTTGGAAGTGTGGACTAACAACCAGAAAGTGGAGGAGAGAAGTGCTCAGATCAAAGACATATGTAGAGGGTAAAATGGATACACTTTGTTGATGGACTGGATAAGGAATTTGAGAGAAAAGGGAAGAGAACGGAATCAAGGTCTCTGTCTTGGCTAGATGAGGATTGTGATACCATTGGGTGACAGGTAATGACAAGTTGAGTGACTGAGTGGAGGTGAAGCAGATGGTACTTCAATTTATACTGATCAGCAGCATCACTGGGATTGGGAAATACGGTGGAGAGGCACAGGCATCCTCATACACAGATTTCCAAGGGAGGCCAGCCCAGCCCTCTGCTTACCTGGCACAGAGTGAGACCAGAAAAACTGTGTTCTCTATAAGCTCTGATAGGCTGGAAACCATGCAGTTTGAAATGAATGTCTACCTCAGTCTCCTCTGGGTCACAGAGCAATCACCCATCCTGAAGTATGACCGTTTTCTTCACATTCCTAATGCCATCTCAACAATACTTTACATTTTAGTTCAGATCTGCCATATTGTCCAGCTGGATTTCTTCTCCACTCAGCCCAACTTTAACCCCAATGTTCAAGTTATTTTTTTCCATTATGCCCATAAATGGAAGAAAATCATACTATCTTGTATAAATGCAACTGTTTTTCTCTCTCCTTTTTTCTTATTTTAGATGAAAATCCTCTGTCGTCGTCATTGTCGTCGTCGTCGTCGTCGTCTTCTTCTTCTTCTTCTTCTTCTTCTTCTTCTTCTGCTTCCGCTTCCACTTCTGCTTCTGCTTCTTCTCTACCTCTTCTTTATTAACACCACCCCCTCCCATACCTGCCTGAATTCCTTACCATCAGCCCTTCCTCGTCTCCTGTGTTCTTTCCTGCTTCTTCAGGGAATCCCTGCAGAGATGTTTTCTTATATAATTAAATTATAGGTCAAATTCATCGAAGAGATAGCACACAGTTACATTTCTTAGGAGCATTTAAACTAATGCAATAAGTAACACATTCTCCATTTAAGCAGGAGCACTGGTAAATAATGATGCTCTTTGGTAATGAAAAATGAAGTAAGGAATAAAAAGTATGCCAAAGTGCCTTGTTAAGCTGCAAAGCTGGGCAAATGTACATTGCCATCACCACCATTATATAATTATGACCATGTTATGATATTATATATTTATATGTTTTATTTTTTAATGTTTCTTTTTTGAGACAGAGTGAGACAGAGCGTGAGAAGGGAAGGGACAGAAACAGGGGGAGACACAGAACTCAAAGCAGTCTCTGTCAGCTCTATCAGTGAGCTGTCAGCACAGAGCCCAACTCAGGGCTCAAACTCATGAACCATGAGATCATGACCTGAGCTGAAGTCAGACACTTAGCCGACTGAGCCACTCTGGTGCCCCTATATTTATATGTTGTATAGTTAATTAGATGATTTCAGTAAAGATATTTGGGGTGCCTAAATAGAGGTACATTCTGCACTGAACATAGGCAGGAGATGCAGAGATGATGGAAAATGGTTTCTCTGTGGCAAAGGGAAAACTCAGAGGAACAAAGCACATAAACAGATACTTTTGATGGGGTAAATAGAAATGCTTCAGTGGTGCTAATAGAAGGAAAATACCTGCAATAATACCTACAGCAGGAGGTGCTCTGGCTGAGGGCCTACTTGGAGTCAGACATTGTGACTCATGCTTGATATACATAATCCCACTGGAGCCACATGGTGACCATGCAAAATAAGATTATTAATTCATTTTATAGAAGAGATCACAGAGTTATAGCCAGGTTGAGTAGTTGACTAAAAGTCACCAAGATTTGGAGTAGCAGAAAGAATAAGAGGGAACAAGTTGTCTCTAGCACCACGCTTGAATTCCCCTCACCCCCAAAGGACATGCATGGGTAGTTCAGGAGGACAGAGGAGGGCACTGAAATCAGCCTGGGGTAGGATAGGGGAGAGTGGGTCCTTGAGGAAGTCTGCCCAACAGAGATGACATTGCAGCCATGTGTGAAATGTTGGGGTGGCCTGAGCAAGAGGAAGGGGAGTTGGGGCAGTAAAGCCCAGAGGCATGGAACAGCTTTAGGCTGGTGGACCAGACTCAAATGGTATAAGACAGCTGGAGAATTATGTTCAAGGAGATAGGGCTGGGAGAGATGAGCCCAGGACCACATCACAGAGGGCTATGTGCTGCACTGAGCAATCTGGACGTGATTCAGAGAGCAGTGGAGCACCTCAAAGCATTTCAAGCCAATGGTGGGCACAGTTTGATCCGGGCATGAGAAATCACACTGTTAGCACAGTGGAGGGTGCAGTTGGCAGAACAGAAGTAGAAACCAAACTTGTTATCATCTAGGCTTCTGAGGAAGGATTAGCATCATGACACTAAACAGTTTGTGCAAAGCTCTTCCTTGCATCTTTAGTTGTATTTCCAATGGCACAAAGCAACATCTCTGCCACAATGAGGTTAGTGTCATTCACCAATCTCCTTCTCACCCCAGCGTCCCCACCCATATTGTTCCCAAGCCTTGGGGTCAGCCTTAACTGACACATCTCTTGTCACTCGTTTCCAGGTCAAGTGAAACTGTGCACATTGCACCACTTCTTACTGATCACCAAATGACACATCATCCTCTTTCAAGCCTTTGAGTACTTTCTCTACCTGGAGTGTCTTACTCCGTCCTCGCTGTCTGGAGAACTGCCATCCATGGGTCAAGATTTACTCCTTCTTTTACCAGTTCCTAGAAAAAGTCATTCCTTTCTCTGGACCCCCGTGGTACCTTATACTTTCCTCCACAATATCCCATTCTGCACAGTAACAGAATCCTTTCTCCTCTGTCTCACATTCATTGCTTATGCAGTGAGTTTCTCCTTCCCTAGATATTTCATGCGTGTACAAGCAAATGCTTAACTACGTATTTACAATACATACATACATGCATATAAAATGTTTTGAGGCGTGTGTGTGTGTGCGCGCGCGCGTGCGCGCACACGAGCACAGTATTGGGGTTGGGGAGAGGAGTGTAATATCTATCAAGATCCTAAAGACACATGAACCCTTTGATCTAACATACCCTTACCAGGAACTATGCTTCAAGTAAATGCTCACAAGCTGACAGAGGGGTCATGGCACCATTGTCTGTGGAACAAGAAGCTACGAACATCTTGACTGTTCATGAGTAGGGGCTGTTAAATAGAAGATGTGAGCTCTCTGGCTGGCAGAGACCACTGCATCTTGTTCATGGCTATATCCCTGGTGCCTACATCGAGTCCTGGACAGAGCAGGGTGGAGTAAATATTTGTTAAATGAATGTATGAATCCCAGTAATGGAATATTATGTAACCATGAAAATGAATGTGGCAGTTACATGTACTGAGTTGGAAAGACGTCCCCAACTTCTTAAATGATAAAAAGAAATATGGAAACTTTCTGGAAGTGTGTAAAAATATCAACAGTGTTTATGTCTATAAGAAAACAATTGCTTGGGGTGCCTGGGTGGCTCAGTTGGTTAAGTGTCCGACTTTAGCTCAAGTCATTACCTCACAGTTCATGAGTTCGAGCCCCACCCTGAGTCAGCATCTGTGCTGACAGCTCAGAGCCTAGAGTCTGCTTGGATTCTGAGTCTCCCTCTCTCTCTGCCCCTCCCCTGCTCATTCTCTCTCTTTCTCTGTCTCTCTCTCTGTCTCTTTCTCTGTCTCTCTCTCTCTCTCATTCTCTCTCTCCTCCTCCCTCCCTCTCTCTCTCTCTCTCTCCCTATCTTTCAAATAAATAAACACTAAAATAAAAGAATGAACTGAATACACTGAGTCTCAGGGGAGTGACACAATTTGCCATGCGGTACATCTAAGAACATGGCTTTTGGCATCTGACAGATGTGAACTCAGATTCCATCTCTGCCAATGTGTCACCTTGAGCAAATAGCTTCACCTCTCTGAATTTCAGGGCTCTCATCTATACAATGGGATGAATAAGGTACCTGATTCATAGGGGTTAGTGTTTTTTCTTTTATGAGATATAATTGACATATAACATTATATTAGTCTCAGGTATACAACATAATTTGATATATGCATAAATGGTGAAATGGTCACCACATTAGATCTATTTAACATCCATCACCACACTAGTTTTACATTTTTCTTGTGATGAGAACTTTTAAGATTTACTCTCTTAACAATTTTCAAATATGCAATACTGTATATAGCTGCCCTGCTTCACATTACATTTCCATTGTTTATTTATTTCATGACAGAAGTTTGTACCTTTTGACCACCTTTACCCATTTCACCCATATACAGGGAAGTACTTAACTGCCTACTAGTAACACATGCATACATAGAAGTTTTTATCCTTTTTTGAAACAAACGGTAGACTACTATATACTTTCTGAATCTCACTTTTTTTTTTTACTAAATACATCTAAGCAATCTTCCTATAAATATACACGAAGAACTTCTTTATTGTGCAGATAATAAAAATTTATTTGACAGTCCCTTCATGATGGACATGTTAAGTTGTTTCTGCTCTTCTGCAAGTACGAACAATGATGCAAAGAATAACCGTGTACACACAACATTTCTTCCACAGAGGAGAATAAAAGTTGGATAAATTCCTAGAAGAAAAAATACCAGGTCAAAGAATGCATACATTTGTAAATTTCATAGCTGCTTCCAAACTGTCTTTTGTAGAGTTGTGCAAATTTGCACTGTTGCCGGGTATATATAAAAGTACTTGCTCTCCTGGGCTCTAAATTTTGGATTTTTGCCAATCTAGTAGGTGAATAATGACATTTCCTGGGTAGTTTTAATTTGCAGCTCTCTTTTTAGGAGTAAGTAGAACATTTTTCATATGGTTTAGATTTCCATTTTTATCTTTTTTCCTATCTGTTCACATCCTTTGCCCATTTGTCTCCTGAGTGTGAGTGTGAAATAATAGAAAACATGTATATTGGTCTCTGCAGCTCATTCCTGGCCCAGAGCTCCTGAAACCCTTATAATTTCGTAAGTAATAAGAGCACTAGGAGCTTCTTTTGTTCTAATGTTTGGTTTTTTCATTTTGCTTCCTGATGCCATGTTCCTAAATCCTTTGGTATTTCCTGGGTGATAGGAGTTTATTTTGTTCCAATGAGAAGACTCTTGGGGGGCTCCTGGATGGGGGCTGGTCACCAGAAAGAACAAATCATGATTAGAATTTTGGAATTTTCAGCTTCACCTCCCATTCTCCAGCAAAAGATGAGGTGAAAGTAGAGTTAAAAATGGATCATGTGTATGTGATGAAGCCTCCATAAAAATCTCAAAGGTACAGGTTTAGAGAGCTTTTGGATTGGTGAACCAGTAGAGGTGTAGGGAGAATACCATGCCTGGAGAGGTCATGGAGGCTCTATGCCCTTCCCACATACCTTGTTCTCTGCATGCTTTCCTTCTGGATGTTCATCTGTATACTTTATCATAACCTTTTATAATAAACTTAAACATAACATAAACAGCAAGTAAATAGTTTTCTTTAGTTCTATGAACCCTCCTAGCAATTTAATCAAACCCAAGGAGGAGGTCATAGAGACTTCTGATTTATAGCTATCAGTCACAAGCACAGGTGACCAGCTGGACTTGAGATTCATGTCTGAAGTAGAGCATAGTGGCAGTCTCATGGGAGTGAGCCCTTACCCTGTGGGATCTGATGCTATTCCCCAGTATGTGGCATTGGATTTGAGCTACATTGTAGGACACCCGGCTGGTGTTGCAGAATTACGACACATCTGGTGTCAGAAGTTGAGTGCAGCAGTAGTATCAGAGGATGGAGAGACAAAAAGTGAAGGTTTTTGAAACACTGAATCATTCTCTTACAGTTTCTTAATTAGCCATTTGTCTGGGACATGAGTTGGAAATGTTTCTCCCAATTTATCTTGTACTTCTGAGATTGTATAGTGTTTTCCTTTGCTCTTTTTCTATAGAAAGGGCATAAGGTTGGGTAAGCCACTGCCAAAGCTGTAAAACTTCAGGTTATTGCTGATTAGAGCTCGTGATCTTAGTCGAAATAAGAAGGCAATTTCTACTAATAATACACACAAAGTAGTGGAAAGAAAAAAGTACCCTGTTGTATGTTATGGTCTTCTTTTTCTTTACAAAGGAAAACTTTCCTTTTAAGAAATGATTCACTCTGAAGTATGAACTTTATAAGGGTTGCTTGAGGTTTGCCCATGCTTTTCTGTTTTACTAAAGAGAACTCATTTGGATTAAAAAAAAAAACCTTATAGCAAGATGCTAATTTCTTATTTCAGACAAGAGTGCCTATGATTTTTGCCATAATACTTGGACCATGTGACCTTAGCAAGCTGCCACCAGAGGATTACATTTCACAAGCCAATTTTTAAAGAGGTGAACAAACCCCTTTGGGTGTTGATTTGAAAAATGAAAGGTAGAAAGTGACAACTTTGTGACACCATTTAAGAACGATAGAGGTTTTTGATAAATCTAACACTTATACTAAAACCATGTTTGGGATCCCATTTAATCATTCTAAAAATCTATCCATGAAGGGCTTCCTGGGTGCTTTTAAGTTGAGGGAGGTTATGACAAGAGATTTTCCATCATCACAGCATGTCACATGGTGAGTAAGCGTGCAAGAAAAATTTGCTGGCTGACTGGTATGCTTTGCTATGTATAGTATAGAAGAGTTTAGAAGAATGCAGAACTTTCTCTGAGGACGTGAAGAAAATAGCTGTTCTGTTAACCTCAATTTATCAGTATGAAATTTGTATGCAAGTAATGCTAGTACCCTTTTTTCCCCTCTAACAATGATTGGGGTGAACTCTGAATCACTTATACTAATCGTTTGACATGAAGAACAACAGCAGATTCTTCCAATGACTTCTCCTCCACCAGAGAATGTCGCTGGGTCCTCCATCTCCTCTACCAGAGATGGTCGTTGGGTCCTCAGTCTCCTCCACCAGAGAAGCCGGCTGGATCCTCCATCTCTTCCACCAGAGATGGTCACAGGGTCCTCCGTCTCTACTCACAGATGGTCACTGTCAGTACCTCACTGCAGCCAGAAGCAGCTGGATATTCAACCCACACATTGCAACCAGCCTCACTCCCAGATTCTAGAGATTCCCACGTAGCCTAGACCAGGCGACTGGGAGCCAGACTGGCAAGAATACAAAAGCCATCACATTCTCCCCACCTTTCACAACTCTGAAGTTGCTGAGTGATATTAAGACATTAAACTCTATTGTGGTGCCTGGGTGGTTGAGTCGGTTAAGGGTCTGACACTCGGGTTTGGCTCAGATCATGATCACACAGTTCATGGTTCGAACCCCACTTAGGGTGCTGTGGTGACAGTGCAGAGCCTGCTTGGGATTCTTTCTCACTCTCTCTCTGCCCTTCCTCCACTTGTGCATGCTCTCTCTCTCTTCCTCCTCCTCCTCCTCCTCCTCCTCCTTCTTCTTCTTCTCCTTCTTCTTCTTCTTCTCTCTTTTGTAAAAAAAAAAACTTTAAAAGACTTTAAACTACCATAGCAAAGTATGCGTGGAGGGAGGTTAATTCTGTGAAAAATATGTTATTCTTTTACCTTATGATAGATGTTGAGCACTTGTTATATGCCAGGCACTTCAAGCTTAGAAGGTCCAGCAGTGAATGAGATATGAGAGATACCAGCCTTCATGAGAGAGACAGAAGATGTACACAACATACACACAAACAGGGTAATTTCAGGGGACAGGGCAACTTAGACAACTTAGACTGACTAGGAAGGCCTCTCTGAGGAGGTAACTTTTGAACTGGAAGTTTTAGTGCTCACTTCGGCAGCACATATACTAAAATTGGAATGAACTGGAAGTTTTACAGAATGAAAAAAAAAATGAACCAAATATGGATAGTCAGGGAAATAAGAATATAGGAGCAGGGACCTATAAGAACAAATACCTATACTGGAAAGGATTCGTAGGAAGAGTTAAAGAAAGATAGAGGGAGTTTCAACTCTTGTATTTTAAAGAATTGACTACCACTGAGTGATCATAACCTTCCCACTATACAGCTACCTAAACCGAGGTTCAGAAAAATTATTTTTGAAAGGCTACCTAGCTTGGGCCACATAGTAAAGGTCACCTTCTTGAATGCCAGCCAGCTCACTCTTCCTACACAGTGATGCTTCTTTTATACACTCCTACATAGCTGATGTTAAACTTCCATAGATAGCCCAAATCTGTGACATGACTCTAGTTCGGAGGCAGATAACATGATTTAGCTATGGGGTTGGAAAGAACAGAGAAAAGCACTCAGATGCATATTAAAGTCTTCCATTTAGAGAGCCACCCAGTCACTCAGGAATCTCAAGCACTGAAAAAAGCAATTCTAAACGATACTTTCAAAAAAAAAAAAGTGTCACTCAAAAATCCCAAAAGAATGATGGAAAAGAGAATGATGGCTAGGATCTTGTAAAATGGTTACTTTGATCTTGTCAAAATCAAGATTGCAAGGAAGTTCTTATGAATAACATGATGCTGTAATTTTATATATACATATGTATACAATATACACACGTATATAACATATATACACACATATGTATTATACAGTTATATATGTAATATACATAATTCATTACGTATATTGTATAAAAATATGTGAAAGGCTGCTGTTATGCCCAGAAAAGTCTGGATAGGCCTGTTGGTGCAGTCCATTAACAGAAAATACACAGGCTTCCTGATTACTGATGTGAACCAGGTAAGAAGGCGAGCATGTGCTTGCAGTTCTTATGGGGTCAGCTTTCCATCCACACTCACTCAGGACTCAGACGTACATGGGGCAGTGCCTTTCGCCTCTGGACTATTTTTCCAGATTCTCTGACCTCCTTCCATCTCCCCTCCCCCAAGAATCTCATCCCTCAGAACCCCAGCTTCAGGCTGCCTGAGTCCAGTGTGGCCAAGGCAAAGATCAGCATCTGGAGAGGGCAAGGTTGACTTGTACCAGGGTCTTCCAGAAACTTCAGAGGGAAGGGGGGGAATCATCTTCAAGACAAGCAAATCTTCCAGGTGCTACTATTGTGCCTTCTTATTGAATGCCTTGTTTGCATTTTTAAAAAATTTTTTAACGTTTATTTATTTTTGAGAAATAGAAAGAGACAGAGGATGCACAGGGAAGGGGCAGAGAGAGGGAGACACAGAATCCAAAGCACACTCCAGGCTCTGAACTCTGAGCAGAGGCCAGCACAGGGCTCAAACCCACGAACCTTAAGATCATGACCTGTGCTGAAGTCAGTTGCTTAACCGACTGAGCCACCCAGGTGTCCCTGCACTTTTATGGTAAAAGACATTCTGTCCTTTCCACTGAGGATGAGAAAAAGAAAGAAGGAAGGAAGGAAGAGGCAGAATCTCAGCCTGCCTCCTATGCACATTTCAGCCCCTAAAACAGCAAAGGGAAGTTTTGCATCAAGGCATCCCTTGCTCCAGCTCTGTCAATCACTGTGGCTCTGCTTTCCATGCAGAATTTCTTCCCTGCTGGTGTGTCTGATGGAGGCCTGCTTAGGATTCAGCCTCCATGAATCTAACAGCTCATCACCTGGGCCCTAAAGGGAGGGGAAGTTTGGAGAATCCAAAACAGTTAATCTTATGCAATTCTCAGAAATCAGTATTCCCTTTGTATGGGACCAACCTCTTTCTCTCAGGCCAAATTGACAGAAAGGGATCCAAGAGGCAGTCAAAAAAGCAAATTGTTGGGACTGTCTTTTAAACCACTTCCTGCAGTTTGAAAATAAAGCATCTTATTTTTAGAAAGCCAGCAGAATTGTTCCGGCTCTGCCCCTGCAGTTTCAGTAGTGGCCTTGGGCTCTAAAACCCTGACCTTGAAAAGAAAACGTTTACATTGTAAATGCACTGGCAGTCTGAAGACTATTCTATCTCGGAATATCCAATGGAGGCTAAAAGTTCAGAAGCGGCTTTGTCCTTTCTTCTGAAAGGCGTAATCCGTGGGGCTTTCACAGTGACAAAATCAACTCTTAGCAGTAATTGTGCACGGGTTCTAGCTATGAACTTGCATAAAATCTGAAATTTCACACAACCAATCCTGTTCTGGGGATTTTACCACTGATCATCAGGAAACGGAACTTCTAGAGGGTTTTGGAGGAAATCAGAGCGTGCAGCCCCTTAGGCGAGCACCTTTAAAATCATCCCTTCTTCCCAAACACGCACAGCCCCGTGCTTTGTCAGGACTAAAAAGTCACCCAGGTTCTGATGTGATGGCTTCAAGGGAACAGAGTGTTTTTATTTCAGACATCTTGAGTCAGCCTCCCCCAAGGCATTCAGACATTCTTACTGTTCCAACATTAGGCTGAAGAAGGGAAGACTCAAAGTGGCTTGATAGCTGACCCCAGGACCTTTGCTTGAGTGTCACGTAGAAAGATTAGGGCTACTCTGGCCAGTGGGGAAAACCATAGTCAGTGGGTAGAACAAATGGTTGGAACCTTTCAACTCATATGGAGATGGGAAGAATCTAATGTCTGGCCATTAGAACGGTAAAGCTAGAATGATCCAAATCCAAAGCCCACGATCCACTTGTCACTGGAGATTCCCAAGAGCTTAACTGCCAATGACAGTGGGGGCTCCTTCATTAACAAGCCCTGATTCTCCCTCTCTCTGTGACCATGGCCAACATCACAGAGTGGCCAACGTGTCCTCACAGGAGCAGGTTTGGAGAATGGGGTTACATGAATGGGTCAGGACGGGGGCATTCACTTCCCTGGAGTCTCTGACTCCTCAGGAAGATCCCCCTATGTGCCATTAAGTCCGTTAACTCATTTAAACTGCACAATGATCCTAAAGGCACTGTTATCATTCTTACTTTACAGACGAGGAACCTGAGGCTCAGAGGGTAAGTAATTTTCCCAAGCTCACAGAGCAAGCAAGTGACAGAGGAGGGAACCCTGGCTGTCATTCTACAGCCAAGAATTATTGACCAAGAATTATTGGGCATGATCAAATCAGACAGAAATGAGGCCAAGGTACATATATATGTATTTGTGCATATATATACATATCTACTGCTTTTGTGTCTTAATATTTTGTGTTATCAATAATTCTTGGTTTATTCATTTAATCTCTAAACTCTACTGGCCCGGAGTGGCCTCTGCAGGCTTGCTGATACTCAGGTGTGTGACCACCACTATCTGCTGCATCTGCCTTTCTTACTAGGGCTTATTCCACTGAGAGATCAAAATCCTCTAATGTCAATTTTATAATTACAGTAACCCCTGCCCTCCCAACCCAGATGTTGAAAAACCTCAAGATTATCCTTTTTGGTTTATAATAGGCCATTCCCCCCAACACACACGCAGCCTTTACCGCCAATACATTCAAAGCTAAGGAATGAAAGATTTGGTATCAGCATACATGCATAAATGCACGTATATATTGCAGTTGCATTGCCTGCAATGCAATAAAGAATTCTTGGTCGAATGTTTAAAACAAAAGGAATAATAACATAATAGCTGACATCTACATAATGTTGTGTGCCGGACATATCCTAAGTATTTTTCTTATATTAACCAATTTAATCTTCACAAAAACCCTGTGAGATTAGGTGATATTATTATCTTCATTTTAAGGATAAGGAAACCAAGGTTCAAAGAACTTAAGTCGCTTTCAGTTTCAATGCTTGAACCAGTAACCCAGCTAGGATTGCCAGGTGAGAGATGGTGGCCCAAAGTAAAGTTATTTTGGAAGAGGTACAGAAAACAATATTAAATCAAGAAACATCGCAGAGGAATAAATCAACAGCATCTGAAATGGGTGACAAAGGAAAAAAAACACCAAGATAGCTCCCAGGCTTCTGGTTAGCCCAACGCCTGGCCATAACCAGTGAAAATTCCACCTCCACAATTTTGCTCAGCCTCTTCCCTTTGTTTGGAATGCCCTTCCACGCTCTTCCATGACTTTTCAAGCTATGAAGAAATCTAATCTTCATAGCTCCTTCTCTCTACTTTACATCTACATTCCCAGATGCATTTGCTACTTGCATCCAGATTTTTGTCTTCTCTTTCCCTCCTTTTGAGCTTTTAGGGATAAAGAGACAACATAGTAAAAATCAAGGAGTCCCAAACTTCAGCCATTTGAGTGTCAATTTTGTGATTCTTGTCTAGCCATGCCTGTGTTACTTTTAACTTTATTTTTTTATTGGTTATTTTAGCTTTAGATCCACAGAACACTTGTGAGGCTGCTACAGAGGTTTCCATATTTCTCACATCCCACATTTTCCTTGTTATTAACATCTTATGTAAGTACGGTATCTTTGTCTCTATTAATGAACCCATATTAGTATATTCTCATTATACCCACTCTCTAAATTTTCTCAGATTTTTAAAATGTTTTAATTCTTTTTTTTCTCTCCCACGATTCCATCCAGAATCCCACATTACAATTATCTGTCCTGTCTCCTTAGGTTTCTCATGGCCGTTTTAGTTTTTCAAACCCCTCCCTATCTTTGATGACCTTGATGGTTGTGAGGAGTACTGATCAGATATTTTGTAAGAATGTCCCTGAATTGAGGTTTGTCTGATGGTTTTATGGTGATAATGGGATTATGGGTTTGAAGGAGAAAGATCAAAAAGGCCAAGGGCCTTCTTGTCATATCATATTGAGGGCACATGCTGTCAGTATGATTTTTGACTGTTGATTTTGACCTTGATCACCTAGCAGGAGTGTTTGTCAGGAGCCTCCATTGCAGAGCTCCTCCTTTTCCTCCTTTTCCATATTACAGCCTTTGGAAGGAAATCACTATGCACAACCCACACTTAAGAAGTGGGAGTCAGGGGACGCCTGGGTGTCTCAGTCGGTTAAGCATCTGACTTCAGCTCAGGTCATGATCTCACGGTTCATGGGTTCAAGCCCCGCATTGGGCTCTGTGCTGACAGCTCAGAGCCTGGAGCCTGCTTCAGATTCTGTGTCTCCCTCTCTTTCTCTACTACTCTGTCCCTGTCTCTCAAAAATAAATAAACATTAAAAAATTAAAAAAAAAAAAAAAGAAGTGAGAGTCAGAGATGCCTGGGTGCCTCAGTTGGTTGAGTGTCTGACTTCAGCTCAGGTCATGATCTCAGGGCTTGTGAATTTGAGCTCTGCATTGAACTGTCTGCTGTCAGGGCACAGCCTGCTTTGTATCCTCTGTCCCCCTCTCTCTCTGCCCTTCCTCTACTGGCTCTCTCTCTCTCTCTCTCTCTCTCAAAAATAAATAAACATTAAAAAAAATAAGTGAGGAGTTATGCTCCACCAATTTGAGGACTTGGGTAACTACATAAATTATTCGGAATTGTGCCGCATGAGAGATTTATGTATTCTCCCCATGTATTTATTCAATTCATTTATATATATCAGTATGGGCACACGGATAGCTATTGTATTTTTTACGTGACAACCCAATGCTACTTTATTTGTTTTGCTGCTCAAATTGTTCCAGCTTTGTCTATTAGGAGTTCTTTCAGATGGTTCCTGTGTTCCTCTGATATGCCCCCTTCATTGTGAGTTTTCTCTTTTTATGAACACTTCCTTAGTTTCTGATAATATAGGAGACTCCAGGCTGATCTTGCATATTTCCTGCCTCAGTCCTAGAATCAGTCAGTTCTCCAATGAGCCTTGGTTCCTTTCCTGGGGAATAATATTAGGAAATAAGACCTGGGTTCTAGGTATCTCACTGTTACTGGGGATTGTTGCTTATAGTCCCCCTCAGCTGACAGAGCAAGGAATATATATACATATATATACACACATATATATATGTACACACATACATATGTACACACACATATATATATACACACACACATATATATGACATATACATATATATAATGTATGTATATATACATATACGTATATATAATGTGTATATATATACTAACCTGAGATATACAGATATCTGTAAACATTTCTATATATAACCATCTATATCAATTTTAAACTTAATATGAGTTCATACTGATGTCTCCAATTCTAATTTGTTACCATAGGAACCATTCTAGCCTTTTCCTTAGCCTGTCTGTATCATGCTACACCAACAGTGAGAAGCCTGGCTCCCACCATCCATCACCTGTTTACTTCATTATTCAATTTCAATATACGTATTAGCGATCTCAGAATTGTTAACTACCCCGTTGGGAGATAACTTTATCAACTAAAGTACAGTACTTATGTGCACTCTGTTTTGCCTTTAAACTTACAGACTCCACTTTTTTCCAATTACTAGGATCAGTACCTTCCCCCCACCCTTACCAATGAGGTTATTTCAAACATTTACAATACAGTCAGATTGTTTAATAACATTCTGCATAGCACCCTGATATGATCCAACCTCTTAAAGGATTATTTTTAAGTGATATATGTTAATACTCCTCTTTAATGTTCATGGTTTAATGTTTTATGGGTTTTGGCAAATACACAGTACAGTAACATTATTATTCAGAATAGTTCCACTGTTATAAAAAAAAAAATTTCACAGGTGCTCCACCTATTCAACCACCCTTTCCTTAATCTGAAAGCCACTGTTTCTTTTTGTTTTGTTGTTTTTGGTTTTTTGTTTGTTTGGTTTTTTATAGACCATAGTTCTCTTTTTCAGAATGTCATATAAATGGGATCATAAAATATTCAGACTTCTCAGGCTGGCTTCTTTCACTTACCAATATGCATTTAAGATCCATTCATGGATCTACATGGCTGGATAGCACATTCCTTCTTGTTATTGAACAATAGTCCATTGTATGGAGGTGCCACAGTTTGTTTATCCATTTACCTATTTTAGGACACACCAGCTTGCTTTCGGTTTTTGGCCATTATGAATAAGCCTCCTATAAACATGCACATACTAATTTTTGTGGGGACATCATGTCTCAAGCCAGTTGGGGAAATACCTTAGAATATGAATCCTGGTCATATGACAGCATGGTCTGGCTTCTTAAGAGACTTCCCTTGTCTTCCAAAGTGGCTGTACATTTTTGCATTCCAATCAGGAATTTCTGTTGCTCCACACACTAACCAGCAGTTAGCATTGTCAATGTCTTATATCAGCTCTCCCAATAGCTATGCGACAGTGTCTCTATCATAGGGTTAATTACCATTTCTTCAGTCACACATTGTATTTGTCTATTGCTGCTGTGACAAATTACCACAAATGAAGTGACTTTAAATAACACAAAAGTGCTATATTTCCATAGAATTGGTTATAACTTGGGGCACCTGGGTGGCTGAGTCAGTTAAGTGGCATGATCTCATGGTCCATGAGTTCAAGCCCTGCATCAGGCTCTATGCTGACAGTTCAGAGCCTGGACAGCTTGCTTCCGATTCTGTGTGTGTGTGTCTCTCTCTCTGCCCCTCCCATGCTTTCTCTCTCTCTCTCAAAAATAAAATAAAGACATTTTATAAAAATTAAAAAAAAAAGAATTGGTGAAAAGTCCAACATTGGCTTCACAGAACTAAAATCAAGGCGTCAGCAAGGCTACACTCCTTTCTGGAAGTTCTAGGGGAGAATCTGTTCTCTGGACTCCCAGCTTCTAGAGGATGCTCACATTCCACGGTTCATGGCCCCTGCCTCCTCATCAAACCCAACAATAACGTATCGATGTGATCCTTCTCCTGTAAGGATATCTCCTTCTGAGTGCAGCCAGGACATTTTTCTACCTTTAAGGACTCACATGATTGGATCCACCAGGATATTCTAAGATAATCTGTCTTCTCAAGGTCTTTAACTGAAAGCATAAGTGCAGTCCCCTTGGCATGGAAAGTAACCTATTCGCAGGTTGTGAAGATTAGAATGCGTGCATATTTGGAAGGCCATTATACTTCCTACCACATGAATGATATTGAACATATTTTCCTCTGCTTCTTTTCCATCTGTCTATCCTCTTTGGTGCTGTCTTTTCAGATATTTTGCCAGTTTTTTTGAGTTGCTCATTTTCTTATTGTTGAGTTGCAAGAGTTCTTTGTATATTTTGGATACAAGTCCTTTATCAGTTATGTTTTGAAAATATTTCCTCCTAGACTGTGGCTTGTCTTTTCATATTCTTACAAGTGTCTTCTTTTTCAGTGAAAAAAAACAGTTGTTAATTTAACAGAGGCTGACCTACCTATTTTTTTTTTAATGTTTATTTATTTCTAGGAGACAGAGAGAGAGACAGCATGAGCAGGGGAGGGTCAGAGAGAGGGACAGTCAGACAAAACAGGCTCCAGGCTCTGAGCCGGCAGTCAGCACAGAGCCTGACGCGGGGCTCGAACCCACGAACCGTGAGATCATGACCTAAGCGAAAGTCAGACGCTTAACCAACTAAGCCACCCAGGCACCCCTGACCTACCTATTTTTTCTTTCATGAATCATGCTTTTGATGTTATATCTAAAAATTCATTGCCAAATCCAGAGTCTCAGAGACTTTTTCTATATTTGTTTTCTAGAAGCTTTATAGTTCTGCACTTTACATTAAATTTTATGACCCATTTTCAGTTAATTTTTGTTAAGGTGTAAGGTCTGTGTCTAAATTTATACTTTCCATATAGGCGTCTAATTGTTCCAATACCATTTGTTGAACAAAACAATCCTTTCTACATTGAATTGTACTCCTTTGTCAAAAACCAGTGGACTATATTTTTGTGGTTCTCTTTCTAGGCTCTCTCTTCTGTTCCATTGATCAACTTTGGGGTTTGCTAGCCAGTCAAAGATCTCGATCTTTGAATGAACATATTTAGACCATTCATATTCAAAGTGATTTTTGGTATAATTGGATTATTATCTTTTATATTTGTAACCACTTTTTTTTTTAGAGGCAGAAATTGCAAGCAGGGAAAAGGGGCAGAGGGAGAGAGACAGAATTTTAAGCGCTGCTCAGTGCAGAGCACACACAGAGCCCTATCCCACAACCCTGGGATCATGACCTGAGCTGAAATCAAGAGTCAGACACTCAACCAACTGAGCCACTCAAGCATCCTATATCTAGCTTTTTTAAAATAATGATGAGAGTGATAGCTTCTAAGCCCTTTACATGTTTGAGCTAAAACTTGAAGTCTCTATTTACTTTTCTTTTTTAATTTTCAAAATTTGCTTCTTTATTTCAATACATTCTATTGGACATTTTTTGTGATCCACAGAAAGCTTCTGGAGCCTATATTTTGCTATAGCTGCTGCTGTGAACATTCCAAGTAGTAGACTTCGAAGAGGTCTGCAAAGGAATAAGCACAGAGCAGCACCTGGCCTCCATCTACACCCCACATTTCCTGTTTCCTAGCTTGGAGCTTTTCTGACACAGCCCTCAACTCCCCACGGGAGCCCATGCAACACTTGCATGCAACATGCAACCCAGGAGTAAAGGAGAGTTAAGACCAACAGAGGAAAGGAGTCCATGGATAAATGGTTTTCTCTTTAAATCCCAGGGAGACAGGAATATCAAAAAGCTCTCAGAAGATCCTGGTGAGACAAAACACCAGCGCCTGCAGCAATGGTCAATTCAACAGTTTGTTCTAATATTTGCTTCCCTATCTTCTCCCCAGTGTATGCTCCCTGGAATCACTTTCCAGATGAATAGCCTACAGGCAAGTCTTTGTCTCTGGCTCTACTTTTAGGGAACCTCAACTAAGACATAAGTTTATTTAAAAAGAAATTCTGCAACATATCTGTAAATGGGGAGAAACAGCCATTTGCCATGAAACAGATGGTAACCGCCCTACCATTGTTTTCCATGACTTTCCAATCAACATCTATTCCCCTTACCTGCTTCTCTCCATTCTTCTTCTGCAGTTCATCCACCTCTTTCTACATTTTGAGAAATTAAGGAGAAAAGAGAAGAAAAGACAAAAGAAAACAATGGCATTAATCCCTGTTGCTTGCACCCCCGTGGTTAAAAGGGAGGATATCAAAAGTTAGAAAGGCACTACTTGAAGTGTGGTTTGTAGACAGACTGCAGGTCTGCCAACTGCTTTCTCAATACACAAACAGTTAACGGCTTGTTGCAGAATGTAAGTCAGTTACATCACTATGCGCATGTGTTCAATTGGCTTTTTTTTTAATTAAAAATTATTTTTAATTTACAACAGACTCTTTTTTTAGTGGCACAACTCCTTCCATAAAGGAATCGATGTATTGATTTACATTCTTGTTTAGCCCCTTACCTCATAGTAGGCTAGCTCATTAGCGGTGAATTAAAGAGGTATAAAAGTACTAATAGTGGACATTTGGTAGTATATTCTATTTCTGAGTAATGTTCTGTGGGCTTTACTGATATTACCTCTTTTAATTCTCAAAAAAGGTAGGTTATGTTCATCTCATTTTACAGATAAGGAAATTGAGGCACAGTAAAGTTCAATAATTTGTCCAACATTACACAGCTAAAAAGTGGTGGTAGTATCCTCCAAAGTGGCCTCCAATGTGTTCCCCAATGATTCTGGCCTTTTGTTATTCACACTTTTGTGCAGTAGGCTCCCATATCATGTCAACATTAGTATGTGTGACCAAAGAATATAGGAGAAGGGATAATGTGTGACTTTCAAGATGTTATGGACTGAACATTTGTGATCCCTCAAAATTCATATGTTGAAATCCTAAGCTCTGCTGTGTTGATATCTGAAGGCGAAGCTTTTGGGAGGTAGCTAAGTCAGGAAGGTGGAGCCCTTATGAATGTGATTGGTACCCTTGTAAAAGATAGTCCAGAGAGTTCTCTTGCCCTCTTTCCATGATGTGAGGATACAATAAGAAGATGGCCATGGGGGGCCTGGGTGGCTCAGTCAGCTGACTGACTTTGGCTCAGGTCATGATTTCGCAGTTCATGAGTTCAAGCCCCACATCGGACTTGCCTATCAATGCAGAGCCCACTTCAGATCCTTCATCCCCCTCTCTGTCTGCCCCTGCCCTACTTGTGCTCTCTTTCTCAAAAACAAATGAACATGAAGAAGAAGAAGAAGATGTTATACGATGGAATACTACATGGCAATGAGAAATAACGAAACCTGGCCATGTGTAGCAACATGGATGGACCTTGAGGGTGTTATGCTGAGTGAAATAAGTCAGACAGAGAAGGACAAATATCATATGTTTGCATGTATAGGAGGATTAGGAGGAACTTAACTGAGGAACAAGGGGGAGAAGAAGGGCGGAAATGGTGGGGGAAAGGGAGAGAGGCAAACCATGAGAGACTCTTGAATGCTGACAAAAACTGAGGACTGATGGATGTGGCGGGGGAGGGGGGAGATGGGCATGGAGGAGGGCACTTGTGGGGATGAGCACTGGGTGTTATGTGGAAACTAATTTCACAATAAACTATTTGTAAAAAAAATAAAAAAGAAAAAGAAAGAAAGAAAAAAATATCTGTATAAAAAAAATAAAAAATAATAATAAAAAAAAAAAAGAAGAAGAAGAAGAAGAAGGCCAACTGCAAACCAGAGGAAGGCTCTCACCAGACACAGAAGTGCTGGCATCCTGATCTTGGACTTCCAGCCTCCAGAACTATGAGAAATAAATTCTGTTGTTCATAAGTTGCCCCCACTAAAATCTGTGCTTTTCTTCCCTAGCAGCCCCCAACTGACAAAGATACAAGTATAAGTCAGAAAAGACATTGTTGTTCCCCGTTATTCTCTCATATCATTGGCTCTGGGAAAGGCAGCTTCCGTATCATAAGGACACTCAAGGAGCCCTACTGAGAGGTCCACATGGCATGGAAACGATGCCTCCTCCAGCACCAATTTGGCAGCCATGTGAGTGTGCCATCTTGGAAGAGGATCCTCTAGATGACCTCAGATGAGAGACCCTGAGATGGAACCAGCTAGCTTAGCTGCTCCCAAGTGTCTGGCCCACATGACCCATGTAACATAACACATTTGTATTGGTATTTTAAGTCTCTAGGTTTGGGGCTACTTTGTTTTACTGCTGGCTTCACTGCTATGTGAGAGAATCAAACATGGAAAAGAAAATGACTTCTTCCTTATATGACACAATGTTATTTAATGCCAAGCTTGCGCACCACCTACCATCATATCAGCTGACACCAGGGGTATGCATTCCAAACTTGAGAAATGCAAGGGTGCACAAGAGAACATGTATTGCAGTGACATATGCCTGAATTTGGGGGCACCTGGGTGGCTCAGTCCATTAAACATCTGACTTCGGCTCAGGTCATGATCTAATGGTTCGAGAGTCTGAGCCCCACGTCGGGCTCTGTGTTGACATCTCAGAGCCTGGAACCTGCACTGGATTCTGGGTCTCGCTCCCTCTCTGCCCCTCCTCTACTCACTCACTCACTCTCTTTCTCTCTCTCTCTCAAAAATAAAATAAACATTAAAAGAAAAAAAAATTTTTAATAATATGTGTGGATTTGGGGGGCGCCCGGGTGGCTGAGTCGGTTAAGCGTCCGACTTTCGCTCAGGTCATGATCTCGTGGTTCATGGGTTCGAGCCCCGTGTCGGGCTCTGTGCTAACTGCCAGCTCAGAGCCTGGAGCCTGTTTCAGTCTGTGACTCCCTCTCTCTCTGACCCTCCCCTGCTCACGCTGTCTCTCTCTCTCTCTCTCCTAGAAATAAAAAAATAATAATAATAATAATATGTGTGGATTTGAATCCTGGTTCAGACACATTCCTTACTTTGGACATCTCCAAAAATATAGCCATCATAACTAGGAAGACAAATAGCAACTTATGAGGTCCTGTCTCTGTAAGCAAAGCTGAGAGCCAAGGATACATAGAAATGTTTGGAAAGAGTAGAATTCAGAGACTGATAGGGTTTTCAGAGGTGCAGATATTCACAGATTGGTTGCCCTTTAGTTGAGGATGCCTGTGTGATAGTGTTGCTGACTTGATGACTTACTGCAGATGCTAAGGTAGAGTGGTTATTAAGCAGTTAGGATGAGTTTAAAACTGAGTTTGGCCAAAGAACAAAGAGTCCCTTCCTAGGAGGTTAGAAACTTTCAATTCTCCCTTAAAGCCATTTCAATTCAATGTTCTCATCAGGAAAATGAGAAGAACACAGATACGGTAACATCTACCATTAAGTGCCTACTATAAGCAAGTTACCATACCTTCTCTGTTGCAACTACTTAAATGAACCACTATAAAGCAATGGCCACCATAAATAGTAAGTAAACAACAGGTGAATGTGGCTGCATTCCCATTAAACTTTATTTACAAAAGTAGGCAGCAAGCTGGACTTGGCCTGTGGGCCACAATTTGCTGAGCCTGATCTAGATTATCTTTAGTGTCAGCTACAGTGTGTTTTCTCTCCTCTCCGAGCTTCTAGATATGCCATTCCTTCTGTCTGCATTATCCTTTCCCATCTCCTAAAATGCTTTTCTTCTGGTCATTCTTTGGTTCTCAACTGAGGATTATTTCCCTGGGGAAGGTGCTGTCCACAACACCCTGCTTCCGAAATGTTCCTCTATTTCCTCTTTTATAACCTTATCTCCCTTTATGGTGATTACATGTTTCTGTGTGTCTCTGCTCTGATAAGCTGTGAGCTCAGTGAAGGCAGGGATTACGTTTGTCTTGTGCACCATTTGATTCCCAGCGTTTAGCTGAGTCTTGATAAATGTAAAGAGAAAGAAGAATGATGATGTTTGAGAGGGCATCTAACACAAACTTGGACCATTTCACACCTGTGTCTGCCTATTGTACAATTTTTCCTAAAGCCACCTTGTTCCCAAGAAATGGATTCTATGCTTGTATATTTTGTTAAACTCACCAGCGATTTGGCCTCTATTTTACAGTGCAAGATTCTCAAAATGAGAAAACGTCTGTGAAATTCGTGTTTAAGACACTTTCATTCTCTTGCCACTATTTCCCTGCAATGGTGACCTTTAAATTTAGCCTGAGTCTAAGCGGCGTTGTCAGAACTTCAGGTTACATTATGCGATGCAGCTATTTGTGCCTTTTAAAGACGACGTAGGTTCCAACGTGGACACACAGCAGAAAGATGCGGGGATGATATTCTCGAAAGCACAGCCGCCAGGATCGTATCCGGAAGTGGGTCAGTAGTCAAGAAGACATATGCTTCCTGGAAATCAGTTGCACTGAAAAAGAGGTCCCCATTTATCCATCCAGAAAACAAGTAACCCTTGGCTCATGCACAGCCCCTCTTCTTCAGGCAGATTGCAGGGAGGCTTGCGTTTGAAAGAGAAGCATGGAATTGTACTCGGGAATTCTTTTTCTCTTTCGGAAGTGGTGTGTAGATCTGTAGTGAACTGTGAAGTCATTGATTGTCCCACCTTATCTGAGAACCTGAGAGCTCCCAGGGCTGGCTGGTGGCAGCTATTCCTAGGCCTGGGCCATCTCCCGCCACCTTTTTTTTTTTTTTAATGTTTTATTTATTTCTAAGAGAGAGAGAGAGACAGAGTGAGCAGGGGAGGGTCAGACAGAGAGGGAGTCACAGACTGAAACAGGCTCCAGGCTCTGAGCTGACAGTCAGCACAGAGCCCGACGCGGGGCTCGAACCCACCAACCGTGAGATCATGACCTGAGCGAAAGTCCGACGCTCAACAGACTAAGCCACCCAGGCGCCCCTCCTGCCACCTTTTACAAAACAGTGTGAGTAGCTGTGACCACCTCCTCCTTGATAAAAGGTGAGCTAATTGGCCCCCAGAGACTCTTCCAGCTCTGGCTCATACAGGGGATTTCTTCAGGGTCCTTCCGGCGGCAGAGCTAGAATGGCCAGCAGGGTGGGAGGGAGCGAGCAAGGAGAGAGGAATCAAGCCCCAAAGGACGAGAAACGGGCTTCTGCCTGGGTTGCTGTGCTGTTCCCAGTCCCAAGAAATAAGCAATAAACTGACATCTGAGAAGAAAGACAAGAAGCCAAGGGTACAGATGCACAGAGATCATAAGTGAGGAAGGAGAAGCACGATGTCTAGGTCATCTTGGGAAACTGCAATGTGGTAATAACCAAAGGACACCCTCCGGAGCTTTTATTCCCAGACCAGCTTAAATCATAACGGCCCTGGGGCGCCTGGGTGGCTTAGTCGGTTAAGCGTCCGACTTTCGCTTAGGTCATGATCTCGCGGTTCGTGGGTTCGAGCCCCGCGTCGGGCTCTGTGCTGACTGCCAGCTCAGAGCCTGGAGCCTGTTTCAGTCTGTGACTCCCTCTCTCTCTGACCCTCCCCTGCTCACACTGTCTCTCTCTCTCTCCTAGAAAAAATCATAACGGCCCTATGCAATTTTAGTTTTAAAAGCCCACTGACCCGTTGACAGGTGGGATCACATAATAATAATGAGAGGCATCATTGGGCACTGGGCTGTATTCCAGGCACTGTTCTAAGTGCTGCACGTGGATTACATGACGTCATCAGAAACTGCTGTTTTTCTAGGCTCAAAATGTCTAACTACCAGCAATTCGTGTTTCCATCTGCTATCACCTTTTTTTCAATTTTGACAACAGTCTTCTAAAGACTGTTGTTTTCTAGGCCACCTGGGCGGCTCAGTTGGTGGAGCATCAACTCCTGATTTCGGCTCAGGTCATGATCCCGGGGTTATGGGATCAAGCCCCATGTTGGGCTTAAGATTCTCTCTCTCTCCCTCTACCCGTCTCCCCTGCTCATGCTCGCTCTCTTTCTCTAAAAAATAAAAATGATTTTTTTAAATTCAAATTTAAAAATTTTCAAAACCTGTTGTTTCCTGGTGTGATGAAGCTGAGTTTGAAACTCACCTCTGCCACTCTGGTTAAATGCACCTTAGTTTCCTTCCCTGTAAAATGATACGAATACTACTACTGGCTTTGTAGGATTGATTATCAGAGGATTAAACAAGTAGTCAATGTAATAGTGCCTGGCATATAAGTGTTCAGCAAATGTAGTCATTACCATTGGTTCTGCATAAAGTGATGTTTAAGGTCTTCATTCTAGAAATACCCTATGCAATGATATTTGATGTTTTTGTTGTTGTTGTTTAGTTGTTTGGTTGGTTGTTTTTTTGTTTTTTGTTTTTGTTTTTGTTTTTGTTTTTCCTGCCAGGTATTTATTTCTTCTTCTTTGATAGCAGCCCAATTTCCCTTTCAGTTAACTTGCCCTCACCTGGTAGGGCTATGTGTCTGCCTTGCCTCCCCCTGGCTATGGAGTACACAGAGGGCCCAAAGTGGATCAACCCCAATGTCTCCTGTACTTACAAAGCCAGGCTCATCTGTTTCTCCTCTGATTCTGCAGCTATTCTGTGTTCTTCCAGTAAATTCTGTTTTTGCACAGTGGAGGGGCGGGGTGGGGGGGAATGTGTGTATAATGAGAGGTAATTTAGCAGATTATTAGCAAGTTAATTGGTTTCTGTTGTTGCAACCAAAGATCCTTGACGTATATATCATTAGAAATAGGCATTTTAACCTATTCTTTTTAAATAAAGAAACTAGCTAACGTATAACTGATACTCTGACTGGACCTTTACTATGTGATTATGTTTAAGATATCTTTGCAATAGTTAAGTGTCATTAGCTCCATTTCACAGCTAAGGAAGTTAAAGACCTAGGTTTTCATGCCAACTCTCCCAGTCGGTGACTATGTGTCCTTGAGCGAGGCTCTGAACCTCTGAGTCACAGCATCCTGATGTGTGAAGTGGGGTTGGTTACACACCCACCCCCTGGATGGTTCTGAGAATTATACGAGATGATGGAGATATAAAGGCACTTCGTAAACTCATAGTGCCATATAAGTGTAAAATTGTATTATGATTTCCTTTGGTCAAAGGATAAATTTTAATACTTCTTCTTGGTGTCGAAGCCATTTATTCTTTCTGCATAGTAATAATAACTTGAAAACAGAGGTTTCTAAGTGCAAGTCCCAAGTACTATGTATACCAGGATAATGGGATTCTTTTTCTTGAAAGCAACATTGTACCTTCATGGATTTCCCTCCTGCTTTTCTCCCTTGCCAGCTCAATCATGGCTGAAGCTTGTGTTCCTCGCTTTTCTGATCAAACTGAGAGCTTTTTCTCTCCTTTAACTTCTATTTTCCTCCTGTCTTTCCTAATCTTGAAGCTCTCCAAGGACCAATAAATGCCAACAGTGACTACACCCAGCCTTCTGAGGGTTTTTTAGTAAATTAGAGATTACCTCCAACTTCCTGTATTAGAACTGGGATGCAAATGAAGGCTTTCCAATGTCTACTGATAATTATATAAAGAGTAAGCAGGAATTGTGAAAATTAGGGATATTATTTCCAAATGCCAGTATTTTTAATAGACAAATAATGCAGGGGATCAGGCTGCAGTATATTAGTAAAGGATAAAGGAAAAAGAAGGTAAACAGACTTCGTTTGTGAAGGCCCGATGAATATTCTTATTGGCCCGTAGTGCCATCTTGTGGATCATTTTTAAATAGGGTTTAGCTTTCAGCCGTGATTGCATTAGCTCGATTGTTCCTAATCATGTAAAGCATCCATTAGAAGCTGCAAATAATTTCCTGATAACCCAGGAAAACACAGATGATCACACCTGGGGGAACCAGTTTGTTTGTTGATCTCTCATCCTCGCTGGGAGCAGTTACCCAGTCATCTGCTTTGAGGTGCTTTTTGCTCGTGGCCGTCTGTAATAGCAGATGTTCACAGTTCTGACAATGTCCTTACAGCTCCTTTGTCCAATCCACTTTATCTATGTCACTCCAAAGGTCTGATCTTTGCCTTCTCATTCCATATGCAGCTCTTCTTCGCCTTTTTGTTGATTATAAATCCATAGAGAACCCGTGACCAGACATGGACTGTGGTCTCTCCAGAAAATGACACTCCTGTGACCACCCCTCCACACACATTCCCCCCCTTCTCTGTTACACGCACACACACACACATATGCATACGCTTTTTTGTCAAAAATTTCAGGGGGTTCACGAAGCTCCTGACTCCTTGTACGGAACATTTGTCTTGCAGCATTACCTTCAGTGATGTGATGGAGCCCCAGACTTGTAACTCTCACATCTATGAAAATGTATCTCAGATGCTCATGGGCTCTTCCATTTCAGTCCTTTGATTCCAGCTTCCTTCACTATTCCTGATTTAAATATCTTGCCCTTTCCTGTAGTTTAGCCTTTAATCATGCTGACTGCCTCTCAAGAAATACTTCTGGACACATTCAAATTCAGAGTCATTCAAAGTCAGGCTCATATGTCACCATTGTGGGGAAGCGTCTCCCTAATCAGAGATAATTAAACTTTTCCTTTTGTTACTTCTTAGACTATTTTTTAAAGTGTTTAGCATAAAATAGTTCAGACTTCCCACAATCTATAGCGGACCAAGGAGAAGTTTAGCTCTTAAGAAAAGACAGCATGCTCTATTTATCTCTGCAGCTTCTAAATGCTAGAGGGAAGGCTTTACTTGTAGTTACTCCTTTAATATCTGTGAAGTTGGAAGACTTGGCTTAATTTTTTACTCTATACCTTGAGATATGACCATGAGACAGGTTAAGCTTTCCAAGCCTTAGTTCTTCATCGGTACACAGAACTCTGATCGCTCCTACACGTGGACCCTTAGAAGAATTCAATGAGGTCATACATGGAATACCCTTGGTTCGGTTCCTGGCCCACAGTTGGGGGTAAAAATATGCTTTTAAATAAAAGGATCCTCAGAGGAGGAAAAGGCTGAGGTCACTGTTTCTAAGAAAGTCTTCCTATGATTTTGGAAATGAGTGGGTTTTTGTTTCTTTCAATTAAAAAAAAATGATTAAGAAGTCCCTAAATTTTAAGAACTGAGGTATTAGAGATACAAAGTTGAATCAGCATTTTGCTCTAATAGGAGCAATCTTTGAAATTTCTCAATGGATATTGAGATTCCCCCACCCAGTAGACATTATTGTATTAATCATATTTATGAAAGGAATTTTTAAAGCCTTATTTTATTTAGGTCTATGCAGCTGGGTTTCCAGTGTGAGCCACCAGTTAGCAAGAGGAATCTGCTGTGGCTGGTTACAGTCCAGGAGCAATGATGGTTTTAACAGCACTGGCACATTGCCCACAATGCAGTAGAAAAGGCACTGAAGTTGGAGGTAGAGGGTCTAATTCCAAGACATGCCCTTTCCTCAAACCACATTGACAGAGAAGAATGAGCCTGGGCTTCCGCCACTCATAGATGTGCTCACTACTGTTGATATAAATTCATTGATGTTCTATAGGATGATTTATTTGTGCAAAATAGCCTCTGCAGAAGCTCACATTTTTAATTAAAAGTGTATTTGATATCTTCTTGAGTTTTGCCATATTACTTGCCAGATTAGTCTTTAAAATGTTGATCCAGGGGCTCCTGGGTGGCTCAGTCGGTTATGCATCTGACTTTGGCTCAGGTCATGATCTCGCCATCCGTGGGTTCGAGCCCCACATCGGGCTCTGTGCTGACAGCTCAGAGCCTGGAGCCTGCTTCCAATTCTGTCTCTGTCTCTCTCTCTCTATCTCTCAAAAATAAATAAACATAAAAATAAAATAAAATGTTGATGCAGTTAATGTTCCCACTGCCTGAAATGTGAAGCTTACTGTTTTTTCATCTCTCTGCCATCCTTGTCAAACTTCATATTCTCTGAAAATCTGATTTTTGTCAACTGACAGATATAATGCAATTCTCACTGCTTAAATTGGACATTTCCAGAACTATCAGGGAGGTTGAACTCTTTTCCTCTATTGTAAGTCACTTAAGCTTCCCATTCTGGCTCCCCTACTCAAGTCTTAACCATTGTGTTGGTTTTCATGCCTTTTTCTTGTTGACTTGCAGAAATACTTCGTATATTTTAGATATTAATCTCATTAAAAAGTTCTCTTTTTTCATTACCTTACAAGTTTACGTTTCAAATTTAATGCTCTTTTTTAAATATTTATTTGGGGGGGGAGGGGCTGAGAATGAACAGGGGAGGAGCTGAGAGAGAGATGGAGAGAAAGAATCCCAAGCAGGCTCCACACTGTCAGCATAGAGCCTGACAAAGGGCTCCATCTTACAAACCATGAGATCATGACCTGAGCTGAAATCAAGAGTCAGAGGCTTAACCAACTAAGCCACCCAGGTGCCCTTGTTTCACATTTAAGTATCAAATTATCTAAAAGTACCACCACCTTTGTGTATGATATGAGGTAGAGATCTCACTTTGCCTTTCCCAAGATCATCTTCTTTAGATTCTGTCCTTCCTTCATTTGTCTGGCCATCTCTATCATGTATCAAGTTTCTAGACGTATATTTTTGTATCTTCTTCTGAACTTTCCATTTTGTTCCATTGTTGTTGTTGATTATTCCTGCAGCAGTACTATCTCAGTTACCATGGTTTGCTAGTATGTCTTCATATCTGCCAAGGAATTCCCCTTATTTGCTCACCTTTTAAAAAACTGAATTGGCTTTTGATATTAGCAACATATTTGAAAATTAATCTTTCCATTTTATCAGAAAATAATACTGGAATTTTTTTGAAGTGTATTTAATTGATAAATTAATTTTAGGAGATTTGATTTCATTATTATTTATTTATTTATTTATTTAAATAGTTTATTGTCAAGTTAGTTTCCATATAACACCCAGTGCTCATCCACACAAGTGCCTTCCTCCATGCCCATCACCCCCCTTCCACTCCCCCCACCCCCATCAGCCCTCAGTCTGTTCTCGGCATTCAGGAATCTCTCATGGTTTGCCTCCCTCCCTCTCCCCCACTATTTTTCCCCTTCTTCACAATTTCATTATAATTTTAAGTCATCCCATTTGTGAACATGATGGTATAGTCATGTATTCAGATGTTTGTCTATGTCCTTTAATAAAATTTTACTCACTGTAAAGATCTCATGTATTTTTGTTAAATAAACTCTTAGGTGTGCTATGAATTTATTGCTATCATGTTATTTTCCAGTGTACTTTTTAGATTTTTATTGCTGGCATAGAAGGACATTAAAGCTTGAGTGGTTTTTGCTAATATCACTGATACCTCTCACTAGTTCTAATAGTTTATGACACTAATCTGATATGTGGATCATCACATATGCCCTGGGTACTTGGTACCAGGAGGAAAGGCTAAAGTCCAGTTCTTAGTTGCTCTCCTGGTGAGTTTAAGGAGGAGAGGGGACCATACCTCAGAATGCCAATGCTTCGGCATCATACATTGTTCTCAATCTTTCCTGTTTCTTGCCAGGCAGCTGGCCTTTCTGTTAGTTTCCTAGGGTTGTTTTAACAAAGTACTGAAAATTGGGTGGAAACAACAGAAATTTATTGTCTCATGGTTCTGGAAATCCAAGATCAAGATACGGGCATGGTTGAGTCCTTCTAAGACCTATGAGGAAGGTGCTGCTCCGGGCCTCTTCCCTAGCTTCTGGTGCTTTGCTAGCAATCTTTGGTGGTCCTTGGCTGGTAGAAGCCTCTCTCCCATCTCTGCCTTCATCTTTACATGGCATTCTCCCTCTGAATGTGCCTGTCCCCAAATTTCTCCTTTTTATAGGGACACCAGCCGTATTGGATCAGGGGCTCACTATACTCCAGTGTCACTTCATCTTATCTAATTACATCCAGTGATCGTACTTCCAAATAAGGTTGCATCCTGGGGCACTGAGGGTTAAGACTTCAACATACGAATTTTGAGAGACCCACATCCATAACAGCCTTCAAAGAACCTGTCTGGACCTCTGCCCTGAATGCTACAATACTGTAATCTAATCATCTACTCCTTGATGTGTCGAGGGAAATGAAGAGGAAGTTTCCTCTCCCCTGATGTTAGGGTGTTTCCCACCCTAACTGCAGGTGAGTATCATTTTTCTTTGGTCTCCAGTCAGGGCTGTGCTTATGCTACTATTTCTGATTTACATTGGCAGAAAATGCATGAGTGAGAAACAAATGCAAGAGAGCTTCCTTCATCTGCAGAGGCCATCCTGTCCATCTGAGCTGTCATTTTCCCTCCACATTGTGACCCAGCCACTATTTTCCTCTCCTGGAGTTTATTATTGTTTTTATTCACATTCTCAGAGCCACCACCTTCTCTATTGCTTCATTCATTTCAAAGGATGCTTTCAAGGGAGGAGACATAGCCTGCATTCCTTTTCTATCTACACAGAGTCATTCTCTGCCTGAAAGTTTTCTCTGGAGCCTAAGTATGCAGACCAACCCTTAGTTCACCAGCCATTTCTGAATGAGGTAAGGGTGGGGGAAGGGGAGCTTTTGCAGTCTTTCCAAATCGAGGCAGGTGGATGAGTAATTAAAGCTAAAAGCAAAGTTTTAAAGTATATTTTAAAGATTTTTGCTCAAGAAAGACTAAGCAGCTATAGAAGTCAGGATATTGATAAATGATGTTGTCCCAGACATGGTTATTGTTGAAAACAAAATGATGCTTATTCAGGCGCCATGGAGATATTTTTCTTTTCAGCATTATTCAGTCGACACCTCTTGTGGTTCTTCCTTGTGTTGTGATGCACTTTGAACAGCTTTGTGTAATGACAAGAGCCCTGGAGTGGGAGACAAGATGCCCAGAGGCCTTGCCTTAATCCCTTGCACAGATCACTGACGCTGAGTTTTCCTCTCTCGCGCCATGGGTCGGACCCACATATGGCTCCATTCTCATCCAATGTAACATGAAGTAGTGTTTGCTTGTCATGGAGTGAAGATGGGTGTGTGTTGTGGCTCTGTTAGTTTCTCAGAGACCTTAAGGAAGCTTAATCTCTAGGAAATTTTGCTCTTATTTCCTCTCCTATGTATTTAGCTCATAGAGATATGAGATAACCATTTATGGTTATCATGGATATGATGAGCTATCCATGGATATCATGAGATATCTCATTCAAATGAGATCATTATTTGAAATGACTAGAAATCAAGTTGGTCCTATCGATCTGATGACAACCTAAGATGTCTAAACACACAGCTGGATTCCAATGTCTAGACTTCTACTTGTATAAAGGACAAACACACTGTGAAAATATCTGAAAGAGCACAAGAAGAAGAAGAAGCAGGTGCTTCTTTCATTTAAGGGATTTACTTCAAAAGATGAAAGGGTTCTAAAAGGCTTCCAAAGAAAGACCTGTATGTATGAGCAGAGAGCTCTGAGAACCACTGCTTTCTCTTACAGAGATAAGACCAATGTGTCAGAATGAGGACACAGAATGCTGCCCCTTCAGAGAGAGACCGTATGTACCTACTATGAGGGAAAAAACATACAATGCCATTAAAAGTGATTTCCGTTCAGAAATCATACTTGTTCAGCTGTCATTGTTGCTGTTTAATAAACTTTATGTTTGGAGCAGTTTTAGGTTCATAGCAAAATTGAGCAGAAAGTAGAGGGTGTCTGTACACACGCTGTCTGCATTGCACACAATTGCCACCCCAATTGTTAACACCCCCCACAGCTGGTGCATTTGTTACAATCGATAAAACCTACACCTGACATGTCACAACCACCCGAAGTCCACAGTTTAGAGTAGGTTCACTCTCAGTGTTGTTTCTACTCCATGGATTTATACAGATGTATAATGACAGGTATCCACCATCACTGCATCAAAGACAATGATTTTACTGCCTTAAAAATCCTCTGTGCTCAGGGTGCCTGGGTGGCTCTCCAACTCTTGAGTTCCACTCAGGTCTTGATCTTACAGTTTGGGAGTTCAAGTTTGAGCCCCATGTCAGGGGCTGCACTGACAGCACAGAGCCTACTTAGGATTCTCTCTCTCCCGCTCTCTCAGCCCCTCCCACACTTGTACTCTCCCTCTTTCTCTCTCAAAATAAAGAACACTTAAAAAAAAAAATCCTCTGTGTTCCACCTGTTCATCTGTCTGTCGTCTGTCATGCTTGCTTGCTTTAAAAATAAAAATCTCAGGGGGCGCCTGGGTGGCTTAGTCGGTTAAGCGTCCGACTTTCGCTTGGGTCATGATCTCGCGGTCCGTGGGTTCGAGCCCCGCGTCGGGCTCTGTGCTGACTGCCAGCTCAGAGCCTGGAGCCTGTTTCAGTCTGTGACTCCCTCTCTCTCTGACCCTCCCCTGTTCACGCTGTCTCTCTCTCCTAGAAATAAATAAAACATTTAAAAAAAAAAAAAAATCTCAGGAGCACTTGAGTGGCTCAGTCAGTTAAGTGTCTGACTTAACCTCAGGTCATGAGCTTAGGGCTCATGAATTCAAGCCCCATGTAGGGCTCTGTGCTGACAGCATGAAGCCTGAAGCCTACTTCAGATTCTGTGTTTCCCTCTCTCTCTGCCCCTCCCTGCTCATGCTGTAACTCTCTTTGTCTCTCTCAAAAATAAACATTTAAAAAAAGTTTAAAAATCTCAGTATTACTTTTTATTTTGCAATAACATAAGATTTTCAGAAAAGTGGCAGAAATACTGCAGAATTCCTATATACCCCTCGGCCACTTTCTGCTATTGTGAATAACCTACATTGTCAGGGTACGTTTGTCAAAACCGAAGAACTGAAATTGGTACCTTGCTATTAACTAAGCTCCAGATTTTATTTTGCTTTCATTACTTTTTTCATTAATTTCTTTGATCTGTTCCAGGATCCAATCCAGCAAAACACATTGCACTGAGCTGTTATGTCTTCTGAGTCTCCTCTGGTCTCTGTGACGGTTTCTCTGTCTTTCCTTGGTGGTCATGACCTTGAAAGCATGAGAAGGACTGTTGAGATAGTCTACAGAATGCCCCATAATTTGGATTTGTCTCATGTTTTTCTCGTGATGAGCCTGGGATTACAGGGTTGTTTTTTTTTTAAGACGGGTTTTCTGGAAAGACATGAATTACCCTTCTAATTACATCAAATTAGAGGGTACATATTTGCATGACACCATATCACATGGCATGGTGATGTTAACCTTTATCACCTGATTAAACTAGTGTTTGCCAGGTTTCACCCCTGTTCAGATGCTATTTTTCCCTTTCACTATATTATTCTTTGGAAAGAGTCACTGAGCACAGCTCACTCTGAATAGGTAGCAAGGAAGGGGAGTAGCAATTAAATTTCAAGTCATGGAGGGGGCCATCCACACACATTTGGAATTCTTTTTTATTGCTTGCTCTTTGATATATATGTTCCATTTTGTTTTATTTTTTTGTTTTTACCCATATGCCAGTGTTGTGAAACAGTTGGCTCATATCAGCCTGGGGGAGGCTATTGTTAAATTTTCAGGAATTTTGCAAGCTGGTTGACATATCTTGGCAGCCTGAAATCAACCATGGTAGGAGTATTTACACCACAGAGATTGGCAAACACTAGGAATCGGGACCCATCACTCCCCTTTGCCCTGAGAGCTGGTTGTTAAACAGTTACCAGCACACTCCTGTATGCCATGTATGCCAAAGAAACATAAATGCCCAAAATGGCAAAGAAAGATAGTGGTTAGGTATCACTATGGGCTCTTTATTTCTTTGCTGATTCAAACAAACAAACAGAAGCGTGAGAACATGTCCCTCCTCTGCCTCCTCACTCCTACATTAGACATTACACTGTTGTGTACAAAAAGTATCAGCTGTAAGTCTGACAATCCAGCTCCTGATTGCCCCCATCAATGAGTAAAATAGGCCATCTCTGGAATACTAACACTCTTCAGACTACCAGCTGATAGGCTTTTTGGTATTTAGATTGATTTATATTATCCTGAATGCAAATATGAGGTTTTTGGATCAAAACAATCATTATTATGTACAACAGTAGCTGTCTCCATTCCTCATGCCCTAATTCTTCCCCCTTCTTTTTTTTTTTTAATGTTTTATTCATTTCTAGGAGAGAGAGAGAGAGAGAGAGACAGCGCGAGCAGGGGAGGGTCAGAGAGAGAGGGAGTCACAGACTGAAACAGGCTCCAGGCTCTGAGCTGGCAGTCAGCACAGAGCCCGACGCGGGGCTCGAACCCACAAACTGCGAGATCATGACCTAACCGAAAGTCGGAAGCTTAACCGACTAAGCCACCCAGGCGCCCCTAATTCTTCCCCCTTCTGAGGTGGTGGCATGACACCCTCACCAGCAGGGGAAGAGCCCTGATAATATAAATCTGAGAGTTTATATACATATCGCCTCCTCCACTCCAGAGAGAGGGAGAGAAACCCAATCTCCTAATATCTATGGATTCCCTTTGGGAGGAGAAGGTGAAAGTTTCTGAGTTTTTCCTCTTCAGAATGTAAAGAAATGTGTCCACAGAGTAGGTGAGACAAACTGGCATTTATAACCTAGGGTTTTATACCCCTTTGCGGTGTGAACAAAGAGAGAGAGAGAGAAGTTTCTAAATCCTTCCTGAGGTCATGCTTTAACTTTCCAGGCTGGTCCTTAAACCAAAGTTTCATTTCTTTGCTTAGTAAGCCCTAACCACGTAGAAACTTAAAATTATTTTCTCTACTGTTCCACACCACCTTCTGGTCGAAGGTAAGAACAGTACAAATTCTGAAGTTTTACTGAACAAGAAGTAAAAAGAGAACAAAACTTGCCTGTCCTCAGTCTCTGGGGTCTTGCATTTTCTTAGTTATAGCCCAAACCACCAATGTTATGGCTTAATCAAAAGAGAAGAGGCAACCTCAATTTAGAGAAACCTGAAATCAAGCACAGAAGATTTTTGAGGATGGTGTTTGGTCTTGTGAAGGAACATAAGTAACAAATCTTGCTCCTTGTGAGAATGAAGAGCAAACTCATCAGGCAGAATTAGTGATATGTCTCCCAAAGTCAGCACAGAGGTTAGAGGCTAGAACCTCTCTGAGGGCAGTGACTCTCAAACATAGCCTATTCTCAACGTGTATCTCCATTGCCAGGGCCCCCTGCGGCGTACTGAATTGGAATTTCTGAGATTCTGGTACCCAGAAATCCATACGTTTTCTGTCTCTCAGATAATCGCCCTAAAACAAAGCGATTTGGCATCATCTGCTCCCAAGTTACTCCCAACTCAAAATAATATGCCTCTGAGAAAGGTGTGTAGCTCCACCTACAGGTGATCCTCTGTTTTGCAGCAATTCGATGTATAACTCAACTTCTACTAGTTAACCAGAAGTACCCTTTCAGGGGACATAGAAATGGAACCCTAAAACATTTATCTTTCTACAATTATTGCCTTTGGTAATACTCTTTAGAATGTCCTTTGAAATATATAGGGACATCTTGGACAGATTCCGTAACTTTCTAGACCTCTTCAGTTATTAAAAGTCCAGACCAGTTTAAAATGTCACACTTAAACACTATTTAAATCACCGCTCCTCTCTGCACCTCCTTAACCACCATGCAACTCAGGCTAGGTTGGTGACATATGGGACTGGGTTAGGAGTTTGGGGCATGATCTACTCTTCTCTCCTCAATCCCAGAGCCCTTGAAGCAGAAGGAGAATTGTAGGTAGTCCTGAAACACAAACACCCTCTCCTTCTTTTTGGTCTTGTTCTCTTGAGGTTGGTGGAAAGCACGAGGAGAAATACTTGCTGAGGGCAGCGATGCTCAGCCCCCTCTCTGAGTGAAGGTCCTGTTACTGACCACCCGGGAAGCCTCTCTGCTCCTGCTGTGTTCTCTGACTTCTGTTTCCCTCACGTGGAAGAGCCTACAGAGCAATGGATCCTTCTTCTCAGAATCACCATTTGAGGACACGGGGGTAGGTGTTCCTCTCACACTTTTCCTCTCAGCTAATTGTCCAGCTGGCACTGTGGGCTTCAGCTAGTCTCCAGCCTTGTGGAATATAGAGAGGGAAAAAATAATTAACATCCTTTTGGGACATGTCATGCTGTCCCAAGAACCCCTGACTACCATCCACCCCAATCTGATGGCAGTGCCAGGAGGTCTTCAGGGTCTTCTGCACCTGGGCAAGCTACGGGCAAGGAAGCAAGATGGCAGTCCTCCATGAAGCTACCTCTCATCCCTACCTAAGGCTTTCTTGGGACATCCCCTGGTTGGGCTCTTGGAGGAGGGAAATACGCCTCTCCTCCTTAACAAAGCCAACAGTCCTTCACTTGGGTGAAGGGGTGAAGCTTGGCTAATAGTGGCAATGCCTGTTTTGCCCACCTGTATTTAACCCCTAATTGGAGCCATCGAATCCCAATCAATGATTGGCAACTCTCTTTAAAATGGTGCATACTCCATTTTGTTTGTTTGTTTGTTTTCAGCCTTGGGTCCTGGTCACCAATAATAGAAGGCAAGGGAAAATCTTAATCAGGAGTCTATTACACAGCTGTGTTACCCCTGAAGCTGATTGTGGGAAAGACACCGAACTCCAACCAGTCTATTTACCATTGTATTTCCCATGCACAACAAGGTGCCTGTGACATGGCAGTTACTCACTAACTCAAATGAATGAACGAATGAATGAATGAATGAATGAATGAATGAATGAATTTGGCTCTATGTTGGGAACCAAATTAGAGAACAGATTCTGTCTTCTTCTAATATGAATATTTATAGATATTGCTGGGAAGCAGTAGCCACCCAGTAACTATAACTAGTAATAATAAGAACAAACAGGCATTCACCTAAATGCTATATAGGGTTTTACCTATATAGGGATTGTAGTTTTACCACCGCCAACAGCCCTCTGAAGTGAGTACTGTTATCTTGATTTTCTAGAAGAGGAAACCAAGGCTTAGCTACTGTAGTAAAAAGCCTGTGTACTCTTAGGATATATCAAGATTTCTCTCATTGAGCTGCTTTTCTTGACCACAATGAGATTCTTTTCTTGACTGACCCCCACAAGTTTTACTTTTTGACCCTTCGGAGTAGGGAAGGCAGCTGGGTATAATTTCACAAGAGAGCATCTGAATGACAGTGATTGCCTGCAGCTCCTTGGAGATGGGGATGCTGGGATCCCAGCATGATCGAGTAATATGCCTGCCCTACAGATATCAGGGGTAAGCGGTGGGGCACACATTCCACCCCGATCCAGCCATCTGTCCATAGCAAAAGTTAGAAGTTGGCAAAGCCTACCTGGCATCGCCAGCATCACCTTCTTCCACCACCTCATTACTCTCTTCTTTCTTAGGCTCGGTGTCTGCTCTTGTTTTGTCATGGATCCCTTTTACTTTATGCTATCCACGCCTGTATTGTGTCTCCCCCGTGGACATCTGCATTTAATCTTTAGACTCACTGGTTGCTCTGCTCGAGTAGAAAATGCACTGTGTTTGGGCTGTATGACTCTGTAAGTCTGTGTCTCTTTTTCGCTATCTAAAAACATGGAATGATGACAGTGACAATATGACAATAATGAGTGCCTGATGCTCAGTGTTCAAAAAATGTTAGCTGTTATTTTCTCCCTAAGCTTCCCCTCCTCTCTCCTGTTCTGACAAGCTTCATCTTGGCTTGGAAAGCTGGTTACTAACCAGAGAGACCTTCATGAGAGGCAGACACCTCAGAGAGGTGAACACCGCCTTCTTAGGTATTCCCTTTGTCTAAACGGGTTCCCATACTCCTCTCGTAGACCCTTCGTAGACAGCTCCGTAACAGAGTACACAAGCAAGGAATGAATGGTTATCATGGTTAATCTGGTCTATTCATTCCCCATGAAGCACTTCCATGGATTGTTAGGAGAGTCTGACCAGGATTGGTGATTTGGTGAAAACACACACTTTGGAAGCCAGTAGCTATGCAGGTGAATGGCTATGTGATATTGCACAAGTTATGTAACCTCGGGTACGCTCTGGCAGACACTCCTGTTCGGCCAATCCAGTATTTATTTTCATCTCTTGTCTCTTTTCTCATCTTCCATTGTAATGGCTACAAGGCAAAATACTCACTTCCCTAACTTCCCTTGTAGCTTGATATAGTCACATAACCATGTTGTGGCATGTAAATAGAAGTCCTCTGAGGTTAGAGGAGGCTTCTGCGGAAAATTACCCTTCCAGTTAAAAAAAAAAAAGTGCAAATGGGGTGCCTGGGTGGTTCTGTCAGTTAAGCATCCGACTTCAGCTCAGGTCATGATCTAACGGTTCGTGAGTTCAAACCCCATGTCCGTCTCTGTGCTGACAGCTCAGAGCCTGCAGCCTGCTTTGGATTCTGTCTCCTTCTTTCTCTGCACCACCCCCATTCTCACTCTGTCTATCTCTCAAAAATAAATAAATAAATAATAAACATAAAAAAAATTTTAAGTGCAAATAAACTAATGACACCCTTTTCCTTTCCTTTTGCCTTGAATGCAGACATAATGGCCTAGGCTGTGGCAGCCATCTTGCAACCATGAAGAAAAGGCAAAAGAATTGCCCAGATGTCAACCCTGCCATTATTGAACTCCTGAGTGAACACCAAACCTGCCTGAGGAAAACAAACTCTTTTCCAAAAAAAGTTATTTGTTGGGGCACTTGGGCAGCTCAGTCGGTTAAGTGTCTGACTTTGGCTCAGTTCATGATCTCATGATTCCTAAGTTCGAGCCCTGCGTTGGCTCTATGCTGACAGCTCGAAGCCTGGAGGCTGCTTCAGATTCTGTATCTCCCTTTTCCTTTGCTCCTCCCCGACATATGCTGTCTCTTTCTCTCAAAAATAAAATAAACAATTTTAAAAACTTTTAAAAGTTATTTGTTTAGCATAATGTCTGGCACATGGCAAACAACGACATGACAATTAATGGAAACTACTGTTCTCACTAATGTCTGTATCAATGCCGAGAGGGGTAGGACCAGGTCTGACATTTTCCCGTTGACTCCAGGGCCCAGTGAAAACTAAGTAACCAATGCAAATTGGCCAAAGGAATGAGTGAGTAAAGCAAGATGCTTCTGGAAAGTAAGTTCCATCCATCTTGTTTGCAGTTGTAGCCTCACATCTAAGGCTGTTCCCAGAAAATTGTTGAAAAATCAGTTTTTGTTGAGTGAATTTTCAGCCTTTAATCAAAATAAGTCTCCAATCATATAATGGAAAGCACTGAAGGTTGACATTCAATATAAGAACATTTATTTTATGAACTTCTCAGGGGTAAACCTGTTTCATTCATTTGGATGTATTCAATTTTGATGCCCCCTCCCTTTGGAGATTATATGTAAATAAAATTCTTGTGTATCAATCTTCCTTATAATGAAGACAACCAATAGTAAAAGTCATCTTAATAACACATGACATTTTCTCCCCCACTTTGGTTTAAACAAATATCATTGTGATACAGGCTTAATTTTCAGACCTGTATGCAAAAAGTTGAATTTTCCCATTTTATAATATCTCTGCACATTTTTGAAGGTCAAGATCTTATATAAAAGATTTTTCAGTTTCTTATATAAAAGATTTTTCAGTTTCTCTATTATTTCCTTCTGCCTTTTCATTTGTTAGTAATATATTCTAGTCCCTCTTCAGACTCTTTTTGTGGATTTTTATATATATGAAACATTAGCAGGACATACTATGAAGCGTGGTATGACCTATTGCCAACATCACTGTTCTTTATTTAAACTGAATTATTGCCAATGACTTTAATACATACTATCATTTAAACTTTTTTTAAAGTTTTATTCATTTAGTTTTTGAGAGAGAGAGAGCAAGCTGAGGAGGGTCAGAGAGAGAAGGAGAGAGAAATTCCATACAGGCTCTGCACTGTTAGCACAGAGCTCAACATAGGGCCCTAACTCAGGGACTGTGAGATCATGACCTGAGCTGAAACCAAGAGTCAGAGGCTTAACTGACTGAGCCACCCAGGTGCCCCTAAAATATATTGTCTTTTATAATGTTTAATTTTCTACATATTCCTATAATTTTCTACTTGTCCTAACATAAATGATTTTTTTTCTTTTTAATGTTCCAAAACCCAGCCTAAAATTTTTCGTTATCTTTCAATTGTTCTGAATGAAAAATAATATTAGTATTCTCATTAATACTTTAGGAGAATAAAAAGAAATAATTAATTTATAGTCTTCAGCACTCACATTGTGCCTGAAGGAGGAAACATTTTTTATTTAAGGAAGAAAGACTGTTGTCATCATTGCCTCTCAGTAATAATTCAAGGTGCTTATTATTAATGGATATAAAAGTAAATTAAATCTAGAACTCACTGCTTATGCCAAGAACTTTCCAAGAGTCAAGATCATTATAAGCATAACTCGTATTTGCATAACCTTTTACCAAAACATTTTCATATTCGTTATCAAATTTACTCAATAAGGCAACTCTATGAGGTGGGAATAGTTTTACCAATTTGGAGATAAGAAAACTGAGGCTCAGAGTAATTATACAAGATATAAATAGAAAGAGCCAATCTTTGCACCAATTCCGGGACTTACTCCATTATTATTCAATAGCTATCTCATGAAAATCACAGAATGAAGGGAATTTAGAGACAAGTGATGGAGGAAAATATGGCAGCTTAAGCAGATAGACTCAGACTTTTTTTAAAATAGTTTATTGTCAACTTGGTTTCCATATAACACCCAGTGCTCATCCACACAAGTGCCCTCCTCCATGCCCATCACCCACCTTCCTTCTCCCTCACCGCCATCAGCCCTCAGTTTGTTCTCAGCATTCAAGAGTCTCTCATAGTTTGCCTCCCTCTCTCTCCCCAACTATTTTTCCCCCTCTTCTCTCGCGTCGTCCTCTGTTAAGTTTCTCCTAATCCATCTATACGTGCAAATATATGGTATCTGTCCATCTCTGCCTGACTTATTTCGCTCAGCATAACAACTTCAAGTTCCATCCATGTTGCTACACATGGTCAGATTTCATTCTTTCTCATTGCCACGTGGTATTCCATTGTATAGACAAACCACACCTTCTTGATCCATTTGTCAGTTGATGGACACTTAGGCTCTTTCCATGTATTGGCTATTGCTGAGAGTGCTGCTATGAACATTGGGGTCCGTGTGCCCCTATGCATCAGCACTCCTGTATCCCTTGGGTAAATTCCCAGCAGTACTATTGCTGGGTCATAGGGGAGTTCTATGGTTAATTTTTTGAGGAACCTCCACACTGTTTTCCAGAAGGGCTTGCACCAGTTTACATTCCCACCAACAGTGTAGGAGGGTTTCTCCACAACCTCGCCAGCATCTATAATCTCCTGATTTGTTCATTTTAGCCACTCTGACTGGTGTGAGGTGGCATCTCAGTGCGGTTTTGATTTGTATTTCCCTGATGAGGAGGGACGCTGAGCATCATTTCATGTGTCTATTGGCCACCTGGATGTCCTCTTTGGAAAGTTGTCTGTTCATGTCTTCTGCCCATTTCTTCACTGGATTATTTGTTTTTTGGATGTGGGATTTGGTGAGTTCCTTATAGATTTTGGATACTAGCCCTGTATCTAATACGTCATTTGCAACTATCTTTTCCCATTCTGTCAGTTGCCTATTAGTTTTATTGTTTCCTTCGCCATGCAGAAGCTTTTTATCGTGATGAGGTACCAATAGTTCATTTTTTGCTCTTGATTCCCTTGCCTTTGGGGATATGTCAAGTAAATTGCTGCGGTTGAGGGGAAGGTTTTTTCCTGCTTTCTCTTCTAGGGTTTTGATGGTTTCCTGTCTTACGTTCAGGTCCTCTGAGTTTATTTTTGTGCGGGTGTGAGAAAATGATCTAGTTTCATTCTTCTGCATGTTGCTGTCCAGTTCTCCCAGCACCATCTGTTAAAGAGGCTGTCTTTTCCCATTGGATGCTCTTTCCTGCTTTGTTAAAGATTAGTTGGCCATACATTTGTGGGTCCAAATCTGAGTTCTCTATTCTATTCCATTGGTCTATGTGTCTGTTTTTGTGCCAATACCATACTAGATAGACTCAGACTTGAAGTTTATTTATGCGTCCCACAAGAATCAGGTAGAAGCCTACTATGTTCTATTGTTGCTCATGAACTTACTCTGTAGCAAAGAAGTATTGGGAATTACAAAGGGCATCCAAGATCTCTTGCAATTCATTCAGTTTGCAGGTAAAGAAAATGAGGTCCTGAGAGGTGATAAGAGTTGTCCAAGATCTCACAGGCAGATTGCCAAAAATCCAGGACAGGAAGCTAAGATTTAAACTTCCGGTGTTATGGTTTCCCAATATATAAAAATCATTTTCAACATTATTATTGAATAATAAGCCAAAGTAAACAGAGAGATTTAGAATCAGAATTTTTATATCATTTTTAATGTAGGTAGGGATTACCGCCCACTAATTCCCATGTTATTGTGGCTGCGGTCACTACAACAGCAGACTTGAGTAGCTGTGACAGAAAATATTAAGGCCTGCAACATCTAAAATATTTACCCTCTTGAACTTGAAATAAACACTTCCCCACTCTTGTGGCAGTAGAAATAACTCCAACCTGAAGTAAGATCATATTGATCTTAGCGTCATTTTTACTCTTTGCTAGCTGTGTCCTGGAGATAATCTAACTTTTCATCTTCCCACCATCCATCCCCTGCTTCTTCCAGTGAATCATCAAGGTAAAGTGTCCCCCTGATAAAGTCCTGTGACAGGATAGCTGCATCAGTTAGAAGGGGTTTAGGGCCAAGTAACTGAGGACTTCTTTAAATAATTAGGAAATAAGAACTACAGTAGAATTGTGTCAAATAAGAAGAAATATACACAGAAACCCACAGACAGCCAGTGGTCTCCGCAATAGTACACTTGGTGGCTCCGGGATGTCATTCAGAGTCAGAGATCTTGGCACCCCTCCATTTTACAGATTTCAACAAATTCTTCATCCTAATGCTTATTCCCTTTGTGCTTATAAGATGCAACGAATTTTTCCTGCAAGAATCACATCCTCTGACTGAAACACATTATCCAGAAGTGTTTTGTAAACTGTAAAGTGCCATCCATATATAAGGTGTTATACTGCTATGCTGTTATTTTGTGAGCTCCCTAAAAAATAAATAAGAAATAAAGGAAAACAATAAAACTAATGCCTTAATTCTTGAGTACTTGAGATATTCATTAATTTATTTATGCATTAAGAAAATATTGTTGAGACTATACTATAGGTCAAACACTATGATAGATGCTGGGATAAAAGATTAAGACAAGGAGATTCTATAATAATTCATTAGTAAAGCCACAGTCTGTGACTTTGTATAAAAAGTTACTAGTTGGTCCCAAAATTCCTCTAAAAATGTTTATAGCAGTGGCTGAAATTTGGAAGCCCAAAGGTTACTATAATCACTATGATGCTTGGTTTGCCCCAACAGTATTTTAAATTACTGGAGAATTCTGCATAATAATCCAGATTTCTGCCTTCCACATGGGACATTTTTTGGATATGAGCTGTGGTTCTTCTTTTAGGTGTGGATAGGGCAAGAGTCTTCCAGTTTCCAAGTACCAGCATCACTGCCTTTTGGTTTACATTTTGCCTGCTTTGCTTATTTACATTCCTTGCCTGGCTGTGAAGGGAGATCACAGGCACCAGTGTGGACTCCAGTGTGTTGGAAAAATAATTTTATTATGTCTAATGCCTGTCTCTGTACCCAAATGGATACAAAACCTCACCCAGTGGACGGTAGGATGAAGTTATTTCCCTAAATTTCTTCCAGTTTAAAGCAATGCCATTGGTAAAGAGCGCAAATTTCATAAGCCTGAATGCTTGTGATTCATTCTGCTCATCACTAAAATTTAACCCTGAGGCTAGCTTAAGAAGAAAAAGAACAAGATGTAGGAAAATTAAAGGATTGGTACCTGCCATGTCTGGATTGGACATACAAAAGTATGTCCCAAGAGACAGGAAGAGAAAGGAATAGTGTATCCACCTCCCATTTTGGCCCCAGCCAGTAAACAGCAGCCAAAGAGACAGAGGTGTCCTCATTTTCCCTCTCTTGGCTCTGACTGGGAGAGGAGAGGGTGCAACCAAGAAATGAGGGGATAAGAAAAGAACAGGGTGAATGTCACACTCACATTTAGGGCTCTAGGAAGCAATCACCTCCTGGGATGCCCCAGCCATACCTCTGAGAAAATATTCCCTGGTGCCTTTGGCACATGAGACACTGATCCAATACATCAGGAACAAAATCACATTCCCTCCTCCATAAGGCTTACGTTCCAGTAGAGAGAGACAAATAGTAAATGTGACTCCTAAGTGAATTATTTAGAATTGTCTTTAGTCAGCGTTTTAAAATATGACTCTGGCTGCTATGGGAAGAATGGACTCTAAGGGGGCCTACGTGTGGGCAACTACTTTGGTAATTCAGGCAAAAGATGCCAGTGGCTCGCACAGAGTGTTGCAGTAATGTGGGGAGAAGTCATTGAATTTGGGAAACATTTGAACATGGATCCGGCACGAGTCTTTGTCCCACTGGACGTGGACATGGGAGAAAAATAGAAGAGCCATAGATGAAACCAGTGTTCTTGGCCATAGGCAACTGGAAGGTGGAGCTGACAGTACCCGAGGTGGGAAAGATGTGAGCAGAGAAGCTCTGGGAGGGGAAGATCAGGTGTTCATGTAAGGATTGAAATGTTGGGTAGTCATCAAAGTCAAGATATTGAGGAAAAGCAAAGGGGATAGATTTGATGCTGCAGAAACGGAGAGGCCCTCGGTTTCCACGTGGTAAGAATGGGGTAAGAAGACACAGCAGGGATCTGGGTTGAGAGCTAATTGCCTGCTATGGGTCCCCTGTGGCAAAAGGCTACATATGGAAGCAATAGGGGCCCGACAGTTCTAGGGTGCAAATAAAATTGAGACAGGGCCAAGTGGGCCGAGAAAGAGTGGCAAGTCCTGGCCAGGCTGCCAGGGAGAAGATCAGGGGCCATAATGACTGCAAACCTCACAGGGCCTGCATGCACACCTACACCCACCAGCACAACACCCAGGGCAGAACCACTAATCCACTAACCCCAACTTACTCCTCAGCAGAGCCTCCAGATGTGTTTGAGAACCATGTTTCTTCCCAACTGCCCCCCAATATCGAATTCCTCCATAAGATCAGAATTCTGGAGGGCCAGAAGGTCCTTGCTTTGTAAGGCTGAATGAGTCTCTCATATGTTCATACCACATTCTGTTTGTCCATTCACCTTCTGATGGACATTTGGGTTGTTCCCACATGTTGGCTACTGTGAATAGTACTGTGATGAATATAGGTGTGCAAAGGGACTTAATTTGAATGTAGACTCTGCCTGGTTACATTACCTCATTTATAACCCATCCACCATACGGCATGGGGTGCAGACTGCTAGGTCTACCCTGATGTCCATTTTCCCCTTCTTCCTTAGTAGTAGAACCCTCCCTAGTTTTTTTTTTTTTCTTTTAATTATTTTTTAAGGAGGCTCCATACCTAGCATAGAGCCCAATGCAGGGCTCAAACTCACAACCTTGAGATCAAGACCTGAGCTGACATCAAGAGTGGGATGCCCAATCAGCTGAGCCATCCAGAGGCCCCACCCAACCTTCCCTAGTTTTAAATGAGCACAAAGTAAATGAGCAGAAAGTAAACCAAAGACAATAAAGGAAAGCTGCTGATGCTCAGTTTCCTCGTTAGCTGGTTGGAACTGCCTCACCAAGTTCTCTCCAATGGCCGCGAACAGAAGTGGTCTGTGCAGTTTCCAGTCAAGGTGTTCAAAGCTCGGGGTGCACTCTTACCTTCTCTTTCCAACAGGCTGGAATATGGACGTGGTGGTGACCCATCCTGGATCTTGTGAACAAGAATACCACCCTCTTCCTCCATCCAGAGACAGGGAACAAGATAGTGTGAGTTTCTGACTTAGGCTGTTTGTGAGGGGCATGATATCCCTTTGTCTTGCCTAAGACACAATTTTTTTAGGTCTTTGCTACAAGTGTCAAACTGCATCCCAACTAATACTGATAGATTATTATTATCGCTGTTTCACAGATGAGGAAACTGATGTTCAGATAGCAGAGTGACTTACATGCACTCATAGCCATGGATGGACCAGCTCTGCCTGGCTCCATGCCTGCATTCTTTCCATTATGCCATCTTGCCTCAGATCACGTTTAGGTGAGGTATATGCGTATGGGAGAGTGTGTGCTGTATATGCAGGTATATGGATATACAAGAATTTAGACTGTGTTTTAAATTCATATTTCTGAAAAAAAATTTACAGATTAAATAACATTTTAATTCCACCAAGGGCACTTAGGATTCAAGGGTATTTTTCTTTCAAAGATACTTTTTAAAAGAATTCTTTTATGAAGTGAAGGCCACATCCCCAGTTTTGTTTTGGGTTTTCCTATACCACATTTAGTTTACTTAACACAGATCACATGCACGCACACACTCACACATGCATGGAAAAATATGTCTCAATTGCCTTAATAGTCTACGATATTTGCTTTCAGGCTTCATTTGTCATATTGGAGGAAGGAGAAATCTAGAAGAGGGGAGGAACAAGATGGGTAATTCACACTCAAATTTTTAAATAATACTTCCGTAGATGTATCACATTTGCAGTTTATATTGTTCTTCTGTTGCATGCGTGGTTTAAAAAGCAAAATAACATTAGGAGGAAGACAATGGAGCAAACTGAATCATTGGTTTACAACCTACAATGACCCTGACCTTAGTTGGAAGTGTATGAGAGTACTTCCTTAATTCTCCCATCTGGCAAGGTTTTCCACGTGATTAATGAGAGACCATTGCACAACATTACCAGGAGGGAAACAATTCCAATTACGCATAAAGTGAAACCATAATTACTATGCAAATGATTTCAGTAATGTAATAGAATGGGATATCTGGTCATTACAGGGCAGACAATTCACAATGCTAATTGGGGTTAGTGTGTTTTTAGAAGGTAAATAATATTAACAGTAAAATAAATCCAAACTAATATTAGGTTTGATTTTGCCTGTAATCAAGGGGCATGGTCTGGCTTCTGAAATTACATGTATATTAAAAACAATAAACCATATTTGCTGCAGGCATTTTACTTCTGAGAGAATTAAAATGACTTTGGGTTGAGACCACTGGAAGCAAAATGATACCGAGATAAGATTTAGGATTTGGCGAGGGCGGCCAGCCATTGAAGGTCTTTGTGCCAAGAGATCTGCATGGAAATAGACAAGCTTTCATTCTCAAAGTTGCCCAGATAGACCTGGGGCAGGAGGTGATGCCCAATCTGAAGAACAGGGGAGGACAAAGAGAAAGAAAACTGTTGATCAATTATCCTCCTAAAACCTTTTATTTGTCTTCAGTCTCTCTTCCATGACCCAAGTATAAGTCCTACATTACCACCTATTTGTTCTGTTATGATCACTTTCAAATCAGTTTCTTCTGAGTCCCTCCCCCTCCCCATTCATGCTCACCTCTCTGCCATGCCATGCTATGGTAGCTCATGAGGTGCTTCCCTTCCCCTGCTGAGTCCCACACATTTTACCTCTAGGGGATGTACCCAAAGGCTCCTTCACCAAACCTTTCTCTCCCCATTCTGCACAGCCACCGGGAGGGCACAGGACCTGAGCTTGGACAATCGGAGTCATTCCCCAAAGACTCCTACAAAACGGAGCCCATTATCCCAGCAGCAATGCCTAAATTTTGAGCCATCCAGCAGCTTCCCCCCACTCTGCCTCCACAGCGAACATGACATGTTTGTGGCTCCTCTCATCCAATTTTTAGGTCAGATTTTTTAGCTTCACTCCCATTCCCTGGTCAATACAGCAACCTTCTAACAAATTCCCCTTCTAGATGATCTTAACCAGCGTTCGTTTCTGTGGATTTCCAAAATGGAACGCTAATTGATAAAGTTCTCCTGAGAAATTTAAGCGAGATCTGCCCATTCAGTCTATGGGCAGAGAAGAAGGTCATGATCATCTTGTAAATTGGTGCTGTCTTTAAAGACTGCTTGCGGTCATTTTTAATTTAGAAATATCCTGTAAAGACATGACATCATCAGAAGCAGTGTAAGTAGCTGTTGAGAACCAAGCTCCCAACACAGACCACATGGGTTTGAACCTCCGTTCCTCCACTTGAGAGCTGTGTGGCCTTGGGCAAGTTACTTACAAGGAAAATGGAGAAAACAAGAATACATTCCTCCTAGGACTGCTTGGAGGAATGAATAAGTTATACGTGTGGATTTCCGAGAGCAGAGCCTGATATTGGCAAGCACTGTAAGCATGTAAAATGTGATTATTAAGATTTCTGAAAAATAGCCTATGTAGGCAGGCAAGTAAGATTTAAAACATAATGAATTAATGCACTTACTTGACATCTGTGTACAAGGATTTATGTCACTTCCAAAATAGTTCCCCTGGGGCTATCGATATCCCATGACATTGCCATTATTCAAGTTTGGTGGGGTTTTTCGGTTGTTTTGGTTTTCGGTTTTTGGTTTTATTTGCTGGTTCCAAAATTTCTTTTTTAGAACTTTGTCTAGAGCTTCTCTACATAGATTGTAGTGCCCTAGGTCCCAGTGGAAGGGGATCCAGTTACTAAATACCAAGAGAAAATGACCATTAGAGTAGGTAGGACGCGACCACAACTCCCAAGGTCGCCCAAGCCCTGTTAAAAACTGAATTGCAAAGTTGAGGACACTTGCATCTTTGTTCCCATGGCCTCTAATGACTCAGGGAACCCAAGCCTTGTGGTTAAATGACAGGCACTTGCTTGCCTGATGGCAAAGTCACCAATCCAGGATCCTAGGTGTCCTCACGGCTCCTAATGGGGTCTCAGATGACCAGCAAGGAAGCCCAGACCTGGGACATATTCCTGCCTCCCCTGTTCCTAGAAGCATCAATCAGTACCTGCTTCTGCTGCTGCTACCTCTTGATCCTTCACTCCCGGCCCTGCCCAAAGCACTTATCAGACTCTGCAGAGGTAGCCAGAGTTTGATGCATGTTAACTCGAACACTTCTCAAGATCCATGGAGTATTTGAGAACCCACTGGTGTCTTGTGAAATTTAATCCTCTACACAGTTCTTAGTTTGAAGATAATGCTCCTCTCAGTACTCTTAATGATACGCTTGAGTTCCCAGTTGCCACTAACACAGGAAATGGGTCCCCAGGTCTCTCTCCTGGACTCCAACACACACATTGCTTTGCATCCAGGACTCCCCAGTGCCTACAGATGTCTTGGGTCAGGTGTGGTAGTGGAGGATATAGCCAAGGCACTGGCATATTTCAATGCATGTTTGATTCAGAGAAACAGTGGTGGCTGACTAGAAGCTTACCCAAGCATGTTCTGGATCTCAAATGGTTGTCGAGTCACCAAGTCCTGAGGAGGACACAAGTGGTTGGTATCATCTTCTAGGATAACGTATCTTGGGTGGTGAGCAGCTGGCTCACCAGTGATGCAGTCCCTGGGAAGTTTCTGAGTTCTACTGGCCTGGCTCTTAAAAAGAACACTCACTTGATTCCCTACAGCTTCAGACACAAGTTGTCTGTGACAGTAGCCGCCATTGGTGCCAAGTATGACTCACTGAGTGAGAAGAGGCTTGGGAATAAAGTCATGGTTAAACCTCTCTGCGAAAGCCAGGGCCACTCAGAAGCAGGGCTATGGTTGGGGTTTTCCTATAGAAAATACAAGCTTTAGGAAGGGAATATTCTGCTGGTATGTGGGGAGCAGTCCCTGAGACTGAGGCAGGCCTGAATGGAGGAGACCCATTCACACGCACCTTCTGTGTTAGAAACTCCCTGCACAAGGATCCAGAGTCTTCTGCAGCATTGACTAGGCTAAGCCCTGAGGATGTCAATGCTAGCAGTTTGGCATAGATCTCTCCCAACAGTTTTAGCACTGAGCACTTAACACCAGGATAGTAAAATGTACCAAGTAGCTGCCATTCTGAGTTCTGAGTACTGCCAGATGTTGGGAGCAATTATCTTTATCTCCATAAAGTAGTTACGGCAAGGTCACTTCAGCAGAATGAGCACCAACACCACCTGCTACCATTCATTGATGTACGAATGAGTAGGGATGGGACAGAGGTTAATTTGGGGCTGCAGTAGACGTTGTGGAGTGCCAACCAACCATCCTTTCCTTTTAAGACAGGAGCGACGTCTCTAAGGAAGCATATCAGCTCCAGCACGCAGAGCAGTGTCTCCCATCCAATAGGAACTAGATAAATATTTGTTCAGGAACATTCCCTCTCCGTGAAAGCAATTTTTAGGACTTGAGTGAGAAACTCTAAAAGATAGAAAGCCATCTTCTTTCAGTCCTGCTAGTGCTAATCTACTTCTGAATTGAAGCAGTGACAGTCACGATCCCTTTTCTCCTTTATTTTTTCCCCTAATGTTTTTTCAAATCTTTTCAAGGAGATAAAGTGTAGTTTAAAAACTAACAACACAAAATAGAATTTGATTAAATGTCAAGTGAGCTCTGTGAAAAAGAAACTTTGCTGTGTTCAGAGGTAAACAAGAATATGTGGCTAGAGTCGTTTTCCATCCATTTCCACTGTACACAGGGGCGACTGGGTGGCTCAGTCGGTTAAGCATTTCCACTGTACACAACCTAAAAAAGGCCCATCTCAAGCCAGACCGATGTCAAGTCTTTCCCTACACCTCCTCATCCCCAAATCTACCACTTATCTGAATCATCAAATCTCCACGGTACAGTTTGGTTTAGTTTTTTTGGTTTTTTGCTTTTTCCTTTAGGTTTGGGTTTTAAAAATAATATAAAAAATAAAAAACAGTATAGAAATGTACAGAGTAAAAACTAAAAATTTCCTCAGCCCTCAAGGGCTGTTTGTGTTTCTCTTATAGGGTTTCTTTACTTTCCCTTTTTACTGTAATTTTTTAAGAATTTGACTTGTATCTCCCTGCCCTCCAACCATTTGGAAGTTCATGGAAGGAAAATAATGCATCTCATGTATTTTGATCTACTTCAGTACTGATAAAATTTGAGATTGAGTAGAACCTTAAAGAATGGGGAGGTTTTAACAGGTAGGGAGAATAGGGGAAGATATTTTAGGCTAGCACATTGTTTGACACTTAGGAGAAAAAGGAGGTTTGTTAAATGAATGAATGAATGAATGAATGATCATTCTGGTTATCTTCTGTGGTAACCAGGTGATAGATTGAGATAAAATCAGGATCAATAAAGTTTATGAATAAAAAATTTCTGAAAAAATGTAAGAGGAGAGAAAGGAAAAAATAAAACAAACTAATAGTCTTAGTGACCATGTTTTCAGAAATGTTGCCAAGTTTAAGCTGGTGTAAATTAGCAATTTTTATTTCCCAGGTTTTCACATTTTCTCCTTCCTTAATTCCTAAATACAATACTGTATTACATGTATTAAAATTGTATTTCACAATTTTAAAATACATATTGTTCATGATATTCTCCTGTAATCTCTTTGTATCTTTATTTATTTGTAATCTCTTCTGTATCTGTAGTCATGATTCCTTTTTTCCTCCTAACAGCAATTATCATTTACCACTGATATTGTCAATTAATATTGCTGGAAGTTTGTTTTGTTAGTTTTTTAAAAGCACTTCTTTTAATTAATGTTTATTGGTTGTCTATTATTTTTTGTTTCATATTGAATTATTTTCTGTTCTTCTTTCTCTTGTTTTGGGGCTTATTTTGCCACTCTTTTTCTAGCTTTATTTGTAATTTTTAATCTTCTCTTGTTAATAAATGTCTTAACACCGTAAATGTAAAGTATTACAATCACTAAACCCCATTATCCTTTATTTGTACTGTTTTTATTGTTACTCAATTCTAAATATTTTGTGATTTTTATTACAGTTTGTTCTTGGGATATACATTATTAATTGATTACTGTGGTATTGTTTTTTCATTTTTAAAACTATGGGGACTGTTCATAGTATTGATTGTTAGTTTGATTGCCTTTTAGTAGAACAACATAGTTTATAGTGTATTTGTTTTCGAGTGTTTGCTAAGGCTTTTTGTGGATTTATATATGTTTATTCTTTAATTGATGGGATCAGGGCAGTTTTATCATGCTTATTCTACTATATTGTCCAAACCTCCTAAATCCTTTAAAGATGCTGTCTGCCTTATTTATCAGATTCCAGAAAAGATGTCAGACTCCCTATGATTGGTAAGAATATTCCCATTTATCCCTGAAATTCTTTCAATTTTGGTTTAAATATTTTGAAAATGAAGCTGCTAGATGCAGATGAATTCAGGACTATTTTAGTTTCCCGAAGAACTGCTTAATTTATTGTTCTGCGATGACCCTCTTCATCTCTTCCAAGGATTTTATTGCTGTGAAAAGCTGATAGTAATTATTAATATGTTTTAACTCCAATATTAATAATTCATAATTACCAGTAATAATTAGGCTAATATTAATATTGCTATAACTATTTTGTAAAAAAAAAAAAAATTTAGCTTGAAAAGAAAAATTTAGCTTGTTAAAGGAGCCAAGGAGGGTGCTTTGAGCCCAACCCCATGCAAGCAGGCTACTATCCCAGGAGCTCCTCTCCCCACTGCCTAAGCCACCCACTCTGTGAGGGACAGCAGATTACATGCCCTATAATCTCAGTCATTTCTTGCCCTGCATGCCCTAGGTGGAGACGAGGGCAGGGTCCACAGGCTGGGTGGATAAGACGTTGCTAATAAACACTCCTTCATTGGCTGCGGGTCATTCCAGATGCTGCAGAGCTGAGGTGTCCTCTTCTGATCAGGGTCAGCTTGCTCCTGCTACCACGTTCCATCTCTTTCCCATCCCAGCTCAGCCGTATCAAGCTCCTCTATCCACGACAAGGAACATGTCCTAGTGTCTAGGATGCTCAGCGGCCATCAAAATACTTTAACCTCAGCTCAGTTCAGCCTTTAAGAAAGCCTGAGACCAGGAGAAATCATAGGGCCTATCTGGGTGTATGTTTATTCTATAATGTGAGGGAGGTAAATTTCTTAAAAGTCTGAGGTCATTTCTAGTTGAGGAAAATGCTTATTGCAATAGGTCATCTGTTCTTCATGTTGGGAATTTCAAATCTTAATTCATATGCTGAGAAGTTAAGCAAACAAATCCCCAGAACTGAACACAAGAAGGTGCAATGAAAGGAAATGATGGCAACGGTATGGATATTAGGAATTTCTAAGGTAGAGAGCTTGGTGGAGCAAGAACACTTTTCTTCAAACACTCAAACCAATGATGACTTTTTTTTCCGGAAAATTCCCCCTTGTTTTCTGAATCTCCACCTCTCTGACAAATGAAATATAGCAATTTTCAAGACAAAGCAAGCTCTATGTAAAACATTAAAAAATATATGACATGCCTTTGAATTTTAGTCCTCCAAAAATCTAACAAAGTAATTTCTCATCTGTTAAAAAAAAAGGCTAAACATTATGTGTTATATAGACTCTCTGTTTATAGGAAATCTCTCCTATATCAGCTTTATAAAGTTTAGGAGAATCATAATACTTATCCACAATTCAGATTCAAAAAGCACAACATCTGAAATCACCAGCACAGACCTTTGGCTATTTCACTAGGGGGCAGCATATAATAAGGAATAATAGTATTACAAGAGAATGAAGTAACAAGCTACCTTAATCACAAATGTCAGCCCCGCAAAGACTCTAAAACAATATAAAATAATTTGAGTGACTTTCAGCTTAACTGTAGGGTACAGTGGCTCTATGAGAGGCATTATTTTACTCTACACATTCACACTTTGTATTTTAAGCACGAATTCTTGAGACTGAAGTATAATATGGGTAGAAAGGTTGGATTCTCAGAGCCATCTTTTCTTCATTTGCATTTAAACTAAAGGAAATGAAAACTGCTCTCCCAGCCAAGAGAGCTTTCAACAGATACCGAGAATCAGTTGTAATAAAGCCGTTCTCAAAGTCAGATCCTGAAATGTATTTGGCAATTAATGATCTAGAAAAGAACTCAAAAGTTTAGGGAAACGTACCAATCCAAAGAAGGAGTTTAAGGCCAGAGGTGGCACATTGTCGTTCTACAAACTCAGGGCATGAACATGTTTTGCTTGGCCTGAATTGCATGTGTGTGCGCGTGTGTGTGTTTGTTTAAAGAACCGTCCATTTTCAAATTCACACTCTTTCATACAAAATTCCAGTTCCCTGGGTTATCTGGAGCATACAAAAGATCTGCCAACACTGAGTCCATATTTTCACATGCAACAAGAGGCTGGAATCAAATGGTGGCTGCTCCTTTTTGACCAAGCAAGAGCCCTTAAGTTTTTCTCATTTCCTCTGACTCTTTTATCTGTTTCCTAGCTACATTTATTTTTTAATGTTCATTTATTTTTGAGAGAGACAGAGGGACACAGAATGCGAGTGGGGGAGGGACACAGAGAGGGGGAGACACAGAATCTGAAGCAGGCTCCGATCTCTGAGCTGTCAGCACAGAGCTCGACATGGGGCTCGAACTAATGAACCAATAAACCGCAAGGTTCATGACCTGAGCAGAAGTCGGAAGCTTAACCAACTGAGGCACCCAGGCGCCCCAGCTATATTTGTTTTCTATTGTTATGTAACAAATCACCACAAACTTAGAACCTTTAAACACTCATTCATTAGCTCACAGTCCCGTGAAGCAGAAATCTTAGCCTGGTGTGACTGCATTTTCTGCCCAGGGTCTTGCAAAGCCAATGTCAATGTGTTGTCTAGACTGTGTTCCCATCTGGAACTTAGAATCCTCTTCCAAGCATATGGTTGTGGCAGAATCCAGTTCTTTGTGGTTGTGGGCCCGAGCTCCCCATTTCCTTCCTGGTTCTGAGCAGAGAGATACTTTCAATCCTTATCAGCTGCCTGTGTCCCTCACCATGTGATCACCTCCTTCTTCAAAGCCAGCAGGGGAGAACTTGCCATGCACTAAATCCCATTCATTCATGCCTCCAGTCTCTCTCTAGAAGTAACCCAGTCCCCTTTAAGAACTCACCTAGTTAGTTCAGGCAGAACCAGTTTACCCTCCCTTTCTTAAAGTCAGATGTACTATAGGACATAACCTAGTCATAAGAGTGATATCCTGCCTCAATCACAGTCCCAGGGATTATACAGACTGTGTAACATGAGGCAGATATCAGAATCCTATTTACTGCACTTGGCTAAGAGTCAGTTTGTCCCTTATTGTGAAACATATACTCTTCCTTTTTCAGAAAAGAATTTAAAGGAAATGGAACTATTTCTATGCAAACATTTCTATTAAATGATAAGAAACAGAAAATGATAAGTGGAAAGGCCACATAGTTCCAGAAAAACAAGAAAAATATTTCTACCTGTTTCGAATGAAAATAAAGTGGACTATTTGTAGACTCAGGGCTCGTGTTTCATTTACATACCGTCTGGCTGCTTTGGGGGTTTCAGTCTGTGACCTCTAAAGCTTCTCCTGACATCCATCCCCACTAAGAACCTCTGAGTGACTCTCAAAATGCAACCCATATGACGCTTGACCCCTCACTCTTGCTTCACCGCTTTCTCTTGACGTTGGTGCCTTAAATCTCCTGGGTTCGTCAAGATGGGAGAGTCTCCCTATTCCAGTGCTTCTCGCACTATCTTCTGGTAAAAAGGAACTTTCTTCCCCCAGTCTACCACAGGCTGATACTTTTGTAAGTCGAAATAATGCAATCAAAATAAAATGCGCTTGCTGATTATGTTCTTGGATGTTGGAGCAGTATTAGATTGATATTAAAGTTTCTAAATTTTACCTCACTAAAGACTGGTAATCAACTGCTCATGGACAGCTACCACTCCATGGACCACACAAAGCTCATAATGATCTTTCATCAGACAAATTTTCATTGCAAATCTTGTGTTGTATCAAATTATGTATATTGCTATGGCTGTGATAACTAACGTTTCTTGTGGAATTATTACATGCCACTGTCAAGTTTTTTTCTAGTACTTTATATACATTATCTCCTTTAGTCCTGAAAATCTGCTTATGAAGTGAATTCTGTTATTTTACAGGTATGCAAACGAGGCACAGAAAATGTAAATAACTTGCCTGCATTCACACAAATAGTCTATGTTCTCAAATACCACACTTTGTGGCCACTCAAGTAGCCACTAGGGTTGTTAGAAATTGTACCTAATTTGATGTCAGTCACTAGGGCTCAAACTACAACTCCTCTGTCTCCCAGATACATGACATGGGTTGAATTACTTAACTTCTCTGAGGTTCGTTGTCTTCACTGAAATGCAGCATTAGAATCTGCAGCTCACTGGGATGAAATAGGGAGAGGTGATTACACAATATAACGTGCATTAGTACTTTACAAATTGTAAAATTCTCTTCCAGCATTAATTATATACACACATCAAATTTTAAAGATGATATTGGCATAGTTTCTAACCAATGTCCTTCAAAAGGCCTCTTTCAAATATGCTGTACAATGAGGGTTCTACAGGGGAAGAAAACCCACTCTTCCACACAGAAAGAAATGAATACAGGGAACAGAGTTGGTGGAAGAGCTGAAAATTCAGAGGGTGGAGAAACAACCCAGAGATGATCTGTATTAGTTAGGGTTCTTCCAGAGAAATGTGTGTGTGTGTATGCATATGTATATGTATGTATATATGGTTCTATTTATATATATATAAATATATATATATATATATCTTCCAGAGAGATAAGGAGATTTTGTATCTATAAATATATATAATTATAAATATATATTTATATGTAGTACATATAAATGTACATATAAATGTACTACATATAATGTACTTTTGTAAATGTAGTACGCTTACATGTACTACATATAACTATATAATAAATATGAATATATAATACATAAAATATATATGACATATATGAATTCATCACAAATAGGAAAGAATCCTCAGCCTCTCCACCTACAAATGCTTCATATTTTAATCTTTTTTTTCAGTTTTGTTCATCCGGTTTTCTTCCTGCCACCCTAATGGCTGCACTAGTTCAAAGAAAGCAATATAGCTTTCACAAATACATAGATACCAATCATCTGATTTACATAAAAATGCTGTCAGCCATAAGCTTAGCATAGCAGACACCAGGACTAAAGAGTCAAATTGCCATAAAACCGAAAGTACAGAGAACATCACATGTCTATTTTCAGCAAATAAGCCAGGATATGGAGAAGGTAGAAAGCACAGAGCCAGGCATGGAAGCCGGGAAACTGGCCTTGGGGAAAATCCAGGAAACCAATCCATAGAAATAGGCAAGAGGAAGGGCTGAAAAATTTGAAGGCGGTGCTACAGAATTTAGTGGTCTTTAGTCTCTGCCTAGCAGGAGATAAAGGGGACAGGACTGGGTTGGGGCTTGAGGGAAGAGAAAAAAGTTTAGAGTGGGCCATGGTGAGGGATTGGAAGCTCACCATGAAATGGCTGTCAGTCCTAAGTCGGCTCAGGGCCAGCTGTGGTAAGAAGTAATCAGTTCCTGATGTTTCCATCGGGTCTTGAGGCAAAAATCTGTCTCCTGTGAGAGTCTCGGTTCTGCTCTCTACCTTTCATATGCAGGCACACTGGCATTTGAAGATGTATATCTTACACACACACACACACACACTTATGTATCTGCAGGTGGTGAGGATCTGGAGCTATTGTTTTCTGTTAATTATATGTCCCCAAGTCTTCTCCTCTCTAGTTTAGCATCTTAACCTGCAGCTATTCCTCAACTAATAGTCATTCTGACATCTTGGCAGCTTTCTCTTGGAAATAGATAACTAACGACAAGAACTGGTACTTCTTCACATTACCTTATGTGATGGTTAATTTTGTGTCATCATGGCTGAACCGCGGTGCCCAGATATTTGATCAAACATTATTCCTGATGTTTCTGGGAGATGTTTTGAGGGGAAAGATTAACATTAAAATCAGCGGACTCTGGGTAAAGCAGATTGCTCTCCATAATGTGGGTGAAGTACATGCAATCAGTTGAAGGCCTTAATAGAAAAAGACTGACCTCGCCCATGCAAGAAAGAATTCAGCCAACAGAGTGTCCTTGGATTCTAACCCAGCAGCTCTTCCCTGGGTCTCCAGACTGTTGGCCCACCCGTCAGACTTGGGGCTTGCTAAGCCTCCATCATTACATGAGGCAATCCCTCTTAAAATAAATCTATAGATACAGGAATAGATAGACTTACAGATAGATATGAAAATTAGAGAGCTACAAATGATAGAGACAGAGACAGAGACATCATGTCAGTTCTATTTCTCTAGAGAATCCTGGCTAATGGACTTTATGAAAAGTGTTTCCACATAAGCTACCCAGTAGGTGGATTATGAAAGTTATTTGTGTCAATCAGCTTACACAGCCTTTTCAAACTCCTTTCACATGAAAAGGGATATACACTTTTGTGATCCCTTCTCCAAACACCAAAGCCCACAGCAGTCACTGAATGTTCATGATATCTGGTGTGTCACTATAGATCTTAAAAGAGTTACACAGAGGTAGGCTAAGCCTCAACCCATTAGTAGCTCTTGTAAAAACAAAAACAAAACAATAATAGTGCCTGTTAGCTTGTTTATTTCCCAACTTTTCCTCTGATCTTCAAATAAGTTGCTTTTATTCAAATAATGCAGGGTTTCTAACCTATGAGCTATAAATATTATTACTAAAGTGGATTTGAAATTCAGCAACAAATCTAGAGAGAATGATGAGGATTCTGTTGGAATAAAGATGACTAATAATGTATTATCAAGAGCAGCAACAGCTAAGGCTGATGCAATTGGCAACTCACCCACGTATTTCCAAAAACAGACCGCCTTGTTTAGATCCATGATGTAATACTAGTAGCCTTCTGATGCAGAACTCTCTGGGTCTTTTCTTTGACCCAGTTCACTGACAGAGCCTTACTTTCATGCAAACAACCCTTGGTCAAGATGAGAAGTAAATGGGAGAATAGCATACATAGGCTGTATTCTCTCTACTTTCGAATCTAGTTTATAGAGGGCTTAGTTTGGGGGACAGAGCTGCTTCTGATCATAAGCACCAACACAGTCAACCCAGATTCTAAAATCGCAAAATTGCTTGTCCTTGCTGGAAAACACCTGCTACCCTATGCAAACCCTCCACCCCATACCATCCCTTCCTCTCCTCTAGTCCCTGCTTGGGACAGCTCCAAGACCTTCCCATAATTTCTAAGCCAAAGGATAATGATGGCAGAGTGGAAGTTCTCGGAATCTCATTTTGGAACCATTGCTGGCATCTATTCTAATTGGCCAGTATTCATCCCCTACTGATTGGTAAACATGCTAAGTATCATACGTGGCTGGTAGGGAAAGTTTTGAGCATCCTTTTTTTCTTCTTTTTTTTTACACAAAGGTTTTTAACTAACCTATTTTTGTTGAAAAATAAATATTGAAATAAGAAGTAAAAGCATTTTTACAGCAATCTATACACTTTGTAGCTTTTCCAATACCGTAGCTTATTCAACAACTATCGATTGGTTCCTGTCATATTCTCTCTCTCTTTCTCACGCATGCACGCTCACTCACACACACACACACACACACACGCACACACACGCACACACGATTTACTCCTCATGACAACCTTATGGTGTAGGTGGTACTATAATAATCCCCCCCCAAAATCATATTAATATTAGCTAACATTATTCTGTGTGCTGCATGACAGGCCCCATGTAAGCACTTTATATGGATTAGCTAATTTAATCTACAACAGTGTAATGATGTGTATGCTTTTATTTTTATCCCCAATATCTAGATGAGTCAACTAGCAATGATAAAATTAAGTAACATCTTCAAGGTTCACGAGTCAGTAGAAACAGAGCAAGGGCACTCACTGAGGTTTTCCAACCCACTGCATTCTTTCATGTTCCCTTGCATTACACATTGATATTGGCAAAAGTATTGAGTAACAGGGCTATTGTAATTTCAGCTTTAGCATTGGCAACTTCTACATTTCACATCAGAAAAGTTAGCATTCCAACAGCTAACTTTGCCAACTGATTGCTAGATGAAACTGCTCCAGTTGCTCATTGTTAATTCTCATCTTCAAAGGATGGGCATTTTGCTATGCCTTAGAGACTCTTTCTGTGCTTTTATTATATGTTGTATTTAAGGTGAAAAAAATTGTAACTTTGACTTTCTGGGGACATTGTAGAACAGAGGAGTTGCTGGAGATTTGTCCCTATTCCTGTCCCCACCCCACTTTTCCGTACTCCGGTCCAGAGTGGAATGCTTCACCATAAGCTCTGCAACAGGACCCATGCCTATTCCATTGTATCCCCAGCCACTAACCTAGTGCCTAGAACATGGGGAAATAGAAAATATTGTTTGAATACAGGGATAAGAATGGATGAGAAGTGATGCCTTTAAATGTCCCCAGAGGTGCTTGGGTGGCTCAGCTGGTAAAGTGTATGAGTCTTGATTTTGGCTCAGGTCATGATCTCACAGTTCATGAGACTGAGCTCCGTGTTGGGCTCTGCACTGGCAGCACATAGCCTGCTTGAGATTCTCTCTCCTTCTCTCTCTTGGCCTCTCCCCTGCTCGCTCTCTCTCTCTCTCAAAATAAGTAAACTTAAAAAAAATTTTAAATAACATCAATGTCTCCAAAAGAGGGAGTCCCCTTAGTCATGACAATTATCATACTTCCCACAATATATTTTGTAATTCCCTTGGATCAAAAATTCACCATATCCAGTATATGATATCTGACACCTGGTTCCTTCTTTCATGCAACAAGCATTTACTGAAATATTCATTCATTTATCTAACAAATGTTTGTTGAGCACCTGTTATACACCAGGCAATGTGCTCAATTTGGGGAATACAGGGACACATGCACTGCTTCAGGTAGCTTATGTTCTCGTTGAGGGAAGGAGATGCAAATGAATGCATCCAAAAAACAACTCCAAAAGTAATGCACAAAATACTTACATATTGTATGAAGGGCTCTGAAAAAACTAAACAAGGGGAAGAGATGGAGAAACTAGGAGTACCAATGAGAGGGTGACCTTGAGCTAAGATCTAAAGGATGAGGTTGATGTCACCAGGCAAAATGGTGGGAAAGAGCATTGTAGACAGAGAGAAGAGCAAGTGCTAGGGCTAAGGCTTTTGAGGAACAGAAAGGAGGTTGATGCTGCTCCAGCCCAGTGAGAAATGGGGAGAGAATGGGAGGAAGAGAAGGCAGACCTTGCAAGGCTTCAAGGTACTGAGTTTGTCTTTTATTCTCAGAGAAGTAAAAGACCAATGGAGGGGAATGAAAAGAATTTTATGTCTACTTCAGAGAGGACTGAAGAGGGAAAAATAAAGACAGGGAGATGATGGCGACTTAGACTAAGAAAGTAGCAGTAGAAATGAAAAAAGGTTGATGGGTTCAAGGCCAGCATGAACTGCGTGTATTGGATAAAGACAATCTGGCCTAAGCAACTGAGAGAGGAAAGAGTGGACTAGGAACAGGTTACAATAAAGAATTTTTGCTTCATACATATGAGCTTTCCATTGCCTATTAAAGACCCAGATTGGGCTATCAAGTAAGGAGTTGGATACACAAGACTTGAGTTACGGGGGAGGGGGGGGAGAGAAAGAGAGAGATCAGAGCTGGAAGTATTTGGGTACCACCAATAGATAGATGGTATCAACACCAAAGTAACTATACAAGGATTTGCCTCTTTAAACAGCAGTTACAAACAGTGGTAATCCTATGATCGAGGGCAAACAAATGACTTCTTCATGTCTCCATTTCTCATCTGTAAAATAGGAATGAAAATACCACTTCTTCGGGGCATTATGAGGATGAATAAAATAATCCATGTACCCTCCCTTGTCCTGGATAAGCACTCCATGAGTGTTAATGTAATTTTTCTCCCACAACTGACTTCATACTTGCTCTGGGTATGACTGTATTAAGACAACTCAAGTCTGAGTGCTTTCATTAGGATCACTAGGACATACTTTCTCTACCAAATTCTAGAAGTCTTGGTCAATACACCTGCTGCCCTAATCTTCATCTGCCATCTCAGGAAGCTTTGGCCACTCCCTACATGCTCATAATTCTTTAGGCAAGAAGAAAGCATCAGTCTCAGGGGTGAAGTGTCAATATTCCCTTCTCGAAGACACTCCCCCTGTTTAGGTTTGCTTTGAGGACCACCCTAACTTGACTTCAGGAACAAGCCCTCCTCTCTTCTCCCAGATTTGGGAAGATCAGAGAAATTCCATATACCTGTGAATGCTATAACCTATAAATTCTTATACCTGTGAATCCCATTTGAAGCATCGTCCCAAGCTTTTCCTGACATAGTTGAAGGTGGTCAATGGACCTGATAGTCAGAGGAACCGTCTGTTCATCTCAAAGTTCCCCAGAAATGTGTCCAATGTTGCTCTTTATAATGCAGAGAATTTGTCATACAATATAACTAGTTTTGGTCATCATCCAAAATTCCAAAAGAAAACATCCCATTTCTCATCACTTATACTTTATTTTTAATTTTTTCTTAGTATCAAATTTATTAGCTCATTATGACCTCCATGCAAATAAATACTGGCCTAAAAGTCAAAAAAAGATTTAAGAAGGATAACAGTATATATTATTGTCTCTTCCTTTCATATGCTTATGATACTGCTTACAAATCTGAATAAGACATTATAAATTCTGTACTATAGAGGAGTTCATAAAAAAGGTCATCTGGGTGGTGTTTGAGTTTAAAGAAGGGTGATAATTAATTGCTCCTTCTCTTCAGAGTTCAGAACTAATTAAGAAATGGAGTCACATGCAAGGAGACCACAACAGGCCTTTTAATTCAGAAAGACTATTGGAGAACATTGCTTATCTTATAGCAAATGTAGGCTTCCCAGCTCTCCCCCACCCCACCCAATTCAGAAAGGTGAGATGACAACCTGTCTTCAGAACCTTACCACATGCAGTCAGGAGCCAGAAAGGCATGCCTATCATTGGCCCGCAGATCCCTGGGAGGGAAACAGGTGGCCTCTTTTGAAAGAAGGGATAAACAATCACAGAAGCTTGGACAAACAGAGACTAGACTCCCCCTGCGTACAAAATCAGAATGGTAAAAGAGGAGACAGATACAGCAAGTGTTCCTTGTGTCTTTTTCTTTCCTTCCTTCCTTTTTCCTTTCTTTAAGGAAAGATAGGATGAGGGATAAGAAGGGCCCTTCAATAGGCAAATGGAAGAGCTAAATGCTGTACACATGGAGAGAGTAGAGAAAGATCACCTGGAAGTGGAAAAAACCCCAAGGAGGACATCATGATGTTAATTTGCTCTGGGGCCAGAAGGCGTGGAGTTTTCGAGGGGCAGAGGGTGTACAGGCAGCGTGCCCGTCAGAGGCAGAGCATGCATGAAGACAAAGTGGAACAGGCAGGTGTATTTAGGGAAATTAAGTGGTCTAGACTGACCTGAAAACCAAAGCTTTGATGGGAACTGGATGCAGACAGTGAAGAGGCCATCTGGAGCCAGGTTGGGGAGGACCTTGGTTATAGTCCAAGGAGTTTGTATTTTATTTGGTCAGGAATTGGAAAGCAGTCAAAATTTTTGAGTAAGAGAAGAACATAATTATAGCAATGCTTAAGAAGATTAAGTGGGAAGCAGAGTTCAGAATGTATTATCTAGGGAGCGTTTGGAAGCAGGAAGATCAGTCAGAGGCTCCTGTACAGGCTGGAAGTGGAAGTAACGTTAATTAGTATCATCACAGTGTGACGGGAAGGCAAATGGCTTGTGTCGTGCTTTAGAGCTTACAAAGTTCTTGCTGAATTAATTACCTCGTGTGATGTGGTAGCTGTAAAAAGGAAATAACTCAATGATAGGCATACCCTGAGTCATCAATAACTGTTAATTGAATAAGAGCAAGGGAAACTCGAAAGGATTTGGTGACTATAAATAGGCAGGAAAGCAAGTGGGCAGTTAAAGATGACCCAGAGCCCTCAAGAGCTAGGATAAATTAATTTATCAAATATTTATTGAGCATCTACTACAATGCCAGGAATTGTTCCAGATGCTAGGCTATATAGCAAAACGCCTGATAGACAAATAGCTTATCCTCAGGGAGCTGATATACTAGGGAAAAGAAATAATCTAATAGATACATAAGGAAACATAAAATTTAAATATCTGGGTGAAAGGGATAAAAATCAGAAACAGTGAATTGAGGGTCAGGCAGGTACTTTTTAAGATAATGCTATCAGAGAAGTCACTTTTTCGGGAAGTGACTTCCAAGCAAAAACCAGACAGAAGTGAGTCAAAGATACACACAAAGTTCTGGAAGAGGAGCATTTGAGGCCGCGAGAATGGTAAAGGAAAATCCTCAAAGTAGGCAACTGTCTGGCATGTTCAAGAAGCGCCCAGGAGGCCTCTGCAGGGAAAGCAGAGTCCACAACGGGAGGGGGTAGGAAATTAGTCTATGATAATAGAGTGATACAGGATAAATGAGGGATAGCCAAAGGTCAAATCCTAAAGGGTTTTGTAAGCCAGGCTAAGCACCTCTGGCCATGGTGGAGAGCCATTTGTAGAGGGGCAGGTGTGAACATGCAAGGTCAAGAGATGATGGTCACTTGGACTAATGTATATTGTTAGAGAAGAGGAAAAACAGCCAGAATCTGTTTATGGTAAGACAAGGCTTGGAGGACTCTTTATTGGATTTCCTCTGGAGTAGAAGGGAAAAAATGAAGGATGCTTCTAAGGTTTTTGCCTTGAGCAGTTAGATAAATAGCTGTGTCCCTACTGATAGGGAATCCTGGGCAAAGAAAACAAGAGCTTTGCTTTGAGCCTTTGTCTTTGATAAACCCAGAGATGTTGCAAAGATATGATTCTGGAGTTAGGAGGAGGGGTCAGGGTTAAAGATACAAATTTGAGATGGCTTTAGCATCATCAAAAATAGAAAAGACAGGGGCACCTGGGTGTCTCAGTCAGTTAAGTGTCCCACTTTGGCTCAGGTCATGACCTCAGGGTTCATGGTTTCGAGACCCATGTTGGGCTCTGTGCTGACAGCTCAGAGCCTGAGCCTGCTTCAGATTCTCTCTCTCTGCCCCACTCTTGCTTGCACTCTGTCTCTCTCTGCATCTCAAAAGTGAATAAATGTTTTTTAAAAAATTTTTAATAGAAAAGCCGGGAGGGAGAATCTGGTTCTTATCTGCTTATCCAGTATTTATTAAGTACTCAGTATGTGTGAAACAATTTTTCAGGCCCTATGAGTTCAGATACCAAAGTCATAGTCCTCCTCTTCATAGGGCTCGCCATTTACAAGCAGGGAAACAACCAGATACAATGTGGTGGGAAGAGTTCTATAGCATCAGCTTCCAGCGGGTACTGTGGGAGACAGCGATGGGGCACTGGATGCAAGAATTCAAGCAAGTCTTCCTAAAGAAGGTGATGCCAGAAAGAAGCTTTGAGGGTTGTCAAGCGAGAAAAGATCAGAGTAGGGGAGAAGTGTGTCTCAGGTGAGTGGAGCATAGTTAATAGCACAGAGGTGTGTGGGAGCATGACATGTCTGTGCAACAACAGTTACATAGGTAGGACCAGAAAAGAGGGGGTCTTGTGGGTGAGTGGCAGGAGGTGAGACTGGAAAGGTAGGTGGGGACAGGGCTTTAAGACCCGTTTGGGCCATACTAAGGGGGTTGGTTAGATGGGAAGAGGACAAGTTCTGTTTTGGAGATGCCAGGCTTGAAATTAACATGGCATATGTCTAGAGGGTAACAGAAAACAGAAGATTGGAACTCCAGGGAAGGTGAGGGCCAGATTCCTACTCCCGTATCTATCTATACAATATCTCAGAATCTCTTTCATAGGGGCCATTATTGAAGCCATAGATGCAGATTCAATATTCATGAAATAGAACATGTGGAGAAAGAGGAGTGCCTGGGTGGCTCGGGCATTTGAGCATCCAACTTCGCTCAGGTCATGATTTGACAGTTGCTGAGTTCGAGCCCCACACGGGGCTCTCTGCTGTTACTGCAGAGCCCTCTTTGGATCCTCTGTTCCACTCCCCACTCACACTCAATCTCTCAAAAATAAATATTTTTTTAAATGAAGAGAAAGGAAAAGCAGAAGAAAAATTGTAGGTAAAACCTACAGTTTGAGGACTGAGAGAGGAGGAGATGTCAGGATGGAAGTTAGGGCAAGAAAGGTCAGGGACATTTAAGAACTGGAAGAACATTTTGTTATGGTAGCCAAGGAAATGGGGAAGTTTCATGACTGTGGTTGGCAATGTCAGACACTGAGCAAAGTTAAAGAGGGTGAGATTGGAGGGAAGATCATCAAACGAGGTGACCCAATGATCCCTTGGTGATCTTTGGGAGAATACATAGAAGGCTGGGGGTAAAACTCAGCAGCGGGGGTTTAGGGTGACTTGGATCACAGCGAGAATGAGAAAAGGTGGACTTCCAAACGTTTGTCCCCAAGCCCGTCTTATTTTTGTGCCTGGCATCTGCCTTTTGTACTCAACCTTCACTTGACCCTTTTCTCCTGGCTCTCTGTCCTGTCTCTGTTATTCTCACTGTCAACTGTCCCAATGTGATGGTACCTCTTGCCAGCAGCAATTGTAGCATTCAGCCATCTGGCAAGCTATAATCTGAATCATCAAATACACTTTATCAGATAAGGAAATAGGTCAAAGGTTACCTCGATGAAAGATACGCTGTCACAGACTCTGTAAAACCAACAGAATCTCTCTTCCCTTTTTGTTTGCTTGTTTTTTCTGAGTGAGTGATGGATTTTGTCCACTGTTTTTTTTTTTTTTCTGAATCTACTGAAATGACTATGTGACTTTTTCCTTTATTTGGTCAATTTAATTGTTTGATTTTTATTTACTTAAAAATTTTTAAATTGAGGTAGACTTGACCTATAACCGTATGTTAATGTCAGATGTACAACACAATGGTTCCATACTTGTATGTACTGTGAAATGAGTACAAAAAGTCTAGTTAAGAGGCGTTTGGGTGGCTGAGTTGGTTAAGGGTCCAACTTCGGCTCAGGTTGTGATTTCATGGTCCTTGAGTTCTAGACCCATGTGGAGCTCTGTACTGACAACTCGGAGCTTCGTGTCTACTTTGGATTCTGTTTCCTTCTCTCTCTCTCTGCTCCTGTCTCTGCACTCTGTCTCTCTCTCTCCTTCACCAAAATAAATAAACATTACAAAAATTATTTTAAGTCTAGTTAACATTCATCATTATATACAGTTACCAAAAGAAATTTTTTTCTTGTAACGAAGACTTTTAAGATCTACTCTTTTAGCAACGTTCAACTATGAGCAGGTATTATTAACTATAGTCACCATGTTGAACTAGAAATCTGTACCTTTTGACCCATTTTGTCCACCCCGTACTCCTAAACCCTGGCATCCACATTTTGCTCTTTGTATCTATGCGCTTGGTGACCACCAACCTGTTCTCTGTATCTATGAGCTTGGGTTTTTGTTGGTATTGTTTAATTCCACGTATAAATGAGATCAGATTGTATTTGTCTTTCTCTCTCTCCCTCATTTCACTTAGTGTAATGCCCAATGCCCTTAAGTTCTGTTCATGTTGTTGCAAATGGCAAGATTTTATTCTTTTTTTATGGCTGAATATATTTCAGTGTGTGTGTGCACGCACATGCACGCACACATGTGGATGCATATCCCACCCTTTTTATCCATTCATCCCTTGATACACACTTAGGTTGTTTCCATATCTTGGCTATTGTAAATGCTGATATGGACATGAAGTGCATTTATCTTTTCAAATTAGTGTTTTCATTTTCTTTGGATAAATACTCACAAGTGGAATTGCTGAAGCATATGGTAGTTCTATTTTTAATTCTTTGAGAAACCTTCATACCATTTTCCATAAGTACGTGGTTGAACAAATTTACATAGCCACCAGCCATGTACAAGGCTGCCCTGTCTCCACATCCTCAGCAGTTCATGTGATCTCTTCTCGATAGCCATTTTCACAGGTTCACAGGTGTGAGGTGACATCTCATTATGGTTTTGATTTGCATTTCCCTGATGATAAACAATATTGAGTTCCTTCTCATGTACCTGTTGGTCATCTGTATGGCTTCTTTGAAAAAATGACCATTCAGATCCTCTGCCCTCTTCTCAATTGAATTGTTTTGTGCTCTTGAGTTCTATGATTTTAAATATATATATGCTTTGGATATTGACCCTTTATCATATATATGATATTTGCAAATATTTTCTCCCATTCAGTACAGGTTACCTTTTCATTTTGTTGATGATCTCCTTTGCTGTGCAGAAGTTTTTAGTTGGATATTTACTTTTGCTTTTGTTGCCTTTGCTTTTGGAGACAGAGCCAAAAAATCATCACCAAGACTGACGGCAAGGAACTTACCACCTGTATGTTCTTCTAAGAGTTTTATGGTTTCAGGACTTAATTCATGTCTTTAAGCCACTTTGAGTTTTTGTGTGAAGTACAAGACAGTAGTCTAGTTTAATTCCTTTGCATGTGTTTGTTCAGTTTTCCCAATGCCATTTATTTTTATTTTTTATTTTTTTTAATTTTATTTTTTTTTATGTTTTATTTATTTCTAGAGAGAGAGAGAGAGAGAGAGAGAGAGAGCGTGAGCAGGGGAGGGTCAGAGAGAGAGGGAGTCACAGATTCTGAAACAGGCTCCAGGCTCTGAGCTGGCAGTCAGCACAGAGCCCGACGCGGGGTTCGAACCCACGAACCGCAAGATTGTGACCTAAGCGAAAGTCGGACGCTTAACCGACTAAGCCACCCAGGCGCCCCCCCAATGCCATTTATTAAAGAGATTGTTCTTTCCCCATTGTATATTCTTGGCTCCAGTATCTCTTTAAGGACACTTTCTACTAGGAGGAATACCCACCTATGTATTAACAGTAGTTACCCACCCAGGCTCTGGCCAGTAGGAAGTTGAAGTAGAGAATGCCTTTTAATTTTTACAATATACACCATTATTTTACTTTAGGTTACTGTTATTATTGTTGTTTTACAACAAAAAATTTGTTGGTTTTCTAATTTTTAAAATATTTTTTATTTATTACTGAGAGAGAGAGACAGCATGAACAGGGGAGGGTCAGAGAGAGAGGGAGACACAGAATCCGAAGCAGTCTCCAGGCTCTGAGCTAGCTGTCAGCACAGAGCCTGATCCAGGGCTTGAACCCATGAGCCATGAGATCATGACCTGAGCCAAAGTCTGACACTTAACCGACTAAGCCACCCAGGTGCTCCTCTAATTTAAAGATTTTTTTTTAAAAAAAGACAGACCCTTCATCCTTCTAATCTGCAGAGATACTATTTGGCTAAGATTGTCTATACTTTCCTTTATGTTTTCCTCCCATCAATCCTTGGCAGCCAGCATTAACTCAATGGAAATGTTGGCAAACTCTTGAGTCAGACATTTGTTCCCTTTAATGTCATGACCATATCTAGATAATTGTTCTCCTACATTAATTGATATCTAGTTTTTAATGTAATTGGATTTTTGCATATCCAAATGCCACTTATGCAAATTAAAACAATGACTCCATTCAATAAACTGGAAACAACCACAGTCATTATGAAAGTAAGTGGAGCTAATCAAAGCCCCATCTTCATCGTTTTCTTTTTAGAGACCGACAACTGAAACAAATGATCAAGAAGGGAATAATTGGCCATTTATTCCAAACCTCGCTTTTTCTAATAATAATAAAGAACACAAATAGCAAACAAATTAAGCACTGCTCCCCCTGAGCCAATCAATTACCAAGTCATGATAGCTTTACCTCATCCTTCTGGAATCTTTTCCTTTTATCACTGGCTCACCCAGGCCCTCTTTTCCTCTGAAACATGTCAACAGTCTCCCAGACTCGACTCTTGCTTTCCTTAAACATGTCCTCCACATTGGTCACTGAAATGAGCTCTCTCATACAAAAACCAAGCCACTGCCTTGCTTAAAACTCTTTGGCGACCCTTAGAGCAACATGGAATGTTTCAGCTTTCTGTCACAACACGCAAGATCTGTGGTTTCCCGGTTCCTCCATGTGGATATTCTGAATCCAGTGTCATAGTATGCCAGATCGAACTTTTCCATTTGGCCTACGGTTATGTTGTGGAACTCAGACCAACGCCAGACCGTACTTTCTCTGTGATGCATTCCTCTTTGGGAAAACTTAGGATCCTCTTTGGTCACTGTACCTAGGTCAGGATGACCACAGTCCACTGTGGCAAATTTACCTAATTTTAACACTTGGTTGAATAGGTGGTTAACTCCATTTTTTTCCCATCCAAAAGGCTTTTAGGATACTATGCAGATGCATTCATTCTCTTTCCAAACCTCTATAAACTGAGAAATGTTTTGAGCAGGTTTTTTTAAATTGATTGTATACCATTTTCCAAAGTCAAGACATGCCTCAACACTTATATATGTATGAAGGATGCAGCTCCAATATGACTTTCAATGTTCACTTTTAAATAAAAAATTCCAGGGGCGCCTGGGTGGCTTAGTCAGTTAAGCGTCCGACTTTCGCTTAGGTCATGATCTCACGGTTCGTGGGTTCAAGCCCCGCGTCGGGCTGTGTGCTGACTGCCAGCTCAGAGCCTGGAGCCTATTTCAGATTCTGTGCCTCCCTCTCTCTCTGACCCTCCCCTGCTCATGCTGTTTCTCTATCCTAGAAATAAATAAAACAAAAAAAATTTTTTTTAATTAAAAAAATAAAAAATTCCAGTGGTACCCGGGTGGCTCAGTTGGTTAAGCATCTGTCTTTGGTTCTGGTCATGATCTCACAGTTTGTGGGTTTGAGCCCCACGTCAGCCTCTGTGCTGACAGCTTGGAGCCTGGAGCCTGCTTCAGATTCTATGTCTCTGCCTCTCTCTGCCCCTTCCCCACTCATGGTCTGTTTCTCTCACTCTCTCAAAAATAAACATTAAAAAAAATATTTTTTAATTCCACCATACCAGACACCCATTCACACACATATAATCAATTGTGTAAAATTCAACTCACTCTAAATATAAGCACACACATATGTATGTTAAATCTTTATATTTCTGCTTGAAATAATACTTTTCTGGCAATACTTTTAAATAATACTATTACCGTCTTATACGTGGCTTAACAGATCATTTACTGGGGTCAATAACACTAACATTAGAGCCTTTTACGACTTTAACCAGAACCCAAATGAATGAACCCCTACAACTAACCGTTCATTATTTCTTCTGCACCAGACTTCTAAAAGAACGAGGGAAAGAAGCTAATAATTACAAACTTGTCAGAAACTATTTTAAGGAGCTGTTGAAACAGCTTCTGAATCTGTAGGCCTGAACCACACATGCACACATAAAAATACAATATCTAGTTCTTAAGATCTAAAGACTCAACTTGGCTCATGCAAGCCATTTCACCATGTGTAACCCTACTCTTGCAAGATCTTACTCAGGCATCTAGAAAATGGTGATTGCAGAGATAGGAATTTCCACTGAAGACCAGATGGAAGAACACTTTAGAAACGTAATCCTGGCCCTTCTGATCGCTGTAAAAATTCTGTAGGACCCACAGATATCTAGTCAACTAACAAGCTAGGGTCTTTTAAAAACCCTTAAATATATAAAAATACAAAGTTGGCCACATTTATGTCTTAAAGTCATCCAGCTTTTTAGGGACATTCTTTTTTTTTTTTTTTTTTTTTTTTTAATTTCTGAAAGAGAGAAACAGACAGTGTGAGCAGGGGAGGGCCAGAGAGAGGGAGATACAGAATCTGAAACCAGCTCCAAGCTCTGAGCTAGCTGTCAGCACAGAGCCCAATGCTGGGCCCGAACCCATGAACCGTGAGATCATGACCTGAGCAGAAGTTGGACGCTTAACCGACTGAGCCATCCAGGCGCCCCGAGGGCCATTCATTCTTAAAAAGAACTTATTTAAGGATGTTAGGCAGCTCTAGAATCTCTAGGAGTACCAAAGAGTCATGTTTGGAGCTATCTAAGTACAATGCCACCCAAGTTATGCAAGGAGTCCCGCTCATTTGGCTTGAGATTACTGAGAGAGATTATTAAAGCTTTGCGTCTTTCTTCACATTATAGTTCTCTTTTTTTCTTTTTCAAATAATAAGAACTTTATAACCTAACACTCAGCCCATTTGTGTCTAGCTCACAGGGAAGGCAGAGCTCAATTCAGAGTTTCCTGTAGTAACTCCCCACTGCCCTTTAGGAATAGCCTTATTTATACGGAGTAAACCAGGTGGAAAGTCCAAAAATAAAAAAGTGGACAAATTAGGCAGAAAATGTAACATGCAGCCACAGTCGATTGCTGCCAGATCAAGATACAAACATAGAACAGCTCTGGCCTTTTAAATAGTCACTGGATTATCAAAAGCAAATGTCTGCTGCTTCGCTTATGTCTTCTGAGGTCATCATTTCCTTAAATATCCTAATAACATTGTCTGGGCTCCAGTACCATATACTTTGGGAACTCTGCGGCCACCTTCTCCTGCCACAAGCACACACATACAGGCACCACATGCACACACTTTTCCCATCCCTGCGTCACTCTCTCCAAGGGACCCCAGAGAGGTTGTTTCTAGTGCTCAGTGCAACCTCCAACTTATCCCCTTTCCGCACTCCTCTGCTCCAAGATGGTTGGTGTCATGGATGCTATCGATGATCATCCAAAAGGGAGATACTTCATCCAGGAGATTAAGCTTCTACCATGTCCCCTCCAGATATGTGTGTGCTTGTGGCAGGAGAAGGTGGCTGCAGAGATTATTCATTGTTGAGAGAGAGAGAGAGAGAGAGAGACCGAGCGCAAGCATGGCAGGTGCGGGAAGAGAGGGAGACAGAATCCAAAGTAGGTTCCAGGCTCTGAGCTGTCAGCATAAAGCCCAATGCGGGGCTCAAACTCACAAACCATGAGATCATGACCTGAGCCGAAGTCGGACGCTTACCTGACTGAGTCATCCAAACACCCCTCTAAAACCTCCTGAAGTAAAGACAAGACACAGAAGTGAGATAACTAGACTCTTGAAAATCTGCCCTTCCTCGGGGCGCCACTGGCTCAGTCGGTTGGGCGTCCAACCTCAGCTCAGGTCATGATCTCACGGTTCGTGGGTTTGAGCCCCACATCGGGCTCTGTGCTGACAGCTCAGAGCCTGGAGCCTGCTTCAGATTCTGTGTCTCCCTCTCTCTCTGACCCTCCCCTGCTCATGCTGTCTCTCTCTTTCTCACAGAAATAAATTAAAAAAAAAAACATTAAAAAAAAGAAAATCTGGCCTTCCTCAAACTCATTTCTCCCATTTTCTTTCCCAACCACTTTTGTCTATAAAGAACCCTTCCTTCAATTCATTTAGGGACTATGACAAGGTCTATAAAGTGGAATGTGTGATGCTGTGAGGGAAGGTATGTTTAAAAAAATAACAACAACAACATGCAACTGAGTAAATTTGAAGATCAAATTGGCTTTCTTCAACAATTCACAAATCACGTGGCATTCTATCTAGTAAGTAAAAAGGAGCCCTGAAGAAGTGGACAAAACAAAAGGCTTTTATAGGCAGAAGGGGGTAGAAAAGGAAATTTTTGTAGAGTGGACTATTTCAGCCAGGCTTCCTTTGGGGAAAGGGCTGGGGCCTATCATGCAGATCACCTCACTAGGGCTGACCAGATAATTCTAGGTTGCCTGGGTAAAGATCACATTACCGGGAGAAGCTGAAACTGCCATTTGGGGAGGTATTAAGTCTTGGTTTGTTGACGTTGGGCTTAGTACAAGTAACTCCTTTTGGAGCCTGTTGTCTCTTTTTCTTTTTCTTTTTCTTTTTTCAGTTTATTTATTTTTGAGAGAGAGAAAGAGAATCCCAAGCATGCTCTACACTGTCAGCACAGAGTCCGACAGAGGCTAGATCCCATGAACCGCAAGATCATGACCTGAGTAGAAATCAGGAGTCACACACTGAACCAATTGAGCCATCCACATGTCCCAGTCTCTTTCTTTAATGGGTATACAGAGATCTGGTCATGAGGAAACCCTGTGAGAACTGAGATACTCAGGATGGGGTGACTTCCCCCTTCACAGGGCACAGTGGGGCAGGGTGAACATGCACATTTCTAGGGCAGCTGGGTTAAGTTGGAGGGATGTACAAATTGCTGTCTAGACCTGCAGACAAGGAAACAACCAACATTACTTGAAGAGGAGGAGGGAGAGGTCGTGAACATTTTCAGAGTGTATGACATCTGCTCTGTGCCTGGAAGGAAGAGAAGTGAGTTACCAAGAAGCAAGGAGAAAAAGGGAAATCCCAGCAAAAGAGCGCCCAAGGCACAGAGATGTGAACACAGATGGCAGTGCTGAGACCAGGTGAGCATAGAGTCCTGCAGAGACATGGAAGGAAATGACCCTGGCAGAATCAGCTTGAGAGTGTCCAAAGCACCCCGAAATTGTTCCCATGGGAGGTGCCTCACTCATATACGTTATAGAGACCAATCTGCCCTGCATGTGGGGGAATAGAGAGAAATTGAGAGACAGAAAAATGAGAAGGTAGTGAAACCAGTTAGGAGGCTTTTGAAATGTCTCTAGGGCGTATTGGGTATTTATGACACGCTAGGCACTGTTCCAAACATTTTCCACATTTGATTTCACTTAATCCTCGCTGTGACTGAATGTGACAAATGCTATTGTGCAGCACAAGTGACAGGAGGAAAGTGAAGCACAGGGGACTTAAGTGAGTTGCCAGGGGTTTAAAGCTAGTGAGTGCAGAGCGATGGATTAAACCCAGGGAGTCTGGCTCCGGAGTCTGACGGCCTTTCTGCCCCACTTCCGAAATTGTCCAGGCAAGAGCCATGGAAAGACTATCCTAGGGCAATAGAAGATGGAAGAGCTGGGGGACAGAACAAGAACATCTGCAGCGTAAATACAGGTGAGGCAAAGAGATAAGTACAAATAACTGACGTTTCTAGTTTTCAGTGAACCCAGGGAAGGGGAATGGAATTCACACGAGAGGGTGCAACAGCTTCCGGGGTGAAAATACTATCATTGTATGAGGCGTGCTCTGTTTGCAGAGCTTGGAAGAGACATCCTGGTGAACCCCTGGGAAATGTGTGATAAACTCCCAGTCTTCCTCTGTCCAAAGATACCCTCTCCATCTTCTGCAAATGGGCATTATCACACTTGCTCTGTCTTTTTCTCTCTCAAAATGTCTTCGAAAGGACGTGCCCACTAGGTGTGTGCAATACTGTGATTTTATAAGAAATATGTATTTGGTCTTCATCCTGGTTCCTTGGTACAGAGTTCCTAAAACCCTTGGAATTTCCTAAGTGATGGGAATATTAAAGGTGCTTTTTATACGTGAATGCGGTGTCTTTGGAAAGTAGCTAAGGATGGGGCCGTGGGGAGTGGGGGGGAGGAGGAGGCTGTTTGGGAGGGGAACAGACCATGTAATTAGAGGGTTGGAACTTTCTGTCCCACCCCCGGACTTCCAGGGAGGGGAGGGGAACTAAAAGTTGAGTCAATCACCAAAAGTTGAGGGAATCAGTTATGTCTATGTAACAGAGCCTCCATAAAAACCCAAAGGACAGTGTTTAGCCTTGAGGCTGGGGAACTAGAATGCTTCAATGTGCCACCATACCAGCCCCCAAATTCCACAGAGACAGAAGTTCCTGTGACTTTGCTGTATGTACCCCTTCATCTGACTATTGATTTGAAACCTTCAATAGCCTTTTCAAAAATTGAATTAGTAAATAAACTGTTTCTCTAAGCTCTGTGAGTCGCCCTAGCAAATTAGTGAAACCCAAAGAGGAAATCTTGGGAACCTCTGATTTACAGCCAATCAGCGAGAAGCCCAGGTGACAGCCTGGACTTAGAACTGGCATCTGAAGTGGAGACAGTCTTGTGGGACTGAGCCCTTAACCTGTGGAATCTGATTCCATCTCTGGGTAGACAGTGTCAGAATTGAGTTGATTTGTAGAACACCCAGCTGGTGTCAGAGGTTTGCTTGATACGGGGGAAAGCCCACACGCTGGAACTGACACCCCGAAGGCCTAAGATACCATTTACACTCTGATTTCAGTACATGCTCTCCTACTTGTGGCTCTGAATGTAAATGAAAGGCTTATCTCTGTCAAAGGAATCTGTAACAATCGAGAGAATATGCTGGAGATGAGGCTTCCTGGCATCCCAAGAATCTACCCTGCTTATGTGGACAAGTTAACCCGACCTGGCAAAAACATCCAAACAGCCAAACAGATCAGTGTCTCCCATTAAGTAAATCAATGGCTATGGACCGAAAAGGGTATTTCTTGGGGTCCTCTCATAAGGCACAAAAGCTGTAAGGAATAGAGAACACTTTGGAATGTCAGTTAATTCTCTAAAGGACATCCAGGCCTTCTTTCAAAAATATTCTTGGAGTTCCTGGGTGGCTCAGTTGGTTAAGAGTCTGACTTCGGCTCAGGTCATGATCTTGAGGTTCATGAGTTGGAGCCACACATCAGGCTCTGTGCTGCCATGCAGAGCCTCCTTCAGATCTTCTGTCTCTCTCTCTGCCCCTCCCCTGCTCACACACACACTTTCTCTGTGTGTCTCTCTCTCAAAGATAAGTAAACATTAAAAAAATACTCTTGTTCAAGAGACTATCTTTAAAAACACTCAAGCATGTCTTTCTCTCTCTTTTTATGGCTCCCTCTCACCCGCTCTCCTGCCTTCCCACTTGTGCTCCTATTTTTTTATTAAAAGAAAGTCAGTGACAGATACAGAAGACTATTCATTGTGCCATTATTTATAATAGCAGGTTAGAAACATCCAAATGTTCATCAATAGGGTACTTATAGACTGTGATATATTCCCATGATTCTGTATATTCAGCCTTGAAGAAAAATGAAGGAGTCCCCTATGTACCTATCTATGAATACAAAGATAAACTATTATATGTGAAAAGCAAGGTACAAACTGCTAAGTCATATGCCATCTTTCATATATATATATTCTTACATTCACAAAAAGAGACACTGGAAGAATAAAGCAGAAGCAAAATTAATTCCCTGTAGACAGCTGAGGCAAACAGGATGGAGGGTATAAGGATGGAAACCAGAGTGCCCTGTGTCTAACTACATGGTTTTGACTTTGGAATCACAGAAACGTTACAAATACCCAAACGGCACAATTAAATGTAAAAGGGGAAAAAAGCAATGAAAATATTTCATGCGGAAATTAGGAGGAGGTATTTTACAGAAGCAATGCCCATGGAGAAGTCAAACCGTGGCGCTTGGCCCTCTGAATAGATTCCCAAAGTAGGGGAACCCTTGAGCGCCAGGTCAAGCCTCCCAGTGGCTTTCCTGGGATGGATGTCAGACGAGAGTAAAAACGACGGGGAATGGACGGAGAACGACAGCATGGCTCAGGAAGAGAATGGCCAAGAGGAAGGGAGGAACAGCATAGACAAGACAGCACTTCCCCAAACCACCCCTCCACCGCTTTGCAAAATCTTCTCCCTCAATCTTGCCTGAAATCTTTGTCAATCACCGCGACCTTTTTAAGTTAAAAAAATTTTTTTTTCCTAAATACTTAGAGGAGACTCTCTGTTAGCAGTTGTGCTTGTGCGGCAGGATGCTGTTTTGACACTAATCCATAACTGTTCTCTACCAGTGTGTGTCTCCTTCTCTCCCGGTTCCCTGCTGGACCGGAGCAGGAGGCAGCTGTCTCGGGGAGCAGATATGGAGGGTGGAAGATAAGGGCCTGTCTGGCTAACGTTCGCTGCCCCACCCCCACCCTGGGAACTGGTGAGCACGAAGGGGGAAATGACATCTGGGGTTCTGTGAACAAGACGATCTATCATTCCAGGCAGGGAGGGAAACACTCCTGCCAGAAACGGTTACATGGGGCACCTGGGTGGTTCAGTTGGTTAAGTGTCTGACTTTGGCTCAAGTCGTAAGCTCAAGGTTTGTGAGTTCCAGCCCTACATTGGACTGTCAGTGAAGAGCTGCGGCCATAGGATCCTGTCTCCCTCTCTCTCTCTGCCCCTCCCCCACTCGCCCTCTCTCAGAAATAAATATTTAAAAAACAAAGGAGAAGAAATAGTTATAGGCCCCGGGAGCCTCTGGGCAGAGGGCTCCAGAGGCAGCCTAGCCAGAGTCCTGTGCTCCAGGCAAGACAGGGAAACAGGGACACCCACTACGTACAAAGGGCAGTGCACAGGGACCTTTGGGGACTGGAAACAAAGACTAGATGTGTCCTCACCCATTGTTTGGTAGGCCACACTGTGACACGTGTCAGAGAGAGAGTGTAGAAAACCCTGGGATGGAGCAAGGGTCTCCTCCCCTTTTCCTTTTCCAATGCTCTGCTATAATGTGAGTGTAAAGTTAGTATTAAATTGGTTCACAGATCATTTTACTGTAGCGTTGATTACACACTTCCATCTGGGAGATGAACTGTATGCCCAAGACCTCTGATTATCCACCTAATCAGACATGCTTAGACCCCCAGGGGAATAGCAGCTTGGTGCACAGAAACCAAAGCGGGGTGTCTCTGGCTTTCCCAGGGCTCCCCCAGCCCCTTGCTGTCCCACCCCAGTGTCCCATCCACAAGCAGGGTGCCAAATACTCAGACCCAGAGGCAGTGACATGTCAGCAGGGTCAGGAAACAGCAAAGCAAGCCAAGTCAGAAACCTGGAGAACTTGTCAGAGAGAGATGCAGATCATGACCCCTCAGTCCATCTTTATTTTATTGGTGTGCCCAGAACTAAATTGCACAGAGGTCAAACAAATACACTTGACTCCAAAACAGCCAACAGAATTGTCCTGCACTTCATCTTGAAGGTTAACAGCAACAACAGGAGAACAGGGCCAGGGTGAAGGGGATACCAGCTAAAAATATAAAAATAAGATTCAAAGAGAATGCCCTTTCTTCAGTGTCCTGTAAGTTCAGTAGCTGATCTTGGTTGCTACATAAGGAGACAGGTTTTCTTTATGGTAATCAGCCTTGGAACCTATCCACCTTCCTAAATAAAGTTAACCTTTGGAACTGTGTGAACCGGCTTATGAAACAATTACATTGGGATAAGAAGCCCACATTTGAGATGTTCAATTGACCTTTAAAGATTGTTATAGATTTTATAGAAAAAAAAAAATTAAGGCAACCTCCCAGTCGCTGCTTCCCTAGATGAACTGGTTCTTTATTTTGCCCAATTCTCACACGGTATTGCTACAGTACGAGCTCACCTGCTGGGACACTGAGACACTGTCTTTGCATATTTTAACCGCCATGGCTTACCACGGCGCCTGGTGCTGTTAAGTGCCCAACAATTGCGAAGTCAAGAGACAGATGCATGGCTAGGTGGGCGCTCTGTGGATGGACAGATGGCCTGTGCCTTGGCTACTGCACCAGTATGTGTGAAGCAACCAGGTTTTGCTGTAACTTACGTGACAAAGGGAAGGAGCAGAGAATGGGCGGGGTCATAGCAGAATGTTGTTTTCCGTTTCATCTGCCCTGGGAGTGGTGGATCTAAGCTGATGTGGTAAAAACATCCAGCTCACAACTGTCAAGCGAGAACATCGCAGCATATCTAATGCCGTGGACAGAATGTGGCGATAGGGTATTTTTGAAAGTTGTAATTTTCAAGGGTCAGGGCAGGTGATAGTGTTGTGGGTTTAGGGACAATACTTAAGATCCCCTCGAGTGAGGTAAGTGCTAAGCAAAGAGTCATAGTTCCGGGTGGAGCTCCAAGTCCAATCAGGACTCAGGATTATTTAAGAGACACGAAACTAGGAGCCCAGTTGGATGGGCTGATTTATGATGGTTATGTCTTCTGGGGAACATGGCTGCTGATGCCTCACTGGATATGGAGCCTTAAGGCAGCAAGACTGATGTCAGATCCCACCCCCAGACAGCAGGACAGGCCCAACGCACATTTTTGGAGATCCCATTCCAATTCTCATGTAGGTTCATCCTCTCCCTCCAAAAATCAGTGCGTAACCACACTCAAAGCTTTCTCTTATTGAAAGGCAATAAATAAACCAGTTAACGAATAAGCAAACATACTTGTCTTCTTACAGCCAACATTGGCTGTGCGATCGTCTCCATTCTTCAATTCCTCTCACTCTTCTGATGAGTACATCCAGCTGGTATTTCTTTCTCCACTCATGAGATGGCTCTCACTGAGCACAGCGGTGATGTTGTTGCTAAATCCAAAGGACCTGTTTCAGTATGGATCCTATGCGACCTCTGCAGCAACCGTTATCATCCACTTCTCCTGCTTCGTGACCTGACTTCTGTGACAATGCCTCCTGTGGGCTTCTTCCTACCTCTTGCCTCTCCTTCATTTTCTCCTCCTCTGGCCGTCTCTTTCCCAAATTTGGTGCTCCTCTTAGTGTTCCTGGGTGCTTTCCTCTCATGGTCTACACATCTTCTTGTGAGGTGTCGCCTGTTCCCTTGGCCTCAAAACTCAGATGAAAATGACTCTCAAATTTATATTTGATCCCAGATTTCTCTCCACATCACCCTCGCTGTAGAGGCATATCCTGTTTCCTGGACATCTCCCCTTGGCTATCCATGGGCTGTAGAACGCCATTTTGATTCTGTCATTTTAAGGCAATTTGATCTTAAGAACCGAAATGAAACTGACAAGGGCCAAAATGATACGCAGTGAAGTTGGTTATAGATGAAAAACTCACTTGAAAATCACGTATCATTGGTAAGTCTAAAAACTGCAAAATTTACTTCAGAAAATACTGGGCTTGGTAAAGAGAAAAAAATGTAAACGATAGCTGACAAGAGCAAATAGAGAAAATAGTAAAAATTATTATTGCTCACAAGTTAATGAACAATTTAAAAGGTTTTATAAAAGCTTACATGTGTAAAATTTGACACGGTAAAAATACTAGAAATAAAGAAAACCTACCACGGAAAAACTATCATCTGTACAAATTTCACAAAGATCAAGAAAAAGAAGGTGAAAAATCAATAAACTTCCTGTAAAATGTACACAGGCAAGATTTTATCGTGATGGAAATAATGTTGGTAAAATAAAAATCAAAGTGGAAACCATTGGAAACAGTTTAAACATGCTATAAAGGACCAAGGAATTAAATTGCCTTAATGGAATTCACTCTAGAATAAACCTTTGCCACAAAAGTCATCAGTGTTGATATCATCCTAACAGAGATGTTTATGTTCAATAATAAAAAACTGGCAGCTTCAGAAATATATAGAGGCTCATAGTGATGAAGTCAAAATGAGTACTTAAAAGCACAGTTTCCAAACTGGACTTACTTTCCCTTCCCCATACATCCTACGTCGGTTTTCTTGTTTCCTCACAGACTTTTCTTACCACCCATCTCCCACTGCATCTGACCACATCCTGCCTTTTCTGGTTCCTAAGTATCTACCAATATATTCTCATCTCCCTATCCCTCCTCTAATTCCTTCAATGGAGGCCATCATCACGGCTAGGCAATAGCTCGTTAACTGGTCATATCAATTCCTTGACCATCTCAAATCATCCCACACACTGCCAAGGAAGGAGGTCTTTCTGAAAGGCAAATCTGATGATATGTTCTTTGCAGTTTCTCTCTGCTGAGGCTGCTCATGGTATTTACATCTCCAACCTCAACCCCTCAGTCGCTACTATATTACACCATTCTTTGGCTCAAAGGCAACACATATATTTCCCCTTTCACCCCGAATCCTGCTACCTTCACCCCAACCCCTAGAACCCCTGTGCTAGTGAATTTCTGGTCATCCTTTAAGAATTAAATTGCAATTGTCTGTTTTCATGTCTGTCTCTCCCACTAAATTATAAAGTTCTCAGGGCAGGATCATGCCTTATTCATCATTATATTCTTAGTACCAAGTACAGTGGCTCACATGTAATAGGATCTCTCTATGCATCTGCTAGACTGATGGATGGATCTTATTTAATCTTTACGACAATCCTGCATGGCAGGCGTTACTTCCCTTATTTAAAGAAGCTCAAAGAAGTTAAATAACTTGTCCAAGTTCCTAAAGCAAGAAAGAAGAGTCAAGATTTAACCCAGGGTTTTAGCTTTCAGGTGCATGTTCTTTTTATTCCACAATGCAGTGCTTTTTAATTGTATGCAACCAAAATACAGAAATGGGGACACAGTTCCTACACATAGGGCATTGAGAGCCAATAGGAGAGAATAATGCATTAAAAAAATCATTGGAACACAGTGTGTCCATGCAGACACATGGACTATATGTTTATAGTCCTTTAGACATACTGGCTATATGCATGTAAAGAAAAAGAATGGCCATGGGGGAAAAGGAGATTGGAAAGACTGTGAAAGGCCATCAGAACCAGGGTTTAAAGGATGAGTCAGAGCTTGACTGGCAAAGCTGGGAAGTGAATTCTGGGCAGACATAGAAAATGAGTTCAGTTTCTTCTACATCAGTTGCTGCATCGAATAAGCTTAAGAAATTAATATTCTCTCTGCGTGTAGTATAGATGACAAAGCTGTTAATGTCACTATTTCAACGTTTCAAAACACTGAAGTGATTGAATGTAGAAGAGTATGAGTGCCAGTGAGGTGATTTCTCAGAAGCATTGAGCACGATGCTGCATCTCTCCTGGGCTTTGCCAGAGTCCTCGGGCAGGCCATTATGAACGTATTTCTCCATGTCTTGTACTTCATCAACCTATTCTGCTGTGTTCCAAGTGCTAATTAAAATTGTATGCTGCCTGCCAAAGTAAAAGCGCTTACATTAAAATAATAAGTGTCTAAATTAAATGGCTCAAAACAGAGTCTGGTTCCAAGTTGACATATAGTTCTTACTCCACTCCATAATAGTTGGGGATGGGCGGAGAAGAATTAGACTCAAGACATAAGATTTAAGGAATAGTGCATTCTTTGTGACATTTAAAATTATGTAAACAATCCACAACTTAAAGTTTATGAAAAGTAGCTTGCAAGCGCCATCATCCCATTTTATCCCTTCAATACACTGAAATGACTTAATCTGGAATTTTGAGATGAAATGTGATAGTCCTGTGTGAAGAATACATTGTTTATATTACAATGGATCTGTGATTCTTTGTCAAAAAGAAAAATGGGTTCCTTTGCCTTACAGCCAAACAAATTTTATTTATTTATTTATTTATTTATTTATTTATTTATTTATTTATTTATTTGTAAGGTGGTGAGGGGCAAAGAGAGAGGGAGAGAGAATCTTAAGCAAGTTCCATGCCTAGTGTGGAGCCCGACACGGGGCTCAATCTCATGACCATGAGATCACGACCTGAGCCAAAAGCAAGAGCCAGACTCAATTGAATGAGCTACCCAGGTGCCCCAGCCAAAGAAATTCTTAAATAATGCTCTACAAATATCAAACTAAGATAAATTTTCAGAAAAAAAAGTTGTTTGTAATATTTCTTAACTAGATATTGGAGTTGGGACTTGGAGAATATGACTTAATTCATGGTAAATGCTCCATAGACTCGGGCTAACATTCTAACAATTATGAGTAGTAGCGCAAGTAAGTCTCACTATACATGAGGCTCAAAATGATTTTTTTTGAGTTACTCTTCAACTTGTGAAGAAGGCCCAGAGGTGCTGATATCAACCTTTTAATCCCCACCTCCTCATTCCACTTCAACCATCCTTATCTATTCTTCCATCTATTCAATGCCCTGCCTCCCCACTATTTGTTCCCTAGGATTTAGCACTGGAAATTGAATCAACCTAGAGGTTCCATTCAAACACTATACCTACCTCTTCACTCTGCACATGCTCTTCCGTTTGTCTGTAAGCCCTTTTGTTAACTCCCTCAGCCCCATCTCCCACCTGGAAAACACATCTTCCAAGACCCATTCAATGCCACTTCTTTCTAAGCTCTCCTGGCTCTCCCCAAAGCAGGATTACTGTCTCTTCTTTGGACTACTATGGCATCCCATTCAACTGTGTACTGTGGTCCTTATCACACTACAGCATCGTTACTTGTGGGCAGGAAACACATCTCTCTTTGCTGTTCTAGGGCTTTGCACATCCCCGGCACATAAAAAATATTCAACAAATATTTGTTGAATAAGTAATAATAAAGTACGTTGATTAAAGGTTAAGCGATTTAGGGTGAACATTACAATTTATTTTTAAAAAAATTTTTTTAATGTTTATTTTTTAAGAGAGAGAGAGACAGAGCATGAGTTGGAGAAGGGCAGAGAGAGAGGGAGACATAGAATCCAAAGCAGGCTCCAGGCTCCAAGCAGGGCTCGAACCCATGAACCGTGAGATCACGCCCTGAGCCGAAGTGGGACACTTTAACCAACAGAGTCACCCAGGTGCCCCTCGTGAACAATTTAGAATTAGGTGCTTGAGTTAATCAGAAGAAAAATACTACAAATTTATGCCAACATTTAACTTCAGCCTAAAATAATGAGGTACCTAAAATCTCATCATCTTAGAACTGAAAGGGAACTTCGAGACCATCTAGCCCGCCCTCTGCTATATGGATCAAGAAACTAAGACCTGGATCTCATTCCAGGTTTCATGCTAATAAGTAGTGGCACAGAATCCTAACTCAGGGCTCTTGACTCCAAGTTAGTAGCTTTCTTCAGATTACTCTGCTGTCTTTCTGTTGAACACCTTTGTGAGCCTTAGTTGAGAATTCTAGGGTCTAGTCCCAAACAAAAGTTTTACCTACTTTGGTGCAGACATACGCACACACAAACAGATTATTTTGAGAAAACCATCCGTTAGCTAGAAACAAATGTTTGCATGGGTGAATCCACCTGTGTATTTCTATAGGTCCCTGAAGGATTAACAGACACTGCTGTTAATTCTGAAAATTCGGTTTAAAAAATTATAGGCTCCAAAGAAAAAGCCTTCTTGATATGTTATTTTAAAAACTATACCCTTATTACAAAGAAAACTATTTGCTTTGTTGGGTGAAGCCACTTACACTCTATAAAACACAACACTGCCTATAAAACATCAGTGTTAAGATAATATCAACACCAATTAGGTTTTCTCTGTAAAACATTATTAAAGTGTTAGATGTAAACAAACAGTATAATATTTAGAGTGGACATTAAGTTGCCCAAAGTCAATGGCATCAATTTATTTTTGCACCTTTAATTACTTAATATGAGATTGATTTTATTGTCTACATTAAGGTAAACTAGAAACTGTGAAATAGCATATAAACCTTGTAAAAACAAAATCAAATTGCATGAAATTTAATATTGTTTAGAAAAAGGGTATCTAACCACATCAGATCATAAATTCCAGCATAATGAACATTAAAATTGATTATTTAAAAATGGTTCACAGCACTAGAAGTGAATTTTTATTTATGCATTTGGTATTATGACACATTTAAGTATATGGATGAAAGATCAGAGTGAAAATAAAGAGATAACAAATAATGATCAGTTTTCTTAGCAATCAAATATTTATGTACGAATGATACATGCCAGATTTTTAACTGCAGCACGTATCTGTCATCAGTGGGCATATGCTTAGGGGAATGTGAATTAATGTCAGCACCAGCTTAGGCAAAAGATAATTAGGACAAACCCAAGAAAATAATCAGTGCTAAAGTCACAATGCATGTTTTCTTTTTATTGCTATTTTGAAAAATTAGTCACATAACTGTTCTCCTTCATCCAACTGTACACTAAGTTTGAGCGCCCATATGGAAGATAAGAGGTAAAAGTTGTTCATTATTTGAAATGGATGTCAAATTAGAAAATGTCAGAAACAACAGAAGGATTTTATATATAAACATAAACGTAGAACATTGAAAAGGAAATGACAGTAGATGCATATAAAAGAGCAATCCAAAAAATCCAAGGCCTTGAACTCAGATAAACACATTTCTAAAACTTGGAAAGCAGAAACCCTAAAAGGAGACTTGAGGGTCTGAAAATCTCTTATTCATTTGTAATACATTTTGGTAACAAAGACAAAAAAGAAAGACAAATACTTGGGTTTGTGTAAGAAGAGACAAAATAGATGTTTATAAAACTCAGAGAGTCTATTTACTTTTAACTATCTTAGAAACGAAAGGAAGGGAATAGGGAAAAAAAATATTTGGATAGAAACAGTGATGAATAAGAAGAATGAGAGCAAATCACAGGGGCAGGATCACAGCCCAAAGGAACTTAACGGGCATGGAAGTAAAGAGAAAAATTACTCTGTTACCTTGATCTGTGAGAATTCAACTAGAAACACTAGAAAAAAGTAAAAATGTATCCTAAACATCTTATAAAATTCTCTGATTACCAACGACTATTTGATAAGTGGCCAAAAGGAGCAATATATAACTCACTGCCAGGGAATGATGAGAACAGGACATTAAAAGTTCTGAAAGGCAAAATCCGAAAGGGCTAGCCAACATGAACTCAGTGATAAAATCCCCTTTGTTGGGTGAATTCTAAACTTAAAGCATTTGCTAGATGGAACTGTAAAGACGGATTTTGACACTTATCAGTTTTACTGGAAAGTCTGAGTCCACTCTGCAAACAGATTCTCACTAATTAGCTAACTGAATGATTAAAACCATTCTAAACAGGACATGTCAATTTTTTTATGGATATAATGAAAAACGAACAATGTTCTTTCTCTTCAAAGAGAGAAATCTGGAACGGAAAGCTTGCTAAGTCATCACTGTGGTCCCTTTCATTAGTATTTTGGAATTTTCCAGAAATTTAAAATCTAAACCTTTTATCTGATCATGAACAAAAGGTCCTATTGCCTAATATATATGGATTTGTGTTCATACACTTTGATTACAAAAACATAACCTACTTTTAGGTCATTGGAACAGAAGATTTTTAATAACATATCCCTTTTAACAAAATACACTTTTCAATAGGGTCTGAAACAGTTTCAGTCCTATTTTCTCGTGGCACAGAAATGCTATTAAAAATAAGATTTGGCTCATGACTACTCTGGTTAACTTGTAACAGGTACATTAGAATCAGAGGTACGTTACTCAATTTGTGCTACATCTACCGGAAACAAACTGTACCGGTATCCTTTAGAAATGCATGGAATAAAGCCCAGACAGGATAAAACTTAATGAGTATCAGTCCAAAAGTGACTGCCGAAGAGAGAAAATATTAGTGCTCAAATTCAGAGATTCAATAAACTCACATAAATTTGCTGTAAGATGTGCTATGGGCCCGGCACTATATTTTATTTCTTTAGAACACCAGTTGCAAAGCCGAACCAATTTTTTAAAAAATATCAACTCTTTTCCCTTTGAAGACAAAATGATGAATTAAATTCACGTTTTACACCATGTTTTACAAACTCGACATGTGGCATTTATGGTTTAGAAAAAGCTATGTATTACTGAAATAAATTTTTGACTAATGCAGAATTAAAACTGTATTATCTGTCCAGTGGTTGAATCCATGCTACTAAAATTAGCTGTACAACAGTAATCATCTCAAACAGCATTTCAGTTGGTGTTAAATGCCACCTTATAAGGAGCAGTATTCTTAGACTTAGGTACGCATGGGTACAATATGGGAAAATCGTTTAAAATACATAAACCGTGAGGCCTGTGATGAGGGCTGGAAAGGCCCGTAAGAGCCCATCAGTTCTCATTAAGGGACAAAGAACTAATGCATAGATCAGAAAGGAGGTACAGTAAAGACTTACATGTCTTTGATGTATTAGCCATAAAGTTACCACATTTTAATACCCTGCATTCAGATTTTAGACCAAATTACAAAATCATTCTGTAAATAAGGGTTTCATACTTTTCCACAAAGCTTCATAGTATAGGCATAGTGATCTATTTTTAACCTAAGTCCAAGAATCTGAAAAAGGGTTTGCAAGGATTTAACCCCCAAATTCTGGAAGAGGCCATGAGGGTAATCTAGTCCAGTACACCATAGGGGAAAAGGAAAATGAAACACAGAGTGGTCACATGTATTACCTTACGTCAAAAGACTCTTTAACTGGAGTCAGAGAGAGTCCAGGCCTGCTCTTGATTTAGAGTTCTTGCAAGTCATCAAAGTGGTTGATGTTTTTGTTACTCAGGAAAGGTATATAGAACTAATTTCAAACATATTTTAGAAGCATATACATAAAGTGCCACTGAGATAAAATGCTTTGTAGCTGAAAAGCAAAACCTACTAAGATTAAATGAAACATTAAAATTATCACTAACAGAGAAAGAAAAGTTGAAATAGTATTTTTTTTCCATCTCCTCTTACAGAATAGGTTTTGCCCATTTACCAATGAAAGGCACAGAGAACCAGTTTATAGACTTCATGACAATTTTCGGGAGCTTGAATCCATGATTCGTGCACAATGCGTCCAATTTATTTTGTTTAGCCACAAAATCACAATTGTTAAATCTTTACCAAAATGTAAAGCAATTTATTTTTTAAAATTGTGTATACTTCTCACCAAATTTCCGTTCTTTTTAAAAATGATACTTCGTGCTTTGCTATTTTCAAAATACAATAGCCACATGATAGATCTTACAATTAGAAGGTTCTTACTCTTCACTTTCCTCTATTAAAACTATTTCCCATCCATAATGTTATTTCTTACACCAGCAGCTTGGACAGTGGCATGTTAATAGCACACCAGCTCACTGTTTGCTGAACTAAGTTAAATTACTGTAGCTCACTGTCATCCAAATCATTTCTCTTATACTTTAACTCAGAACGCCACCTGATGTCTCTTCAATGGTGAGAGTTGTCATGTGTTTGAAATATTCCTATTGTTTTCTAAAAGGGCCATTATAAATCTAGGCCTGTATCTTTTTACAACACATATAAAAAACATTATATCTGAACTCCTAATTATTTTCCTCAGAGACCTGGTTCTTGAATCCTGTGTAACTATTCCTTACCAAGACTTAGAATATGTATTTGAAGACACCCTTTCCTGGATTCTGAATAAATTGCAGTAGGATGAATTAACCCAAAGAAAAATGAATTTTTGTATGCAATAAGGTATCTGATTATCTAACTACCAAAACCTAAATGAGAAAATAGTGTTATATGAAATTTTTATATTGTTTAAAAATGTTTTTAGTATGACTTCATAATGGGTTTGAAATTGTGCAGTTTCAGAAAGTAATAAGTAAAATAATGCAGCTCCAGTGAAGACCCAACTGGTGACAAGCTGCAAGTCTGTTTTCCCGTCTTCACTTGGCTCCTCAGCGTGGGACACCCTCATACCTAGTCTGGACACGGCTGCTCCTTTCCCCTTACAGACTATTTTAAATGATAGGCACAGACTCTGGAACTGCGTTTTTCCTCAGGCCTGATATAGAAAACGAGAGCAATCCATTCCTCCAACTGGCTGCCATAGAAAACGGGATTTCAGATTCCTTCCCTTCCAGCTCCTGTTGAGTTAAAGTCAGGGGTAATAAGCCAATAAATGTGATGAGGCAATAAGCCAATAAATGGGAGCGGACATAAACCAGCAATGAAAGTCTACCTCTTTGTTGACGATCAGTAAACAACAGAATGGGGATGGTATTATACTATAAAAGATCAGAGAATAATAGAATTTAAGCTATAAAGAATCTTAGTGGCCATAAAATTTTCAGTACCTTTAGATTTTCAAAATGACTCTGAAGTTTTGACCAGGCCGTTTGCTTTTTGATGAAGGCTCAGTTTTGACGAAGTAGAACACAACAGAATTTCATGGAAATGGCCACAGGAATGTTTAGAATCGTGCACCTGTAAACTGTTCTACGAGAAAGGGGTAAGGATGTCCCAAAGGCATCGGTTCCTCCTTTTCCGCGGCCGGGCAGGGTCAGGTCCCAGCTTTAGGGCCTTTTTAGTCCATCTTGTTCCCTCATCTGGGCTCCTACCCGGCTGTCAAGCTGGCAGGTGCCTGCTGCTGGCATGCTTCCCCAAACAGTACACTGTTAACTGCTCAGTGTGCAACGAGGTCCTCGCTAGTGACAGGTTCTCTGGTGAATCCACATGAGCCCGATTTTGCTCAATTCATACCCATTTATAGCTGACTGTCAAGTTTAAATCTAGGGAAAATTCCAGGCAGCTTAACATTAGGAGAAGAATTACAGTTTTCCTTGTGCTAACCAAAAGGGCAACAGGCACAGGTCAGTTCTGAAGTTGGCAACTCGACCTGCCAGCGGCCCTTAATGGAGCACGCAAGCACCATGTGGGCAGCAGGTGGCAAAGGCCTTCCCTGGGTCCCTCCACGGAGCATCTTCACTGGTACCACTCCTGAGGCTGGTGGTCTTGACACCGCGCTTGGTGCGGAGTCAGCCCTCCCCCCCGCCGCCAGAGCGGCAAAGGACGGTGCGTTTAAGTAAAGTGGCCGCCCAGGTGATGCAGCAAGGGCACCGCGGCGGCCAAGAGCCTTCCTATAACCCTCATCCCGAAACAGCCAGAAGGCACCTGGCTCCTCGGGCTTCCCCTTCGCGCCCCCACCTGTAGGCCAGCATCCCCGATGACCTTCTTGCCCGAGTGTTTTGGAAACTGTCAACGGAAACCCGGAGGCCAGGCAATGTGACAGGAGATTATAAATATGCAGAAGAGATGGAGCCCAAATAGCGGACGTATGGAGCCAGGGCTCGCGGGGCTCGGGGATCTGGAGCCGGGCCCTCGCTGCCGCGGCCGCGCGGGCGGCGCCAAGACCGGGCAGGCGGCGCCGGCGCACTCCGGGCCCCGAGCCTGCAAAAGCGGCCCCGGGCGGGCGGCCGGACACCTCGCAGACGGCGGGCCGCGGACGCAGAGGCCGCCGCCCCGGGGCTCCTCCGCCGACCCTCCGTCCGCCGCCGCGCCCGGCCCCCGACCCGAACCCCGGAGGCGGCCGCTCTCCCCGGCCGCGCGGCCCGGCTGCATGGAGCCGGGAGCGGCGTCCCGGACCGCCGAGCCCGCCGCGGCGCGAGAAGCCCCCGCGCGCCACGCCGAGGGCAGGAAGAAGATGGCGGCCGTGGCGGCGGCGACGGCGGCGGCTCCCACGCGCCGCTGACGCCAATGGCGCGCGCCGGCCGACGAGCCGCGGATGGCGGCGGCGGCGGCGGCGGCGGCGGCCCGGGCTCCGGAGAGGGGCGGGGCGAGGCCGGGAGGGGGCCGGCCGGAGGTGGAGGCCGGGCGGGAGGCTGGAGGGAAGCGGCGGGGACAGTTTGTTGTGCTCGGAACATGGCGGGCGTCGGCGATGCGGCCGCCCCGGGAGAAGGCGGAGGTGGCGGCGCGGACGGCCCGGAGCGGGATGGCCGCGGCGAGGCGGAGCAGCCCGGAGGCGGCGGCGGCGGCGGCCACGGGCCCCCGCCGGCGCCTCAGCACACGGAGACGCTGGGCTTCTACGAGAGCGACCGGCGGCGGGAACGGCGCCGCAGCCGCGCAGGTGAGGCGAGCGGGCGGCGCTAGGCCGCGGCGAGGGCTCCGCGGGCGGCGGGGGGACGTCGTGCGACCCCGGGCCCCCCCGCGGCCGCCGCTGCCTCCGGGGCCGCCCGGGCCGTGGGCGCGCGAGCCGCCGCGGCTGCCGGGGCTCCGCGGCCGCTGACAGCTCGTCGGGCGGGGTCCGCGCGCGGCACCGGGGTCCCCGCGGCTCACGCCGGGCCAGGTGTGGCCGAGAGACCGCGCCGCGGCCCGGGAAGTTCAGTCCCGGAGCGCTTGACGGCTTCCGAAAGGTCTTTCAGAAAGACCCCCGGGGTACCCTCACTCCCAGGGATCGTTGGCGAGCATCTCCCACGTCTCAGGGAGCCCCAGACTGAGAAGCTCAAGGCTGATTTCTTAATCACTTCCCTGCCAAGGTGACTTTTTTCGCTGTGTATTTTAAGTGAACTTGAGCCATAGAAACCTGTTAACTTGCCCTCCAGATGAAGTGCTCCTCAGCCGCAGCTTAGCAATGTGGTAATGGCCATGAAGTTCAGTACTGTTGCCCAGAACAGAAATATGTAGTCTTCAAAATGCTATCTGTGAACTTTTCCTAAATCGAAACTTAAGCCTCTTAAAAAAAAAAAAATTGGCTGTATAGGAATAGATGTCCTTGTGAATCTTACTTTCAGTGACCAATTCCAAGCATATTGTAATGTTATTATTTTTTTAAGCTGTAGGATTCTGTTTTTAAATTTCAAATTGCCTTTGTATTCATATTGCAGTTGCATATTAGGGTTAAAAGAAGAAAAGATGTTGAGATCTGTGTTTCATTGAATACAGTGATCGCAGCATTTAAATTTTTACGTAATTCTAAGTTTTGAACAGTAGCTGAACCGTAACTCCATTGGATTTCTTCCCCCAAAATTGCTTCTGGTGAGCAGTAGGGGCTGCATTGGCCGTTATTTCCGCAGTTCCTGCAAATAAATGTGAAGTCTTCAGGCTTACTGCATCATTGATTGTATTTGGATATTGAAAGTGTAGGAATACTCAAATATCAGAAGGCTGATCAGGTGAGATCCTGTGTAATTTATTAATTCTCAGAACTAGACGTAGGTTAGATTTTGAAGAGATTCCTGTCTTTGAAAAATGAAGTGCAGACTGTGCCTTGTTCAGTCTTTTTTAATTAACCACTTAGAAATTCTTAACCGTGTTTGGTTTAGTTGTCAGTTAAATACTTGCTTTCAAGAGTATTTACTTTCTGAATTGGCAGACTCCAAGTAAGACGGAGTATTAAGTCTCTCAACTGGGTGTTTACTGGCTTACACTTGAACTTTAAAGACACTCTAGTGCAAATGGAAACAAGTGTGGCCAGGTTTCACTACAGTGTCTTTAAAATATTTCTGAGTTTCCACAAGCCAATATCATAACAGCTTTTTTTGTTAGTGTTTGCATACACAGAAAATGAAGTTGTCAGGAGCCTTTTGATGAGCACAGACGTATTAGGCTCTTGGATTAACCCCTAACATCCCTACCTTAGCCCTTCCCAGGATGGGTCAGAATACCTGGTACCATGGACTTCCATAGACTTCACACCACACACACGCGTTCTTCAACAGGAGTTTCTGAGCACGGTTTATTTAACACATTGGAAGCTAGACTTTTAACCCATAGTTGCAGAAAGTCTGTCTGAGCGACACGTCCAGCTTTAGCTGTGGGGACAGTCCTCATTGTACCCCTAATACTGTCAGTCTTGTTGTGAGGGGAGCTGATGGTGAAAACCATGGGGATCAAGACGTAGGTAAGAAAACAGGCATATTTCCGCTGGGGTCACCAGCCGGCGTTGTACCGTGTGGGGCCCTTATTTTTCCCTCAGGTGTCTGTTTCTTCTCTGCTAGTCGCACAGCTCTTGGCCTGCTGGCGTTCACTCTGAGTCTGATGCCACTTTGGTTGAAGCCACCCTCTGGAGATTAGAACTCTTACAGCCTTTCTTAAACACCGCAGCTGCTAAGCGGCTTCTGCTTTACCTTGCTTTTCTAGCATCGCCCCTTTCTCCTGCTCTGTAACCTTTCCCTCCTCTCTTCTGCAGAATTTAGAAAACCATTCCCCCAGGGGCTGGCCTGGGCCAGAGGGCCTTTGAGTGGCACCACCTATTGTCACGTGGGAAGCATTTCTCCCTGAATCAAATGTCTTCCAATGTCTTGCTGCTTGCACTTGAAGTGTTCCTGGTCCAGTGGAAAAAAATGGTGTAGTTGACACACAATGTGGCATTAGTTTCAGGTGGACAGCATAGCGATTCAGCATCTCTGTAGGTTATGCTGTGCTGGCCACAAGTGTGGCTGCCATCTGTTACCATACAGACTTGTCCTTTTTTTTTTTTTCTTTTTTCTTGAATTCTGGTTCTGCCTCTGATACTCTAGTCCTCCTCCCCAGTGTAGGGCAATCTTTGTTTTTGATTTTGAAAGGCATAATCTTAGTGTCTTGGTGGGCCAACCATCAGTTCCAAAATCCTCTTTATTATTTCTCCCAAGGAATTTAGAGCTCTTAAAATGTTTGTTGGCCTCTCCCAACAGCCTAGGATTTCCTGAACGAATATACAGACGAGATACTTATCCACACTCTCCCCATCCAAGTAAAATAATTCAAAACATAGTATTTGAGGGTAATATTTTTGCTTTATACCTATCTTGGTTCACTTACATCTTTAGAAAAAATATATGAATATTTTGTGTATGAGCAGTTATATATACCATGTACGTGTATCTACCTCAAGTGTAACTTTTCTTTGTGTTTCTCATTTCAAACTCTTGGAATCAGTTGATTTTCTGAACGCCATCTTTGACTTCTGTGTAGCATGGCAGTGGGTTGAAACTCTTCTTTGCTACAGTACTTCTACCTTAATGTCGTGTGCAATGGATGTTCCATTCATCACACCTGTTCTTTTCTCTCTCTCAAATGCTCATTGTGTATTCCACTGTTGCTTTATTTGGCCACTGTTCTTAGATTCTGGGTATAGTGCAGAACTGCAGATTCATCTCTTGTTAAAAATCTATATCTTGTTAAAAATACTAACAACTTCTATTGTCCTTTCTGACATAAACTCAGATAATAAGTACATGTTACCATGTTTTTGTACTCATTCCTCACTTGACTCATCTGTAAAAGTTCCTTTTTCAAAAAAAAAAAAAATATTTCGAGAGGGAAAGAGAGAGAGCAAGGGGAGGGACAGTGAGAGAGGAGAGAGAAAATCCCAAGCAGCCTCCGCCTTACCAGCACAGAGCCTGATGTGGGGCTTAATTCCACAAACAGTGAGATCATGGCCTGAGCCAAAACCAAGAGTCGAATGTTTAACCGACTGAGCCACCCAAGTGCCCGTCATCTGTAAAAGTTCTTAAGCGGGAGAGTTGCTATATAAGCCATGTTCCCATTTAGGAATCCGGGTCCAGCAAGTCAACTTTGGACTAAGAATTAGGCAATGTGTTCTTGGCTTGTTTTGTTGTCGAATTGCTTTATAGACTTTGTGCTTGCTTAGACCGCTTGCCTAATTCTTTGGCTCTGTTTCATGACTCCGCTCCTAAATAGTTCAGTATCTGAGCTCCCTAAGTTGGCCCTAGTGCCTGTGGAGACTTAACAGTAGAAGACTTGAGGTAAAATAAGCTTCAGCTATTGGTGAGGATGAAACAGTACCTATAAAGCGCACGTGTAGGAATATGCAGAGGGATGGGTGTTGCCTATAAAACAGAAGAGCTTCAAGCAGGGTGATGGTTGAACAGGATCGTGTCTGATTTCAACAGTGCCACGGGGCCTGGATTTTTCCTTTGGTGTAAATGGTGACTCTCCACTTCTAGAGCTCACATTTGTTATCCATCTCTTTTGCTGCTTTTCTCTTTCTTTTGCCCATTGTAGACCTCTTGCTTTACTTCCATGAAGGAATGAGCAGAGGCAGGAACGAGCCTAAACCCAGAAAGGCCAGCTGAACTCCTTTTCACAGTTCCCATGGAAGCCTTTGAGTGGGACCAAGGTGTTAACTGCTCATATTCTTTACGCCGTATTATTTGTGTAATTGAAAAGTTAAGTTCTTACTACAAATAATTTTTTATATTAAAATATCTTCTCATGGGACGCCTGGGTGGCTGAGTGGGTTAAGCATCGGACTCTTGATTTCTGCTCAGGTCATGACCTCACGGTTGTGATGCTGAGTCCCACACTGGGCTCCCAGGTGAGCATGGGGCCTACTTGGGACTCTCTCTCTCCTTCCCTCTCTGCCCCTCCCCCAGTCTCAGGTGTGCACACCCATGCGCTCTCTCAAAATAAATAAACATTAAAAAAAAATAAAATACCTTTTCATTTAACCAGTCCTCATCCTCCATCTAATACGTTACATCGTTATCTCTGTGGCCCCAAATTTATCCTAATGGATGATTAAAGGCTGTTATTCTGATATTATAGCCTAGTCAATTTCTCATTTACAAAGGGAAGTAATAATAAATGTAAAACTGGGAAGTTACTTGGAGTAACCACAAGCATAGATAGGTAGGGTGAAATTAGCTTCATCACTCTGGCAAAGCTACTGCTCTGCTTTCACTTGCTTTATTTAAGTAGTACATGTAAACTAAACAAGCAGTGAAAAGTTACTCACTTTGGTCTTTGACCGGTTCAGTGTCTCGGCTTTTTAAAATGTTTAACTGCATCCTGGTTTACCCTCCAGAATGCAGCCCGGCTGCTTATTTGTGGCCCAGTTTGATAAATGCTTGCACGAAACAGGTCTTTGGAAAAACAGTAGCATTGAGTGTCAGATTAATGACATTCTGGTCCCGTTTTTAGTCTTTAACCCTGTCACCATGTGACTTTTGAAAAAGTCACTCCTCTCTGTGTCCCTGTTTTCCATCTATAAATTTAGGAATATCCTACCTTAACATCTCTAAATGAGACTATTTATAAGTAGTATGAGGATCTGAAAAACTTGAATGGTGCTTTTACTATTATTTGACTTAGGAAGACAGAATTGCTGTTGTATTGATTTCTAGTTGGCCTGGTACAAAGATGTACCTCTGAATTTGTGTAATAAAATTACCTGTAATATTTTCATGTAACCTTAGGAAAGTTTATTACGGTTTTACATTATTTAAGACTGTGAAGGTTTGCATGTTTGACAATATTTTCCTAACAGTTAACTAGTATTACTTTCCAATTTTTTAGTGGTCATTGCTATTTTAAGAAAGATATATTTGGACATATTACTTAACGTAATAAATATATTCATGATTAGTCATTACTTTTAATTAATACTTTTGTATCCTGGGTTCTTATTTCTAAAACAAGCAATCTCAGAAGATAATTAAACATAGTCATCTTTTAGAGATGAAGAGAGCAGTTTATACTCTACTTTTTCTCTATTCAAGATACTAGATCAGGGCGCCTGGGTGGCTCAGTTGGTTAAGCATCGGACTTCAGCTCAGGTCACGATCTCATAGTTTGTGAGTTCGAGCCCCTGTCGGGCTCTGTGCTGACAGCTCAGAGCCTGGAGCCTGCTTCAAATTCTGTGTCTCCGTCTCTCTCTTTGCCTCTCCCCAGCTTGTGCTCTGTCTCTGTCTCTGTCAAAAATAAATAAACATTAAAAAAACTTTTTTTTAAATATTGGATCACAGCATTTTTTTGTGGTGAAAGATGAATATTGATTAAAAATACTCTGGAAGAACTGATTTACATTTATGATTGGTATTATTTTCCTTGTATGAAATAGTCACAAGTAACAAAATTTAGTTCTTCCAATGTAGAAGCACTTGTTATATTATATGCTGACTTTTCTTCTTGCCGAGAACTGGAGGAACTGATTTACATTTATGGTTGGTATTATTTTCCTTGTATGGAATAGTCACAAGTGGCAAAATTTAGTTCTTCCAATGTAGAAGCACTTGTTTATATTATATGCTGACTTCTTGCTGAGAACTGGATAAATGAACTAAAATTGATTGCCATCTAAAAAGTTAAGTCAGTGTTCAGAAAATAAACATTTGGATTATTTTATTTTGGAAAATAATTTGCTCTTAAATATAAAGACAGATGTTTGGCATGACACACGAGAGCAGCGTTGGTCAAGAAGGAATGAAATGCCACCACAGTATGGAAAAAGTTAAGGAACACTTAGCAGATTTCTTGAGGGGCGGCACCCGCCCACAGGTGAAGCAGTAGGCTGCTTAAGGAAGTAGCCAGGCAGCCCTCCCCACTAGAACAGGACAGGTAAGCTCAGGCAAATCCGTAGAATGCTAGAGAACAATATTTAAAACAACAAGAAGGAAAACAGTGGTGCTACACTAGGGAACAGAAGACGGAGCACCATCCCGGGGAGTATATCTGTGGCCAGGGAAAGGCGGGAGTGGACTCACAAAGCGGGTGCCCAGCTGCAGGCCAGTGTAAGCCTCTTCTTCACCAGGGATCAAAGGGCTCTTTCTGGCTGGTTGAAGCCAGGTTAGGGTGAGGTTATCTTGTCTTGTGTGATTGTCCGAGAGGTGGATGCTAATTGTGTAGGGGAGAGAACACACTGGACTGGGGGGTCAGAGATCTAGATTCTATTCCCTGTTTGCCTCTTAACCTTTCAGTGACTTTGGACAAGGCTCTTAACCTCCGCGGTCCTCCATTTCTTCATTTGTCAACCGTGAACCCCATTATCTGCTGTCTGTAGCTGTCAGGATTGTTGTGAGAATTTGATGAAGTGCTGTGTGCAAGACCTTTGCAAACTGCCTCTTGGCAGAGTGGGAAGATCCTTATTCCTTAAGCAGGGCCAGTTTCTGAGCAATGAGGGAGAAGAGGGTAAGACAAAGCTTCCAGAATATTTCACCCCACGAAGCTTGATTCATTAGTATTGCTTTAATGCATCTTTAAAAACCATTCCCTAAACTATCAGTATGGTGTTAATCGTAAGCAGACACTTCCTTTAGATTCAGAACTCACTGGAGGCTGGACATGGGGAAGATCGGGGTACATGGTGCCTGCTTCCAAACAGCTTCTGAGCTGGTTAGGGAGCTGATCAGTTAACAGTGTAACACCATAGAGGTGCACCCCGGGTGGAGACAGAGAAAGGAGAGAATGGAGGGGGTCCCAGTTTTCCAGAAAGTACATAAGCACTTGAGACAATGATAGGCAAAATAATCTAATGCCCCAAAGCCCGCGCTTTGATCTTGAATTCTGGCTCTACCACTTTCTTCCTGTGATCTTGCAGACCTCCTTACCCTCTCTGTCCCTTGGTTTCTTCATCTGCAAAGTGGACATAACAGTAGAATATGCCCCATACTTAACAAGAGCTGTGCACTAAAAACATGTTTGTATCATTTGAATTTTTTAAGTGTATTGTGGAATTTAAATTGGTGTTTAAAATTCTTGCATTTCTAGAAGTAGAATCCTGACACACCACCATTTTATATTTAGAATATAGTTATGACACTTTTGTGGGTTTGTGTTATATGACTTGTTTACAGAAAATTAGTTATTAGGTTGGTTATATAGTTCATTGAATATATATATTTATTTGCCACATTGGCCTTTATCCATGAAAACAAGTTTGCATGGGGCGCCTGGGTGGTTTAGTCGGTTAAGCATCCGACTTTGCTTAGGTCATGATCTCGCGGTTCGTGGGTTCGAGCCCCGCGTCGGGCTCTGTGCTGACTGCCAGCTCAGAGCCTGGAGCCTGTTTCAGTCTCTGACTCCCTCTCTCTCTGACCCTCCCCTGCTCACGCTGTCTCTCTCTCTCTCTCTCTTTCCTAGAAATAAATAAAGCATTTAAAAAAAAAAAGCTTGCAGAAGTAGCATCAATAAACACTAGGGAGCCACCACACCTGAACTAGGTAATCCCTGAGGTCCTGTGAAATTACTGGGAAGGAGCTCAAGACCTGGGTCATGCTTTGCACTTGTCATGTGCTTTCATGCAAACCCCGGCTGGGCCCTTGACCGTCCTGTGTGGACAGCGCAGGGAGCAGATGTTCTCAAACTGCTGCAAGCCTTAGTTTTCTCTTCTGTGAAACTGAGATCTATGACTTCAGCAGGGTCACAGGACTAACGGGTGATAGAGAGGATGCCAGAACCCCCTTCTTCTGACTGCCAATCCCTGCTTTTCTCGTGGATCCTAACAAAACTCTTATTATGGTAAAACTCGGTCATCTGCAGTCATCAGGGAAGACGCCACTGCGGAGGATAATTTTCTCAGTCAACAGGGTACAGCTGTCTCAATCTTTTGCTTTAATTTGCTTTGTTAAATGTAAGATTCTGTGATGACCTGTTTCTGTATTTCCTTACCACGGCTGACATGCCAGCAGGTCGCCCAGCTGCGCTCCGTGCCCTTGCTGTGGATGATGCAGGATCCTTGGCCAGACCCCAGGCCCCAGGGCACGTGCTTGGCTGTGCCCGCCACCATGGCAGGCACCCTGTCCTTTTGGGGTAGAGGTTCGGATACTTGGTGGGTGACCCTTTAAAGTCGCTTAGACACACACTCAGCGTAGAGGCTCCTTATCTTCAGTTCTGCCACATCCAGTAGGGTGCTGGGTCCTGTCACCCTTCCTCTGCTCAGACAATTCTCTCCCGTCACGGGCTGTTTCCTCGAGAATCTGGTGTTCTTGGCTTTTGCCACTTCGGTTTCTGATTCTGTTTTTGTCCTCCCTCTGCCACGATCCTCTCCATGAACTTCCCCCTCCTCTTCTGATCCATGCATGATGAGCACCTCTGGTGAGCATTCCTGTCCTGGCACGGAGGACGCAAGGTGAGGGAGGGACCCAGGCAAGAGAGCGCGCGCTGTGGCCCACGGAGCAGGGCCTGGAGAAGTCCCCCCGGGAAGGGCAGCTGTGAGCGCTTGCCTGTGCCACACGGGAAGGGAATCTTTGTCGGCCCACCACCCGTTTTTGAGAAAGGAGAAGAAGCCTAGTAACTAGCGAATCGTGACCTAGAGATTCGGAGGAGGCGGCTGAAAACAGCCAGGACCCTGTCTTAAGGGACCTGTGTACCACTGCTGGGGTGTAGGACGTGGCCTGCGGGAAAGGGGGCGGAGGTGCCAGGAGTGCACCGGCCTGGCTGCCAGGGGTTAGTATGCCAGGGAGCAAGGACCGGAGGGAGGGCGCCAGTCAGGAAGCCTGTGCCGGGGCTGGAGGGGAGAGGAGGCCCAAAGGACGGTAGCGCAGAGAGAGGGGAACGTTCACAAATGTTCCCCTGGGAGGAGTAGTGGCGCCTGATGGGGGCGAGGGCTGCCCCCGAGCTCCTACCATGCAGGTGTGCGGCTGGTGGCGTGGGAGCTAGGGCCAGGGCCGCAGGGCGGGGTGGGCTCAGGGGTAGATCCTGGGCTCCGTTTGCAGATTAAATTGGGGGGAGGGCGTGTTCCCCGTGGAGTGACCAGGAGGCAGCTGGGAGGCAACGTGGTGACTTTAGGACTCAGGTGGTGGCTTTCACCTTAGACTGTGCAGGGGGTATATATAGGGAAAAGAGAAGAGAGGGTGATGGAGGGCATGTCAGGGAACACAGCCTTGTATTTATGTTGCTATAACTGGTGCTTTGTTAGCACCCGGGGACCGAACTCCGACCGGCAGACCCACGGGTCAGGTGGAGGAGCAGAAGCTGCCAAAGACGCCCAGGTCAGAGGAGTCAGGCGATCGGAGAGAAGAGCTCCTGTGTGGACGGTGGCAGGTGGAATGCGGACAGGGGTCCTGGGGAAGTGACCGCTGGGGGTGGGTGTCCTCCTCAGTGTCAGTGGAAAGTTTTGTGAAGTTCGGTCCCTCCTGCCCTCTCAGAGGCCTGCTGTTTCTCAGTGTTCACACAAAAAGATTGATAGTTGTGATATATCTATTGATAAATATCAGCTAATCAAAACATCCTTTGCTCTCTAATTGGAAAACTGAACTGAATAAGAGTATAAATTTTAGCTTCCACTGGTTTGACTGTTCTTGTGTGCAGCTCAAAAGGCTTTCTTTCTTTCCCCTTCAAACAGCAGATCTTACTCAGGATGCAGCCAGCCTATAACATGTTAGAAAGCCCCTATCCAGAGTTGTATTCTGCATGGATTTGGTGACACTCAGGCCTTCTGACCTGAGCATCTATTAACATGTGAACAGTACAGTTCACCTCCAGTGTCCGTGGCTCGTTGTACATGTACTGAAAGCTTGATGCTCGCAGCACATCTGATGAGTCGGCCCGCCCTGCACGGGGCTGCAGTGGGTGGAAGTCTGCATTTCTCTCTGTCTGTCTCAGTCCCCAGATGTCTCTCGTGGTATCACCACCCTCCAGAGAGATGACAGATCTGGAATTTAAAGAAGTGTGTGCTCGCATGTGTATATTTTTGTGTGTAATACAACCTCTGTATGTGAACAGGCCATTTGATCTGATGCTGAGAACTAGCCATCCATTCAGTGCTGGGGGAAGTAAGTTGTTTTAGGCCCACTGGGAAGACCCACTGCTTCTGGGTCTTCCTAAGGACTTTGCAAGGGGTTTTTGACTCTATACTCTTCCCCATACCTGCAGACTTTAAATCCTAGCATCACATAAGATGCAGTTCCATGAGTCAGTACTCATAAATGAAATCCACAGTGCCTCTTCAGCATTGTTTGGAGGGAACACGAATAGCCTATCTGGTAAAAGGACCGCAAGGGCCAGTTCAGAGCAAAGAGGACAGTTAAAACCCTTGTTATCCTGACTTCTGGAAGAGGGCTTGGCCTCCTGGGGAGTAAGAAAAGGAAGGTGTTGTGAGTCTGGCTACTGAACAGTCATTGAGGTGATGGGCCATCAGGGAAGTGTAACAGGTTGGAAGTGGTTGGAACCTTAGCGTCTCATCTCGAAGTATCCAGGTAGAGCCAAGGGGGAAGCACACCACCTCCTCTGGCCTTACTTTCACTTGAGATGGGACAGCTCTGGGTGAATCTGTTCTGGAGGAACAGAGGAAACAAGTGGACGAATCCAAAGAAAGGGAAGTTGTTCGGATCTGCTTGAGGTTCTACTCTCTCTGACTTGCTGTGATTATTACCCTGTTGGTAAGCCTTCACCTAGGGAAGTGGCATTATTTAGATACTTTTGTGGGATCTCCAGGGCTGAAGAGGGAAGGAGTTGCAGCGATATCATTGTACTTCCTCCAGGATGGTTTTTGCATTGAAGCAAAGCATATTTAGGTGACTTAGCTCCCTTATAGCGTATACAGAATCATGTGTGTGTGTGTGTGTGTGTGTGTGTGTACATACATATATACGTATATAACATTCATTTTATGTATACTTGCTCTAAAGTCATTTTACCTCCCTTCTGTCCATCAGTCCAGGTCCTATATCACTATAAGACCCAGAACTGGGCTCTCACAGACACTTTACTAACTATTCGGCTCAAAGTAATCATTCCTTCTATATTTCTGTGGCATTTTCCCTTTATACCACACAGAGTAGCAATTGCCAACAATTTTTGCTGATCATTTGTATGTAGCTGTTCAGTTCTGGGCACAGAATTATAGATTGCTTTTTTCTCTTTTTGTTTTATATATGTATTATCTATGGCCCCGGCTAGCATATGAGTTTCTTGATAAATACTGTTCTTTTTGTTTTGTGTCATTTTCTTTTCCTGTAGAGCTTTCATTGTTGAGGTTCCTCAGTGCTGAACTAACAAGAGGGTACTTCCTTGAACATAATGAGGCCAAGTATACAGAAAGAAGAGAAAGAGTATACACTTGTATGCGAATACCAAGAGAATTGGAAAAGGTACTATTTTTTTTCTTTTACTAGACATCATTTTGAAAGTTATGTCAACATGTTAATTATACGAAAACAAACCGTGAATAGCATAAGTTGAGTTATTTAAATATTGGGAATAACGTGATCATAGGTGATTAAATATATTGGGGTGTAGGAATTCCCATATAGGAAGAGGCTTAAAAACTTGCATTTTTAGTGTTAAGTAAGATCCAGTGGCTTTTTTTTTTTAAATAGTTTATTATTGTCAAGTTGGTTTCCATATAACACTCAGTGCTCATCCCCACAAGTAAGATCCAGTGGTTCTTTACTTTGCTGCATATTAAACTTGCCATATTTCCATTTGTCTCCCATCCACATCACTTCTGGGGAATTCATCTCTATCTACTCCTTTAGTGCTCATCGGGTTTATTGTACTAGGAGCAGTGTTTTTCCCATTGGGATTGAGAAATACTTAATTTCAGCCCTGTTAAAGGTTTCAATGTCTCAAAAAGTCTTCCTATTTAAAGACACAAATGACCGTCTCTTCAAAGAAAAAAGACGATTCATTTCATCATAGCTGCGGAGAACCTCCCTTCCCGGGGTGGGCACAGCCACACCGCACTGAGTGCGTGCACACCGCATTCCCTTGACTGTGTCTCGAGTCTGTGAAGACCAGTCAGATACGACAGAAGGCCGCTCTTTTCCCTCTGCATTGCTTCAGTTGGTGAGTCTGGGCACTTCCAAGATTTCTTATAGAAAGAAAGAGTTAGGAAAGAATTCGGCTTCAGCTCTATTAGAACACTGTTTCATACTTTCTTAGTAACGTAGAACTTAACAGTAGTCTCATCACTTCCTTAGAATCATGTTTTCTGTCAGAGTGGCTTTCAGAAGAGTTTCGCTGGTTCTCTCAAGCAGAGTGTTCTATCATGGGGTGCGGTGGACAGTGAGAAATGAGGACCCCGCTGGCTTGGCTGATGATGGTCTTTTATTTCTGACAGGCCATCAGTGTGGTAGAGGGAAGGGAGTCAGATGTCAGGGACAGTTTGAGAAGCGTTGCTTCACAGGGGTTCTTGGTGGCACGTGGCACGCTGACGTTGTAGGGGTTCTGGGTTAGGGCAGGGAGTGGTGGGAGCAAGTGCAGACTGGAGAGAGAGCAGTTGAGACAGTGAGACGGTCGTTGCCTGTGGTCGGGATCACTACGCTCAGTTATGATTGTGTGGCTGCGTTTCCAGGGAGTCCCGGGGGGTGAGATGGAGGAGTGGGGGCCGCGCTCTGTACCACTGCTCCCCCAGCGCAACGGCACCTCGATTTTGCATATTGGAATTTGTTTAAGATTTTGGCCAGGCACGGGAAGTAATGTTTCTTCTGCTTGCCAATAATAATTATTATTATCATTATTATTATGTCTCTCAAACACTTGAACTTGTTTCCTGAGCTCACTTTTTTCTTCCGATGGGAAGCCAAGGCCGGGGAGTGTGAAGACACACCACAGAGCAGCTGGAGAGATGGTCTGCTGGGGCCTGTGTCCTCGTACAGGACAGTGCCAGCCATGGGCAAGTTTTGCCCTCCTGGTCTCTGCAAGGGAAGGTTTTCTCCCACCTGTCTGAACAGTTGTGGATTCCCATTTTTCTCTGGGGAGAGCGTAGAGAGATTTGCCTGCAATCCACAGCCAAACTGTGGACATGCTCAGGGCTTGCTTCAGAGCAAGAAGTGTGTGTCTGACCCCTGGTAGTACCCCTCCTGCAGCAGAAATGATGAGCACGGCAACAGCCGTCGTGTTATTACCTCATCAGAGGCAGGTTCAGTGCCCACATCCGTCTCTCCCTTACCGGTCACGCTGGAATGCCAAGCAGTTTCTCCGCAGGGTTCTCACAAAAATGGGCAAGCGCTTCACATTTGTTATCGCGACTGTTGTCTCCTGGGGAAAATGCCCGCAGGTCTTGGTAAGACTTCAGCCTAAACCAGGGCTTCGCACACCATGGTGCATTAACGGGCCACTGATGGGCTGGATAACCCCTGTGGTAGCTTGCTGTCGATCAGGACTTTTTTTTAAAGAGAAGAAGAGAAAAAGCATCAGAGTGCATTGCCTATAGGAGGGTAAGTATTTTCTCACAAAACTTTGGTTTTATTTGCATGCATGTAAGATGTGTAACATCAGGAGAGTTGAATTAAAACTGCTCATGCACAATTGTAGACATTTTCTAGCTCAGTTTCCCATCACAGAGGATTTTGCTTTAGGCTTATTTAGGCAAATTTGACTTACTCTCTTAGATCAACACTTTAGAAGCTTCATTGCCTAAAATGTACAAAAGCATGTGCATTTTTCGGTTTAGAGAAGTTTCTTAACTTCTCAGAGTAAGTGAAACATAGAGGGAAGCAGAATTCAATTTCAGTTTAATCTCAGGTGTAACTACTTCTTGTAACAGTGCAAGTTCCTGCCAGTGTCTCAGAGGCCTTTGTTTCATGAGTAGGGTTTCACTTTAGGGTTTTATTACAGGAGTTGGGGGGCTCTCTAGACACTCATGTCAATAAATTCAGTGTCTGATAGGTACTGCCTCATATGTAACACCTTTCTCTGACATAGAACGCTTCCAACACTTAACACTTTATGTATTATTTTTCTTGTTTTTTGGTAAATGCTATGATATTTTCATCTAGCCTTTTCAGAAAGAGAAACTTGATAATTAAAGAGCACTTTGCTTCTACAAATGTTGCACATGCTATAAAACACATAATTAACATTTATATTTTCAAGTCAAGAGAAAGGTTAACTCAGTATCTCTTAATTAACCTTTTTACTTAATATTTTAAAAATCCCAGAAATTTTATGTAATCTTGTCAGTGGATAAACCCATTATACTTGATATTCAAAAAAGGTGAATTGCTTATATACTTAAAATCATATTTCTAGTGGTTGACACTTTTTTTTTCACATTTGAACTCATTTTGCTGTATTTTGGAATATTCTTTTGGCTTTGGGGGAGCATTTCTTTTTTTCTGCCACAGACTCCTTCCCCCTTCGCCCACACACCCCTTGGGTTCTTGTCCTGCTTCTGTTACTCACCATGTATGATTGTGTAAGGGCTGTTTCTCTCTTTATACAGCAGAGGACACTGAACTACACTTGTCTGCATTCCGAACTGAGAGGCAGGATAGTCAAAGCATGAACTGTAAAGCCAGCCTGCCTGGATTTGCATCTTGACTCCACCATTTTTAGCTGCGAGGCCGGAGCACCTGGGTGGCTCAGTCAGTTGAGTGTCCAACTTCGGCTCAGGTCATCATCTCATAGTTTGTGAGTGCGAGCCCCACATCAGGCTCCGTGCTGACAGCTCAGAGCCTGGAGCCTGCTTCAGATTCTGTGTCTCCCTCTCTCTCTGTCCCTCCCCTACTCGTGCTCTGACTCTCTCTCTCTCAAAAATAAACATATTAGTCGGAGGCCAGTTTACTTCTGTTCATTTGCCCCCACTTTCTCATCTGTGTATTAATTATGTGGTAGCCCCTCTGTACATGTTTTAAACTGTTTTATGGCCCTCACTTCAGCAAGTTGGGGAATACCCTGCCCTGGGAGAACAAGAGAAATTTTGAAAGTTTTCTTGTCTCTGGGTTACATTCCAACAGATGTCTCCTCACAGTAAGGGTAGCTGTCTACGTGGCCCCCTTCCGCTTCCCCTTATAGCAGGGGATATATAGATACCAGGAGACGTCTGGTGCCCGTGGTCCCCCGTGCCCCACTCTGATCTCATGTGACGCTTTTAATCTTCCTACTTCACTTGCTGCTAAATTTGACTTTTCTAACCCAGCAAAGGGCATGATTTTCTGAGTCTGCCTTCTTGGATTGCTGACCACAGGCACAAGGAGCCTGTGGGGAAGAACTGTTTTCTGCCCTCTGTCCTTGTGACCAGACTTTCTCAGAGTTAAGCATGTCTCTTTCATGAAGGATTTAGCTGATGGCCAAGAGGTAATGCATCCCATCACCCTGACATTTTCCGTTGGTCCCTCTAGAGTCTGGTCTCAACAGGCACATGATGAGCTTATGGTTAGGTTGGACCACAACACTTGAACCAGAAGCTTTGTGAAAGCAGGGTGGGGTCACGGTTTCTTAGAAAATTCCTAGTGAGGGGGTGTCTGGGTGGCTCAGTCAGTTAAGTGTCCGACTTCGGCTCAGGTCATGATCTTGCGGTTTGTGGGTCGAGCCCCATGTCAGGCTCTGTGCTGACAGCTGGCTCAGATTCTGGATCCTGTTTCAGATTCTGTGTCTCCCTCTCTCTCTCACCCTCCCCTATTCATGCTCTCTTTCTCACCCTCCCCTGTTCATGCTCTCTCTCTCTCTCTCTCTTTCTCAGAAGTAAATAAAACATCTAAAAAATTTAAAAAAAAAAGAAAATTCCTAGTGAGTAAGTGCTCACTGCTCCATAGCCCCCCTTGACTTGGCCACTTACATCCCACCTCTGGCAGCTATTTCTGTGTTAAAAATAAAACAGATAGCGGTTGTCAAATAAGAATTTGGTGCCAGGCAGTGTCCTAGGCACTTTATTTACTTTTTTTTTTTTTAATATTTTTATTTATTTCTAGGAGAGAGAGAGCGGCAGCGTGAGCAGGGGAGGGTCAGAAGAGAGGGAGACACAGACTCTGAAACAGGCTCCAGGCTCTGAGCTGGCTGTCAGCACAGAGCCCGACGCGTGGCTCGAACCCACGAACCACGAGATCATGACCTAAGCGAAAGTCGGACGCTTAACCGACTAAGCCACCCAGGTGCCCCTGTCCTAGGCACTTTAAACGAGTTAGCGTTAAATCTCCCCCACAGCCAGTCCCACGCATTACATGTTCTCCTGAAGTCCCGTTTTCTTCATCTGCCCTGACGTGGCGGTCATGCGGGTGTTTGCGCTGCATGGGAGTAATTCATCCTGCACCACATACAGAACTAGGCCTGGGACAAGGATTCATCTGTGTGAGTCCCAACTGCAGGACCTAGTAAGGAGATGCTCACCAAAGTATTCTTTAAGATTCCCTAATGTATTTAGATGCTAATTTATGGAGATACAGGTCACCTATTCACTGATTTATTGGTTTTCTCAGTGTGTTTTGAGTGCTGTGTTCAGGCACACAGACAAGGTGGTGAGAAAAGGCACTGCAAGGCGATGAGAAAAGGAGGCGGATTTTGCACCTTCGTTTTAGGGCCTGGGGGTGTAGGTGGATGGGTGTGTGGGAAGATCCAGAGGCAGGAAGTCGTTAGGGACAGAGGAACACGGAAGGTAGGCCGGACCAGAAAACTGAGTGGTCAGACTCAGCGGTGGAAGCTACTTTGGGAGCGTTTCATAGGAATACTTTTCCCTGTAAGTGTGGGGGACCACGTAACCGTGGCTCGGATAGGTTTGAAAATGTTTTTGAAGAGTCTGGAGGAAGGAGATGTCAGTAGTTCCAGCCGACTAGTGAAGCCAGCCTGGACTCGAGTCCTTTCTATGTCTCCATTCTACCATTGTTGTAAATTGGCTTCTGGTCCTTGTGCTTGTTGCCTTTTAATAGAAAGATGGCAGCTGCAGCCTCAGGCGCTGCCTCTGCGTTGCCGTCAGAAAGGAGAGGAGAGGGAGCGCTCTTCCAAGGAAGGGAGAGATGGATCGAGTCAGAGCTCAGTCATTGAGTCCGAATGACGGCTGGGTCAGAGCTGTGCTGCGGAAAACTTCGGGTAGTGGTGTTCAACGTGGATTGGCCATGAGAGAAGCAAAAGGAACTCAATATCCATGTGCATAATCTTCCTTCACATTAAAACAGATGTGTTTATTTGTTTTACCTCCTAAGAAATGGAGTCCTTGTGTTAAATACACATCAGGTGTAGGTGGTGATTATTAGTCTTTTATCAAAATTACTTCCTCCTATGGCTGCATATGTTTATGTGACTTTTCCTGTCATAAAAAGTAGAACTAAAATAAATATAATTTTTCCCTTCTTTATCTGGTAATTCTGTGCTTTTTGGCAATCCTTTATTACATTGATACCATCCTTTGTACATTACAGTTACTTAATACATTTTTTTTTTTTAAAAAAGGAACTCAACTGCTTAGTCTTAAATGGAACTACTTAAGTTGTCTAGTAAAGATCCAGATAGTCTTCTAAGCTTTAAATTTGTGAGATTGAAGGTATAAGCATTGCTGTGGGTACAGAATATTGTTTTTCCACATAAGCTGTTGTTGCTACTGAAAAGGGAGAGGGTAGTGTCACACGGGATAATTTGGAGTCAAAGTTCAATAATGTTAACTTTTCTTGTCAGATCTGCAAGTGATAGTCAGGTGGCCTGATCAAGGTGTTGAACTTCCTTTGACTTTGACTTTCTTTGTCAAAGATTAGGGGGTTGGACTGGGGCATCCTGAGGACTGGCAGTCCATTACTCTGAATGAGTTGGAGTGTGAAGAACAGAGGAAACAGGAGCAAGGGGAGAGATTCACAGAAAATAAAATTTTACTAATCTAGTGGAGGAACTTAGTTCTGCTTTTTGGAGGGCTCAGGGCTGTAACCTTTAGAAAAAATAATTCAGCAAGTTGTTTTCAAAACAACGAACTTACTCAAAATATCACATAAAGCCATTTCATTGTTTCTCAGTGTGAGAAGGAATGGTAAGAAAATGTCACAGCCGTTTGTGTCATCTTTATGTCAATAGAACAGTCCTGGGATTTCATGGTGAGACAGAGAGAGAGTACTTACCCAGACCCATGTTTATGGCAGCGACTCTTGGGCATCCTGCGCAGTTTCTAATTTCATGGAAGTGTGTTTGGGGAATCATCCTCCTAAATTCTTCTCATGATGGCAGCTCTCTCGTTTGTGACACACCCTGACTCAGATGTCCCACCACAAGGCTACTAAGAAGCAGGAAAGCTATGGGATATGCAGCTGTCAGAACCCAGCACCTCAGCAGCCTAGGCTGGTGCCCCTCTGGTTCTGAGGCTTGTGGCCCCTGCTTGGAGTGGCAGTGACAGTAGCTCCTCATGCCTTCTGCAACAGTCTTACCTTTCGTGACTCTCTTAGAGGACAGCCAGCAGCCCCTCCCGAAGTGGGGCTCGGAGGTGATGGGGCACCTGGCATCCAGGGCTTTGTAGGCCTTGCTACCTGTTGGACGTATGCGACCCATCCGATACTTCTAGACAACCAGCCAAAGACTAACGCCTCTACCCCATTCATTGATGTAGTGAAAATCAACTTATGAAGTGGGAACCATGGGGCTCTGTTGATTTTTTTAATCCGTAATTTACTTCTTCACATTACCTTTGGAAACAATTTTAAATCTCTCTCTTCCTTTCTCTTTTCATTGGGTTTTATCAGGTCCTTGTGATCTCTCACCCAGACTGTTATTCTCCTTACCTGTCTCCTCTGCTTCTCTCAGCCTGCTGTAATGCTGCTAATCATTCTCTAAAAACAGTGATTGGAGCCGAGAAATGGTATGGTGATAAGACCAGCCAGCAGCACTAAGTTCCTTAGCATGACTCTCAGACGTGCAGCCTGGTGCATCACAGCCCTGTTTGTTTTTGCAAATGCCTGGTAATGGTCTGCCTCAAGGGTTGTTAGTGAGGATTAAACAAATTAATGTGGGTTGAGTGCTTAGAATATAACAATATTCAATGTGAATGTATATATTCACATTGAATATATAATATTCAATGTAAAGAGAATCAAGAAAATCCAGGGGTGCCAGTTAGTTAAGCGTCTGACTTCGACTCAGGTCATGTCTCATGGTTTGTGGGTTCGAGCCCCACGTCAGGCTCTGTGCTGACATCTCAGAGCCTGCAGCCTGTTTCGGATTCTGTGTGTAACCCTCTCTCTCTGCTCCTCCCCTGCTCATGCTCTCTCTCGCTCGTGCTCTCAAAAAATAAACATTTTAAAAAATGTATTAAAAAAAAAAGAAAATCCAAGACCTTTCCATATATAGAGTCTTTTTGCAAATTAGAATCTTCAATGTATTTATTTACCTCTTAAGAAATTTATTCCTCGTGTTAAAATATATGTCTAGTGTATAGATTGTGATTATTTTGAAGGCTTTCATCAAAATTACTTTGTTTTCCCTGGTTACACAAGTATATGTCATGTTGCTTGTCATAAAGGTCCCAGGTTCACACAGGTAATCCCATTGTTTGCCTTCTCCTAGACGGAGACTTCCTGGGAGTGTGAATTTTTGAATTCAGGTGAATAAAAGTTATTATGGGGATGACCTTGAAGCAGTAATTGCTTTCAGAGTCAATCATTTGTAAACATTTTAAATTGACTACTCATTCTCCTAAGAATGATAATCCATTCTTCTCATAATGGAACCCTGCATGGGGGTTTGTAGAGAACTTCTAGAATGTAGGATAAAGGTATGTGTTCCTTAGTGATTACTGGAGATGGTTTCTGTCTCTCTTGTATGGTGATTGCATTCTGGCCACGCAGCCTCCTCACCCTGCACCGTGTGCGCTTCTCTTTGCTTAACATTCTGTCCCTTCCTACCCTGCCTGCCAAAATCTAGTGCCCGTCTGTCTCCTCTGGGCGGTCCCTGCTAACTCGGTTCCTTCTTCCCCTGGGTGTACATCCCTCAGTGCCACCCCCACGCCTGCCCACCCTGCACAGACCTGATCTCTTTGCCAGCATTCCCAGAGCACATCCTTTACGAGCACTTTCCACCCCGCCCTGTCCGGCTCCCTCAATTGTGAACTCCCTGAGGAAGATGTGTGTCCTTCCTTGTGACCTTTTATCCCCAGGGTAGAATTGAGCCAGATGCGATCTCTGCTCTTGCAGGAGAGACCCGGAGCTTTATGGATTGTGAGACCCGGGAAGAAGAGGGAAACACTGCTTCCCACTCTCCTCCTTCCCAGCTAACACCCCAGGCCCGCCACCCTCCACCAGCTGGTGCTGTGCGGTGGTCGTGGTGGAGGAGATGGTGTCCAGAATTGCCAGAAAATGTTTGTGTCGTTCAGAGAGGCGTATTCCAGAACTGTGCCTTTTTAATTTTAGCCATCAAATTTTATTTATTTTGGAAGGAAATAAAGGAAGGCAGGAGACTTTGGCCAAGGGGGACAGATTCTAAAAAGGTTAGGAAACCCTGCTCCCTTCTCCATGGAGAGAGATGGGCATTTTTGTTTATTTCTTTTGAGGTGAGCATTTTTTCTAATGATGAAGAGCAATGGTAGCAGGTTGAGAATGAAAGTGCGAAGAGCCAGTTGTGTCAGTTTTTACTGGCACATGACGGCTTGTTGACCAACAGTGTTACAGAATCCCTCCCATTTTGTAGCTTTCTTAACGCTGAAGCTGAGATTTTAAAAACTCTGTTAAATCGTTTTTTAGGAAAATATGTAGAAGGCCAGGTCCAGTAGCAAGGCTGAGGCTGGGAGGATGAGAAACAGGTGTCATTAATAGACACAGGGCTTCCGTTTTCAAGGTCGTGTGTTCTGCAGACGGACTGAAGTCTGGCCCTGCCTCTCCTCGCAGACCAGGCCAGCTCCCGAGTCCCCACGCAGAGCAGGGGGTGAGGGTGGTGGTTCTCGCCTCTCAGAGCGGAGCTGGGGATGGATTGAGGCCGTGCATAGAGCCCGGGGAAGGCTTCCCAAGCCCCACCCGACAGGGGCTCCAGCGAGACAGAGAGGCCAGCTAGCATTTCTGTCCTTGGATTATTTCTACTTACGGTTTTTTATTCTAAAGATTCGTAAGAGCTACCTCATTAATCAAACAGATTATTTCAAAATAATCTATTTCCATGTAAATTTTATTAAATCTCTACTTCGAGTATGAATTTTAAGAGATATTTTCAAATAGAGATGCCTGGGTGGCTCAGTCGGTTAAGTGTCTGACTCTTGGTTTCCGCTCAGGTCATGATCTAACAGTTCGTGAGTTTGAGCCCTGCATTGGGCTCCACACTAACAGCACAGAGCCTGCTTGGGATTCTCTCCTTCTCTCTCTGCCCTTCTCCTGCTTGCTCTGTCTCTCTCAAAATAGACAAGCTTTTTAAAAAAATATATTTTCAAATTGAGTACTGCAATTTGTGCCTCAGTGCTTTTCACTCCTTTTTGTGCAAAGAGCTTCCCAGTGTGTTCTTACCCCAGAACTCTCCAAAACTCCCTGTGGCCACTTTGAACTGTCTTCACTGTCCCTGCATCTGCCCACAAAGGGAACTGAGTTCCAACCAGCCTTTCCCTCTGGGGACCTGTGTTTCAGACAGTACGTTACCACCCTTCAGTGAGTTGTGAATTTAGTGAGGCCAGTATTGCTTTATAAAAGGGAAGTAGAAAGTATCAACCTGTAATTTATGGAATAAAAGTTAATCTTATTTTGGCAGAACTTGTCTTTTGGGGTTTTGGGTATGTATGAATATGTGTATTGAATTACAACAGTGTTTTCTTGGTGGTTCGTGGTCAGAGTTGGATTGTTCTTCTTTGGGCAGCTTGCTGCTTTACAAGACTTGACTTTTTTTTTTTTTAAGACCCTCTTAAAATAGTGGTCAAATATTTTGTTCAGCAGTCACAGTCTCGTCCACATGAGAGCTGTACAAAATTTGTTTAAGAGGGAAGGAAGAATAACTCAAAGAGTGAGTATTAGCCCTGAGAACATTTCACACAAAACTATGTTTATAGTGTTTTGTCTTCCATCCCTGGGAAAATGCAGAGAATGGAAAAGCAAAAGCCAAAAAAAAAAAAAAAAACCCCAAAAACCTCCAAAATCTGATTTCTTCTTGGAATATTTTCTTTGCCGCATCTGTATTTTCTGCTCTTTGTTATGTATGTAGCAGTCAGTGTGAAGAGATGCCGCGTTCATTCTGAGCCCTGCCCTGTAAACGTGAGAGAGTTGTGAAGTGAGATCCGAATCCATAAGACAGTAAAGTGCGCGGAGCCTGGGATGGCGGCGCTGGAGAGGGCCAGAGAGATGGGCCAGTGGGTGAGCCCGGCGAGAGTCCAGCGCACAAGGCATGACTGCCAGCTAGCAGGCCCGATGTGCACCTGGGCTGTGAAGGGAGGCACAGTCAGAAAGCATTGTGCTGTTTAATTTCAGTCAGAACCTAGAATGTTTTTATTTTGAATCTTCAAGTGGCATTTAAAGGAGGGCAGGAGGGTTTTGTGTTTCTCAAAGGGAAACAGAGAGTGGCATATGACACCGATTCCAGTACAGTCACACCTTGCATTTTTTGGAGGGATTTTCGTTAGGCATTGCTTCAGACTTCTCCATCACTCTATGGTGATTTGGCCTAAACGAAAAGGAAATAGTGAGGGCCTATTGTATCAAGATGCCACGCAAAGTCACTGAAGGTATGAAAGTACATATCATTCCCTTTCTGATATATATTATACCCAAGCTTTTAATTCTTAGCAGCGTGTGTTCAAAATTAGCAATAAATCTCAATATGTGAAATTTATTTGTCTTTTATAAGTTCAATTCATTAAATGTCTTATTTGCATTTTTTTAATGACACTAGGCAAGTTAGGAGAAAAGTGATCACAAAGAAAATCGTGTTAATCTGTATCCCTAGGAAAAATAGGGAGGGAGTTCTTTTTGCTCTGCTCAAACTGCTTCGAAGAGAACGTGTAGGGCCTTGGGTCAGGCAGACTCGGCTTGAGAGCCAGTGCCTGTACTCTGACCCACAGCCTTGGGCGAGCATCCAGCGTCCCGAGCTCTGGCTTCCTCGGGCGTCCAGCAGGGATGGTAATAACCACCTCAGAGAGCTGTCAGGAGGATTCAGCCGCAGGCTCTTAGCACTGTGGCTGGAAGGTGTGAGCACCGGCGACACTGCCGCCCGACCCCTCTAAGCTCTGGGGGGGCCCCGTGAGTTAGCTGAGAAATGCCCGTGCGCTGAGTGTCCTGAGGGGCTCCAGGCTCACGCTGCCCCTGACACGCTTGCTGTGCCTCCTTGGAGGAGGAATGTTTTTAGGGTCACATCTTGTTTATTAGAAAGTTTTCTTGTAAGGAATTTAAAAGAATGTTTGCTTTATGAGAGGTCAACGTCTGGACAGCAGGTATAACGGTTGAGTCCACTTCCCGCATCTCTAAACCCTGTAAGGCATTTCTGTTGCTTCTCTTGTGCGTTGTGTGTTCTCCCTACGTGAGTGCTCTCTCTCCACCCGGCTGAGACCCCCTTCGACCGCAGCTACTTGCTTTCCTTCCGTTTTCATGTTGCAGTTGTTTACGCTGCCAGCTCCAGGCGGCCCGTGGTCAGCATATCGTGTGAGCTTGCTGCTTGCCCGCTTGGTTTGCTGGGCTGGTTAAAAATGCAAAGAGAGGGCGCCTGGGTGGCTTAGTCGGTTAAGCGTCCGACTTTCGCTTAGGTCATGATCTCGCGGTTCGTGGGTTCGAGCCCCGCGTCGGGCTCTGTGCTGACTGCCAGCTCAGAGCCTGGAGCCTGTTTCAGTCTGTGGCTCCCTCTCTCTCTGACACTCCCCTGCTCATGCTGTCTCTCTCTCTCTCTCCTAGAAATAAATAAAACATTAAAAAAAAAATGCAAAGAGAAAGGCCGGTAGACCTCTGTTACTGTTGTTCACCGTGAATGATGGGACGACCGATTCCTCTAAGCCAGAGATAGGTGACTGCACTTTTACCCTTTAAGAGAAAGTTTTAGTCTTCATAATTTCTTTCCTCCTCTGTGTCCTTGCTCTGCTTCCTCTCTCTGGAAACTTCCTCCTCTCTCCCTCCCCTCCCCCCATCATCTGCCCAGTCTCCCCTCTCCATGTGGCAATAGCCCTCATCTTCTCACATGTCTCTAAGGGTCTCCTCTGGAGTGTTTCCCAAATCTCCCCAAGTTGGCTTGGCCGTTCTCTCTCTAGGGCTCCCTTGTCCCTTGTAAACTTGGTGCTGTCATAGCAGCAGTCTCTGTGTAGGGGTCTCTGTGCTGAAATGTGAAGAAGCTTAGTAAGGGCTGAAACCCTGTCATGGTGTCATGCCTGGCGGGCTGAGCATCTTACGTGGCCCATGTTCGCAGTTTAGTGGATGTTGGATGAATGAGTAACGCGCTCATCCTCAGTGTAAGGTCACAATAAAGACAACCACTTAACTCTCCTTCCTAGTGTGCCTTCTCCTGTTGCATACATACCGAAATGACCTTCTGGGATGTGCAGGCTTCTAGTAGTTTCTGCCTTTGGAGTGCAACCCACAATCAACCAGGAAACAGAGGAAAGCTTCTTGGTGGCAAGAGAGTAATAAATAAGGGTCACCAGCTTTACATGGACCGTGCTCTGTCTCCAACCACACTCCTTTGTATGTGAAACGCTGAGACAAATGCAGGACTGTGCCGGCAACAGACAGGACGCCTGACTGCCCAGCGGCCCTGGAGGGAAGACCAGAAGGGGGTTGCAGCACATGACTGGGTACTTCCCTTGGTGTTCATAGTGAGCCTCAGTTGTTTTAAAAAAAACAAAGCCGCTATTAGGGTGTCTAATATTCTGATTAAGAAATCTAGCCCATATATGTATATATTGTTTTGAGACATTTTGCAAAAAATTAATAAAATGTGTCCTTTCTTCTTTTAAAGGTTTGTAAGGGCTTCTGTCAGAGAGCATCACAGAGCAGGAGGGCTTAAACAACAGGAATTTTATTTTCCTACAGCTCTAGAGGCTGGAAATGAGGTCAGGGTGTGTCTCAGGGTGGGTTTCTGCTGAGGCCTCTGTCTTTGGCTTACAAGATGGTGTCTTCTCCCTGTGGCTTTGTACCGTCTTTCCTTTGTCCGTTTCTGTGTCCAGATTCCCTCATCTAATAAGGACACTAGTCATATTGGATTAGGACTCACTCTAATGACTTCATTTTAATTGAATTACCTCTTTAAATATAAAGAACCTGCCTCCAAACATGGTCACACTCTGAGGCACTGGGCATTAGGGCTTCAACATAAGCATTTTGGGAGGACACAGTTCTGCCCATAACACTGTCAATTTTAAACTACTTAATATATTTACACAGGACAGTTCATTGCCTAAGGTTTCATGGAGTGTTACATGTGAGGAGACTGGAGTCGCTCCTTGCTTGTGTGTCAGACGCAGAAAGTCACCGCTCCTACAAGAGCAGAGTTTGGTCTCCTGGGTGTGGCTGCTTCTCCCAGCCAGCAAATAACCACCCTCCTGTGAGATATAGTCATGCATTTAGCAGGAAAAATACATAATGCTACTAAAAAATAGGAAGGATGTGGCAAGGGAACAAGAAAGAGGAAGAAGTGTAAACATTAGCAGCTACTCCTCCAATTAAGAATAATGCCTTTTAGGGCAGCTGGGTGGCTCAGTCACTTAAGCATCCGATCCTTGATCTCAGCTCAGGGCATGATCTCATACTTCATGGGATCGAGCCCCGCATGGGGCTCTATGCTGGCATTAAGGAGCCTGCTTGGGATTTGTCTCTCCCTCTCTCTGCCCTTCCCCCTCTTGTGCTGTCTATTTGTCTCTCTCTCTCTAAATAAAAAAAAAATTTAACTTAAAAAAATGCCTTCTGAGTACAGCAAATTTGAGTCCATGTGAAATTGTGGTAGAATTAGTAATCACTTTACACATTTGTGACATAAAGACAGTTATTTTAGGGGCTCCTGGGTGACTCAGTCATTTAAGTGTCTGACTTTGGCTCAGGGCATAATCTCACAGTTCATGAGTTTGAGCTGTCAGCATGGAGCCGACTTCGGATCCTCTGCCGAAGGATCCCACCCCCTCTCTGCCCCATCCCACTTGCACTCCATCTCCCTCAAAAATAAACATTAAGAAGAAGGGGAAAAAAAAAAAAAGGACAGTATTTTAACCTAGTATGTGTTCTGGTCTTTCTCATCCACGAAGCACTCTGATAAACAGGAGCTGCAAAATCATAGAGAGTAAAGTTAGAGTTAAAGACTGTATCTGAAGGATTCTCAACAGTATCTTTAAAGTCTGAGGAAGTGCACATCAGGTGTTTCATTGTCATGGTCAAGCAGATTTTTCTCTTGAGTGATTGACTTCTCCAGGTGGTAAACCAAAGCTTCTGGGAGGAGAACTACAAATATGTACTTTGGAAAAGGATTGGTCATTAGACGCGGCACATGTTCACAAGTACAACGATTTGCCTGTGATTCGCGTAGCTGACTTATGAGAACCGAATCTCTGACTGAGTTTACAAATTCCTCATTTGAAATTTTCATCTACAGTTGTTTAGAGAATATTTATGTTTTGTTTTTTGTTTTGTTTTGTTTTCTTCTCTCCTTTTAAAATCCAGCTCATGGTTTTCGGAATCTTTCTGTGCCTGGATGCATTTCTGTATGTGTTCACCCTGCTTCCTTTAAGAGTTTTCCTGGCACTATTCAGGCTCTTCACCCTGCCTTGCTATGGCTTAAGGTAAGTTTAAGATCGTGAGCTATTTTAAACGTTTAAATTATTTTTGCTACTTGTAAAGGTGGTATTTTACTACTTGTAATTGTTAAAGTAAATAATCACTTGGATAGATTTTACAGAATAGGGATGATTCATACAATTTTCATTTATACTGTGGCCCTTAATGCATTAACTAATGCTGCTTATGTTTTTAATGAATATTATATAATGTGTTTATATAATATTTGTACTTTTTCCATGCACGCTTTTTTCCAAATGGTTTTGAACTAGAAATTTGCTTCTGTTCCGTAATAATAATGCAGACGGTTACAGAGGAGAGTGGGAAGGCCTGGGGACTGAAAGCCAAGGACCTCGTGGTCACTATCGCTACCTCGCCCTAGTGCCTTTGTGTTCTTGAATTCCCTTGACCTCCTAGGCATCATCTGTAGGCTGAAAACTGGGTTCTGGGCTGGTAGTTATCAGGATCTCCTTGGGAGCTTTTACTATAGGGGTTCCTCATCCTCTCATTTAAGAACCATTGTCTTAGTGGCTATGGTGCCTTAGTTACTGACTCCTGTGGACTCTTCCTCCAATCTGTGAGAGGGGCGATTCTCAAAGACCATTGTCCTAGTGGGAAGGCTCAGCCCAGCCCAACATTGACTAGTTGCTGAGATGTGGGTAACTGTCTAACTTCTCTGTTCTCTAAGCCTATTTCCATATCACAGTAGAAGGGGGATATGAGAGCCCAGCATCTTTTACCACAAAGATTGGGAGGTGTACAGAGAATACCCAGCATGATGCCTGCTTCATAGTAGATCAGAACGAATGTTAGTTTTCTTCCTTTCTTCTCTACCAAAACTAGGAACATTCAGATGAAAATGTTAAACTCACGTGGATCTTAATGCTTTATTGAGGTTAGAAGTACGGGTTTTACAGATTTCTGTTTTGGGCAGATGCATCTGCATGTCTCCGCTCTGTGGAGTCCCTGCCTATAACATCATTATATGGTTCTTAGCAAAGTTGCCCAAGTGACGTTTCTCACATGGATCACTTTTCTAAACACATTTCATTCTGAAAAAGTTTTAAAATGCTGAAACGGACAATAATAATAAAATTCATTTAACTATAAAGTAGGCAACGATTCTATGACACATAAAAATATAATTAGTAAAAAAAAATATAATTAATAAAATTATCAGTAGCTTCACCATGGAAACTGAGGTACAAAATTAATGGTGGATATACAGAATTATGTGATGATTTTTCTTTTTTAATTACTAAAGTCATGGAAGATTCTCTTTTAAAGTAGTAAATGGGCATGTACTTCATACTTAGTAATCACTGAGTAACACATGTAGTTCCTTTAGAAATGAACCTTAATCAGTTTCAATAAGGAAGGAATCTTTCCAGTATAAATTGGAAGAATTTATTGGTCATGATGATCATGTTGTGGAAAGAATATAAATTCTTTGCCAGATTACATGGAGTAAAAAACAATGATAAAAATTAAGATCACATCACTGTTATATGTGATACTTGACATTCTGTATCCCCACCTACCAGAATGAGAGAATTACGTTACGTATTTTACTAATTACCTGTTAGTCAAATGGAAGACTCTTTATAGAAATTTAATCATCAGCTTTTAGATATTCAGGTACATTCTTTATACCTTTGGGAGAATTTTTAATGCTTCATTCTTATTAGTAAACTTTTGTGAAGACATTTATAGTGTGGTACTTTAATATCAGCAAAGCCTGACCTCATATAGTTTTTTTCCTTTTATCACTATTGGGTGTGAAATTATGGTTATTTTGGTTTTCAGAAGACCAGGAAAAAGTATCTAATGAAACTTTACTGAAAAATGTCTTCATGTGCACCACATAGCAAGGATGAACACACAGAAAGTCAGATAGAGCCAGGTGAAGCTACCTGACGTAAATTAACTAATGCCGTATAAAGATGTTCTCGTCTACACGAGGAGCTGAATTAACTTTGTAGTTTTTCTCTGATCATCAATGTGAGGGAAGTTTGTGTTCCAGCCGTCTTTAAGTGAATGGCTTTCAAAGACCTAGTGTGTTCCGTATGGTTGTTGACATATGATGAGATAAAACATTACAGGGAAATATGACTTAAAAACTCTCTTCATTTTAGAGTGGATCCTTCCTTGGGTATGTTAGCACACAGTGGAGGCTCACTGGATGAGTGGCAGTGGTGATTTGTCAGAGTTTTCCCGAAGGCTTTGTCTAGGCTCTGTTTGAAGACCCATCTTGTTACTGTGCAGGCATCTAGAACTGTATCATTTCTAGTGTTCTTTGTCACTTGAGGGAAGCAGGGCACCAGAATAGCATGAGGGAAGTCTTTCAGCATGTGCTCTGGAAACTAAAAGAGATGTTGCAGAGAGCTGGCAGATCTTCGTTCCTCCCTTCGTTCCTTGCTTTGCTGTGAGTGGCTGGTGGTCCCTGGAGCCAACCTTTTCTAGATATTTTAAGATTTTTCTTAGCACATAAAGTAGAGATGATTGCTTCTGTATATTACTTGAAAATAATTTCATTGTAAATTAATTTGAGTAACATTTCAAAATCAAAATGTTCTGTTTTCAAGGCTTTGGAGCTAAAATAACACTAGAGGGCAGCGCGTTACCCTACATGCGTGACTCCGTGAAGTGTCAGGGCAAACCCTTGCTATTTCTGCAATTTGGACCAACTGAAATATTACATTTTATGCTGTCGGTATTAAATATATATATATGATGTGAAATGCAGTTAAAGTTATATAATAGAACTTCAGCAAATTTAATATTCTGTGTGAATGTGAGCCAGATTACACAGAATATGAAAATACTGCCCTACTGTCTTATAACCTCAAGTATACTTTATCCAAATTGAGTCATTTGTGCTTACAGTAGTGTGTATTGCAATTTATATTTTCTTGGAGCAGTTTAGAAAACATTGTCTTTTTGAGCATTGGTTTTAAAAGCACCAAGCTTGAAATGTTTAAACTTGAACTAGGATGAGAAAATTATATTAACAAAGCTATTGTTAATATTATGCCTACGACCCCTTTAATACTTGAGGAGTAGAAAATACATTTGTTCTTACAGAATTACTATTTAGAAATAACCATTTTCTGCCTTCTTATACCTTTTCTTCCAATATTCTCTACTTCCATTAAAGGTTGATTTGTCTTCACCAGTAGCTGCATTATGTTCCAGCTTTTTCAGTAACCAAAAAGTGCTCCTTCCTTCAGTCTGACTTTATTTTTTCAAAAAGATAAAAAGAAATTGAAAAGACCAATAAAGAAGTTGATTGTGGGGATTTTCTTCTGGTTCCCTTATCCTTACATTCCTATGTGTCGTCAGTCTCTTTTCTCTAAGAAAGTTGCTATCTTCCTAGTCTCTTAGTTCTGTTGAATCCTCCCCACACGAAGGGGGAGAGGGATCTTTGTCAGGGCAGTCAGGATGCCGAGGTGAACACAGTGACTTTGTGGTCCCTGGCACTGTTTCCAGATCACGTCAGTAGTGGTGTAATGTTGTTGCCTTCTGTCCGTATTGGAGATGCCTGTAGAGTTTATCTCCCACAGCATTTGTGAGATGGTTTTGAAAGCTGACAGCCTCCGGATTTCCTGCTTTAGAAATTTACTCTTTGAACCAATTCCTAAATATTCCGTAAACCTGCCATGGTTATTGGTTTGGGTTTGCTTTTTGCCACTGCTGACATATAAGTACCCAAGGACTCTGCTCATCGCTACAGCTGAGGGCCAGGGCGATTCTCCATGCCCTCAAGAACACTCAGCCTTCAGTGTGAGTTCCCCACTGGCAGGCATTTTGCCAGCTTTGACCCTGTTAAAATATTGTTCATTTTGAGAAGTGGGCAGGGTAATTATCTTGTCTTGGTAGATGTGTTTGTGTTGCCTACAGAGGAAGCACTGTTTCCATAAAGTTTAGTGATCTCAGGAATACTTAGACAACTTTTGGCTAACGAATTAACAACCTTGAAAATTTTTTGCCCCCAAATGTTTTGTTGAAGACTAAAAGAAGGACATCCAGATTATTTAAAACAGTTTTTTTAATGTTTATTTAGTTTTGAAAGGGACATAGTGCCTGAGTGGGGGAGGAGCAGAGAGGAGAGGGAGACACAGAATCCAAAGCAGGCTCCAGGCTCTGAGCTGTCAGCACAGACCCTGACGCGGGGCTCGAACTCCCGAGTCATGTGTGGGATCGTGACCTGAGCCGAAGTCAGAAGCTTAACCAGCCGCCCAGGCACCCAGACATCCAGGTTATTTAAAAGCAGATTCCTAGGTTTCTTCCCTTTTGGTTGATTATATGAAATATCTGTGTTTCTTGGAAGAATGAAAGTATTTCATTTTTTTAGAAAAGTGGACTTCTCTTTATTATGCTAAAGAGGTATCAGACCTCACCTTTCCAAATTTACTTCTAGAATAAATATAGGTTAACCAATTGTGGACATGTTTTTAATTTACCTGACATTTTTGTGAATCCTCTTTCCTACTCAAACTTGTGACTTCATTTTGTGTTTTGGAAATCTACATAACATTTGAGCTTAAAGTTGAGAGAGACGATAGAGAAAAATCATGCTCTCTAGTTTCAAGAACTGATTGGTATTTTTGAAAACTTTGCTAAACCATTTTAGATGGTAGTAAGTGTAGAGTAGGCTGAGGTAATAAATGCCAGAATGTTTTTCTTTTACTATCAGAGCAAACAAAATATGTGCAAGCAAATTTCCCAACCTCACTTTGGTTTTAGGCAGAACTCTTACTTGAAGTTTCATGGACTTTTTTGTTTTTAAGAGGCAATAGTGTCTTTTTCCTTGGAGGGTTTACCCCCCAGGAAGGCTTTCATCTCTCAGAAGAATTATGAATTTCAAATGCTTGAGAGTTTCTTAAGCTGTTGGGTTTCCTCTATAAGCCTTACCTCCTTCAAGACAATTTACCTCAAATTCACTTCACAGATACACACACACACACCCACACACACACCCACACACACACCCACCCACACCCACCCACCACGATTTTTTTCTTATTAGGCCTAAGCCTCAGTTTTGCCCTGAATGGTTAATCTCCCCTGTACAGCACATGGAGGGAGAGCTCTTGGTAGTTCTCTCTGGGGAAACAAGTATGTTTGTGACTTCCTCTTATCAGGGTTGATCTGCGTGGCCGATATGTAGAGAGCACTGTACTGGTTTTATTAGAGTCTTCATAACTCAGGTTTGTTGTCCCGTCTCCTCACCATGGCACTCTGAGTAGTGTAGCAACATGACAACCTTCTCTCTTTCTTTCTCTCTCGTAAATCAGACCCAAGGGAGAAGCACTTTCACTTCCTTTATAGAATGGAATGTGGTGTCACAGGGACTCCTTGTGGTGAGTAAACCCTGATTTTTCCTTCTATACTCTTGGCCAAATTGACATCCGTGCAAACAGATATTAGTTATAAGAAATGACAAAAACAGCATAAGCAGACATCCCTGTTGAGGATGGATGCCTGAAGAAAACGCTGTTCCCTGTCCTTTACTTGGGCCTAAAGCTCTGTCCACGTTTTTGCAGGCTTTGACCCTGATCTCACCCACATAGAAAAATCACTCGGTAAAATGATCTTTAATTACATTCATTGGTCCAGACTTGGCAGCAGTACTTTCTCCTCGATGCCATGGCAGTCAGCTGAGCTGGCTTAGCCCCTTCCATACAAGCCCTTTTTATTTTGCATTACTCCAGATAGTGAACATAGCTTTATTAAACCAGCTGGGTTTACTCCTAGTGTCGTTTGTAGGTATTTTAAAACCCAAGGAAACACTTATAACCATTCAGTTTCAGCATTTAGTAATTATTTCCCTACTGTATGTCAGGAGAACTTAAGGTTTAAAATACAATTTTCTCATTAAGGAAAATACCATTTTTTAATTAAAAAAATATTTTTAATGTTTATTTTTGAGAGAGAGAGAGAGAGAGAGACATCATGAATAGGGGAGAGGCAGAGAGAAGGAGGGAGACACAGAATCTGAAGCAGGCTCCAGGCTCTGAGCTGTCAGCACAGAGCCGGACATGGAGCTTGAACCCACGAACCATGAAATCATGACCTGAGCCAAAGTCAGACGCTTAACCAACTGAGCCACCCAGACGCCCCAAGGAAACTCTTAGTCACAATACTGTATTTGAATTGATTTCCAAATTATAAAGGAACTTCTTTTTAAAAAATAAGAACCATAAAATGTTTTACACTTTTTAAAAATTTTGCATTCTTTTAGTTATACTACAAATAGCAAAAAGCGTTCAGAGAGAAAGAAAGAAACATTCAGTCTATGTATTTTATAATGAAATGTCTCATGCCGATAGCGCAACATGTTTCTACACCAATTTGAAAATCAGCCACGCAGGGTTTATCCCATTTTTCTTGCTCATTTATGTTACCTTGTCTTTTTTTCTTGATCTTTCTGTATGCCTCCACTTTTTACTTTAGTCTCAGCACGTTGCCTTTTGCCATGGAGTGGAAGGAAAGAGCCTACCTAGACCATCTTTGTCCATCACATTGTTCGGTTCCCATGAATCTCTGAGCCCTTTGAAACAACGGCAGTGCTTTCATAGACAGTCATGCATGTCCAGTGGAAGTATTTGAATGAGTAAAAGGTGAAATTTAGAAATGAGAAAATGTGATTTCTGTATGAGTGGCTTGACATGAAAACTTTCAAAATATTTTAAGTTCTGTTGACTATCTTGTTTAATGTCACCGGTCTTGCGATAACTCACAGCCAAGCCCGTACATCAGATTAGTGGGTCTTCCACTTTGTCCAACAGCTTCCTCCACTTATTTATGTGTTTATGTAGGATTTTCAGCATTTGCAAAATGAATTACCAGTAACTACCACTTAACAGACATTTATAACGAAGAACATGAGCCTGAAAGTACTGTTTGAAAGCCTGTTCCAAGTTGATTGGCAAAGTTATGGATAAGCTTCTTACGGAGTTGGAAATGCTTATCAGGTAGTCGTCTAAAACTGTCCTGACAGAGAAGGAAACATATACTGGGACTGGTTAAAGTTCTTTTAATTCTGTAAAACTTATTTTGAGGTTAGGTCTTTTCTTAGAGAAGATATGTACAGATATCTTTTAAGATGCCACCTTAGAAATTTTTATTTTTATGACTTTCTTTTTATATTAACAAGAAATATTTCATTTATATGAAAACAAGTCTCTATTTCTTAGGAGGTCTGCTACTTTTATTCTTTATTTGAATAGTACTCCTTAATTTTGAAAATCAGAGTTCTCTCTGGAGCAACCACTTATGACATTAACAATGGACATTTTCACCAGAGGTGGGAGCATACAGAAGGCAGTGGGTCCAGTGAAATATGGTCCTGTTTTTATTCTCTTTTTAGAAATAAAGAACAAAAATGATGGATACATTTGCTGTTTAGCACAAAATTTTTCCAAATGAGATGTCAGTACAGTGATAATATATTATTATGCTGAAAGAGAAAGGGTACCAACTTGTTGATTTAAAAGTTCTTTCATTTATTTATTTTTAGCATTTATTTATTTTTGAGAAACAGAGCATGAGTGGGGGAGGGTCAGACAGAGAGGGAGACACAGAATCTGAAGCAGGCTCCAGGCTCTGAGCTGTCAGCACAGAGGCCGATGCGGGGCTCGAACCCATGAACCCTGAGATCATGACCTGAGCTGAAGTTGGACGCTCAACCGACTGAGACACCCAGGCACCCACCCCATTTTTTAAAAGTTCTTTTAAAGTAGAGTCTAGAATGGTGGATGGTAGTAAAGAAAATGCCTTCTGGAGCCAGATTGCCAAGGTTCAAATCCCTGGTCCTCCATTTCTTGACTTAGTAACTGTTAGGCTGCAGGCACATTCTTGACTGCACTTTGCCTCATCTGTAAGACTGAGATCATGATAGTTCCTTGCCAATAGGATTATTGTGAATATGGAAATGAGTGTATTCCAAGTGCTTAGAACTGTGCCTGCCGCATAGTAGCTGATGTGATGTAAGGTGTTTCTACAATGTTTCTGTCGTTTTTACAACCTGGTTTAATCCTAGGCAAGATAAAGATAAACTAAGTTGTTTATACTTAATTGTGAATTGTTACCATCTTCGTTCAAAATGTGTCATATTGTGTGCTATTTTAGGGTATATTTTTCCAATGTTTGGTAGCTCTAATTTCCAACAATGATTTGTAATTAGTAACAGTATTCTTTCATAGATATATCAATACATTGGTCTTTTGTTGTAAATGTTTATAAAGACACATAATTGTCTTTATAAGACCTTTGTCTCTTAAGTAAAATTACTTTGGCTGAGATCACTTACCTAAGTAAATGCCAATCTATCACCAAAATCTCTAAGTATAGTTTTCTTACTTTAATTAATAATCAAAATCACTGTGGTAATTAACGCAAATTAATTAATTAATACTGCTCTACTTTTGGTACCTATCATTTTCTTTAATTCATAAAACATGACCTATGGTTCCTAAATAGAAAGGCCCACGACTCTCGGTGTATCCAGCATACGCAGGGCTGCTCCTGCGCTTCTGAGGAAGTTGGGTGGTGAGCTCCGCGCCAGCGCAGTGTGTCCCCTGGCTGCCCCGGGGAGGCAGTCACACACGGGCCAGGGAGGCAGTCACACACGGCTTCCAACTCTCCTCTTCTCATTGTTTGAATTGAACATACGTTTAGTTCCAACTCTCGACAAATGTAATGCCTCTTCTGTTTTTAATCTTGTGGGGATGGGGGCAGGGAATTGCCTTGATAATCGAATAGCCCTTGACAGGGATCTCTGTTCTGGACCGGGTGCTGGGAGATGGGAGGTGAAGGTCACTCTGGGCCACGAAGAGCAACAGCCAGAATCCACTTGGGAGAGAGGAACAGCACTGGACACAAGAGTTGGGGGGACAGGGAAATAGTGATAGAGATTGATCAGCTTTGTCCCTGAAGCAGTTTTGCCCAAAATTTCAGCTGCTAAGAATAATTTCCATTGGTTTGTCAGTTTCTAGCACTGGTCTCAAGACCTACAGTCTGATGTAGACAAATCCTGACCTGTGGCCCCATTTAGACTCCCTGCTTCATTTCAGTGTCTTCCCACCTACTTCGAAACCTTTGTAGATTAGTTCTCACAGAATTTGCCTCTTTTCAGGACTTTTGCAGTATCCTGTGTTCTCTCTGTGAACAGATCAAAATCATATCTGACTGAAAACCACGTGTGGTGTGCATTATAGAAAATAAGAATGAGGTCCTGTATCAACTGCTCATGGAGCTGATGCTGCAAACCTCATTTGTAAAATAATATTTCACTGTTTATGTAAAACAGTGTTTCAGGTGACAGTTGGGAAGACTTGCAGATTCCTTGTTGAAGCCTGCAAGACTGTGAAAGGAAACAGCCCCCTGATCCAAATGTGGACAGTGGTTAGGAAAGAGCCTCAGAGAACAGGTCACCAGGCAATACCGAATATATGTAGGGAGACCTTAGAATGTCGAGCGACAGCCAGCTGGAAAATGGGCTGACTCCTTAGGTTGGTGCTAGAATGTTGTCACTGGGATGGAAAAGAAGAGATTCTGTGACTCTTGAAGAAAGTACTGAGGGCTTTTGTTAATTACACTGGGCAGAAAAGCTGTGCCAACAGTAGATGGAGCGAGGAATTTGCTTGCAGGAAACTTAGAGCCACTTCCATTAGGGTCATGGGAATTTCATAGCCACTGAAAGAAATGTTAAGTTTCCTCTTTTCTGTGTGTGTGGGTGTGGGTGTTTTGTTTTTTGTTTTTTTTTTTTTTTTTTGGAAAAGAAAACATTTTACTGTGTCTTAGTAAGATGATTCCATGCACAGTTTAGATTTAGCTCTTTATGCTCTGGCCTCAAGTGTAGGTGAGAGTACTTTTCCTTTTTTCCTTTCTAGATTCTTTGGCTGATCCAATAATTAACCTGCCATAAAGCAGACTAACAGGAAGAAAATTTGATTTCACATGTACAGAAGCTCATAAAAATATAAGACTCAGAGAAGTGACCAAGCAGGAAGCATTTATACCTTTAAGACAAAGAGTAAATTTGTGAAGAATTAACAAGACCCCACCGTTTGGGCTTGGGGTAGCAAGCTAATGAAGAAGTGACAAGGGTTGATTATACAGCCTGCTCAGTGCTTGTGTTTCTTCTCTCTGGTGATAAGGATGCCTTCTGTGTCACTCCAGGTGCACGGAGGAATTCATAGGGGAATTTACCTCCTGCTTTCAAGGGGACAGAAGAGGTCAGCGTGTCCTTGTTATCAGCTGTTTCTTCAGTCACTTTAATTCAAAATAATATGCCACATTGGCATACTTGGGGTATACTGCCTTGAACCCCATCTGAAGTAAACAATGATTCTGCCCATATTAACTCGTAAAACACAATTTTCAACTTGGGTCAAGCGAATAAAAAGATACGAGGGGAGAATTCACAGAAAATATAAATAACTTAAATATATAAAGAAATGCCATTTTTCCGCAATGGGATTAGCAGAGATCCAAAAGCTGATCCAACCCTGGATTGATGCACTTGGGCTACACACTTCCTCATAAGCTACTAGTGGATGTGAAATTTGGTCCAGCCATCAGAGAGGGCAGCTCCACTGCTTCTGTCCAGGGAACATACCCTTCAAGTCCAATTTTAGAACTTTATCCCGCAGATAAATTTTCACATATGAGGCATGACCTGTACACGGCATCATGGTCTATGGTTACAGAAGACTGGATATCTGCCAGTGGTGTTAGGTAAATTATGGCGCATCCACACAATGGGCCATGATGCCATAATGGAAGTATGAATGCCTTGCAAAATGACATGGAGGAACCTACTATGCTGTAAATGAAAAGTGCAGAGCTACTGTTGTATGACAGGGGCTGAGCCAGTTGACTGCAGGGCTTTGCGATGAGGTGAAAGGCTTATGTCAAAATCATGGAAATCCATTGCTTCAAAGCATTTCATCAGCAGACGCCTGCCCTCTGTGTTCGCTTGTTAAGAGAGCCCACTTCTGATAGTAATTCTGTTTCATATCTTTATATTTTGTACTCAACAGAAAACTTCATACTGCTGAGTAGTCAGTAGAATTTTAGTTCTTAAAAGATGAACGTTAATTCTCATTGTTATTTTTGTATGCCAGTGCCTGTAAAGATTATTTTGAGGACACATTAAGTAAAACTCATGCTTTTATTACTTCTTACGTATTTCAGGGACAGACGTTTGCTTCAGCCTGCTCAGGTGTGTGACATCCTGAAGGGTGTCATTTTGGTAATCTGCTATTTCATGATGCACTACGTTGACTACTCCATGATGTATCACCTGATAAGGGGGCAGTCAGTCATCAAGCTGTACATCATCTACAATATGCTCGAGGTGAGTAAGGCCCTCTTGGACCCACGTGGTCGGTGCGGCCCCCCAGGCCGCCGCAGACTTCGAGCCTTCTGATATGGAATACTTGATGCCAGTTCTAGTATCGGGACTGTTGTTGGTCTGGATGTTTATCAGTCACTTGAAGACCTTGTTAAAAATGCGGATTCTGATTAAGTGGTGCTGGGCTGAGGCTGGAGAATCTCATCCTGACGATATGGTGTCCGCTGCTGGTCCTGGGCCCCCAGGACGTGACCTGTCCTCAGGTAGGGGAGAGAAGGGTGCCCGCTGCCTAGAGTTTAGTCAGTACCCCGGTGAGAAGGTACGTTGTCAGTTGGTAGGGAAATTTCTTTGCAGATTCACTGGAAACCCATGGATACTTTTCGCTGGACCTTTAAAAGTTATGCAGAAATGATAGGATTATGTATGTGTTTGCTATAATAGATTTACATTTTAAAGTGCTTTGGAATTTTTGCGTAGAGCAAGCAAACAGAAGCTTCCCAATTTCTCCAAGTACTTAATGTTTTATAATATAATGTATTTCACTTCAGAGCAGTCGATGTATGAAAATCTGTTTTCATACAAAAAATAAGCAGCTACGCAAAGCAAAAAAAAAAAAATTCTTTGCTTTAATAAGTTCTTAAAATAGTAAGTAAGCTACCCTAGGTGATATAATAAAACTTTTGAGATTCAAATGCATTTTCCTATACTGCTTCTTAGAGACACAAGTAAAGTCTACTTATCTTTTCAATGAGCCGGGAAAGGACTTTCCCTAATGACTTGGGCAGATGGAGTGGTGTGGGGGCTGCCAGCCTGTCTGCCCTGAGACCACATTGCTGTGCTGGAACAGGGCTCTTCCTGTCCTCACAGAAGCCGTGGAACTCTGGCCGTCCCGCTTACTCCTAAGTTCGCTGACCCACATGATGTAAAACACACCCCAGCTGCCTGATTCTAGGCTCATTGCCTGTGCTCTTGTTTCGCCCCTCCAAGTAGGATGCAGATGGTGGGTGTGGGGTTTTGAGGCAGAGTAGCCATTCCAGTCTCCTCCCACCCCTGCCCCATACAGAAAAGCCTGGGCCCATCTCGTCCTTTCTGTGAGCGAGTGGCCCTTCCTGCCGGGGCCTACTGCTTCGCTCCCCTGCCTTCCCTCACAGGGGACTGTAGGTGCCGAGGGCTTCTGCCTACCCTTAAACATAATGTGCCCCCTCGTTTATGAAGCCCTCTACAGGATGGCCTTGGTACTGTTATTAGAGAATAGGCTTTAAGGAAAAGGGTCCATGAATTGCTGATCAGAACGGCTGAAACACATACTCACTCTGCAGACTACGGCTGACGACGTGGTTTCAGCATAGTGGACGGGGGTGCAGGCTCTCATCTAGGGATACACCGTCTCTGACCGAACCCTTGCTGTCCTGGGTGTGGCTGCAGGTTGCTGAGTGTCTCTGACTCTTTACTGCCTCACCTGTGAACCACAGGTGCTAGGGGAATTACGCATGGTCAGCGAGGCACTACATAGGGCTTAGCATGGTGCCGTACGTGTGTTGAGCACTCCCTGAAAAGTGGGTAGCTCTTATGTCTTCATTTAGCAAATATTTAATCAGGAATTTCTACATGCCAAGCACTGCCTTTAGACCCTAAAAATCCAGAGGTGAGCAAAGCCTGTTCTCATGAATCTTCTGTTCTTCAGATGGAAAAAGACCGTAAACAAGGAGATAGTAGGAAATGAGAAATACCATGGTGAAAATGAACAGAGTGATGGGTTAGAGATTGCGGGAGCCCCAGGTTGATGATAGGGGTGTGGATGCCCATGACAGCTGAAGCCTGCATTACCTATGCCCTCCTTTTTCCTCCTTTTTTTTTTTTTTTTAATGTGCTTCTAGTTATATATCCTACTATATTCATGGAGATTCGTACCTGAAAATGTTTTTAGGAAGTAAATCTGCATATTATATACTATATAATTAATCCAAGATAGATTACAGCTACCATTATTTACAAATATTAGGTAGAAATACAGTGGGTCACATTGTATATTTGTCCTAAAGGATTTAAGTCCAGATCCTGAATCTGAATTCAAAGAACGAAAACCGGGGGACCTATGATTTTGATGTGCCTCTCGCTTTTATTTTTGCGACCACGTAAGACACTCCTTGTTATGAATATAGATACTGAAGCAGAGTATACAAGAATTTAAACACTCACTATATGTCAGAGAATAAAGAAATACCCCTGCATAAGTAAACAAAGATCTCTCTCCTTTTGTTGTAGCTTGCCTTCCAGGGGGATTTAAAAAGAGCTTCAGTATTTGAGTTGCATCTGAATTGTAGTAACATGTTTTGGTGGAATATTGAGAAACACGTTTCAGGGAAGAAAACAAAAAAGCAAACACCTTTCCAATAATTTTTCTCCTTAGGTAGCAGATCGTCTGTTTTCATCATTTGGACAAGATATATTAGATGCTCTCTACTGGACGGCAACAGAGCCTAAAGAAAGAAAAAGAGCCCATATCGGGGTGATTCCTCACTTTTTCATGGCCGTCCTCTATGTTTGTATCCTTTAGAGTTACTGGGAATTTCAACTTAGTGCATGTCTTACACCATTTTATTCAGTTAGGTGTTTCCCAGATTTAAAGGGTGGGGTGTGTGTGTGCTGAAGATTAATGTGAAATGTCTGCTTTCTTTTGATAAATTGCCTATAGTAGTGATTATAAATTAAAGAGACCTATGTGTGCTTGCTCCTTTAACTGGGAGAAAACAGCTCTGTCCCAGCGTAACTGATTATATGGAAGGACTTGAGAATGAAGCGTCCGTGTTTACACATACTTTATGTACATCTGTATAACTTTCATACCCACTGGAATTGTTTGGAAGTTATCTTTAAGCCTGTGAATTCTTTGTTAAATCCTAGGGCTTAAAATGTATACAGCTCATCTAGAGGTAGAATTTGAAATTGGTTGAGAGGAATTTTGGAGGTTTTATGTCCACTATTCTCCCGCACCCCATCTTAAAGCTTTTCTTTTGAGGATCAAAGGTTTTACTATAAACTTTGTGAGTGCGTGTGTGTGCATGTGTGCATGCGCGTGTGCCCATATATACCTTTGTACACACACATGAGTAGCTGCACTTCAGTTCCACATGGGGTCAGGACTCCTGAAAAAATGTGACTTGAAAGGATTGGATTAACACTTGGAAAATGAAGGGGCTAAGTGGGAAGGTTTCTGTAAGCATAAAAGTTCCAAATATATGGAGTAAAACAGCTACTCTTCTCATTTAAATAAACTAGTCCACGTGTAATACGAACATAATGCCTGCAATTTGTGGATGTTTTCAAAAATGACATGTAAAGAATCTTCATTATTAGACATTTCTTATTATCTCACATCCCCATTCCCTGTAGAACTACAGATGCCAGTTGCTTCCAGACTTTTATTTGTGTGCTTTTCTATTTTAGAATGCAAACTAGCTAAGTCACTTTTCTCGGTATTTACCCTAATTTATTCCATAGATTTAACAAGCTTTTTTGAAGACCTATTTCCCAGGCCTTGTGCCAAATGTCAGAAATCCAGAAAGAACCAGACAACCGTCTTCCAGGACTCGTGGTCCGAGTGAACAGATGCACTGAGACTCATTGGTGCTTTTGTTTCACGTGGGTCCCATAAGTCTTACGTATGAACTTCGTATCCCCGGTAGCTAATGAGATAACAACGCATGAATGCAAGACTGGATTTAGAAAGCATAACCAGACCCCCCTCTCCACTTTGTTCACTTTCAAAACTGTGTAGTTGTATCCACTGATATGACCTGAAAATGGGCTTTTTCCTTGATGTCACTCACTGCTAGTTTTGCATGCAATTCTCATCATGGTTCAAGCAACAACTCTCAACGTGGCTTTTAACTCACACAACAAGTCTCTGCTCACCATCATGATGTCTAATAATGTAAGTATGAGGTTTTATTTTACATGTTTGAGGTTCTGTGGACACTTTAGTGGTAATATTCTGGATGGGACAAAATTATTTTTTCATATTATTTACTCTCCAGGAATTTTTATATGTAGCATGTCCGTGTTTTAAACTTATAATGATAAAAGTCGTGTTTTTGTTTACTATTGCAGTTTGTTGAAATTAAAGGAAGCGTTTTCAAGAAGTTTGAAAAGAACAATCTTTTCCAAATGTCAAATAGTGGTATGTACACTTGGCCTCTACAGGCAGCTTTATGCAGTATTATTTTACAGTTCGTTTTGAAACTGGGATGTCACATTTCCTCCGGGTTACTGTTTCTTTGACTTAAGTTCTCTCACTCTTACATTCTCTTACTCCCTCAACATCTTTATCTAAGTTTTCTTATTCTCCAGGATATTGTAATCTCAAGATATTTAAGATAATAAAGAATGAGAAACATTGTATAGCACCTTACCATATTTTCAGAGCTGCTTCTTAATCCAGAAATTTCTTTGTAGTAGATGATGTTCCATTTTATAGATGTGGAAACTAACACAGAAAGTAATCTGACTTCCCCAAGGTCACACACACAGATGCTAAGGGCAGAATTATGACATAACCCTCAGATTGTCTCTCTGTTCTTCAGCTTTTTCAGTTATGCCATACTGCCTTCTTACTACCTTGAGAAGCATGAAGGCTCAGCATCTATCCCTGGAAACGTTTTCTTTCATAGTTATGAAAATCAAAGGAGCATAGTGGCGTAGTTCTCAAAGTATAGCCCAGAGAACCCTGGAGGGGTGTCCCTGAGACCCTGGAAGAGAGTTCACAAAGTCAATACTGTTTCATGAAAATATGAACACATGCTTTATCTCTTGCCACACTGGCATTTTCACTGCGGTGAAAAATGGGGTTGAAAAAGCCCTAATGAACTATCATTGCGCACGCCCCAGAGTGTCTGCTCCTCTGGTGTGACAGTGCCAAATGCTAGCAGGGGTACGGAGTGACGGACATTCTCATGCTTGGAAAATTGCTCTGGAAAGCCTTCTGGCAGTTTCTTATACATTTAAGTGTTTGTCTTGTAACTCAGCAGTTAGAGCACATTTTCACAAAAGACTTCTACCAGAAATTTGGCAGCTTTATTCATAGCAGCTAGACACTGGAAACAACCCAAAGGTCCATCAGCAAGAAAACAGATAAACAAATGGTAGTTGAGCCGGAACCTTCCTCAGTACTAAAAAAGAAAAAAACATGGATCTCTATTCAACCATATACAAAATGGGAATTTCCATTCTAGAACTAGGTCAGTGAAAGATGTAAATGCTTTACCAGTGTAACACCATCCTATACATGAAGTAGTGTATTTATTTTTCAGACATTTCTACATAATCATGCTTTGTGTTCTGACTAAAAATTATACATGTACTGTATTACTATTACGTATATGCAGTACAGTATTTATATGTTAAAAATTTTTTTTCAGATATTAAGGAACGATTCACGAATTACGTGCTTTTGCTAATTGTGTGTCTAAGAAACATGGAGCAGTTTTCTTGGAATCCAGGTTTGTAACGCTTAACAAATATGGTGCCTTTGAATTTTACTCTTGAACCGAAAAGCATTCTTTTACATGGAGTTAGATGAATATTGCAGACAACTTCAAAAACGTCAGCCATTCCACTCCTTGGGTGTTGAAAAGACCTGCTTTGGTAGGGGGGAGTGAGTGTGTTCTGTGAGGTGGCCGGGATGCTGCCTTCGGCCAGCACTCCCCGTAAACCCCGCAGTGCCTCCAAGCGGTGGACTGGGTGGGTGAGCGGAGCCTGCTGGGCCCTGCAGCCTCTTTGTTTATTTGTTTAACTGGAGCACGCTGGGGTTCTCTAAACACAGTCAGCTCTTTTCCACTTACAGGATTCACCGGAGAAACTTCTTTCTTAACATTTGTCTCTTACTCGTTTACTGCCTTTTAATCAGCATTTTGAACAAGGATAAATTGAAGAAATATGATGTCAAGCAGTAAATTTGGTTACTTATACACCTTTAAGTCAGGGTTAATAGGAAGTTGTGAAAATTCTATGAATTTTTGGGGCATCTAGGTGGCTCAGTCGGTTGAGTGTCCAACTCTTGATCCCAGGGTTGTGGAATGGAGCCTGCGTCGGGCTCTGTGCTGGCCGTGGAGCCTGCTTAAGGTTCTTCCTCTCTCTCTCTCTCCTTCTCCCTCTCTCTCCCTCTACTCCTGTCCCCCTGCTAACTCGTACCCTCTCACTCTCTAAAATAATTTTTTTTTAAAAGGATTCGATGGATTTCCATCATCCATTCACTTAGCAGACATTTACAAACGGCTGGGCACTGTGGCCCACATAGACAGTACTAAGATATGTGTAGGACTCCCAGGTTAATAGTGAAAACAGACAGGTAGTTAAACACAGTCCGGAAATGCTGAAGCGAGCTTGGTGGGAAACGATCATATGCTCAAGTGTCTCAAGTAATTGAGAGTTTTTTTATGTCTGACATTTTGATACAACCCTGTTCTTAAGAAACGAGATTTTTTTTTGTATTTTATTTATTATCCTCAATGCCATGCACATTCCAGGTTCTTAATAACTTCTTGTTAATTTATTTTGATTCATTGCTAGTGTTCAGGTACCTGTGAAAAAACAGAAGCAGTTGTTAAATGATATATACGATCTTGGAAATACATTTCCAAAAGTAATTTTCTTGTGGAAAGCATAAGATGAAATACATCTCACGGTGGCTTGAGTTTTTACCTGAATAGATCCAAAGTCTACCTGAGCTACGGCAGCAAAGCCCTCCTCCCCACACTGGGATTTTCTCTGTGCACCTGCATTCTTGGTTTACAGCTATGTCAGCTAACGTGGTGTCTGAATGAGGCTGGGTAGTGGGCATGTGAGGCTGGTCCCAGCAGAGCCCACATGGGATCAGCAGTCTTGAAGCGGAACTGTTGTGCCAAAGGACAGTAGTCCTAACCCTGCTGATGGCTGGATGTTTGAAGTCATCTTCTCATTTGTACTGGGACTTGCAGCAGATTGCCTTGGGCCTTCTTTATTACTGCTATGGCAGTATGATAAAAGGAGCACTTAACGTGGGTGAATTCATCATTCTTTCACTCTTTCTTTAGTATCTTTTTTTAATTTCTTTTTTTAAAAAAAACCCATTGTGGCGCCTGGGTGGTTCAATTGGTTCGGCTCAGGTCGTGATCTCATGGCTCATGAATCTGAGCCCCGCATTGGGCTCTGTGTGATAGGTTGAAGCCTGTAGCCTCCTTCAGATTCTGTCTCTCTGCCCCTCCCCCACTCACACTGTCTCTCCCTGTGTCTCTAAAATAAACATTAAAAAAAATCCCATTTATGAAAGCTTCCTGTAAGCTTGCAAGATCGTGAATAACATAAGAGTAATTCTTGCTATTTTGTGTGCCAGGCACATTACACTGCCTGTCTTCATTCTCATAGTCGTAAAATATGGATCCTTTTTATTTTGTAGATGAGGAAACTGGGACTTAGGTCATGACGAAACTTGCCAGAAGTCATGTAGCTAGTTAGTTGCAGAGTTTGACCTGGAAAGAAGTTTCCTGATTCCCAAAACCTCAGCACAATGTCAGACCCACTAAAACTGTCAACACGGATGGCCTGAGCTGTATTCTCCCCACCCTGCCCTCCAGTGCCCAGATCCCAAACTGCCTGCATCCTTGTTGACATTTCTAACCTTTTTCTTGCTCTGTCACACTCTCACATCATTCTTCAGGGTGTTAGGAGTTATTTGTTTGCATTTTTTATCAGGTTACTCGGTACTAAATTGACATCTTAATAAATATGATAAAAGGTGAGCAAACTCGACAGATGGCATCTGTGGGACACTGAAATAAATGGTCAGTATCTTTAAATCATAGTGATCAAAGAGAGGAAGATCGTTCTATTAACTTCGGCACATGTCCTGACTAGCTATTTACTGGCACACTAGGCAGCTATAGAATTGAAGGATTTTACAAGAAGCCTGCCTAATTAGTCTTCCTACCAGTGTGTTGGCTGTGTGAAGGAAGTCAGGGGCTCCACTCACCTCTGTGACTTGGCATGGAGAAAATACACAATAAGTATCTATTGAATGAATTTTCCTTTAACTTGATAAAATAGACTTCTTTTGATAATTAATTGAATGCTAGTTTTGCCTCTGTTATCATTTATTAGCAGCATTATAATTGAGCCCTGCTGAGATTTCAGATTTCTGTGGCTGCCTGTTTAATACTATTATGGTACATGGTACTCTGTTCCTATGAAGAGATTTAACTGTCTCTCTTTCCCTACACTTTTCTAGATCACCTCTGGGTGTTGTTTCCAGATGTCTGTATGGTGATTGCATCAGAAACTGCTGTGGATATTGTAAAACATGCCTTTATCACCAAGTTCAATGACATTACTGCAGATGTATGTATTTTAATAAGCAGTTCAATCTTTAATGTTGGCTACTACTGCTTAATATTATGAAGTTGTAAAATAATGAATCCAGGTTTACAGCATTTATAAAGATAGGAGTACTAATACTTTAAAGTTAGAATTATAATTTTCGATTTCTAAAAATTATTATAGTACAGAAAGTATATTATTTCAATGTTGAACAGTCGTATTCCATACTTTTGGGTGAAAGTATAGCTCGGCCAATAGTTGAGGTCAGATTAGAGTGTCCCTGACTCAGAATCATTATAAACTGTTAATACAGTCATAATTTGTTTACTTAAACTTTTAAGAATTCCATTGTTTTTACTTAAGCATTAGACTATCAAAACTGTTCCCTCTGGTAGTTTTTTTTTAAGTATTTTACATTTAAAAATGGATTTTTTTTTTCTGATTATAGACTTCTGAAAAGTTCTAGAAAACAAGAGTCTTATACTTTTTTTTGTGAAAGCAGTCAAGAAGTTTGTGTCTCAGCCAGCTGTTCTCTGGCGTTCCCAGAGCAGGCATGTGCTGTAGGCTCATGGCACGGAGCCATGAGAGTGAGTTCCTAGCGCCCCCCCATTCCTGCCTCAGCCCCAAATAAACATTAATTCAACAGTTTCCTACGTTTTATTTGGTTTATACTTTGTCTTATTATGGCGCTATTTCAAAAGGCATAGATTTGAAATCTAATGTGGTTGCAACTGCTACTATATGATGATTTAAGAACCTCTGAATGCTTTAATATAAATAAGATTCTTTATTCTTCTGTAAAGCAGTGACCAAGTAATTTCACTGTTTACTCTCTTGTCTTCCTCAGTATGGAATGGAATCTTCTTCTCAGCATCTGAAGTCGAAATTAATAAACTTGATTCAGTGCAGTTTTTAGTGAAATGCCAGTTTAGAGTCCCTTCGTAACTTCTATGTTCTCTAACTCAGTTTTATATGTTGTGTAGCATCCATTTTTGAAGAAGGCATCATTATCGTTATATAGACAAATTTTTTAAACTGTTCATTTAAAATGTCAAATTATTTTATATATATTATAGTATTTAAAATAGCCACTCTTCCCCAAATTCTAAACTCTCAGGGTCATAATCATTGACTGTTTATCCCCCTTTGTTTTTTGGGATTTTTTTTGTTTTGTTTTGTTTGTCCCTCTTTGAAGGGAAATCTTTGAAAGGCTCGTAAACATACCAGATGGGGGAGTTAGGGCAATTTTACCCTCACTCTAAGAAAATAGAGAAACACTACCAGATGTCTGGTTGGTGATCAGCACCTTTTTCCTGGTTAATTATTAATCATTTTAATCTACAAAGTCTAAATCTGTGTACAATGTATATTTGCACTATATTACTTAATATTTCACTTTTATTTGTCTTTAGGTCTACAGTGAATATAGAGCCAGCCTTGCTTTTGACCTTGTTAGCAGCCGGCAGAAAAATGTGAGCATTATAACAGAGACATAGTCTGATTAACTGAACAGTGGTTTAATTTAGCATGGAATATTGGTTAAGGGAAAGTTCCATAAATTTCAACTTCCTACTTAATCTCTGTGTTGACGATTTAGTAAACTAATGGTAGCCCTTAACATTAAGCAGGATATGATTTCTCTAGCATTGTAATAGTTATACAACTTTGGATTTAAAACTTCTTATGAACATTTAGATAATGTTCACAGTATTTTACTCAATTATATAATAGGTGGTGGCTTCTGTTTTTGTGCATAGTCTCACCTGTTGAGAACATTTGCTGTTCATAAGTGGAAGTGAGCTCTTTAAATCCCGTAATCCTTCTCTCCTTTCTCTGTCCAGGCGTATACTGACTACAGTGATTCTGTGGCACGGAGGATGGGGTTCATTCCTCTCCCACTAGCTGTTTTAGTAAGTTCATACTTTTTTTCCTTTTTTTATGATGAGATAGCTGTCATTATAGAATACTAATTAATGGATTATCGATAAGTTTATTTCAGAAGGACTTGATACAAAATGACTAGGAAGGAAATTTTAAGTTGTGGCATTATCTTTTTGGATTTTGAGCTGTCCAATAGATAAGTAATTTTAACAAACTATGTTATGTAATGGCTTTCCTAGCAATGAGAATACTCATTTTTGCTTACACATTTGGCAAAGATTTTTCTTTTTGAATGGAAATGCCAGTGGTAGGCATTGGCATGGCCACCATAGCATGTATTAGCGGAAGTATAAGAAGTCACTCCAACATTTCTAAAAGGCAGTTTAACAGTATAATGCTTTGATGCAGTAATTCCAGTTCTAGGACTTTATCGTAAAAAGTAGTTATAAAAGGCACATGATGGTTTCTAGGCAAGATTATGCATTGCAGTGGCATTTTTAGTAGTAAAAATTTGGAAAGAAATGAAGTAGGTTAAATAAATTATGGTATGTTCAAATGAAGAAGTAGTCTTTATCCATTATAGTCATTACTTTTTACAATTTTTCCAAAATTTTTACTGTTATACTCAGAAAACATCATTTTTTTTTAAAGCAATAGCACTGTAATATATTAGACCAATCCAAGATATTGTCGCTGACCTTGAATAATTTAATGAATTGCTCGGAACAGCCTTGCAGAAAGTTACTAGCCACATCAGGCTGTAATAATATTATTAAGAAGATTTGCTGGCTGCACCTGTATTTGATTATATTCCTTGTTGGCTACCTAGTCTCACATCAAAACAAATGCAACCATCTTTTTGCCAAAGGACATCTAGAATTCTCCTGTAGATGCAAAGTGTCATGGAAGTCAACTAAGAGATGTATAAAGAAATTGTAAGTGATACCAACTGTATTTTAGACCAGTTTGCCTGACCCTTTTTAGAGGATGGGAGATTAATAGATTTAATGTTATGTATATTTCATCCTAATTCTCCAAACAGCCACATCCTAAATGTTTTCAATTCTGTTAGTAACTTGTTTATTATATAATAGTATGGCTTTCTTTTGTTTGGGAAAAGGAACTCCTAGAACTTTGGAAAAACGATATTTTAAAGAGTAAAATTGTTGAGGGTTTAAGAAATTGATAAAATATCAAATTTTTCTACATTTGTTTCCTACAGCTGGAATCATGATACATGTAGCATGAAGATACACCTAGGTTGCCTGACTGACTTTTTTTCTTTTAAGGGTTGGTTAAGTGATTGGATTTAAATGTGGCCCTTCTTTGCCGAATAATAATTGACTGCCTAGTAACTTATTTGCCAGAAAACTCTATTCATCATTAGTATAGATTTTTTAATTTGGTATTTTTAACATTTTCTCCAGCCTTTGTTTTATTCCTTAAATGAGTTTTTATGGTTATTATACCAAAAGATTTATGTTTAATAATTGATCAACGAAATGCTTCTACAGAACCCCTGTCTTTCAGAGGGGCTTATGCAGTTACGCAGGGGTCCAGTGGGTTTTCTTCTGCGCTTTCCTCGCAGAGGTCCAGAGCCAGCCGGTAGCTTTGGCAGATAGCTAGGAGCCTAGAGGAATAATCCGGGGCCTCAGGAATCCCGCACATTCTTTACCTGAGGCCCACGAGTGACAGTATTTCTCTCTAAATGTTACCTTATGTTCTAAAATGCATTTGTATCCAGGAGACGTAAAAGAAACTAGGTATTAAGGTCTTCCAGAAATTAAGCTTTGGACATATGTATCTTAAAATTAGCTAAGAATACTCGATAAAAATGAAATTATTTAAGCCTTGATTGGGGCAGATGGCTTGCCTTCCATATTCATGAGTAAATCCTAGAGCCATCTTACCTTCCGTCACAAGTGTGTGTCCAGCAGGTCCTCTGCCCGGGACAGCCTGTGACAGAAAGGAGACTTCCGTATCCATTTTCTCTTAACGGGCAGTCATTGGACATACTACAGCAGTCAGTTCCTTCTGTCTCCACCCAGCCGTTCTTTTACTGAAAGTATTTGTAAAATACTCCTTAAAATGTATCTTATGATACTTGTTTAAGACCCTCTGGAAGACACTCATTCGATGATAACGTCATATTGCTGGATATCAGTTATTTTCCCCGACTTTTCCGTTTCCACCCAGCAGTGCCCCTAGACCCTGATATGTGGGCACATTATTAAGCCGAACCTGTAATGTGTAAATATTTTTCGGTGACAGATCCCCCAGATTTATTGAACACACTTCCAAGGGCAGTGCTGTTCGGCCGATATTTCTGTGAGATAAGGAAGAAAACGTGTTTAACCGAGATAAGGAAGAAAACGTGTTTAACCGTAACTATCCAAAAGAGACAGAAAATGTCCATTCCCTAAATGATTAACTTTGTAATACTATTCAGTTTTTTTTAACAGTACAAAACTCCTAAGGCTCCCTTTTCTCTCTCCTCCGTATAAGTTCCTGTGGGTTCCTAAAAAGAATCAACGAAAGGCAAACAAAGCAGGAACAAAGGAAATGCCCACCAAATGGTTCTAGCTTCAGTGGGGATACAAGCAGCAAGATGAACTCATTTGTATTTTCCAGAGTGGCTTTTCATTTTAAAGATCAGCTGATTTGCATCTCTGTGAGGTACAACTAATGTGTCACTCACAAGCCTGACTTCCCAGTCACCAGCAGTTGAACATGGCATCCTAGATTTGCCTGCACAGACCCAAATCTACCGCGGGAGTTGTCACAGGCAGCCAGATTGTGTAGGAATTGTCAAGTTGAGAATGACGTACTTGGGTTCAGACAGGGGCCACGGGGGTGTACCCAGAGTGTTGAAATCAGCATGGATAGGTCTTTATTTAAATATTAACTAATAGCTCTGTGATTATGTGTTTTGTGTGTGTGTTGTTTTGGTTTGTTTCTGGCTTAGCTCATCAGAGTCGTCACAAGTTCAATTAAAGTGCAAGGAATCCTGTCTTATGCCTGCGTCATACTCTTCTATTTTGGGTAAGATTAACTGCTCTGGAACATGTTTTTGGTTATACAGTACAGTATACAGTATGTACAGTGTTTACACAAGATGTAATGAGTGTTGCCATCAGTCACCTCACACTACAGCCATTCTTCCAGTCCCGGGGTCCCCTTGACAGCACCTGCCTCCAGGTGGGTCTGTGACTTGCTGAGATTCAATTAAATATGCTGCTATTTGGTACTAGTATTAATAGCACTTTAGATTTTATTTTGATCTTTAGTGAAATCAGTCCGTTTTCAGCCTTAAGCTCTTTCTGCTTAGGATTTTACTTGTACCCATATTTCCTTTCATGATAAAATCTGCCGTTACAGTCAGACATTCTCCTGTGTTTAAAAACATCTTCAACTCCATTGATCCATGGGGCTCCCCACGCCGTGGTTTTGCTCAGGTTCTAGGAGTGAGGACGTCTCTGCATAGTTGTCGGGCATCTGTCCCTGCATCGTCCCAAGCCATGTCATCATCACCTTGATTCATGGCTTTGCTCTGACACTTTGTTGAGGCACATAGGAAACTGTTGAGGCAAGGGGTCCGGGGCCTTGATTTTCCCCCCAGGTCCTGCCCCTTCTTCATACTCCCTGGACTGACCCCCAGAGCCTGAAACTCAGGGGACCACACACCTCTCTCAGTTGTTCGACATTAAAACCCTGCGCTGCTCCTCCTCTGGCCCAGATGCTCACACAGCCCTCCCCTCCAGGCTTCTTGGCACTGTGCCTTGTTCGTTGAGTGGTGTTGCTTTAATTGCTCCCAGTTTGCTTAACAAAACATTCTTGTGTTTTTCTTGTGACATAAAACAGGAAGGGAAGCATGTGTACACCACATCTAAAAACCTGTGTTTACTTACAGTGTGTGTGCGTAATTCACCAAAGTCGACGTGCTTTAATCCGAATGACAGAAAATTCGCAACCTTCCCCTGTGTTTCCCCCTCATCTTGTCACTGTCCCTCCCCCCCTCGCCCAGCAGTCCAGACAGACACACCTGCTCACTGACCTTTCCCCTTGACTGATGTGTCCTGAGCCCTGGATCGGGGCAGTGCCTGGATTACCCTCCCCTCCAAAATCTTTCCCGAACCATGTTGTCCACGAAGCCTTCTTTATTCCTTAAGTCCGCCAGGCCCAGGACTCTCCCTTGAGTGCAGACAAGTCAGAATTCAGTTGGCCCTCCTGCCACACAGTACTGCGCCGCCCCCACCCCTGGTTTCAGCCTCTTACCCTCCAGGCTCGCAGCTCTGCCCTCCTCATCTGGGCAGCACGCCTCAGCGAGTGCCCGCCAGGTTCTGGTCCGGGGCAGGACCGGTGTCCTGCCTTCGTGGCTCTGAGATGCTAGGGGAAAAGCAGACAAGAACCAGCAAAGCAAATCGCTGTGAGATGACGGTCGGTGGTCAGCATCAGGAAGTGCTGCGGGGTAGTGTGGGGAGATGGGGGGTGGCAGCCGCGGCCGCCTGTGGCCATGCAGGGGCCCCCCCTGGGGAGCTGGTGGTTCAGTAGAGGCCAGATGGAGTGAAGGAGGGAGCCGTGCAGATGCCTGGGAGGGTGACAGGCTCGCAGGGGGGACACAGAACAGGCCTTCAGGAGCAGCAGTGGGGAGCACGGTGGTCCAGACGGGGCACTCCGGAGGGGACCTGGCAGCCCCACTGGGGTTCCCGCTGAGGGAAGGAGGGGCCCCTGGAGGCTACCACGCAGAAGAAGGTGCTAGATCTGCTGGATTTTGGCCAGGGCCACTCTGGCCACCACGCGGGGAACGGGCTGGAGCATGTGTGGCAAGGTGGCCGTGGCTGCTCTGCCCCTGAGGTGGTCGCGGCCGATTGGTAGTGATTTGTCCGCTGGTGTGTGTTTGGACAGCGGAGCCCGTCAGGACTTGCTGAGGACTGACTGGACGTGAGGTATAGGGGATAAAAGGAATCCAGTGTGATTCCAGCGGTTGAGGCCCAGCAGTTAGGGCGATAGAATTACTGTGACGGGAAGCCTGTAAGAGATGTGCGGGGGTGTGATTTTGTTTTGTTTTCTTTTGTTCTTTGGAGGGTTGGATTGGAACCAAGAATTCTGGCTTGGATGTAGTAAATTTAGAATCCTGTTAGACATCCCCAAGGCAGTGAGAGGGAAGCAGTGGAAGGCAGGAGTAAGGAGTTGCCAGCAGAGTTGGGTCTGGAGGTGAACGGGGGAGTATTCTGCACACCCACGTCCTCGGGGCCAGAGGTCTATGTGAGGCCCTCCCTCGGTCGTGGCATTCTTGGTGCCTGGGCTGGGGGGAGGGGGGGCGGGGGACAGTGAAGGAAGCCTGTTTGCTCCTCACTTTGACCTCCTGCCTGGCCCCTTCTTGGGTCACTCCCACTGACGTGCCATTTCCTCTCATTGCCACCATCTCCCCTCAGCCGTAAGAGACAGCAGCTGCCTCTTCACTCACTATAGAACTGGCAGCAATGTCCGTGCTTCTTGGTCATTTGAAGTCCCTGCATGTGAGAAGGTATTATTGTGAAGAGTAATTTTTCAGATTTTTTTTTTTTTTGGTCAGATTTGTATCAAATACATTAAAATGCTATATACGTTTTTGGCCCAGAAATTCTACTTCAATAATTATAATTATTTAGGAATTTATCTTAGGGAAATACAGATTTCACCTAAGTTTTCCTAATTAGAAATTTCTAAATAGAAACAAAATAGTGGAAATAACCCAAATATCCAGAAATTAAGGGCTTTTGGGGCCTTTGTTATACAATAACCCAAAAGTGATATTTAAGGCCATTAAAACAATGTCACTGAGAAAATTAACTGGTAGGAAAGATATTCATAACCATATATTGTTATGTAAAACAACAACAGCATTTAATAAAACTGGTTAACATTTCTGTGTGTCAGTTACTATTCTGAGCATTTACTGGAATCATCCCTTATTACTGGGTAAGAAACTCACTCAGGTCCACACAGGTTCTAAGCAGCACATCAGGACTTGAACTCGGCCGCTTGGCGCCCAGAATCAGCTGTGTCTCTGAACTCCAGCCTCTTCGGCTTTGTAAAATAGCCCCCATTTCTCAACAGTAGGAAGGTACACATTAGTACAAACTCACAGCAAACACTACCAGAATATAATCTACCAAATGTCCCAGTTAGTAGCTCTAGGGTATGGGATTCCAAGTTCTTTTTAGCTCATCTAGATTTACTACATGTACTCCTTTTGCTAGTTAGAGAATAAATGCTAAATAATTTGGGACTAGGTAAAACTTGTAATTGATACAATTTCTTCTTGTACCGAGAACTAAGGAATTTATCAAGCATTTTCCCTTGTGGGGAGGAAACCTCAAGAAGTCAGGCTTTCATAGGAACCTCGTCTACCTCAGATGCGGGCCTCCGACCCCCAGGCCAGGCTCCTACCCAGGCTCCTCGCCTCCTCTGCAGCCGTGGTGGGAGATGGTGTTCGTGGTCATTGAAATGAATTCCAGCCATGGTCGTTTCCTTCTTTCTGCTTCTAGGTTGATCTCCCTGAAAGTCCTTAATAGCATTGTGCTGTTGGGAAAGTCATGTCAGTATGTGAAGGAGGCCAAAATGGAAGAAAAGTTGTTCAATCCTCCTCCAGCCAGCACACCAGGCAAACCACCCCATAAATCACAGAACAAATGTAAATCCTCTCAAGGTACGTTCCGTTCCCTTCATCACTGTGTGCGTCATTTTCTACAGAGTTAATGGTCTGAATTCTTTCTCCCTAGTGAAAACATCACTATTGGGTTGATGTTTGGCATTGCTTTCAAAATTTGATTTCACTTTGCTGAGTTGTCTTTTTTTTTTTTTTTTAACTGTTTTATTTATTTCTAGGAGAGAGAGAGACAGCATGAGCAGGGGAGGGTCAGAGAGAGAGAGGGAGTGACAGACTCTGAACAGGCTCCAGGCTCTGAGCTGGCAGTCAGCACAGAGCCCGACGCAGGCTCGAACCCACGAACCGTGAGATCATGACCTAAGCAAAAGTCGGACGCTTAACCGACTAAGCCACCCAGGCACCCCTTCTTTATTTTTTTTTTTTAATTTTTTTTTATTTTTTGGCTGAGTTGTCTCTAATGTTTCTATTTTATTTTTTATTTAAAAAAATTTTTTTATGTTTTATTTATTTCTGAGAGAGAGAGAGACAGCATGAGCAGGGGAGGGGCAGAGAGAGGGGGAGACACAGAATCTGAAACAGGCTCTAGGTTCTGAGCTGGCAGTCAGCACAGAGCCCGATGCGGGGCTCCAACCTACGAACCGTGAGATCATGACCTGAGCTGAAGTCGGACGCTCAACTGACTGAGCCACCCAGGCGCCCCTAATGTTTCTATTTTAGATCTCATCGCAGATACACCCCATGCAATGCTCTGAGTTTTTCTGTGTATTCATTGTTCAGTAGATGATTTTTGAGCACCTCATACATTGGTGGGGAAAACACGCAGAGCTGGTTCTGACTGCAGGAGACAGAGAGAAAGCCAGGGGGCAGTAGTGCTACGGAGAAAACTCCAGCGGGTCCAGAAAGGGGAGTGTGGCCTGGAGTCAGGAGCTCCCCCAGCCAAGGAGACAGCCCTCCCGGCGGAGCGCCAGCAGCACGTGCATGCGAGGGCCTGGGGCAGGAAGCTGCTGGGCGTGTGGAGACCAGCAAAGGCCAGGTGGCTGGAGTGGACCCTCCCATGGGAGAGGGACTGGAGAAGGCATCGGAGAGGCCACCTGCCGCCTGTTGTGAGGACCACGATTCTTACTGTGTGGGAAGGGGCCGCTCCAGGGTTTGGAGCAGAAGAGTGACGTGATACAGCTGACATTTTAAAGGGATCCTTCTCAAGCTTTGCAGAAAGTAGACTCAGGAAGAGTGAGCCCAGAGATAGAGGTCAGCCTGGGCCCCAGAGGGGAGACCGCCTGGCTCAGAGCTGGGGTTAGTGTTGTGAGCATTCTGGAAAGATCTGGAAGAGCACGGAATTTGCTGATGAGTTTTACATTGTAAGACAGAAGTGAAGGAGGATTCCGGGGCTGCTGGCCTGGAATGTTTGGAGGAAGAAGCAGAACACTGACGTAATGTTTGTCATTAGATGGCAGCTCCCTGTTCTCATGGTATTTGTTCATATGACTTTGCATCTAAATGGCTTATTTTTAAATATAAATATATCACCCGGCTACTGTGTGCCGGGTGATATATGGGATGCTGGAGATACACAGATAAATAAATTGTGCTGCAGGGCCTTGCAGACAGAGGAGTGGGTAAAAGTGGATAATCCAGACAGGTGAGCGGGTTGTGGACAGGCCTGGAGCGGAGGCCCTTCCTGCAGGTGGTGAAGCCTGTGCTAAATCTCGAAGGATGAGAAGTGGGTCCAGGTGAAGATGGGTGGAGGGGGCACTTCAGAAACCCACAGGCCTGAGCCGAGTCTGGAGGCCTGAAAGGCAGCCAGGGAACCAGCAGCCCAGGGTTCCGGGCGTGGCGTGTGCTGTGGGAAGGGGCCAAGTCCAGGCTGAAGGCAGGGTGGTGCGCAGGTGTGCTTCCCAGGGAGCCAAGAGGAAAGTGAAATCTTGTACAACAACTTGAAAACAATGTTTGTCATAGCAGAAAGCACATAAATACTCTTAGTAACACGGGATTGCGTCTGTGTCGACCGGGTCAGTCGTAGTGGCCCACACGCAGTCTTATGCTGGGCACGTTCAGCACATTGACAGGTGAGCATCAGTCATGCCATCGGGGGTCCAGTCTGATGGGGGATGAGGGAGGTAACACTTTTAAGTACACACCTCAGTTCCAGCCATCGGCTCCAGAGCCACATACTAAGAAGTGCATTTGGGACAAGAATCTGAGTGTCCGCGTAGGGTGGGAGGTCGGGAGACCACAGGCCACACACTGTTGAGGAAGGTGTAAGTCAGGTGGCTCAGGCTCCATTCAAGGATGAAAAGAGGGGCCAGCTCTCAAAACAGCGTCGTGTTCATCACGTTCTTTCAGAAACCAGGGACAATGGCGGGGGTGGGGGCAGCCGGGGGGCCAAGAAAATAGCCTCCATGTTCGTGGCCCATCATGGCGGTGGCTGCTGCAGATGTATAGTGTGTCCGCACCCATCAGATTATTCGTTTTAGAGACGTTCAGTGCACGTGCTGTCATGTTTACCTTGATGAGGCCGCTCCCGTACTAAGGACGCAATGTGGATTCACAGATTGGCGGCCGGGGGCCTCGGCGCAGCCGTCCTGCAGGCCGCGTTCCCGGACTCCTGGGACCCAGAGTGACATTTGGGTCTTGTCGATCGGTCTGCTTCACCCTTTGTTTGGGACTCCCCGCAGGTGAACTGCTAAGTTGAGCTAAATTTTATAGCCTCACATTTGAGAAATTTCCCACTCTGTGTAGTAAGAATTTACTTCTAATTGACCAGACTGTCTAATTTGAATTCTTCTGGCCTTAGTGGTGGCAAAATGTTTGATTTTTGTCCTGGAAGAAAGAAAAGAAATAGGCCGGTGCTGGTACCCGGAGGAGGTAGGATGTTTCTGAGCCCGCCGCTCCCTGACGTCCTGGCCACTGGAGCCAATGTTAACTGTTGAGGCAGCAGTCATGTCAGGACTGGGTTACGCCGGAGGGGGTTTGTTACAGAGGAGTTCTGATCTTTCCAAAGTTGGGTATTTGTGTGAGACTATTCACATAATAGCTCTCCTGTAGGATTTTATTGAGCAAACAGAAATGGCGCAGCCACTGAGTTTCACGATAAACCATGGCCGCTGACGTGTCACATGCTATTTGGTTATCACTTGCTCTACCGAGAAGATGGATGGCGGACACGTTTTTCATTACCACTCTGTTGGTAAACTTGTATTTATTAGAAGTTGGGGGGAAATCCTTTTCTAACCAATGGGATCTGTTTTTCCACAGAAGAAACCCTGTCACCTTCGGCCACCAGCCAGCCTGTTCATCCAAAGGAAAACGTCATACCCTTACTGGTCACAAGCAGTTCTGATCAGTTTCTGACGACTCCAGATGGCGATGAGAAGGACATAACGCAGGAAAGCTCTGAATTAAAGCACAGATCCTCAAAGAAAGATTTGCTAGAGGTAGACAGGTTCACAATCTGTGGAAACCGAATCGACTGAGCTCTGGGGCCGAGTCCTGGGGCGGGAGACGCTCTGCTCCCGGGACGGACAGATGTGAAAAATGGCACTTAAATATTTATTTAAAAACTTAAATTATTAATGGAAAGCGAATCTTAATATCTTTCTTCCAGTAATGTGGTCTGGCTGAAGGTCAGGTCACAGAACAGCAGTGACCTCCAGCCTGGACCCTGGAAACCGGACGGGTGAGGAGAAGCCCCCCGGCTTGGCAGACAGCAGTCACTTCCGGGCCTCGCGGGGGCCGCCTCACAATCACTTTGCCGTATCCGTCTGCGCTTCCAGAACCTCGAATTCTCCCTCGAGGCCTCTTCCATACAAGGATATACCTGGAAAACTGTGAAGCTTTTACCATGACATTACCTTTCCAGCTCATACTGTTTTCACAAACAGGTTTCAGACTTGACTTCACTTGCCAAAGCATTAAAAAAAAAAAAAGATTAAAACTTAAGTCAAGATAAATGTTCTTACCACCAAAATAATCCCTGAAGATGTATCTGAATTAATCAGAATAAAAGGCTACCTAAAATAATTCATGAAGAATAGTAGCATTTTATAGGAAGAAACCCTAAGCCGGTTTGTTTATTTAAAAAATACTCATTAATGAAGGTTATGCATCTCAGAGAAAACGTTTTGTAATTTTTCAGTTTACTCTTTAAAGCAAAATGTGAGGTGTGTGTTGTTTCAATTGCAATGGGGAGAATAGAAATACCCTTACCAAAAGGCACTTTTTATACTCAAAAAGCAGAGCAGTGTTAACTTTCTTGTACAGTTAACTGGTTTCGCTTTAAAACTAATTGCTTCATGAATTGTTACAGTTAAAAGGATCTGTTATCGGATGGGCTGAAGAATTGTCATTGTACAAAACCCAAAGGTGTCGACTTTAACTGAGTTTTTCAAAGTGACAGTTTTAAAGTAAATATTCTAAGTGGTTTGGGCAGTGTCTTGCTTGGGCTTAAAAAATGCGTCAGTCTTTCTGACCGGAGGCTCCGTGGGTGTGCCCGAGCTGGGGCACCACCCATGGGCTCGGGGCCTGTGGGCCGCCGTCTGGGTGTGGGGAGACCGTTGTGTCTGGATGCTGGGAACAGCAGCCAAAGGTGCTTTTTGGTTTTGTTCGAGATCAAGATTCCATTTCTGCTCAATTACTACTTTGTGGCCTGCGTCCTAGGACAAGTTTTTTCCCCCAGTTTTATCTTGAGAGACCTTTCTGCATTTTTATAAAAATTTTACAGCGTCTCATTTCAAAACGTCCAGATGTTACTGTTCACTGCCATTTCCTTTGATGTTTTCATTTTGAAGCCCAGCTCTCGTGCTGATATTTCAGGCATGTAACATGCAGAAAGTAAATTTTAGGGGCTTTCTCTATTTCCTGGGTGAAATATAAAGCAAGCTTTAATGTTTGGCTTCTTCATGAGAAATATGGAAGTGGATTTTAATGTTTTGCATCAGCTAAGGAAATCTAAAGGTGGATGTTCACATAGGGTAAAAAATGAAGTCCCGTTGAAATGCTTTTGTGAAACCAGGAAGTATTGCAAGTTAAAAATGAAAAGACTTTTGTGTATGTTTCAATGAAGCCCATTTTAGAATTCTACTTTGTTCCGTCTCCTCATCACCACCAAAAGGAACAGTGTCCACATGAATGGAATAGTTTGGGGGAAACTTTGCCAAATGTAGCCCTGATCAGTGCAAGAATATGATTTGGGTGTATCTTTCCATTCAGCTTGAATTAGCCTGTTATTATTGTGCTGTCATTTTCGGAAGATTTCATTTCCTTTGCAGGATATATTGGGAGTTGGGAATGATGTTCATTTCTTCTGCTAAAATGGCATTCAGTACTAATTTTATAAGTGCATCTTGTGTGAAACTCAATAAATTCAATTTTGTAATCTTTTTTAAAAAGGTCACTGAATTTATTTTAATAAGGTTTACTGCTCTATTTGCTGGTGTAAATTTCCCACTCTGTAATGAGGACTTACTTCTAATTGACAAGTGACAGGACCGTCTAATTTGAATTCTTCTTTTGGTCTTAATGGTGGCAAAATGTTTGATTTTTGTCCTGGGGGGAAAAAAAGGGCTAGTACTTGATCATAGATCGTTTAATATCTCTCAGCTGATGGAGGTATTTGCATTTTGAAGGTGTTTTGAATGTCACATGATGTGTTTTTCACATCTGGGAGTCAAGTGCAAGACAGTACTTTGGTATGCTGTTGTTTTGTTTTTAAACTAAGGTACAACAGAGGTCAGACTCTCATGAGCTTTTCCTTTGGAACAGAAGTGTAACCACCAGGGTCATTGAGGAACTTGTCCCAATTTTCCTTGTGCTTTGCACCTCTGTACTTTGGCTAGCAGTTAGACTTTATACCCATTATCCATGTACATGGAAGAAACATGTTCTCATTAGACCCTCAAAAATGTTTCTGCCACCCCTGGTAACTTAGCAGAGGAGGAGATAAATTCACAAAACAATTTAAAATCACATTTTGATACATTTCAGTTTATACATTTATCTGTTGTTTCAACAGACATTTATTAATACCTTCTTTGTGTCAGGGGCTGTCTGAGATGCTGGGATCAGCTATGACCAAAGCTGCTCTTCTGGGGAAGAGCGACAGTAAACGCATCAGCGGGATGACATCTTTCGGGTTTATCCCAAGTCTAAAATAAATACAAGTCTTTTAACGCTTCATAGAAGTCTGATTGGTTTTCCTATTTTATTCGTGTAAAGTAAGAGAATTATGCAGCAGTTTCCTAGTACTTTTATAAAACAAATAAGAAAATACTTTTTTGTTTTTTGTTTTTTTAATACTGAAGACTGCCAGTTGTCCATCAGAATCTGTTCTGCTCCATAAGCACAGAGCTGCCCCTGGGCACGTAGCTGTTGGCCTTTGGGGACCACATTCCCAAGTCCTCCTTGCTGTTACTTGTGGCCTAGTGACACCAAGGGATGTAAGTCAAGGGATACATGCCATTACGGACTCCCCTCCACCTTCTCTTCCCTCCCTGCTCCCCCCACTGGAACCCAGAGAAGCTGTGACTTTGCCCCAACCATGCAGGTAAACACAGTACCCACAGGCCACAGAACCACCGGAGGGATGGAACCGGGCCCCTGGCTGCCTCTGTAGAGAGAGCCACCTGTCCATTAGGCACACTCAGCTTAGACTATACCTGAGAGAGAAATAAATGCCTTTGTTTCTAAGCCACTGAATCCAGAAGGTCAGTGGCCCAGCCCAAATTAACACCCTAAGAAATCTGGAAGCATCTATTTAGAGATCTTTACACAAGTGGAATGAGGTATAAGACCTCAAAAACGCGTACTTCTGAGAACACTCTGGATTCCCATATGTAGGCTGTTGTTTGTAGGGAAAAGATAAAGATGACTGGGTCCCCCTCGTTCAAAGGTCACTCCCACCACCCGTGGCCATCTTGAACTGAACTTCAAATTTGCTCGTCAATGGCAAAGGCCTGTTTGTTCACATACTGTACTGAACAGACATGCATCGTCCCTTATCTCTCAGGAAATGGTGTGCAGGAAGAGATGTTGAGTATAGTCTAACAGCCCAGAGGAGTGGACGTAAACGAGTTAATATATCAGGAGAGCGGCAAAAATATGGTCGTCTGGGGCCAGTTTGAGGCAAATGGTTCTGTGCAAGTGATTCTTCAAAATATCCGTGTGCTCTGGTTCAGCATGATACGTGGCGTTCGTGCATGCCCAAGACATCTGGGATGGTTTCGCTTGTGTTTAATCCGATTAGATAGAAATGTCTACAGTTGAGGGGGGAAGGTGTTAAAGCAATTGGCATTCTAAGGAAGTTTTAGTAATCTGAAAAGCCTGCTTGTAGAGAACACCTAATGTTCGGCAGCGGGCTTTGCTGTTCTAAATTTCAGTAAGAAAAGAAAATCAACACGTATGGGCAAGTCGGTAAAACTCATGTTTTGACATCACGTAGTAAAGTTGTATTTGAAATCGTTTGATATTTAATGAAAAGGAAGGGTAGGCATCCGCTCAACATAGTTTGCTGTCAGCTTGCAACTTTTCTTTTTCGCAGGTGGGAGATTAAGGGCAGTGGGGGAGGGCGTCCTGGAGTACATGAGGCACCTCTTAAAAAAGATTGGATCCGGGATTATAGAATGTCTAAGTTCTCAAAGGGTGACTTGCCTGCCATTATTGTTGAAACTGCCATTTTTAATAAGCATATTTTTATTTCATCTTAGATATGTCTACATAAGAATGTAAACACTGGAAATTTGCTATAATGTCAAGGTTATTAAACCAGATGAAGTGAAAAACAAGAAAAATGCACAAATATCTTGTAGGGCTTGATTTAACAAATATTCATCGCACAGTCACTATGGAAAGCACAGAAGTGAATACGCTCTGATCACAGAGCTTTTCGAAGGTCTACTGGGCAGATGGTTGAACGGATTTGGCAATTACAGTCCCATGAGCCAAGTGCTACCATAAACATGGGTACTGGCTGCAGCAGAGAACCTCATTCAGATGGGGTCCCGCTATGTTCACTGCTGGGAACCTAGCACCTGCCTTGTATGGTTCCTGGCACGTGTGGGTGGCCAAAAAAATATTTATTGGATGAATAAACATGGGAGTGATCATGGAGAACCTGCACTCGACTACCTTAAAAAGAGAGTAGGAATTAGATGGATAAGAAAGGAAAGGAAGAGCGAGCCAGGCACGGACGAAGGAGTAAAGCATAGCTCGACTGCACAAGGTACGTCCACTCACTGGATGCATGTCTGAGTGCCAGTCATCCAATGCCAACCATCATGCTCAGAACAAGAAACAGCTTCATTCCAGGGGGCAGTTGAAGAAGGAGGCAAGGATCTGGAGAGCTTTGAATCCCTTACCAAGAGTCTTGGACTTGCTCCTGGAGGCAACGGGGGGAACTTGGGATCTTACACGGGTCATTGGAATTCTCAAATGAGACGATAAATGGGCAACAAAAAGCTACTTGTAGCCATAAAGTGTTAGGTAACTTGTTCAAGGTCACATGGGTAGCACATATCAGAGCAGAAAGCCCTTCCCTGAGAAGCCTGTGCCTCTACCTCTGGGTTCTCTGCTGCTTGTGGGATGGAAGAGAAGCAGAGACCATGAGACCCTTAAAGCCACCGCGGTCATTCCTGCCAGAGGAACAGGACCTACGGGATGTCAGATGTGGTGACCTTTCAAATGTTGAGTGTCTATGATGTGGGGGTGGAGTCAGAGGCTTATTCGGAGACACTGTAAGCCTGCTTGTCTGTAGATCGGGCTTGATAATATCCACTTCTCAAGGTCATTGGGAGGATTAAGAGCATCTGACACCCATTTCTAAACGATGCAGGACTGTGCAAATCGAAGCTGTTAACCCTCATCGCCCAGGCCTCATAGCCTAGATTACTGGCCGTCAAGGTGTGGTCCCCGACCTGCAGCATCCGTCACCTGGGACATGTTAGAAATGCAGATTCTTGGGACACCTGGATGACTCAGTCGGCCAAGCATCCGACTTCCGTTCAGGTCATGGTCTCACCGTTCATGGGTTCGAGCCTGGTGTCAGGTTCCGTGCTGTCAGCTCAGAGCCTGGAGCCTGCTTCGGATTCTGTGTCTGCCTCTCTCTCTTTGCCCCTCCCCCACTCACACTCTGTCTTTCTCGCTCAAAAATAAGTAAACATTAAAGACAATTTTTTAAATAAATAAAAAGAAGGGAGCAGATTTGCTTTGTCGAAATTGGACAGTCCAGGAAGGCCTCTGTGTCAGCTGCAGCCTGGGCTAGAAGGAACCTCGTAGATGCAGAGAGCCGCAAGTTCAAAGCTGCCGGCATGAGAGCAAGCAGTGTATATTCTACCAGTAAAAGGAAGTTCAGCAGAGTCAGAGGCCATAGGCGTGGGGCCCAGGCTGTCCAAGCCCAGGGACAGGAGTTAGGGTACTGCTGGTCCAAGGACCCAGGAAGAAGACAGGATGCTGCATTTTTTCTGACCTTGTGGAGAATGGGTTACAGAGCAGCTAGTGCAGAATCAGGGAGACCAGTGAGGGGACTGTTTGGAAGGGAGTTCACTGGGCTCAGGCCGGCCTGGAGTCACAGCAGGGCCGTGCCGGGAGCCCCCAGGCTGACCTGACCCTGTCTGCACCTTGCCACCTCCGCAGGAACCCCTAAGCCCCCACCGGCAAAGCAGTCACAGAACAGAGGACTCAACCTAGACTTGATCCCCTCGTCTCTTCCACGCTGGCACAAAATTCACTTTTGTCTGACTCTGCTTCTCATTGGATGGGCCTGGTGATGAGCAGCCTTCGGACGTGCTACTTGGTAGAAATAATTCCCCGAGTCTGTCTGGGCTGCTCCCTGGCCCTCGACAGAAACTACGTTTCCTGAAGGAGAAATGGAAGAGCCCGTGCTGAGTAGCAAGGAAATGGGCTCAGGCCCTCCAGCCTGGGACCCAGGAAGGGAAGAAGCTGTTGGCAAGTGGAATAAAGCCATGCGGTTTCAGATTCTGTCCGTCTTTAATTGCAAAACACAGCAGGAAAGAACGTGACTTTCCCTTGTGAATACAGCGGATAGCAGTGCCCAGTTCCTTTCTCCCTCAAAGGCAGCATGTTTAAAGATGGCTCAGATCCTAGACTCATGGTGTTTTCACCCTGAAGGGGTGTAACAACACAGCCAACCTCTCCCCCAGGGGCAAGCTGTTTTTCTCCTGCACCCCTGATAGGTGGCCATCTGGCTGGGACGGGAAATACCTGTGGTGGTGGTGGTGGTGGTGGTGGTAGTAGTAATTTTAAAACAGTACTTATTAAACATCTGCTACAAGCCATCATACAAGGCCCTTTCAATTCATACCTCCCGTAACCTGCACAATATCCCCACAAAGTCCCCCATTCTATAGATGTGGAAACTGAGGCTTGAAGGCTCTTTTCTCAAGTCACCCAGCTGGAGAGGAACAGGAGGGAGGTTTACAGCCCAGCCCCTGCGACAGTAAAATGTCAGCCTGTCACCAATGCATGGAGCTCAGACCTCAGGGCCACCCCACACACGAGCTCTTCTCAACACACACACAATCTTTTTTTCTTACACCAAGGAATTTTCTAACAAAAGCATGCGTAGTTAACAAACTTTCCATCCCTTCTGACCTCCTTTGGTTCACATTTTCCAGACTCCCATATGATTCTAATTCTCCGTAGAGCGGCGTTGCTGAGTGCTATTTTTAGGATTTGGATTATGAATGGATTGTTCTGGTTCTGTTTGTTGTTTATTCTGTTTAGCACCTTTTTCCACCTACTGAATCATGACAAAGCATAACAATGTGGATTTTTATGTGACGCCTGGCACTTTTCAAATAGCCTCTCTTTGGCTTCTCATTCACGCCTGCGGGGTGGGTACAAGAGGGATTGAGATGTCCATGTGCTCTGATTTTCCAGGTGCTTCGATGCAGTGCCTGGTCCCGACAGGAGAACTCCCCACGCCACGCAAGTCATAAGGTCACTCAACATATGGTCATAAGACGCCCAGCCCTTCAGGCCCCAGGCTAAGGAGGGAGCATGGGAAGGGTATCTCCTTCCTGGCTGGGACAGTGTCAAATGCCACCCATTTTAGAAGCTTTTATTAGTTTTGATCTTCGAGTAATATATGTTCATTACTGCGAAATCAGGAAGCCATTAAGAAAAAGGTGGAGGTGAAAGGAGGAATTTTGCTATTTAATTTGGTGCATATTCTTTCCAACGGTTTCTCTAAATATACACACAGGTATGGGTTTGCACACATAAATATGTTTCAATGACATTCTACATGCTGATTTTTGGCATGCTTTGCTTCCTTTACATGTGGTGGGAGTTTTTCCATGTCAACAGTTTAAAATAGTTTCAATGCATGCATTGAATTCCATATATGGCCATATGATAATTTATTTAATCAATTCCTTTTTGTTGTACATTTATTGGTTCTTTCTTTGGGATAAATTCCTAGAGCCAGAATTACTTGGCCAAAGGCTCCAAACCACTTTTGATGTGTTGCTACAAAATCGCCTTCCAGAGGCACGTAGCCTATGAACGCTCTCACCAGCCCCGGGCCGGGTGACTGTCCTAACCCTGGCCAATTTGACAAGTGGTTTAAAAAAGGGACCTAATTCTATGAGTATCATTAAATATCTTTAATATATTTATGAGATAGTTTTCATTTTAGTGACACGCATATCCGTATCTTTAATATTTCTTTTCAGTGATAGCTGGAAATAGAGCAAAGAAATGGGGACCTGAGAACCTATTGATTGCCCTAGACTGGTGTTTTCCAACATTTTGGATAGAGACCCATAATAGGAAGGAGACCCATAATATATTTTATGTCAAAACCCAGTGGTCACACACACACATATATCTGAAAAGTAAACTTTTACCAAACAATGCCTACCTTTACTCTGAGTTTTTCAAATACCCCCTCCCTCTCTCTATATATATATACACACACACGTATGTATATGTATATATATTTTTAATTTATTTAAATCCGATTAGCTAATATACAAGGTAGTATCGGTTTCAGGAGTAGAACCCACTGATTCATCACTACTATGTAACACCCGGTGCTCATCTCAACAAGTGAATTCCATTGTTTGTGTGTGTGTGTGTGTGTGTGTGTGTGTGTGTGTATGTGTGTGTGTGTGTTTGTATGTATATATATATCACATTTTGTTTATACATTCATTAACTGATGGGCATTAGGGCTCTTTCTATACTTTGGCTATTGTTGACAGTGCACTATAAACATTGGGGCGCATGTACCCCTTTGAATCAGCATTTTTGTATCCTGTGGATAAATACCTAGTAGTGCAATTGCTGGGTTGTAGGGTAGTTCTATTTATATTTTTTAAACACTAGTCATTACACACTAAATTGATTCCGTAATCTTGTCATGGATTGTGTCCCATAGTTTGAAAAACACTGGCTTAGACCCAACAGCATCAGCTGCCTGAACATATTGGCCCAGAACAAAGTCAGGGTTTTATTAGCAAAGGATAAGAGGGAGGTAGACATCAGGCAGACATGTAACAGTCATCCTCGGACCTTAAAGGGTGGGCCGGGTGAAGGCAGGTGAAGACTGGGAGAGCCCTGTGAGAGCGTTTCTGGAAGACATTAGTGTTTGATTCAGTGGGCTGAGGGCAGACGTGGACGGGCGTCACCTAATCCACACAGAACCCAAACGGAACAAAAAAGTGAAGGAAAGGTGAATTCTCTGTCCTTGAGTTTCGATGTCCATTTTCTCTCACCCTCAGAGCCTGCAGCTCCTCGCTCTTTTGGGCTCTCAGCCTCAGGGACTTAAAACCAGCAACCCCCTCAGTCCTCCGGTCTCAGCATCAGACCGATTTATACCCTCGGCTCTTCTGGTTGTCCAGCGGGCGGACCAGACTGTGGGGCTTCCTGCCGTCCATTACCAGGTGAGCCAACCCCAGAGTAGGATTCCTCTTCTGGTAACTGTACATTTACTACTGGTTCTCCTTTTCTGGAGAACCCTGATGAACCCCAGCACCAATCCCATCCAGGGGGCTCCACCCTCATGATCTAATCACCTCCCCAGGGCCCTACCTTGGGGTGTAGGATTTTGACATATGAATTTGGGGTGGAGGAACACATTCAGGCCATAACAGAGGGGGTTATCCCTGGGCAGGGGTGCTCAGATGCCCAGCGGCCTTTCTTCCCAGGATTCGTTTCTATCAACAGGCTGACCCCGCTTGGGCTGCTCTGTCCGTGCACTCAGGTTGGAACTATTTGTCTGAGTTATTTTTTTTTCTTCACATGAAACACATTGTCCTAGTGTCTTTTCAAGTGTACAGTCTTTACAAATGCTCCCCTGAAGTCCTCTTTAAACTCATCATCTGGACGTTTCCGTAAATGGCTTTGGGCAACCATGTCGTCCAGAGCATGAGTCACCTGCAATTGGACCCACAGTGCCGGGAGCCACGGCGCACAGAGCGTCTGATGAACTGGCCCAGCCTCTGGCACATGGCGCTCAGCCTCTCTCACTGCCTCCCACCCACTGTCGCCCCACTGGGCTGAGGACACAGCAGAAACTGGGTATGACGTGATCCCCATACTGTGTAGACTGAATATTGAATTCCCTCCCCCCAAAAAGGGCTCTGCTCAGTTTTCTTTGTGTTCAGAAATAAAGCACCTTTGTTGTTACCAGTGATTCTTTCCCATTCCCTTGGACTAATACTTCACCAGGTCTTTGATCATGCCACGTCCTGATACTTACTCTAAAGAAAGCCCTGGCTCCTGTCAGTTTGGAGTGTCAGTTTCTTCATCACACAAACGATGGCCAATGATGGCAGATGGAAAAGGGATCCCATTCCCATGATGCCTCAGTGACTGGCTCATGCTTGTAAGGCAGAGGTTATCGAACTGTTTTTCACGGACCTGCAAAAGTATGAGCAGACGTACCTCGCTTGATTGCACCTTGCTTCACAGATACTGTGTCTTTTTGCAAATCAAAGGTTTGTGGCAATGTGCCTGGAGCAAGCCTATGAGTGACATTTTTCCAACAGCATTTGCTTGTGTCTCTGTCGCATTTTGGTAATCCTTGCAATATTTCAAACATTTTCTTTATTACTGTATTTGTTATGGTGATGTGATTATGACTTAACTGAAAGCTCAGATGACGGTTAGCACTTTTTAGCCATAAAATATTTTTAAATTAAAGTATGTACATTTTTTAGACATAATGCAATGCACACCTAATAAACTACAGTATAGTGCAAATATAACTTTTATATGCATTGGGAAATGAAAAAAAATAATTTGACTTGCTTTATTTTGATACTCACTTTACTGCAGTGGTCTGAAACAAAATCCTCAGTCTCTGAAATGTGCCTGTATTCCTGTCCAAAGGAATCTTACCAAAAGCTAATCTCAACTCATTGTTTTCCATTCATTCGTTCATTCATTCAATGCAACAAGTGGGAAGAAGAGTCCCAAAGAATCACTTTTACTGCGCTGCCTCACTTATAAGAAACAGCCTCCTGAAACTCAGCCAGGCATTTGTTGGAATGATGCTCCCTGTATTCTCTGTTTCTATGTGCTACTTCAAGTCCTTGAACTTGGAAATGGTGGTCAACAAAGGATAATGGAACACAGAGACAAACTTTGCCCATCTTTGATAAAGCTGGGCTCCCCTGGACTGGTGGCTGAGAGAAATGGCCTAGATGTGATGGACTTAATACTTTCTAGACTGGGTTCCATCAATTACCTTGTTTAATGGCTTAATGGTTTAATGGCTAAATAGGTTTAATATACTCATTTTTCAGAGTAGGAAAAAGAAGACCAGCAAAGATTGGAGAGACTGACCTGGGTGCTCAGATGTGGCTGTGATGGAGACAACATCCACCCAAATGTAGGTCTCTGACCCACAGCTTTGGGGTGTGTTCCTCCACACCCCTAAGGAGAGCACCCTACTGCCACTGCAAATGAATCTGTCATTTCCTAATTAAAATGGCATTAATTAGCTGTCACTTTAACATAGATGACCCGATAGTGAAGTAGTCTTTTCTTCACTTTGCAAAAGTCCTTTTACTTCCAACTATTTAATTAGGCACCAAGATAATCCCCTCTAGCAAGCTGCTGACCCGATTCAAAAAGCCGAGGCTGTATCTCAGTGTGGAAACAGTATCCCAACAGGGAATTAGAATCTTCTCTCTGTGCACTCATGAACTCGGTCTAGGCTGGCAAGGCAGACTCCCAAGCCCTGGGTTTCATCTTGGTGTTGGCCATTTTCTTTCTCTGCTGTTTTGACCAAATGACCAGAAGCTTTTATTTTTAAATAGCCATTTACAGCTCCCCAGGAGCCCACATCTTGGGGCATTTCCGAGAGGATACGCCGTATAATGCTAGTTTCTGTTTATGGGTGCTTTGTACCACGTCTGGACATCTACTAAAGTAGATGCTCTGGGACATTCATGCTGCACTTTTTTTTTTTTTTTTTTGACTAGGTACTGTTGCAGCCTAGTCCCAGCAGATGAGACTCAGCCTTACAGAGAAGAAGCAAGTTCAAAGCAGCACAGAAAGTAGCGTGCAGAAGGAGGATTCAAACCTGGGCAGTCTGCCGCCAGACCGTACTGGGAGCTGCTCGGCTCCATCTGCGTATCCCCGCGCACTGGGCCCATATTTGCCAGTTGGATCATGGTCCCATCCACCGTGCAGACAAGGGACAGCAGAGCAGTGGAGGGTGAGAGCATTGTACTCTCCACGGCCCCTCCATATGGCATAGACATCAGCTGGTTAAGCACAGGGAGCCAAGGGTGCAGAGAATGAAACCCACTTCTGTCGATGACCTACTCAGTGCCAGCAAGGGGGCTGAGTACTTGTCACACACTGTCTGGACCCTCACAGCAAAGAGGAAAAGGCTTTTCTCAGGTTAATAACTGAGGAGTCTGTGGTCCACAGAGGCCAAGTGAGCCCCTGAGATCACTCAGCAGCTGTGGAAATGAGAATCAAACCACAGTGGCTAACACCAAAACCATGCCCTTGACGCTGCATGAAAAATGGCAGCAGAGAAACAAACAATCCCACCAGGCCTGGTGCTGATCGTGAACGACAGTTAAGGAGCCTGTTGCCAGCGAAGGAGACCTCAGTATACACTGGGCTCAGCCAGGAGTCAGAGGTGCCTGAGTAAGACCTCAGTAACGCCAAGGCTCTTGTTTCTGAAGGCTCAGGGCCCAAGGCACACAGTAGATGAACATGCCTTCCTTAAGGGAGGTGAGATGTGGCTGTGTTTAAAAAAAAATTAATGCTCACATTGACCATGTCTCCTTCTGGGGCAGGAGCAGGGACTCAGCCTGCTCTGTCCCACAGGGAGACTGAACCTGGTTCAGAGGGACACACCCAGGAGACCTGGGCGCCCAGCAAAACCAGGCTACAGACCACGCAATGGGAGAGGACCCCTTCTGGACCCCCCATCATGTCCCCGCAGTCCAGCCACTCAAAGGCAGCAGCACCTGATACAGCTAAGCCCTGAGTCTGTTCTGACGGGAGGTGCCTGTGCCTTTGGTGTGTGAACGTTTCAGATATCACCCTTGGTACTAACGGCAATTCTTTAAAAAAATTTTTCTTTTTAATTTTTATTTCTTTTTGAGAGACAGAAAGAGAGACAGAGTGTGAGTGGGGGAGGGGCACAGAGAGAGAGAGACACAGAATCTGAAGCAGGCTCCAGGCTCTGAGCTGTCAACACAGAGCCCAATGTGGGGCTAGAACTCACAAACTGCAAGATCTATGACCTGAGCTAAAATCGGATGGTTAGCCAACTGAGTCACCCAGGCACCTCAGTAAAGATTGCAATTCTATCTCACAAAATATTTCTAGTGCCTTGAAACAACTGAAAACCTTTCTACTCCACCAAACCACCTCCTTCTACGCCCAAGGTTCTAACTGGGGCCCACGGTTGATTTTGGTCCACAAGAGTTTTCAAGTGTAGCTGTCAAAAGGTGTTTGAAAAATCCGAAAATTTTGCATAAAGATGTAATTTCTGATTTTTAACTTGCTCCAGTCCCATCCTCCACTCTCCAGCTCAGCAGTAGCCTTGAAAAGTAAGTCCACATTCCCCGTACTGGGTGGAGCCCAAGGGAGCTGGAATTCTCCCAAAATGTCATTCCTAAAGACATGTCGTTATTTGACCTGACTGCTCGTTCCCTTGAAGACCCACTCGAAAGGCTTGTCTTTATTTAAACTGACTCAGAGTTCACCCAGCAGGAAAGTCTCTCCCATGAGGATGACCATTATAAAAATAAATAAACCTTAGGAATAAGTGTTGGCAGAGATGTGGGGAAATTAGACCCCTCACACATTGCTGGTGGGAACGAAAAACAGTGCAAGCTCTGGAGGAACAGTCTAGCAGGTGCCCAGAACATGAAACACGGAGTTACCCGGTAATGCAGCAACTCTCTGGCCATCTACACAAGAGAAATGACCCATGTGGCCCATATGGGTCTGCATAAAAACTTGTACATGGGAAAGCCTGGGTGGGTTAGTCAGTTAAGCCTCCAGCTTCGGCTCAGATCATGATCTCATAGTCCGTGAGTTCGAGCTCCATGTCAGGCTCTGAGCTGTCAGCACAGAGCCTGGAGACTGCTTCAGATTCTGTGTGTGTGTCTCTCTCTGCCCCTCCCCCACTCATGCTGTGTCTCTGTCTCTCTCAAAAAAATAAACATTAAAAAAAATAATAATAATAGGGGCACCTGGGTGGCTCCATTGGTTGCATGTCAAACTCTTGATTTCAGCTCAGGTCATGAGATTGAGCCCATGTCAGGCTTCATAATTCTCTCTCACTCTCTCTCAAAAATAAATAGAAAAAACACAGAGAAATAAAGGTCTGTTTTTAATAGGGGCGCCTGAGTGGCTCAGTCAGTTTAGCATCCAACTTCAGCTCAGATCGTGATCTCATAGTCCGTGAGTTCGAGCCCTACTTTGGGCTCTGTGCTGACAGCTCAGAACCTGGAGCCTGCTTTGGATTCTGTGTCTGCCTCTCTCTCTGCCCCTCCTGCACTCATGCTCTGTCTCTCTCTCAAAAAATAAACAAATAAAAATTAAAAAATTAGGGGTGCCTGGGTGGCTCAGTCGGTTAAATGTCCAACTACGGCTCAGGTCATTATCTCACACTTTGTGAGTTTGAGCCCCGCATCGTGCTCTGTGCTGAAAGTTCAGAGCCTGGCGCCTGCTTTGGATGCTGTGTCTTCATCTCTCTCTATTCCTTCCCTACTCATGCCCTGTCTCTCTCAAAAATAAATAAACAATTAAAAAATTTTTTTAATTAAAATATTAAAAGTTGTACATGGATTTTCATAGCAACATTATCCATAATAGCCAAAATTTGGAAACAACCAAATGTCCCTCCATGTTAAATTGATAGACATTCCATAGGATGGAATATTATTCAGCCACAGAAAAAGGAATGATGCACTGACATGTGCCATGCACGGATGGATGAACCTGAAAAATATTAGGCTAAGTAAAAGAAGCCAGACCCAAAGACCACATAATGTAGGACTCCATTTCTAGGAAATGTCCAGAATGAGCTAAACCATTCAGACAGAAAGTCAATTAGTGGTTGCCAGGGCTGGACTGGGGGTTTGGTATGGAGTTTCTTTCTGGACCCATGAGAAGTTTCTGAAATTAGATAGTGAGGAGGGTGGTACAGCCTTGGGAATATAATAAAAAGCACTGAAATTTACACTTTTAAATGGTGAATTTTATGGTATATAAAATATCTTAATTTAAAAAAAACAGCAAATGAATGAGGAGGACATGGCTGTGATGTGTGCTGTATTCTCCTCCAAATTTCATTTTTTTAAAAATATTTTAATGTTTTATTTATTTCTAGGAGAGAAAGAGAGAGAGAGAGACAGCATGAGCAGGGGAGGGTCAGAGAGAGGGAGTCACAGACTGAAACAGGCTCCAGGCTCTGAGCTGGCAGTCAGCACAGAGCCCGACGCGGGACTCGAACCCACGAACCGAGAGATCATGACCTAAGCGAAAGTCGGACGCTTAACCGACTAAGCCACCCAGGCGCCCCTCTCCAAATTTCATTTTTGATAGAGAGAGAGAGTACTAGTGGGGTAGGGTCAGAGAGTATTTATTTTTTCTGCACCGAATTTCAGCTCCAAATTACACTCTTGATACTGGCTTTCTACATCTGACATGTTTTCCAAACTTCCATGACACAGGGCAAAGAATATGGATATTTACTCTGGATTTGATATGAGAGAAAGTAAGAGCAGAGATTGTTTTTAAAGCATTTTGGGAGGCAGCTCTGTGGCTGGGTTGGCTTTCTAATCTGTGGGGTTGACTTGTGCCTAGTGGAGTTAGTAATAGGGTGCTTTCAAAGCCCAAACCTAGAATGTCAATGAACAAATAATGGAAATTTTCAAGTTACAATGAAAAAGCATGAAGTGTGAAAAATATTTGGAAAGTTTATGACAGCTGGGATATTGCTAAGCAAATCAATGTGAAAAAAGATAAATCGCCCATTGAAAGAGCAAAAATCACACATGAAAATTTGCTTCTTGAGAAAATAAATGCATTCAGCCAATAAGTACCAAAATATACAATCTCTCAAGTAATTTAAAAATGACAAATTGAGGGGTACCTGGGTGACTCAGTCAGTTAAGCATCTGACTCTTGATTTCAACTCAGGTCTTGATCTTGCAGTCATTAGATGGAGCCTGGAGTCAGGCTCTGTACTAAGTGTGGAGCCTGCTTGGGATTCTCTGTCTCCCTCTCTCTCAGAAACCTCTCAAAAATAAATACATACATACAGAAATTAATTGATTAATTAATTAACTTTTAAAAATTACAAATTCAAACAACAACAAGAGACCATTTGTTGGCCTATCAAATTAGTGTGCCTACTACAAAGAACTATAACACAAGTGTGGATGGGGGTTGTGAGCACTTTCCTGTATTTTTAATGGGGAGCATAAATTAGCATGAATTTTTTTGAGGGCTATTTAACAAAAGGTATTGAAAGAATTAAAGATACAGAAACTGATTTGGTATCTTTAGGCATCAGAAATTATTAACAAGAGTCAGATAAAGTTATGTAGCCTCGACCATTCACTAGCTGTTTAACAGGCAAGTCATTTACTATACCCAACATCAGTTACTCTACTAGTAAAATGAGACTAATTATAGGGCTTGCCTCCTACCTAGAGTTTTCTGAGAGTTTCTTAATCAAGACATTTGTGAAGGATTTGACTCAGTCACTGGCTCTTACTAAGCACCCAACAAATATTCCCTATTTTATTGTCATTAAAAAGTACTCCAAGAGCATGTGATGTTTATCACAGTGCATTTATACTAACACAAATTAAGATGACATCTGAGAATATGGAGTGTTTAAATAAATTGTAGTTCATCTACATAATGGATTTACATGTAGATATCATAAAATGTAATAAAGTCTTTTTTGACAAAGAAAAATGTTTACAGCATGTTGCTGAGTGAAGAAAAACAGGCTAAAACCCTATGACATGAAACTATTTACAAAAGTGTTTGCAGAAACTGCATGCACACGGGTCAGGCTGCTGAGTGAGCATGTATGTGTGATCTGACTCTGATTTCTTTCCCTTATGTGATTTTTTAAATAGAGGCCTTAATTTTTCTCTATTTGTATATTTTCCTTTTACTTTTATTTTTTATTCAAGTATAATTAACATATACTGTTACATTTTCAGGCGTACTTATAATGATTCTATACACTACTCAGTGTTCATGACAATAAATGCACTTTTAATCTATTCACCTATTTTGCCCCTCACCCTCCTCCCCACCCACCCCCTCACCCACCTCCTCTCTGCCAACCACCAACTTGTTCTCGGTATTTAAGTGTCTGTTTGGGGGCACCTGGGTGGCTCAGTCAGTTGAACATCTGACTGTTGATTTTGGCTCAGGTCATGATCTCATGGCTCATGAGTTCAAGTCCTGATTTGGGGCAGCATAGAAGCTGCTTGGAATTCTCTCTCTCTCTCTCTCTCTCTCTCCCTCTCTCTCTCTCTCTGCCCTTCTCCCATTCTCACTGACTCTGTCACTCTCAAAATAAATAAACTTTTTTTAAAAAAAGAGTCTTTTTTTTTTAATCTTTTTTCTTGCTCATTTGTTTCTTAAATTTCACATGAGTGAAATCATACGGTATTTGTCTTTCTCTGACTGATTTATTGCACTTTGCATTCTACTCTCTAGATCCATCCATGTCGCTGCCAATGGCAAAATTTTTTCTTTTTTATGGCTGATTAATATTCCATTGTGTACATATATATGTGTGTATATATATGTGTGTATATATATATATACCATATCTTCTTTATCCATTCATCTATGGATGGACACGGGTTGTTTCCATATCTTGGTTATTGTAAATAATACTGCAATAAACACAGGGGTGCATTTATCCTTTTGAATTAATATTTTCATTCTCTTTGAGTAAATACTTAGTAGTGGAATTACTGGATCATATGGTAATTCTATTCTTAGTTTTTTGAGAAACCTCCATACTGTTTTCCACAGTGGCTGTACCAGCTTGCATTTCTACCAAACGAGGGATTATTTTTTAAGACAAGTTTTTGGTTCACATAAAGATTTGTGGAAGTACAGAGTTCCCAAATATCCCCAGCACCCCCCTCCCCAGCCTCCTCCCCCACTATCAATATCCCCCGCAGAGTGAAACATCTGTTAAAATCAGTGATTCTACCTGGTACATCATTATCATCCAGAGTCCATAATTTACATGATGGTTCACTCTTAATGTTGTACATTCTATGGGTCTGGACAAATATATTATGACATATATTCACCATTATATTATCATACAACGTAGTTTCAGTGCCTTAAAAATCCTCTGTGCTCATTACATTCATCCCTCTACCTGCCTCCCTCCAACCCAAGGCAACCACTGATCTTTTTACTATATTCATAACTTTGTCTTTTTCAGGATGTTATCAAGTCAGAATCATACAGTAACATAGACTTGTCAGAGTGGCTTCTTGAACTTACAATATTCATTTAAGGTTCCTCTATATCTTTTCATGGCCTGATAGCTCATTTCTTGTTAATACTGAAAAATATTCTATTTTCTGGATGGACCACAGTTTATCTATTCACCTAGAGAATCTTGGTTGCTTCCACACTTTGGCAATTATAAATAAAGCTGTCATTAACATCCATGTCCAGGATTTTGTGTGGACATAAGTTTGCATGATTTCTTTTCTAACAGCTTTATTGAGATATAACTCATATACCATACAATTCACACATTTAAAGGACACAATTCAATGATTTCTACCATATTGGTAGAGTTGCCCAGCCAGCCATTACCACAATCAATTTTAGAACATTCTTGCTACCCCAGAAGAAACCTTGTACCCCTTAGTAATTCCTCCCCATCCTATCCACCCTGGCCTTAGGCAGCTACTAGTCTACTTTCTGTCTACAGATTTGCCTCTTCTGGGCATTTCATGAAAGTAGAATCACATGACATGCGGTCTTTCACTTGGCATAGTATTTTTAAGCTTCATCCATGTTGTAACATGTATCAGTACTTCCTTTCTTAGTATTGCCGAATAACTTCTATTGTGTGGTAGACCCTATTTTCTTTATCTCTTTGTCAGTTGATGGACATTTGAGATGCTTCCACCTTTGGCCATTATGACTAATTCTGCTAAGAACATTCAAGCACAAGTGCTTGTGTAGACATCGGTTTTCATATCCCTTTAGTAGGTATATCCCTAGAAGGGAATTTCTGGGTCATACAATGGCTTCACATTTTAGCCTTTTGAGAAACTGGTTTGCCAAGCAGCTGTACCAAATGCCAGCAATCTCCGCACAGCCTTACTTCACCTGCCATCACCTATCTTTTATTATAGTGTCTTAGTGGGCATTGTGATTTATTTTTATACAGCATACCTTTCTCCATTTTACAGTGAGGGTGAATCACTTCTGTAATTGTGAGGAATGTGTTATTAAAACCAACCATCAAAGTGAAAAACCCCTCTTGGTGGGATTGTCATGATTGAAAGTGTGTAGAAATGCAATTGCATCCTGGGACATTGGTGGGGGTGAGCCAGTTGCAAGAGCCAACGTTGGCCTATGGAGGAGGTGGAGCCTGTGGTCTGCTGCCCTTCACTCTCCTCAACCCTGGCCGCTCCACAGTTCTGATTGTTTTGCCTCCTCAGGCCCAGGAAATGCACTTGGGGTGACCCTCCCTGGCTGGACTTGGCGTTTGCCCCTCATCAACCTGGTTTGGGTCTCACCTCACTCTGTGTCTTACCTGCTGGGCAGTAGAAAATGCTCCATGTAGAGAAGAGCTCTTAGGTATCTTGGAAGATGCCAGAAATGGCATTGGAGCTTTGCTTGGTCCTTTATAGGCAGTATAACCACCAGCTAGATGCAAGCCGTTCTGAAAAGAAGTTCAGAGCCACTCCCTTATCCCAAATATGTAGCAGTCCAATTTAACTTGGTGCATCTAGGGGCGCCTGGGTGGCTTAGTCGGTTAAGCGTCCGACTTTCGCTTGGGTTGTGATCTTGCGGTTCATGGGTTCGAGCCCCGCGTCGGGCTCTGTGCTGACTGCCAGCTCAGAGCCTGGAGCCTGTTTCAGCCTATGACTCCCTCTCTCTCTGACCCTCCCCTGCTCACGCTGTCTCTCTCTCTCTCTCCTAGAAATAAATAAAACATTAAAAAATAAATAAATAAATAACTTGGTGCATCTAGTGTGGCCAGTACATGCTGTAATCAGAACTTTGACCCTGTGACTATTGTACTGATGGAAAATCGGATGACAGGGACCCTGTCCCTTTTTAAAAGCAAACCTAATGATATGATCATTGTTACCCATGTTACAGAATCTAACACAGTAATAAGAAGAGTAAGGCTTAACGAACTGAGGGCTTAATGCCTTCAGCTTGCTGGAAGTATATTATATACATTATCTTCACTCTCTTGTGCTCAGTAGTTTCCTTGTGGCCTTCTGTCTCCTTGCCTTCCAGAAGGTTGCAAAAGCCATTCCTCATCTAATTGGTCAGTTCTATAGCAGTAAAGAAATCCCTCCTGTACTAATCAAACTGATACAGAAAATCTGTTGTAAGATGGCCGACAGGGCTAACAAGACACCTGTCCCTGATCAAAGACCCCCCCTCCCTTCCAGGTTCTTCTTCCTACCCTGCTTGTCACGTGCATTAATGAGGAATGTGGGAGTGACAGGCTATAAATTGTTCCCTCTGCTAATGCTCTGGGCTCAGACCTCTGGAGAATGATCTCCTCTGAGCCCACCCATGTGAAATAAACTCCTGCCTTCCAAGATCTCCGAGTGCCTGTTGGCTCTTCTGCTGGGTGATCCAGACCAGATTCAATAACAAAATCATTTTATTCTGTATTCTTGATGCTTTGACACTGTGGCCCCAGAGGACTGCTCCTCCCCAGGCTAGTCAATCCCTAGAGATAGGAAATGGCTGGCTTGTAAAGAGCCTTTCCTGTGCAAACCAACCAATCCAGAGCCCTTACCACAACCACCATCTCAATAGGGTCTCACTTCTCAGCCACGATCTACCTGACTTGATCACCAGAGGGCCAGGTACAGATGATGATCGTCAGCACCCATGCCCCAGAGTCCACTGAAATTATGCACACTAGCCAATCCCAAGCCTGCTTGTCCCACAGCACATTCCTTCCCTGGAAACTATGAGAAAGGTTCTTGTCCACATTTCCATTTGTTCCCTCTACCTCCATATGGACCCAGACACTTCCCTCTGTGGCCCCACATAGCATGTTGAGCCTCCTGTCTCTAGGGCTCCATGACAATAACATACTTCTTCCTTCATGACAGTCACTTCTATGCCTGTATGTCTCACCATACGTGATTGAAACAAATCCCAGCTACTCTTTAAACACTCCTGGAGACCCAGTCTGGAACCCCTCACCCCTCAACAGCCTTCAGATGATTTTGTAAGTACTCCATTCCCTGTATGAAGTCTCTTTTTGCCTAGAAGCCACTAGAGGGTTTTTGTTTCCTACAGCTAATCCTGACAGTAAAGCCACTGACCCCAGACTGCACAGCGGGCCAGGAACAAAGCCTCGCACCATCTGCCTCGAACACCCAAGCCCTCATGCCAGAAGATTTGCTTATTTACACTGGCATTTGTGTCACTATCTACAATCTCACAGATTTTCCCCTATGAAAGCACTTCCCTGCTACAGAATGTTGCCCTGGCCAGTACGTGACCTTCACTGGCCAGTCTCCAGGTGAAACTGTTGCTTGAACAAGTGCTTGGTCATCCCTTGAGGTCTGGATCATTTCCCTGCAGTGACCTGGGCTCTAGGTTAGGTTTCAGCCCTTGGAGTGGAGGAATCTGAGACTTCTGTGAAGCTGCACTGAGGAGGGTTCCTTCCATTTATGGAAAACCCTAAGGAATTACAGAGAATCCAAGATAACTTCTGGCTGCTTCTTGCTGTCTGCTGGAGACAACTCTGGCTTTGAGCCCATCAGATATTGCTACCTGTGTGTTTCCTGTGGGTTCTTCCTATTCCCTGCTCCTTGAGGCAACTTCCCACATTAAAGGTGGACCCTATGGCTTGTTCCAGTCATGTTCAGGTAGCAGAAAGATTCCAGTGCAACTTGGGGCACCTGGGTGGCTTAGTCGGTTAAGCGTCCGACTTTCACTTAGGTCATGATCTCTCGGTTCGTGGGTTCGAGCCCCGCGTCGGGCTCTGTGCTGACTGCCAGCTCAGAGCCTGGAGCCTGTTTCAGTCTGTGACTCCCTCTCTCTTCTGACCCTTCCCTGCTCACGCTGTCTCTCTCTCTCTCTCCTAGAAATAAATAAAACATTAAAAAGAAAGAAAGAAAGAAAGATTCCAGTGCAACTTAAGCCAGAAATTTCTTTTTCCTTTTTTCAATCTCACATCCCACTGAAAGCAGTGCCTTTTCCCCCAGCTCAGGCAGAAGAGCAGCAGGGGTGGGGGAGGGAGGTGTCTTTCAGCTCATCTGTTTCCTTTCTTTTCCCCCCTATGCCTTGCTATTGAGCTTCTCTGGAATTAGGGGGAGAAGAGTGGGCAGGGCGACAGAAGATGTGAAGACAAGCCAGTCCTGCCGGACTCCTGTTGGATATTCCCCTGACCACTGGCACCTGCTGGGGTGGATGCCCAAAGGTCGGTCCTTATGTTAATTTCGTAGGGCTGCCATAACCAATTACCACAATTTGGGTGGCTGAAATCAACAGAACTTTCTTCTTTCACAGTTCTGCAAGCTAGAGATCCAAAATCAAGGTTTGGGCAAAGCTACGGTCCCCCTAAATTCTCTAGGGGAGGGTCCTTCCTTGCCTCTTCCAGCTCGTGGTGGCTCTAGCATTCCTTGGCTTGTGGCCATATCACTTCAGCCCCTGCCTCTGCCATCAAATGCCCTGCTCCTATCTGAGTGTCCAAACTTCCCTCTTCCTATAAGGACACAGTGGATGAAGGGCCTGCCCTCCTCCAGTATGGCCACCCCTTAACTAGTTACATTAGCCACAACCTCATTTCCAAATTAGGTCATGTTCACAGGTACTGGAGGGTTATGGACTTCATCATATCTATTGGAGGGACACAGCTCAACCCACACGTAACAGCCCTCTTTCTCTTCTGTCTTTGAAGGAGTGCTTTTGTGGGTTCTGAGATACCCCCATCTGCTCACTCCCACCCCTGCACCCCCAGGACTCCCTGGCATGGGAGACACATTCCCTGCCTGACTTCTCATGGCTCCTTTACTACAGTTCACCATGGAGGTCTTTGCTCTGTAAGCAGCCCCTGGGGCAGTGTTTTATCCAGGATGACTCCGCTCTGGTTCCTTCCTTGGTAATTGTTTGGCCACAAGAAGATTCCCATGATTCTGGCCGCACTGTCCTCTGGGAAAGCAGGAGGCTCCCTTTGCTGCCCTCACTGTTCCTTGTGCGTCCAGGAAAGGGGGCTCCACTTGTCACCACACTCCTCTGGTCTTGCGGTGGCTCCCGGCCTGCCTTCTCAGCTCAGGAGACATTCAGTGCTGAGTCCAATGATGCCAGACTGACCCACTTGCACCCCTCACCTCTTTTAGGGTTTCTCCTCCGACCCCTTGCCTCCTTTTGGGATGACAAGCTCACCTGTTTCTTTTTCCTTTGGGAGAGAAGGAGAAACACCATAACATTCCTCACATCTATGGATTTGCTTTAAAAGATAGCCTTGGGGCGCCTGGGTGGCTTAGTCGGTTAAGCGTCCGACTTTCGCTTGGGTCACGGTCTCGCGGTTCGTGGGTTCGAGCCCCGCGTCGGGCTCTGTGCTGACTGCCAGCTCAGAGCCTGGAGCCTGTTTCAGTCTGTGACTCCCTCTCTCTCTGACCCTCCCCTGCTCACGCTGTCTCTCTCTCTCTCCTAGAAATAAATAAAACATTTAATAAATAAATAAATAAATAAATAAAAGATAGCCTTGACGGGGGGCAGGGGGCGGGGGGCGGGCGCCTGGGTGGCTTAGTCGGTTAAGCGTCCGACTTTCGCTTAGGTCATGATCTCGCGGTTCATGAGTTCGAGCCCCGCATCGGGCTCTGTGCTGACTGCCAGCTCGGAGCCTGGAGCCTGTTTCAGATTCTGTGACTCCCTCTCTCTCTCTGACCCTCCCCTGCTTGCGCTGTCTCTCTCTCTCCCCTAGAAATTAAAAAAAAAATTAAAAAAAAAAAAGATAGCCTTGATGGGAGCCTGGGTGGCTCAATCAATTAAGCATCCAACTCTTGGTTTCTGCTCATATCACGATCTCACACTTTGAGTTCAAGCCCCACATGGGACTCTGTGCTGACAGTGCAGAGCCTGCTTGGGATTCTCTCCCTCTGACCTCTTCTACCTGCACTCTTTTTCTCTCAAAATAAATAAATAAACGTTTTAAATATTAAAAAAGAAAAAAGGATAGCCTTTGATGCATCTCTGAGTTGCTCATGCAGGAGGAGCGTGGTGAGCCAGGGTCACAGGTTTTTGCAAATTTGGGTATTACTGTGGGGAATGTGTCGACCACCTCCTTTCAGAACATGTGAGAACCCATTACTTTCAATTGGAGAAGTTCAGGAAATCTCCCCAGACAGGAGAAGTCTATCTAGCATCCTGAAAGATGGATGCAGTGCCTCATTCACATATGCAATAAGGGGCAGTCTTAAATGCCTAAATTCCAACCTCTACCATCCTAACACTCCACTGTTTCCTCTCTCACTGATGCATAGACATTTGCAGCCACAAAGGCTCCCCACAAGCTCCATTCCTCCAATTCATACTCTATAAAAGACAAGCTACCAAGTTTTTACTCTCTCCAAGGTATGATACTGCTGCCTTCCAGGCTCCCGGGCTTGGATAGATGGAAATCTGTATGTGTGGGATTGACATGAGCCAACCAGCATCCCTCTCATTGCACTGCATCCTCCACGAAGACTTCTCCAACTACTTTTTTTTGAAGAGATCACCCTCAACCCAGATCATCTCTTCCCCTCTTCCCTTCCCAAGTGCACTTCAGAGTGGTTCTCACTATCAGAAATTACATTAAATTATAGTTTGTTTAGCTCTCCACCACCGGAATATAAACTTTGTAAAGCCACACTTCCTGCTGCATCCAGGGTTTAGACGGAGTTAGAGTCTGTGGTAGGCATACTGGGTTGAATGGTGAACCCCTTGCCCCACCCCCCAAAAAAATATATGTCCACCAGAAGCTGTGTGTGTGACCTTATTTAGGAAAAAGGTCTTTGCAGATATAATTAAGCTAAAGGTCTTGAGATGAGATAATCCTGGATTAAGGTAGGTTTTAGGGGCCCCTAGGTGGCTCCATTAGGTGAGTATTTGACTTAGGCTCAGGTCATGATCTCACAGATGTGAGTTTGAGCCCTGCATTCGAGCACTATCAGTGCAGAGCCTGCTTGGGATTCTCTCTCTCTTTCCCTCTGTCTCTACCTCTCCCCTGCTCTTGCTCTCTCTCAAAATAAATAAACATTGAAAAAATGTTGGGCCCTAAAAACATGGCACACATCTTACAAGAAAAGGGAAGGAGACACAGACGAGAAGACCACATTAAGGCAGAGGTGGTTCAGACACACGCATCTACAATACAAGTCAAGGACATTGGGAGGCAGCAGAACCGGGAAGAAGCAGGGAAGGATTCTCCCCAGGATCCATCAGAGGGAGCACACCTCTGTAAGCACATCGGTTTTGGACTTCTCACCTCCAGAACTGCAGGGGTACAAATTTCCATTACTCTAAGACACCAGGTTTGTGATAATTTGTCACAGTAGCTCTGGGACACGAACACAGTAGACATTCAGTAAATGTTGGCTAAGTGAATACATGTATGCACCATCCACCACAGCAGTACCCAGCCCCTTTCTGTGAGATCCTGGAGAGCTTCCTACTTCCAATGGTCATGCCTAAGGGAGGAGTAGATATCAGTCCCAGCTCCGCTGCTAAATATCAGTACCCAGTTGTGGCCTCAGTCTCCCCAGTTGGAAGAAATGGTCTCCAAGGTCCCTGGGTTTTTTAGGATCCAATAGGAGCGGTGCAGAAACCAGGAAGCCTCTCTGCAAGCAGCTCTCTCCAGGCAACCCTGTATGCCCTGGGTCTGAGGCCTCAGCTGGCAGAAGGCCCGCGGGAGTCCCTCCAGAGAAGGGTACAGGCTGTGTGCCCAGCCGTGGCAGCTGCTGTGTGTCTGCGTCCGCCCACCCTTGGGGCCTCGTGGTTACCTTAGTGATCATCTCTCTCCCAGGGCTCCCCGCTGCAGATGGGACCAGCTGGCGGTAAGGCTGGGGGGAACTGCCCTCCTGGCTAGGAGACAAATCTTGTGCTTCACAAAGGACTTTCACCTCTGGGTCTGGGTGGGAGATGAGTGGCTTAGGGAAGCCACCTCAGTGCTTAAGGCTTGTTTTCCATTCAGTGGATGCAGGATGTCCCCTGGAATTGCCATGTCTCCCGGGAAGACTGGCAAGCTTCCCCAACATAGAAAAGGGAAAGTATTTTTGGAAACTTGTAAATACCTACAGAAATTGATCCACCAACTGTGTCTGTACCCTCCTGAGAACATCGGTGGATGGCCAAGCCTTGGTTACTTTCAGCAGGCTTAGATGGGCTTTAAAAAATTCACATCCTCAGATATTTGAGCTGAATTTCAGATGACCTCCATCTCCTGGCCTTTCCAATGACTGATTCTTCCTGGGCAGCTGCTGCCCATTGGAGTGATTCCTGTCCCTGGGCTTCTAGGTGAAGCCGAAAGGACACAGGACTAGGTCACCGGATGTGATGCCTCAGAATGATCAGTGCGACTTTGGGTCTGTCCGGGCCTCAGCTGACTCATTTGGGAAACAGAGATTACGGCATCAGCTATACTTATCTCAGAGGCATCAAAAAGAACCAGGAAGCTAGGAACTTTGGAATGGCTTCCCAACAAAAGGCTTGGGGCATGCAGAGAAAGGGATCGGAAGGCTGGGGGCGATGTGATGTGCTGCAACCTTACCCAGAGAAGGGTATAGCCATTGCCTCTAGCTCCTGGGAGGTAACCACTAAGCCACTGGAATGTTCTGCTTAATAGGAGGGTCTCTATTTACTTGGGGCTCTTGAACCATGCCAGAGAGTCTACATTAACAATGTGAACTCTGCCAGGGCCTTGGTCCACACAGTACCAGCTCATCCTCCAGAGTGACTGGATACTAAAGTCAGCCTTGTGGGCAGGGCAGTCAGCTGTGTTGACATAGCCAACGCTCATAGAAACTCTGGAAACTCAAACAAGGTTTGAGTGAGTGCCCTTGGTGTCATTAGTCAAAGCATAGGACTGTCACGCTTGGTTGGTGGGAGAAGTTAAGGGCTGCCCATAACTCGTGTGGGAGATGAAAATGGGATGCTTGCTCCTCGAACACGCCTGGCCCCTCCCCTGGGCTCCTTTTCTTAGGGCTGATTTTAATCTATGAGGTTTCACAGTAGAAAAGTGTCAATGTGAGTATGTCAGCATTGCTGAACCTGAGGGTGGTCTTGGGGACTCTTCTGAACTTACATGTTGGAAAGGGGAGGGTAACATGAAGGAAGGGCCAGTGACAGAGAATCCAAGAATAGTTCCCAGGGAAATATGGGATGGGACACTACGCGTGGGTCCCTCTGGACACTCACTGCTTCTCTGTCTGGACCCTCGCCTCTGCCCAGGCGTCTTGATTCTGCAACCGCCATAGAGAAGTGTCTCTGAGAGTCCTGCATCCTAAGAGTAATGCAACAAAATTGAAATCCTGGCAGGAAGCAGCTGATGAGCTAAGCCTGGTTCACATGCTTGCTTCCTGGTATCCTGGGGGCCGGGAGAGGGTTTTCATGGTAGAGGGGCCATGACCCCCACCTGCACTGATACAGTGGGGAATTCCTCCATCTCCCAGACAGGAAGGGTGGTCCGATGCTGAGCAGCCAAAGGAACTATCAATTCCAAATAACTTAGATGGGGCAAAGCATCTCGAAAATTCTCTCTTAAATTAGAGGAGGAAACTGCTCAGAGGCAGGTAGGCTTTACTGGGCGTCCAACCTGTGCAGTCACACAGCACCTCACACTTGTTCTAATGTTCTGTTCCCACCATCTTGAAATTCTTAGTCATTTTCAAACAGGGACCCATGTCTTGATTTTGCACCAGGCCCTACAAATCATGTTGCCTGTCCTGCCTGGAAGGCCCCAAGCATCATGCAAATGTAAGGGCTCGTTATAACCTTCATCTTACTAGCAAATGGTCGGATCCATCAATGTTATTTTCACAGCTGCCTTTTATTGATTGATTGACTGATTGATTGATTAATGTTTATTTTGACTTAGACTTAGTGAAACCATCATCTGCCCCACTTGTAAGAGGCCCTGAGCAACACCCTCAGTGCTCTGCTGGGGCCAGCCCCGCCTGACTGATTTCTTGCTGCTTCTCCTCCTTTTCTCCTTCCTTCCAGATGCACTCCTGCCTGGCCCTTCGACATCCTATGCCGCCCATTTGCACTTTCTCAGGCGGCTGCTTTTTTGACTCTTCAGTCGACTATATCTGCTCTACTTCCTCTCTTCCCTTCGATCCCGGATGCATTCCAGAGTGAGCTCTCTCTTGGGGCTGCCCTCCTTTCTAGATTTGTTGTGCCTGAGTCGCGAGTCCCCAGAGACCTTCAAGGAGCAGACACCGATGCAAGTACAAAAGGGTCTTTATTCCAAGCTTGAGCAGGGGCTCACCCGTCTACCGGCGCAGCGGCAGCAAGGTGAAGCCCTGAAGAATAACGAGTAGGGTTTTTATGGGGTGAGGGACGGGGGTGTTACAGTGCATATGTTGTACGTATAGCGTCATCACATAAGCACCAATGACAATTATACAGCACCCATGGTAACAGCTTTGACCATTCAGTATCTGTGAGGTGTTCATTACTTTTGGTGAGACCCAATCATGACTTTTGAGAATCCTTTGAAAATGACCAATTATCAGGTGAGTTCAAAGGGCCCGCGTGTTCAGGCAAGTGGTGAGAAATTGGCTAGTTTGTATAAAATAACTGTTTGCAGTTCCCAGCCTTGACTCAGATCGTAGGAATGTTTTTTGGTTAGCTGATCTGAGGGTGGTCCGAGGATGGCTTTAGCCTTGAACAGTCTGAGGCTTTTCTTGGGACTGGGGCTACGTGCAGCCCGAGGTTGCTCTTAATGGAGGCCTTAATCTCAAAATGACATTACTCGGGCTCTTCAGATTCACCAGTCTCTTCTTATGCCTTCAAACAAAAGTCCCTGAGAAGCCTTCTAAGATGGCTGCTCTACTGGCTGCTGGGCATCACCATGTGGATATCATCAGCTCACACCACATCCACCCCCCTCCCTTGTCCTCTTGAGTCTGCCCGTGTCACCATCAGCCTTCCAGCATATCTTGTCTCAAGTTCTTCCCTGTCTGCACGTTGTTATCACATCTAACGCATGTCCATCAGTGACATTGTTCCTATAATTATTTCAAATAGGATAAGGGGTTGTGTCAGAATCTCTGAGTAGGAGACTGCGGTGGGAAATTATGCAAAGTTAGTGGAAGCTCCCTGGAGATTGGGCTAAGTGCCCCAAATAGGGTGTGGCTCTTCCGTTCCAATCCCCAATCTTCTAGTTTAGATGCATTGTCCAGGAGTTGATGGCCATCTGTGTATATCTGTGGCCATTGTGAGATTTGTTCAGCTGCTGTAACAATGGTCAAAACAACAATGGCTGTGATATTTGTTCAGCTGCTCAAACAATGGTCAAAATAACAAAATCGAGATAGGAGTTTATGTCTCTCCCAGAAGAAAACAGTCTGCTTGGATGCAAATTAAGTCTTACAGAGTCATTCCAGGATTGTCAAGGACATAGACTCCTTCGGTCTGGTTGCTCACACCCTTAATATATAGCTTCCACCCCACGGTCCAACATGCCGTCTGAGTTCTAGCAAACATTTCTGCATTCTAGCCAGCAGGAGAGAAGAAGAAGGGCATGCCCCCATCCTTAAGGATGCTTTCTAGATGTTAGTTAGACATGACAGTCTGTCTCCTTTCCATTGGCTAGATGTCTGAGATAGTTTTTATTTCACACAATTATGAACCCGGCTAAAAATGGGTATGTTCTATTTCTAAGGAGACTTGTGTTCATGGACAAGAAGCATCTCTACAGCCATAACACAAACAAAAGTCTTATGTGGAACTTCCAAGAAGGCTCAGTACAGGGAAGAGAGTGTACCCTTTGGCTTCGTCTATTGTGCCTTGTTCTGGTCTCTGAGCAGTCCATCTCTAGAGTCTATTTACATAAGAAAGAGATAAACATCTGTCTTGTTTAAACCACTGTCATTTAATGCTTTGGTCACACGTAGGAAAGCTAATCCTAAGGACTAAATGATACAGATGTGAAATGAGTCACAGACATTGCAAGCGAGTTCCCATTGTGATTTCCCTGTCTGTCTATGAACCAAAGGAGGGGTGAGTTTACACAGCAACCGAAAGTGCTGCAGGATGCTTGCAAGAGAATTAAAAAGAGGAGTGGCATTTTGGCAAAACAAGTCAGACTCAAGACTTAAGCGACCGAGGAGAGTACCAGGGACCTGAAAATAATTTGGAAGCTAATATTTGCAGTTCATTCTGACCCAGTTACTATGTACTTTGAGGTAGGAAAGGCCCAAAATGTAAATGCAAACAAAAGCACTACTTGCAAACCATAGAGATTATTGTCAATGGGATCATAACCGTAGCCTGGTGAGACTTGAAGACCTTGAGATAATAAGGGGTGTGTGTGTGTTCAAGTGTGTGCATTTTCAAAGCACAATGATTATGTATTTGATGAAATTATTATTATTATTATTATTATTATTATTATTTATTCTGGGGAGAGCACAAATGGGGGAGGGGCAGAGAGAAAGGGACAGAAGATCAGAGGCAGGCTCTGAGCCAACAGGCTGACAGCAGCGAGCTTATATGGGGCTCAAACTCACGAGATCATAACCTGAGCTGAAGTCAGACACTCAACTGACTGAGACACTCAGGTGCCGCTATATTTGGCCGAATTCTTAACTGGCAAATGGTAAAATCAGTCTTTGGTAAGGCAAAAGGTGAATGATACAATCATAGTAGAATAAAGTAAGGCAACAATAAATAAATCTGATATTTTATCCAAAATACATTAATTTGGGGGCATCGGAGTGGCTCAGTCGGTTAGACATCTGACTTCAGCTCAGATCGTCAACTCTTAGTTCATGGATTCGAGCCCCACATAAGATTCTGCAGACAGGTGGGAGCCTGGAGCCTGCTTAGAATTCTGGAGCCTCCCTCCCTCTCCCTGCCTTTCCCCTGCTCATGCTCACTCTCTCTCTCTCTCTCTCAAAAATAAACATTAAAAATTTTTTTGAAATAAAAAATAATTTTACATTTTTGTTATTAAAACAACTTAACAGTCAACTAAGACACGGGGCTTGAAAGACAGACACTTGACCAGCTAAGCCACCAAGGTGCCCCACAACTTAGTAGTCAATTTTAAAGCTTGGAATGATAGTGTAGGAACTATGTATCATCACTCCCAGCTGCTGTGTAGTTGCTAAATCACTATCCTGCACATTTGTTATACGAAATAAATCCTCACTTTCTACTATTAAGACAGGAAGATATGTTAGGCCAACTCTGTCGGGAGAAGTATGGCTGATGGCAATGTTGCCAACCAATTAATTATCAGGCTTTCCCCAAACTCTAAGAATAGCGATTAAAATAAAGATTTATCATCTTTTCTCCTACTTCACTTGAGAACTTGGTTTCTGATACTCATGCAATTTGACAGAAGCAACTTCACAAACCAAGATAGTTCATTACAAATTTGATAACTTAGATGAAATAGACCAATTCCTTATATGAAACAGATATCAAAACTCACATAAGAAAACGATACCCTTCAGATCTTTAATATATTTAATAAATACTAAAGAAATTGAATTGATAATTAAAACTCTTACAGCAAAAGAAAACACTAGAATTTCACTAGTGAGTTCTATCAAACATTTAAGGAAAAAAATAATACCAATTCTCTACAAACTTTTGTTCAGAAAACGTCCCTTCTCATTTTAAGAGAGCAGAATTACCCCCATAGCAAAAGCATATAAAAACATTACAGTAAATGAAAACTATGGACCAATTATCTCTCATGAATGTGAATGCAAAATTTCTTAACAAAATATTGACAAATAGAACCCAGCAATATATAAAAAGGATAATACATTACAACCAAGTATAATTCAGGAATCAGGAATACAAGCCTGATTCAACAGGCATAAATCAATCCGTGTAATCTTAACAGACTTAAGAAAAAAACATATAATCATAAATAACGATAACTCTTAAAAATCTAGGAATAGAAAGTAACTTCTTTAATACAATAAGGGAATATGCAAAAATCCTATGAACAACATCATATTTGGTGATGAGAAACTAAACTGTTTCATCCTAAGACTGGAAACAAGACAAAGAAGTCATCGCTCACCCTTGATGTTTAACATGGTAACAGAAGTTCCACCTAGTGCAATATGACAAGAATAAGAAATTAAAGGCATACACATTAGAACCAGAGAAAGAAAATACTTCATTAATATTTGCCCTTCTTGAATTTTTATTTAGGGGTGTACTTACTGCTTTATGTTATCCTTTGAAAAAAATGTGTTCTCAAATTTTGGATCTAGGAATGTGGTCATGGACCAATATTACTTGCTTTTGAGGGAATAAAATCACACCTGATTGTCCAGCACACCTCCATTTTCATCGCATGCACACAAAGTTAGCCTTTTCTGGATGTGGAAGAATAAAATACATATTTAAATAAATTCAGAGATGCCAGATATGATAAAGAGGTAGACACTTGGCTATTTAGCCTCCCAAAGGGCAAGGCTAAATGTAATCATGAACAAACACTGAGAACAAAGTCAAACTTCTGTGACCCTTTAGAATTTTAGTTTTTACCCAGCTATTCCCAAGTTGCTCAATCTATGAGAAAACCTTCCCTTAAATAGCCAAGGTAAGGCCATGCCCCAAATAATCCATTTAGCAGGAAGTAACAGGGTTTTAATAGATTCCCACCCAGAGGTTCCAGAGGGAGACAAGAATGTTTCAAAACTTGCCCTACATGTTACTTATCACTTCAACAACAACCTCTCCACATCTAACATTCCCTAGAGATATCCTCTTAGTATTTTATAACCGCTGCTTTCCCAAGCATGACTACCTCCTCCCTAATCCCCAGACCACAGCTTAGGCCAGGCTCAGATAGCTGATAAATTATTTCTGTAGGCAACATTCTTAAAAGCAATCAAAACAGAAAAGAAAACACGTAAACAAGATAGAACATATTTTGGTTCCTTAGATTCAGAGGCCAAGTCCTACCTTCAGGGATCCCTCAAGGGATCCTATCTCTGACCGGCTTGGTCTCCGAAACAGGATGACAGACTTTGCCATTTCTCCCTGCTTGATCTAGGGATCTTTAGTCTTAAACCCCAAAGGAAGGATCAAGCATGATCTCCAAAAGTATACGATGCTGCCTTCAATGGACACATCTACCCATGTCACTTTGCAACCAGTGGTTTGCAACAGCTTGCTCAGAATTTCTTCACTTCAGAAGAGATTCTGGCTTTTTCTGTTGGATGACAGGAGACTTATTACAGGGTCCTTGCAAAATCAATGTGCAGTTTTTGTCAAAAGGAAATCTGCCCGGGGCACCTGGGTGGCTCAGTCCGTTGGGCATCCAACTTCGGCTCCAGTCTTGATCTCACAGCTCGTGGATTCGAGCCCTGTGTCGGACTCTGTGTGCTGACAGCTAACTCAGAGCCTGGAGTCTTCTTCAGATTCTTTGTCTCCCTCTCTCTCTGACCCTCCCCTGCTCACGCTGTCTCTCTCTGTCTCTCAGAAATAAATAAAACATTTAAAAAAAATTTTTTTAAGAAAAAGAAAAGAAAATCTGCCCTAGAGTGATAGGAAGCCTTAAGCTTTCAGGTGAAAATAGTGATTTGTCCCCACTTTTATGCATTGAAGTTTCAAAAATGCTAAGTCCAATCTAAGAGCATCTTATTACAAATACAGATTATGATGAACATTCCTGGCGACCTTCTCAGCATCCTTTCTCCCCTCTTTCCTTCCTTCTTACTATCTATTTAAGCCCTATATTAGGTTTTCTGTTATATGTAGTCAAACCCATTTTTAACTGGTGTGTGTGTGTGTGTATAGCAGATGGTGATTAAACAAATTTCTATTTCTGGAGAGTGTGATAAAGGGGATCTTTCTAAATTTTTTTTTATTTTATTTATTTCTAGGAGAGAGAGAGACAGCATGAGCAGGGGAGGGTAAGAGAGAGAGACAATGACAGACTCTGAAACAGGCTACAGGCTCTGAGCTGGCAGTCAGCACAGAGCCTGACATGGGGCTCGAACCCACAAACCACGAGATCATGACCTAAGCGAAAGTCGGACGCTTAACTGACTAAGCCACCCAGGTGCCCCGATAAAGGGGATCTTTCTCTCACAAGGCTACCTCTCCCAGAACCCCCGGCCCACCTGGAGCCAAAATGTCCAGATGCCATCTCCTAACAGACCAACATTACCAGTGACATTCCCTGGCCCACACAGCAGGGCCAATACATATTTGCCAAGGAAATAAATGAATCAAATGTTTCTTGCCATCAGGGTCCATATTATCTAGTGGGGGAGGTAATAATCAGTATTTATAAGCTATAGGGTCAAATAAGAGCTATAATCACAGGGACCACATTTTCAAGATCGAACCCTGCAGAAAGAATTCTGATAAAGCAGTCTTTTCTGATTTTTAAATATATTTATATGGAAATCCTACAATGGTATCTGAATCTAAACACATCCAATTGCTTTTCACAATCCTCACACCTCCCACCTGATGGGAGCCATATAGTTTTTCGCCTAGCTATGACTGTGTCTCCCCAATGATTCTCTCTGTTTCCATTCTTAAGGGGTGCAGACCTCTGGGCAGAAGTAAACCTCTCCTCTGGAGTCCCAATCCAGTGTCATGGGATGGGAGCCTTGGGTAGCCAGTGGTCAGGTTCTCTGTTACTTGAAGGAAGCTGGCCAGCAGTTGGGAAGAATGAAATGAAAAAAGCCAACAACACAATGTAAGTCATTGGCCTCAGCAGGTCCTAGGTTTGCCTCTGTTCTGTCTAGATAACTGAGTCAACAACTTTCCCTTTGTGCTAAACTCCTTTGGAGTCAGGTTTCTGTCACTTGCAAATAAAAAGATTCTGGAAAACCTCAGTTTCTAAGTTTCTGTTTCCCCCTTCTGCAAAATCAGCTATTTCAGCCTGTTGTGAGGGTCAAATGAACTTAGGATTACATCAGAGCTTTGCAAGTAAGAAGCAAAAGTATCCATTGTCACATACCCTCCAAAAGCACTTAGCAGCTAGGATGGTTTGGGTTGCTAGAAGTCAAGTGTGCAATTTAAATTAGTTTTAGCCATGGCTACTTAAAATGTGGTTCCTGGACCAGCATCAGAATCACTGGGAGTTAGAAATGCAAATTCATGGGCCTCACTCCACCCACACTGAGTCAGAATTTCTATGTTATAACAAACTTCTTGAGTGATCTTCATACACACTGAAATTTGGAAGTCAATGGCTTTAGCAACAAAGGATTTGCTATCCCATATAATAAGTAGTACACAGATGGCTGGGAGCAGGTTGTTTAGGTTTGCTTTGTCAAGGGTCTGGGTACTTTCTACACTGCTGCTTGGTTCACTGGAATGTATCTCACAGCCACAAGATGTGGCCTTGGCCTCCAGTAGCTTATCTTTATAGAACTGTGTCTAAGAACAGTAAGGGTAATTTCTCCTCACATCCTTTTCATCATGGAAGAAGCCTTTTTCCCAAATCCCCAAAGGATCTCTCCTTTCACCCCAGAAGCTAGGATTGCCTCCCATGCCCGTGCCTAAACAATCATGATCACGGGGAGTGAAATGACCACAAATGGCTTAGGCTTGGTCACTTTCATCACCTGTGGCTGCAGAGGGGCCGGCTCCCCTGGGCACATGAACAGTGAAATCCAGACCCGGTCAGAGCTTTGTCAGCAAGGGAAGTGTGTGGAGACACCTGTGGAATACAACCAGAAGGGGTGTGTCACACGTATAATAAGAGTGCAGTCTGGGGGCGCCTGGGGGGTTCAGTCAGTTGAGCGTCCGACTTCGGCTCAGGTCATGATAACACGGTTTGTGGGTTTGAGCCCCGCTTCGGGCTCTGTGCTGGCAGCTAGCTCAGAGACTGGAGCCTGCTTCAGATTCTGTGTCTCCCTCTCTCTCTGACCCTCCCCTGTTCATGCTGTCTCTCTCTCTCTCCTCTCTCTCTCTCTCTCAGAAATAAATTTTTAAAAAATTGAAAAAAAAAAAAAAAAGAGTGCAGTCTGGAGTATGGAGCAGTTGTGGTCACTCCAACTCCTCAAAGTAAAGTCAAAGTTCTGAAAGTTTCTCCATGTCTTGCCTCAACCATGGGTCACAAATGATGGAGATTTTTCAAGGTGTATCAGGGGAGTTTTTCTTTAGTTCAGAAAGGCCCAGGAAAGAGGCCACCTGAGGCATCACATGCCCTACATGTCTATCTGGCATGGACATACCAAGCCTTTCTCGGTGTCAAGACCACACCCATTACACCAACAGTGGTCTCTACACACTCAGCCATCTCATTATCTTGTGGGCCCCTGACATTCTCAAGGGATAGGTTCCAAGACTTCTGTAATTTCTAAATTCAGGAACACAGCGATAGCATGTAAATTCTCCCACAAAATGCATCACATCAGGTATGACCACAGGTGTAATGAGGAGTGAACTGAGAGGTGGGTGCTGGGCGGGCAGGCTGGCTCACTCACTTGTGCGTGATTCTTCCTACACACAGAGTGGAAAAAAAGATCATGGACATGGAAGGTTTTAAAATAGAACTTGAGTTGTCTCATAAAAATTCTGTGTACAGGAAGAAGTGAGGGCTTTATCCAGTAGGCAGAGCCAAGTGACTATTCCTCAGTTTTATAGGTTCTGTTTTTCACATGAGCAGAGCTCAAAATTTTATACCCTCCCCACACATGCACCTTCCCAGAAAGCTTTTCATTGTATTGAATTTGGGGATACACAGGGAAGGGCCTGGTACTTACAAGTGAATAAACGTTTAGCTCACATTTGACAAGTGCTGTGAGCCTATATTTTTAAAACAGGAGAAATAATGGTACACAAGGTAAAATATAAATCTGAAAAGAGATTTGAACATACATTTTGAAAACCAGGGGAGATGCAGATTGAACAGAAGACAGCAAGCAGAATCAGATCCACGTCTGAGAAGGACGGAGTCCTGGTATTTGTCCACTGTGACATCAAACTATTTTGATGGATCTCTCTCATCACCACAGTTCAACTCTTAGCTCAGAAAAAAACAAACAAACAGGGAACTGGGCCAGCTGGTGCATCCGACTCTTGATTTTGGCTCAGGTCATGATCCTAGGGTTGTGGAATGGAGCCCTGCATCAGGCTCTGTGCTGAGCAGGGACCCTGCTTCAGATTCTCTCTCTCTCCACCCCTCCCTCTCTCTCAAAAAAAAAAGAAAAAAAGAAGAGAAAGAAAGAGAAGAAAGAAAGAAAGAAAGAAAGAAAGAAAGAAAGAAAGAAAGAAAAAGGAGAAGAAGAAGAAGGAGAAGAAGAAGAAGAAGGAGGAGGAGAAGGAGGAGAAGAAGAAGAAGAAGAAGAAGAAGAAGAAGAAGAAGAAGAAGAAGAAGAAGAAGAAGAAGAAGAAGAAGAAGAAGAAGAAGAAGAAGGAGAAGAAGGAGAAGAAGGAGAAAAAAGGAGAAGAAGGAGAAGCAGAAGAAGCAGAAGCAGAAGAAGAAGAAGAAGAAGAAGAAGGAGGAGGAGGAGGAGAAGAAGGAGAAGAAGGAGAAGCAGAAGAAGCAGAAGAAGCAGAAGCAGAAGAAGAAGAAGAAGAAGAAGAAGGAGAAGAAGAAGAAGAAGAAGGAGGAGGAGGAGGAGGAGGAGGAGAAGGAGAAGAAGGAGAAGAAGAAGAAGAAGAAGAAGAGGAAGGAGAAGAAGAAAAAGAAGCAGAAGAAGAAGAAAAAGAAGCAGAAGAAGAACGAAGAGGAAAAAGCAGCAGCAGAAGAAGAACAAAGAGGAAACCCAGCAAGCTAACACGTGAACTGCTGGCTGCCTGGACACAAGAATGGAGTCTGTCCAGTCCCAGGTGAGGAAGAGGCAGGAAGGGGTGCACTGAGCTCATGAATCAAGTCCCCCACAGCCGTCCGTAGTTACGAGGTTCATGACAGAGCCGCAGCCCTGGCATCAGGTTATCCACAGATTCTGCTGTCGGCTGTCATGTCTCTCGTGCTTCCCTCTTCACCTGATGTGCCTTTGGAACTAAACGTCCTTGCCTCCTCCTCACGAGCTTCTCGTTTCTTCTCAACCGCCGAGCAGGACTCCATGAACCATCCCGTGACCAGCAGGTCTTCGCAGACTTGGACGTTCGTGAGGACTGGTGGCTCTGGCCTCACCACCACCCACACAGCCCCCCTGAACCCCGGCTGCTCTCTGGAAGGTGACGTTCGCCAGATGTTCCCCTCACAAGTGCAGGGGAGTGACATGCTGTGTCGCCTAGGGAATGCCTGGCCCCAAACGGTGGCAGGGAAAATGCAGAGGACCAAGGCGGTCCTCTGACACCTCTCACCCGGACCTCCTAGGACCCCGGGTGAAGTGACGGCTGGGATCTGCTGAGGTGGAGAGTGAAGAGCAGTGCCAGCCAGGCCCCAGGCCTCTACTAGGAAGAGGCAGTGACTTCAGGAGCCTGGCGTCAGGAGGGATCGCCTGTGGGCGCTCTGGGAACGTCATCGAGGGGAGGGACACCCTGCCTCCAGACGCAGCACCCACTTGGCAGGCTGCAGGCTGACCGGGCGGCACCCCCAGATGGGGGGGCTGCCAGGATCTAGGCGGCTGTGCAGGCCTCTCGTCCCAGGGAGTCAGGGCGGCTCGAGCCGGTGAGCACCGTCCTCCAGGGGCCGTGTGAGCCAGGACGGCGGGCGCTGCAGGGATTTGAGCAGCAGTGTGAACCCTGGTCCCCAGGCTCCTCCAAGTTGAATTATTTATGCTGCTGCGCGGGTCGACTTGTAGTTTTAATTAGCATCCTGGGAAAAGGCTGCAGCCTTGCCGTCCTCCCGTGGAATCTCAGGGAAAGCTCTACGGCCCCTCGGATTGATTGCTTTGGTAACAGGATCCAACACCTACCATGTGAGCTGGCGCTGCCGCCGGACAAGAAGCCAAGCCCGAGACCTCTTCCTCGCGTTACGGGGCCTGGGGCTTCTTTCCCTCTTGCTTCCCAGGCGGAGCCAGGAGACTCTGATGAGATGGCGCGCGCAAAGGCAGGCCAGGTGCCCGGCCCCAAGCAGGCAGCACCCAGGGGTTCCTGGCGAGGCATCACCCGAGGGCCTTGCACGGTCTCCGAGCAGTGCCTGAGCCGCTCTGGCGGCAGAAACCCGGAGGCTGGAAAGCCTGATTCCACAGCTCTGCTTTTCGGAAGCACCGTGTGTCTCCAGTCACAGCCTCACAGCCAGATGACAAGAACAAGCCAGGCAGGAAGCCCTCACCAGCCCCGGAAGGCGGAAGTAGATGCTTGGAGCCACACAGAGGTGAGGGGCCCTGACCTTGTGATTCTAAACCCCAGATCAGGAGCCTCCGATACACAGGAGGAGGCCCTGGAGGGGAGATGGAGGAGCACCCGAGGCCTTCGGCCCAACTGGCTGCATGACCTTGGGCACACTTACCTGCTCAGGGCCTCAGTTTCCTTCCCTGTGAAATGGAGCGGTGATGATGACTTAGCAAATATAGGCACTCAAAAAAATACATATCTGCTTTTTTTTTTTTGGCTTTTGGCACGTTCTTCTGGCTCTCCCTTCCACAGATATGATACTCCCCACATCCCTACGTTGGGAAAAACATAATAATAACTGGTGTGTGTGCATTGACTGAGCATTTGTTCTGTGGCTCACCCCATTTTTACTCTACTTATGACATTCACTTCTTCCTCTTCCCAGTAAACCCATGAAGTAGATACTATCACACCTGCATTTTACAAATGAGGACATGAGTTCAGAATCCAGCCCAAGGGTCGCAACCAGGCAGGTGGCCCAGACGCCCCTCAACATTTGCATGGGGGTAACACTGAAGTTTTTTCTCTGAGATACTAGCACCCTGAGTGTGAGAGATGTCCAGGATTTGCACCACAAAAAGTGCATCTTTAGCACACACACACACACACACACACAAGTCTCAACAAAGGTTGGGATCTATCAAAAGGAAAACCACAGTTCAGCCACCCTCAGCCTGATGCCCTGTAGGCCGTGATCCAAGTCCGTGCATATGAAATATCGGAACGGGTCGATCCGCACAGACAGGTGTGGACTGCTGGTCGCCAGGCACTGGGAGGGGGGAGAAACGAGCTTTGTTCTGAGGGTGCTGAGGATGTCTTGGATCCAGAGAGAGGTCGTTCCTGCACAGCGCTGTGAATGTGCTGCATGCTGTGACTTGTACACTTTAAGATGGTTAATGTTATGTTATGTGAATTTAACTTCAAGTTAAAAAAAGAGAGAGAGAGAGTGAGATCATATCTGTAGCTCTTTCCTGTCCAACAGCCGGATCTGCTACAATGAGCCTCCCTCTTCTCCTCATCAAGGCAGGAGCTTCAGCTGAAAATTCCTCCTCCTGAAACTTTTTGGGGCCCCCTGGGGAGAGGACAGCATCCCTCTTATGGGCCCCGCTGCCCCCGGTGGGGTAGGAGGCATTTGACAAGCCTCTTTGGAGCCTTGAGGGTCTTTTCTGGAAGACAACCATGTCCTCCCCACTTTGTTAAAACCGTCCTACAGTGGGGCCCGGACTAGTCCCAGTGCCGCCCCCCAGGGCCCAGCAGTGGTGGGGTGGGGGTGCGGGGTGGCTAACTGAATGCTGGTGCCTGCTCTGGACGTAATCATTGTTCTTTACCTGTGATGTGGTCACTCAAGGTAAATCCTTTTTGCCCATAAGCACCTTCTTCCTTTGAATCTGACTCCCCAAGCCCCCCTGAAAAGTTGGACTGGAAAGCTGATTTCACAGGATTAACAAGACAGAAATGGGCTAGTAGAATTTAGTAGCCCCCAAGCAATCTTATAACCTGGAATTTTCTCCCTGCTCAGTTGCCTCTCAGGAGACAGTTCTGTGAAAGCCAGGTAGGCATGGTTGTTGCACTTGCTTTATAGCCTTGGGGGCCTCGGTGGCCACACCGTCGCGAACCCTGATTTTGACAACATCTGGGAAACCCAGTTAATGAGGCAGCCCTTAAGGAGAGAGGGCTCAGAAGAGCCAATTCCAGACAGTCTAGAAGAGCTGGCGATGTTTACATTCTTCCTTCTTCCCTCGTACAAATAGCAAGTGCTCAGTAATGGTCTCCTGACGAATTCTATGGAGAGACAGCACAAGCTTGAATCTCTGCTCTGTCATTAGCTGGGTGACATTGGGCTACTTCTCTGCTTCCTGGAGCCTTAGTTTCCTTAAGAGCAGCCTGTGCCTCCTCAAGGTGTTCTTCTATCCCAGCCTGTCTGCACCTTGAGGAGTTCAGTTAACCCAAAGCCTCGATATGAAGACACCAACCTGGGACAGGGGACAGCCACTTAGAGCCACACTTTTTCACTTTCAAAAACTGCCTGCAGCCACCATATTTACTTTCCCAAGTTAAGGCTCCCAGGTTTAAAATAAGGAAATATGCTGCGGGGCCTTTCTTCCTCCTGGCTGCCAGGAATCAGATTGCTTCAGAGAAAGAGGGGATGGACAGCCCCACCCAGGTCACCCGGGGAGATCTCTGGTACCATTGCTACCCAAACCACAGAAGGGCAGAGAGTAATCATAATTACAGACAGAACCATCTCTGTTTACAGCACAAGGGTGCAGCTCATTCCGGGTGTGGGGAAACCCCAGCGCCCCTGAACCCCCCATTGCCCTGAGAAAAGCAGCTCTTACTGAGTGATTTCCTACCATATTCCAGACAATTTGATGGACATGGGCTGTGAGTTCAGCATAAAATACCATAGTGGCCAGGAACCTGGTTCCGTGACTCCTTCCAGACCTTGCTTTCTCTTCCTCAAGCTTCAGGCCTCTTTGCTTGCCAAGCCATCTAGTGTGGTGGTCGAACCCCCAAGCCCGGAGGCAACGGCTATCTGCATTCCAACCCCTGCCTCTATTCCCCAGCAATGGCATTTTCCCAGCTCTCTTCACCCAGGGAATCAAGAAAATGAATCTATGCATCTGGGGTATAGTACGATCTTGAATCCAGTCTCTCAAGGTCACATATATGCAATATCACTATACACACCTGTGTTACGTGACCTGCCAGGTTTTCAGTCTCTTTTTCCTATCCAGGCCGCGTTCCTTTCGTGTCCCATTTGAATTTGGACAATAGCTCTGGACCATTTGCTTTAGAACCTATTCTGTAAACACGGTAGGACTCCCGCAGCCCGAGGCACGATGGGTGCAAGGAGCCACATCCACACCCTGAGACTCGTGGGTCTTCAGGATTTCCCCCTACGAGCCCACCACGACCACCACTAAAGACTCAGCTTCTGTTCAGGGAGGGCTGAGCCCCTGCCAGGCTCCCTGGCTTCCCGCATGCTGAGATGGTGGGCCCAGATGACCAGGTGGGGATTCCTGCCCCAAGCAGCTCAGGGGCAGACCGAGTCCAGATGCAGTGGGTGGGGTTTTGAGGAGCCCCTCCCGCAGGAATATCCGAGACCTTTGAATGACAGCAAAGGGACAGTGCGCTGATGGGGCTAAGCAGGGGCTTCAAGCCCCGGGGGGGTGGGGGGGTGTAGGTAGGGTCTCCCAGATGAGAGTGGACGGTCCTGATGTCAATCAGTGGAGGGGGTGGGAAGATAAGGATGCTGGGACAGGAAGTGGCTTGGAAGGCGGGTCTTAAACTGGTGAGGAGCTGCTACCTTCTTGTCTGTGGGCCCCTCTGTGGGAATGTGGACCCGGGGGAGGGGGGGAGGGGGTCGGAAGGAGAGGTGCCAAGTATTTGAGCGTGGTGGTGGCTGCCCAGAAGAGGCTGAGCCAGGCAGGGGCCGGTGTGGACGGCCTTGAGGGTTCTGCAAGCAGTCATGTTGGTGACAGTTGTCAGTTACTCTGTTTATACCCCTTTGGTGCTCCAGAGACTCCCTATAAAATCTGGCTTAATAGCTTAGCCCCGTCGCAGCTGGGCTGGGGCAAATTGAGGGAAAGGTCTGTGTTCAGGGTTGGGTCAGAGGGCATGAAGAGGTAGGACCTTGGACCTCAGGGGTGTGATGACACCAGGCCGACCCCGGAAGGAGAGGGGAGTCTCAGATGCAAGACTGACACGGCCCTGGGCCCATGGTGGAGAGCCCCTCCCCTGCCGCCCCTGCGCTACAGAATCAAGGTGAGAATTTGCTGGGGACACTGGTGGGGGAGGCACCCTTCTCCCTGGGCTTCCTTTCCCGAGACTGGCGGGCAGGCCTGTGTGCTGTGACCACGTGTGAGTCAAGGGTTCCTGTCAGGGCAGAGGGAGCCAGCAGGGGCCGGGAGAGCCTGTCCTGGAAAGCCCAAGCAGGGCCTCAGACTCAGGGAGAACTAAGCTCAGAGGGTCAGAACAGGAAGGGAGTGAGTGAGAGTCTGGCTTTAGAAACACCTTCACTTGGGGCGCCTGGGTGGCTTAGTCGGTTAAGCGTCCAACTTTCGCTTAGGTCATAATCTCGCGGTTTGTGGGTTCGAGCCCCGCATCCGGCTCTGTGCTGACTGACAGCTCAGAGCCTGGAGCCTGTTTCAGTCTGTGACTCCCTCTCTCTCTGACCCTCCCCTGCTCACGCTGTCTCTCTCTCTCTCTCTCTCTCTCCTAGAAATAAATAAAAATATTAAAAAAGAAAGAAACACCTTCACCTGTCTCTTTACACCTCTTTGGCCCCATTTTCTAGCACTGCATTGAGGTCACTCAGGCTCCTTACTGTTCCGTTAGCACACGAAGCAACTCCATATCCGGGCCTTTGCACGTGCCAGACTTCTCCCAGAAACCTTCTTCCCACAGATACTTACTTGGGTCTCTGCTCACGTATCACCTCAGAGAGAGCCCCTGACCACCCCTTGGAAAACTCTTGTCTCTCCCTCCACCTTCTCTGACTTCACAACACTAGTTCCGTAAAAGTATATTCTACAGGATGTTTATTTGTTGATTTGATTACCATCTGTTTGCCCTGGTAGAATGTACTCTTGGCAGGAAGGCAAGAACTGTATTTCTGTTCACCGTTGACTCCCAAGGACCTCAGACAGCGCCTGGTACATAGTCAATACTCAACAAATACTTGCTGAGTGAATGATCAAAGGGGATAACTGTCTACTGAGGGACGCCTGGGGGGCTCAGTCGGTTGGGCGTCCCGCTCTTTGATTTTGACTCAGATCATGATCCCATGGTTCATGAGATCAAGCAGCCCCCCCAGTCACAGCGTGGAGCCTGCTTGGGATTCTCTCTCTCTGCCTTTCCCCCACCTGTGTGTGTGTGTGCATGCGCTCTCTCTCTTTCTGTCTCTCTCTCAAAGTAAATGAATGTTTCCTAAAAACAAGTTTTCACAGGTCTGGAGTAATTAGGACACAAACAGGTCTCTGTCCTCCTTAGCAGACTGTGAGATCCTTAAAGCCATGGACAGGGTGTTGGCATCTCTTAGACTTTCTCCATAAGTGCTCAGTTAACATTCACCTAATGGAAAAGGTTGGCATCGTTCTCTGAAAACTGGCTGGAGAAAAGAAAGTAAATTTAAATATACACTGTGTGCCATGCACTGTGCTAATAAATACCATCACGTAGTTTATTTTCCAAAGTCCTTATTTCCAAAACACAACAGTTTTACTGCATATATTTTACCATCCCTGTTTTATAAGTGAGGGTCAGAGAAGCTGTGTGAGCTGCCCTGAGTCACAGAGCTAGTAAGATATAGAACCAGGGTTTAAATCAGACTTATTTATTAAAAGACAAAATGGCTCTGGGGCGCCTGGGTGGCTCAGTCAGTTAAACGTCAGCTTTGGCTCAGGTCATAGTCTCGTGGTGGGTGGGTTCAAGCTTTGCATTGGGCTCTGTGCTGACAGTTCAGAGCCTGGAGCCTACGTCAGATACTGTGTCTCCCTCTCTGGCCCTCCCCTGCTCACGCTCTGCCTCTCAAAAATAAATAAACATTAACCAAAATTGAAAAAAAAAAAAGAAAGAAAATGGCTTATATTCAGTTAAATTATTTTAAGCCTTATAAATTCATAGAATTCTAGAAGATGACATAACTGGACATAAACAGGCATGGATTTGTAAGCCTGATTCTAACATATCAAAAGGTAAATAAAAACAGTATACCCTTCTTCCCACAAGGATGAAAATAACTTGATATTGTCTTCTTTTTGCATGAGGAAACTCTGAACTACACAGACACTTGCCCCAGATGAATCAAAGCAGTTGGCTGACAGGGAGGTCCCATAGGTTGGTGATGCCTAATTCACATTTTTCCAGAGGCCAGAACAGCTGCCGTTGCTCATTCAGGGCTTGAAAACGCAAGAGAGGTATTTATAGCAACAATAACAGCTGATTGTAAGAATTTGCCAATTAAATTTATTCTAGGAAATCTTATAATTACTGAGTTCAGTAGCTATCACATGAATTCATCAGCTGAAGCCACTGATACGGCTTTAAAACCGATATTTTTAAAATCCCAATTGAAGCTAAGAATAGAAAAGTAAGAGAGAGCTCCCTAAGTGGTATCATGGGGCAAAGTTAGCTCACTGAATTTAGCCCAGTCCCTGAAGAAATAAATCTTTACAGTAGATTAAATGAAATAAAAACTATCCATAAAAAGGGCACTCTGCAGTTTATTGGAGTTTATAAGAACATGACAATTGTTAAATCATTTCCATGTTAAAGCATTTCCACGAACGTCTTTAACTAAACACTTTCAGTGCGAAAGGTGATGCTCTTTTAAACCTTCATGCTTTTTCCAGAAAATCTGATTTCCAAAATGTATCACCCACAAACTTGAACAGTAAAGAAATTTTTAAGAACACCCAAAAATAACAAAAGAAGGATTGAATGGAGATACTTTGATACAATTGCAGCGATTTTTTTTTTCCTTCAAAGAAAGCTTTCTTTCAATGGTAAAAGACCAAATGTTTGTTTAGTAGAAAATAGACAAATTTTTAAGAAGAATAGGAAAGAAAAAAGACTTTTGGCTCACTGCTCCTTGAGACAATCATGGCTAACGTGTTGGTATATTTCCTTTTGCTCCTCTCTGTTTTTTTAAGCTAAGTTTTTATTGTTTCTGTGTTCGCTGTTGTTTATCTGACCCTTGTTTTGTCGTCAACAGTACTGGTGACCTGGGAAATGGAGGTCCGGGTTGCGAGGGCGGGTGTTGGAAAGAGGCTGACCATAATTGAGTTCCTTCTCATCTGCAGGCCGGATGCTTATAGGTGGGTTTTGAGAAGCTAAAAATGCAACAAACCCTCTCTAGACAGAGACCTGCAAACAAGTTCAGTGCCCATGTTCAAACCCCTTAGCCAGCCGGGAGCCTCTGAGGCAACCCTTCGGAAACAGGTGATTTTAAAGGCCACCCCTGGCAGCCTGCATCTCATGCCCCATTTATTTATTTACACCCCTGTGAGTTCCGAGTAGGATGCAAGGAGGGGAGAGCCTTCCCACACTGCCTGGGCCTCCCCACCACAGATCTCTCTGCCATTTCCGTGAGTCTTGCCGTTAGGGTGGGGAAGGGCGGCTCTCTGCACGTGATCCCAGGTCCACACTGCTGGGGTCACAGCCTGTTTGTGTCAGGGCATTAGAAAGGAAGCCATCAGTCAAGGCTCAAGGAAGCGCTTTGTATTTTCTATGCCTGCAAAATGGTCCCGATTCGTTACAGGCCCTGGCATGCCTCTGACGACGCCCAGGTGTGAGGGCCACAGCCAGGCTCTGACCACACACGTCCAGGACAATGAGTAGTTTTGAGTGGCCAGCCTCCAACTCCCCTCAGCCTTCATGTGTGGTAACTGTGGCACATCCCATTTCCTCTAGGGACGCGGCCAAGCCAGAGCTGGGCAGCGCGGAAAGGGCAGGGCAGTCAGGGACAGAGCCTGGTACTGGCAGACAGAAAGATGATCCGGGGGCCACTGGGGGCTCAGGGGTAAATAGTGCCCTGGGAAGGACTTGTAACTGGGAGTCTGGAAGGAAAGGGACCGGGGTAGAAAGAAAGAAGGAAGCTTCCACTGGCTAAGTACCTGTTGCTCCCAGTACTATGTATACAGCAATTCTATTATTTGAGCTTCTCTTGACCCTGCGAGATCAGTATCGTTCAGCCATTTACGGACTAATATAGGCTGGTAGCGCTGTGTCAGACCCTGGGGAGAAGGCAGCAAGCAGACACTATGCCCCCCACCCATCAGAGCTCGGCCTCTAACAGAGGGAGCACACAAGAAAGAATGGCGCACACAAGTACAGGAGACAGTAAGTGAAAGTGCCTCAGAGAAGACCTGAGCTACCTCAAGGGACAGCGAGGGGTGTCGTCAGTGAAGGTCTGGGAACCACATGGGTATCTGTGGCTAAGCCCTCAGACAGAGGGCACCGTCCATGCACAGCCCGGAGGGGAAGTGCACCCTGAATGCCAGGGGCAGCAGTGAAGACTGGGGGAAGTGGTAGAGGATGATAGGTGATTCTAAGACCATGCTGGGCACTTTGGACATGGTTCTGAGCACAGGGTGGGACGGAGACCGCCGGGGACCCTTGAGCCAAGGAGTGATAGGATCTGGCTTCCATTGTGAAAGCCTTGCTCTGGTCCTAGGGTAAGGAATTAGCCCACAAATGGGCAAGAGAGGTGGGCTGGGTACCTCTGTAGGGAGAGAGAACAGGGTAGGGGGCAAGTTACGACTCCGCCTTTCCAGATGAAGATTCAGAGGCTCAGGAACGTGCCTCAAAAATCTGGTGGCACCATGACTGTCTGGAATCTTTGAATGACTTCCCTTTGCCTCTTTGAATGACTTCCCTTTGCCTTTAGAATAGAGCTCATGTGCGCAGATGAGATCCCACACGGTCTGCTTCAGCCTCCCTCCCCAGCTCCCTGGCGGCCCATCATCTCTGGACTTGTCTCTTTGATTCCTCAAGAGCCCTGGGTTCAGGTACTTTCCTGGCCTTTTAAAATCTTTCCAGGTACCTGTAGTGCCTTCCTCCCACTTGCTCACCTGGCTAAGTCCTGCTCATCCTCTGAGCCCTTCACCACCTTTTCCCAGGGAAGCGGATCTTGTCCCCTCAGACCAAGTCAGGTGGACCGGGTACCTCTTTAGGGTCTCCCTCCACTTTGGCTGCAGTCCTCACCTTTGAGATCCCCCTCTCTTTGTTGGTCTCCCCTGTGGGCTCCAAAACACCCAAGGACAGGTTGGCTACCCTCTTGTTCACCCATCAGCACTGAAGCCAAGCACCCTATCTGACACATAGTACAAACACTTGTTAACTAATACTCTGGGCGTTGAATAGAAGACTTGCCCAAGACCACACAGCTAAAAAGCCCGAAGATCAGGGTTCAGATTTCTCTCCAACTTCCTGTAGCTTCAGAACTTGAACTCAAGTCTTGACTCATTTAGCCGCAGACCCTGATGGGTCATGAAAGAGACATTTCATTTTTCTGGCCCTCAGTTTTTCAATGTTAAAAACAGAGCACCAGACACTGAGTGCCTTTCCGATTGCATGCCCTGCTGGTGCTGACCACAGGAACCTCCTGGGTACTGGGCGCTTCTTAAAAACATCGATTCCTGTCACATGCCAACCTACAGGACCACGACTCCAAGATCTCCTTGGGATCCTGGTTCTGTGTGTTTGTCAGTTTCATCAAGAACTCCAAGTGATTCTTATCACCACAGAAGTCTTCGAAACACATTCAATGAGACTCCTCAGAGAGGTCCCCAAAAGAAAAGGTTCGAGAGGACATAAAAGATGATTACAGTGACTATTTCAACTCTAATAAGAGCTCCTTCTCTTTTATAAAAAGAAACTGCAACTGAAGCCTGATATTTATTTATGTGAATTATTTTGGGGGCCTAACAGAAGGTTCCCGAATTTCCACTGAGAGTGTAATTTCCTGGGCAACCCTAAATAGCACTACTTTGATGAGATTTGGCCAAGTCTGAATGACTCAAAAGGAACACAAGCAAAGGGGAAGCTCTCAATGGCCCAGCTTATCTGAAAGTACACAGCGGGTGGGTGGTAGAAATGGAACCAGACCCCGCGCTCTGCACCCCTGACCAGTGTTTTCTCTTCTGAACCACAAGACAATGTGGGTTCTTCACAGAAAACCGTGATGTCCATACTTCAGGGCAACAGGTGCCCCATACATATCAGTGGTGACAAACCACAAGAACAGTGCATGGCACCTAGGATGCACACAATACATAGGGGTTAACTGATTGGCCAACCCCACCCTCTTACGAATCCAGATCTGGAAACAGAGCACTTTTCAGACTATTTCATTCTCTGCCTTGTTGGAGTAAATCTATGGAGTACTGAAGACGAGTTCCCACTAGTCAAACAGATATAGGCTTGATGGCTTAGAGAATAATCAGTACAGGATCAAGGGAGGCAGACTGATTTTCACTCTGCCATTTCCTTACCTCTTGGAACCTCAGTCTCCTCATCTGGGAGATGGTCATGATGCTGCCATCATTATGTTATTAGTGAGGAGTAGGTGGGATGTCGCATAGTAACTGCACACAGCATCAGTCAGCGTTGGCTATATGAAAGGACAAGTGAGTAGGTGCGGGGGAAGTGGCTTGTTCTGCTCTGGATTTGGAATTTGTTCCCGTTCTTCCCAGACCCTTGCTCTCTGTAACAAGTGTGCGGCGCCTGTAGCTGGGCCTTTCCTGAAAGAAATCTGGGGCTGGGGGGAAGGTATAAGTCCAAATACACTAGAAGAATAAAGGCAGAAATGAGTGACAATTAAAGAGGCCCCCACAAGATCCATCATTTTCCACTGAGTGTGGTATATTTGCATTTTATTAGTTAAGAGGAAGTTTGGTTACAATTAGTAGAGGAACCTAACATCACGGTAACCTAAGCCTTCTTAGGTTTATTTACTTGTCAGTCATAATCACAGTGGCAGAGCGAAGCCAGTGCAGGACTGGACTGGTTCTCCACTATTGTTCCTGGGCTGTGCATGGCTTCTATTTTCAAGGTCAATTCATGGTCCAAGATGACTGCTGGATTCCAGCCATCAATGCAAATTTTGGCCAACAGGTAGAAGGAAGAAATGAACGAGGCATCTTCTCCCTCTGTGATGGTTAATATTATGTGTCAACCTGACTGGCTGCAGGTGCCCAAACTGAACTCTGTTCCTGGGTGTGTCTATGCGAATGTTTCCAGATGAGATTAGTGTTTGAATCAGTGGACTCAGTAAAGGAAATTGTCCTTCCCATGTGGTTGGGCATTGGCCAATCTGTTGAGGGCTTGAATAGAACAAAAGGCTTTTTTCCTGCTTGAACTAGGGCATTTTATTTCATCTTCTCCTGCCCTGGGAGAATCTCCTGGACTGGGATTTGTGTCATTGGCCGTCCTGGTTCTTAGGCCTTTGGACTCAGCCTGAGTTCACCACCCGTTTTCCTGGGGCTACAGCTTGCACGTGCAGACTGTGGGACTTCCCGACCTCCAAAACACGTGAGCCAATTCCTGCTAATATCTCTTCATATAGATATCCTATGCATTCTGTTTCTCTGGAAAATCCTGAGTAATACATCCTCTAAGAACCTTTTCCTAAGATTGCACACAGCACTACTGCATAATTCTATTTGATCAGAATTAGTCATATGGGCATGCCAGCACCAAGGATGGCTGGGAAACATATCCTTCCTCAAGGAGGCCATGCATGCTGCTTTGTTCAAGATCTCCAGGTGGAAGAAGAAGAGGGAAATGGAAATTGATGGACAAGCAGTCTGGGCTACATCCTCATTATTTGTATACTGCTTGAATGCTCACCAAGGCCAGGGCTTTACTTAGGCCTGCCTTTTCTAAATGTTGAATTGAGATTGAGAGAATAGAATGCGTTTTCTGAAGTGGGAATCGTATTCAGTAACTAACATCTGGGCATTTGCTGTCCTTGAAACAGGCCTTGGGAGCCAGGGGGGATATCTAGGCAAACTCTAGGGCTCCTTGTATCACGACAGAAAGCCACACTCTCAGACCAGAAAGTCCTTTGAGAGAAGCTTCTGGTAACAAAGGCAGAAATAGGCTTTTACTGAGTGCTAGCTTTGTAAGACGCACATCCCTGTCATACTGTATTTTGTGGAGCAGAAACCAAGGCTCGGAGAGGACAAATCACTTGTGCCAGGTCACAGTCAGCGGGCCCAAGACAAATACACCTTTCCATCCCCAAGCTGCCCCCTTATTCCACAATGAATGGGTCCAGTGTGGTCTTTCCTCAATATTCTGCTGTCCCCTATAGAATTCCTCAGCTGAGGAACCTGGAAGCCTCTGCAGTCTTCTAGTAATTCTCTAGCTCTCGCCTCCTGAAGCCTGCTTCTTCTGCACCAGCACCAGGCCACGTGCAGGGGAGTCCATGGAAAGCAGAGCTGGGGGGAGGTCTGAGCGGCGCTGTGCGAGAACTGGAGGGGCAGGGCACTATGAGGAAGGTCTGCAGGCCCTTGTGGGGCCATGTTCCAGGAGACTGGCCACAGTCACCATGCAGGGCATTTGGGAGACATATATATAAGTGGGTATTGTGCCTACAACGCCAGGGCATGTTAAGGCAGCCTAAAGAGGCAGGAAGTTCCACGTTTACTTGGGTTACAGTGGGTTGAATGGGGAAACCCCAGGCACAGCTCTCAGTGATGGGTGGGCCAGATTTTAAGGACCCATGGGCCAGGTGCTTTCTGGGAGTCCTATGGCCTTATTACTCAATCCTGAGCAAGGGTACCCAGGAACCAGGAAACCCATGGGGGAAACATGTCCCGAGTTCTTCTTATTAACAGGAATGGTTCTGCAGCAATGGTGATCTCCATGGCTTCCACCTGACTCTGAAGTCAGAGGCCCAAGGATTCCTTAAACTGCATTTGGAAAACAGGAGTAGTTGACCTCAGGGTTGATCCTGAGAATAGGAAAGATGTGCTTGATGGGTTTTAAGTCTTCCATTCTTTCTTCAGGCTGAAAAGACAGGCACATGTGTCCCAGGCAAAGCAGTGGTTCTGAGTCAGAGAGACCCGAGATTTAATCATTCACTCCACTGATCGACACTGAGCTTAGAGAAGATATCAGCCAGCACAAGGCAGATTCGCAGTAAATATTTGCTGAGTGATACTATATGTCAGCCCCGTGCAAGTTCTTTGTGCATATTAACTCGCTAAAACCTCACAGTCTGACACCATATAAGGAAAGGTGCTAGTCTTAGCCACGGCTTACAGACCAGGAAGCTGCAACACTGAAGGGGTTCCACAGGGTTACCAGTGGACGCGGGCGGTAAATACCCAGCAGTCTGCGTCCGGAAGGCCAGCACCGAACTCCTCTGATGGAAGAGGCTGAATGTGCAGTCTCTGGGAGTCTCAGGGTCCTCCTGTGCAGGTGGCTGCTGTGAGTGGGGCCATTTGCAGTGCTGGGACAGGATGAGTGTGGACTGGCCGGTGAGGCGGTGGACACATCCTTGGGAGGCAGTGGCTAGAGAGTCGAGAGCCCCCCAGGAGGGATATCAGACGTGGGGCAGGGAGCGATCGGAGACAAGCTGGGCAGAGCGACAGTCTCAGACCAGGACTGGATGCCAGCTCAGTGGCCCTCCTCCTCGTTCGATCCTGGCCAGTATCCTGTGGCCTCATGCCCACCATCTCCAGAGAGGGGATTTGAAGGGTAAAAACAAAAGGAGCACTTCCCCCAGTTGTCTTTTGGACAAAAATATGCAGTTCTAGCCTGGGGCCTCTTTAACAGAGGGCTAGGAGGTCACATCAAGGAGAGAGGTGCCCTCAAGTCTCTGGGTACCTGAAAGGTGCAAGCAACCCTCCCGGGCCCTAGGAAGTGACAGGGATGTGGGTGGGGCGGGCAGCTCCCAGCCCACCTAGCCTCCCTGAGTGTGGGAAGGCAGGGCTGGCGACCACCAGGTGCTGGATCCTTGACCATGGCCAGACCTTGCAGAGAAGCCAGGGACATATGATGGGGTGTCATGAGCACCTAATGAGATCACGGTGAGAAAGTCTGAACCTGAGCAATTTGGGGAAAATTAACATAGGTTCATGGCCATTGCCCTTTAACAGAGGGTATCCCCAGGGAGAAAGAGGTGCTCCCCAGGTATCTGAATGCCTTGGGTGCCCATGCTGAACAGAAGGAGAAAGAGGAAGAAGCAGAGCTTGCACACCTAGGGTGGAGGGTAGAGAAAGTAGAGGAGCATCAGAGCACCCCAAGGACACCACAGAGGTGCAGCTGCCCAGAGGAGGCCCACAGGAAGTATTTATGGACCCCAACTGTGTCCCTTCATAAAGCCCTTGTAATAACCATAAAATGAGCATCGTTATTTCCATTTTGTCCACCATCAAATGAATTCTGAGAGATCAAACGACATGTCAAAACCACACCAAAGGCCATACACACAGTCTGTTCAATTCCAAAGCCTACGGTATTCTTCCCGTGCCTACTTCCCATTTTCACCTAGAACTGATTCTGCAGGGAACACTCTTGTCATATCAAAGGGCTTCTGGAGCCCGTGTTGGAGAGCAGTGGCCCCCAGAGCGCATGCTGACTCAAAATGTCTTTGAAACACCACGATCACAGTCACCTCTAGTGTGGGGTGCTCTGAGGGTTGTCCAGAAAGCTGGACCAGAATGCAAGTTGGCTCAAGCAGACGCATATATGGGAAGCTCAGAAAAAGTTCTAATATGCCCCTAATGATATCAATACAGTAATCCACACTGAGAGGCACCATGGGGCTCCTGGCTTCAGTTTAAAACTCAGAACTGGGGGAGGGGCACCTGGGTGTCTCAGGAGGTTAAATGTCTGGCTCTTGGTTTTGGCTCAAATTATGATCTCATGTTCGTGAGTTTGAGCCTGACATTGGGCTCTGCACTGACAGCAAGACGTACTTGGGATTCTCTCTCTCTCTCTCTCTCTCTCTCTCACTCACTCTTTCTCAAAATAAATTAATCAATCAATAAGTAAACATTTTTTTAAAGATTCCTCTAAAAAAACAAAATAAAACTCAGGGTGGACTGTCTAAGGAAGTTGCCAAGCAGCAGGGCACCATGTCTATTAACAAGTGACTTAACAGCCATTTTCTAAGTTAAAATATTAAGCTCCCTACAAATCACAAACTGGCTCAGACACAATGCTGAACTTGGGGAGAACAATGAACCAGAGTGTTCAACTGTGGGAAGAATCTTAGAGATTCTGCACTTAGATGAGGAAACAGAGGACCCATAGGCACTCTGTTGCTCTCTAAGTCCATGTGTCTGGCCAGATGGACAGTCAGTCCAGAACTTCCAGCTCCTGACCCCAGTTAGCATGTAGCTTTGGTCTGTAACCCCAGGGCCAAAGAGATTTCTACCTAAATTAAAATCTGGACATGGCTTCAGAAAAACTTTCCCCTCAACTCCTTGGTCAATTACTTCATTCAGTATGACTTTCTCCATAATGTTTAACACTGTCTGAAATGGTCCACTTGATTGATTTGTGTACAGCTTTTTCTGTGTATCTCAGAAACTAGACAGTAATCTTTGACCCCCTTCTGTCTTCATTCCTGCCATGTCCTTGGGACAATGTATGGCACATATAGAAGGCACTCAATAAATATTTGTAGGAGAAAGGGTGGAAGGGGAAGGGAGAAAGAAGAAAGAAGGAAAAGAATTTAGCACGTGTTAGGTGCCAAGCACTCTCTATATTGAATTTTCTTCTTGTATGTATTCGTTTATATGTCTTTTTCTAAAATACCTGGAAGAATGTGTAAGCACTGGCAGGTCCATTTCCAATGGGAAACTTAGGTTGGAGAGGTGAAATGATTAGTCTAAAGAGACTCAGCCAGCATATAGCAAAGCACATCTGAACCCAGGTTAGGGTGCTTATACTAAACACTTTCAATTGATATATATTTATTGAGCTCCTACTCTCTGCCAGGCAGTTTTAGGCTCACAAGGTATATGAGTGAACAAAGCAGATGAAGACCTTACAGAGCTTATAGGTCGTGGGAACCTATAACTTCGGTGATCTGTAACAGAGAAGGGACAGCAGGCCTTCATGGGGAATCTGTGGGACATTGGCCTTCTAAGGTCGCCTTCTTGGGTTGGGCTCCACACTGGCTGTCTCAGTCTTCACCATGGGAACCAGGAAGCTGGAGGCCTGGAGAATGGAGGAGGTGTCCTGGAGCCTTGTCCCTGTGTGCTGCTGAGATGGGAGGAAGTGGAGTAGGGTATGGATTTCTCACTGTTACCTAAATGTAAATGAAAGTTTATTTTATAGACCCAAGATGTTGAGGCCTGCAGACATTTGCTACACATAATAATTGCACTTCTTTTTAACCGGCACTTGGGAGGAGAAATACAGCACAAGATGTTAGATCTAATGGATATTCCAAAGGCCAGAGCCCTTCAACTGATAGGAAAAGGCTGGATTCCTTAATAGGACACCAAAGCCCTCATGAACCAGTCCCTGAGCACCCTCAACCGGGGCAATCTCCTGCCAGGCTCCTCTCTCTGCATGCCACACGCTTTCCTCCTCCCCAGGCCTCCTCCTGGGCTGACCTTCCTGAAACTAACATAACACCATTACTCCTCTATTCTGCCACCATTCAGATGGTCCGAGTCCTTTGGTATTGCAGTCTGACCCTTTCCAATCTCCTGCTCTAGATTTATCTCTCCTTATTCATTTTCTCCAACACTATGTTCCAGGCACATTACAATCCAGCCCCACGATATCATTGACTGAATCTGAACACACTTGAGTAGGCTGCTTCCTCTGCTCAGAATGTCCTCCTTGTTCTCTACCTGGTGAACATCTTATTCCAAATGATTAGCCTAAACATCAGAGCCCATGGGAAACTTTTCCTGATCCACTCAGGGCTGAACTCAGTATTTGTTATTATCTTCATATCCATACTTACCTCCTCCTCTCCATCTGCTGAAGCACCTAGAATTCAGAGTGCCCTGTATTTGTTTCCCCCATAAGATGGTAACATTTTTGAGGGCTGGACTTGGTGTTAATCATCTCTGCATGCTTATAGCCTGGTATAATCAGGTGCAGAGCAGAACCCTAAAGAATTTTTTTAGTGAATGAAGGGAAATGTGTGGGTGAGCTCTGGTCTTAACCAGTATTGCATAGAGCCATGCAAAGGCCAGCACATGAGCCCCCAGAGGTGCCCCCAGAGCTCATTAATTAAGATAAATAATATTTTAATGCAATATTTTAAAAAATCCATATCTATGCCCCAACTCCATGATGAACAAAATGAATATGTTAAGAAAAGATGGGACCTGATCCTGCACCTTAGGAGACATTCACTTCCCCCTAAGTCCCAGCCTAAGCAATTTGCTCAAAGGGAAGGACTTCCAACATACGTACAGAGTGGCTGAGTTAGCGCCACCACCGTGAGACTGGCTAGAAGGACATGGGTTAGAAAGTAAAATGAAGGTGAAGGAGATAGTGGAGGTGGTGTATTTATCCATTAGACATCAACAGGAAGCAACCCTGGCCAATCTTAGCCAGAGAAGGAATATACCGGGAGGGTATTGATGGTTCCTGGCCTTGCCAGCAGGCAGAACAGAATCAGAACCAAGGTCAGCAGGCACAGCCTGGTTAGGATGTGGCTGTTGGCACTTGCCACCACCCGCACCACCATCACTTCTACCCTCTGTTGGTCTGATTGGCCTTATTTGCCACATCACACATCCAAGAATCAAAGTCACGGGTCAGAGTAGCCAACTGACCAGGCCTCGGTAGGACCATGCCTTGGGTACATGACAGGTCAGTGGGAGGAAAGTCTTTTGGCTTTTGTGGTGGGTGATACTGGACTGTAACCAACTACTACTCCCCACAGAGGGGTGTCTGTTTCAGCTAGAAAAGGAATCACATGTTGGACAACTCTACAAATGGCAAATACTAAATATAGGTAAGGTTGAATTTCTCCTGAGAGATTGTGTAGAGCCATTAATTTAAGATAGAAAACTGGCAAAAGGAAAAATACTAAATTGGCTTTACTTTCAGACATGTGTTCTGGTTCTATAGGTCAGTAGGACACATTTGAATTGTTTTCCATGGCAGTGATAAGCTATGGAGATGTGTGACTTTCTTACACCTTCCAGTACAGTTTTAGTGAACTGCTGCCTTTTTGGGATGGGGGTTAGGAGCGGGGCATCAGAGCCATCCTATAACCTGTAGCTCCAGTGTCTTTTTGATATCACATTATCCAGTTAATCCGACCAGCCACAGACCTATGGGATGGGAAAAAGCAAGGAAGAATCTAAAGAAGAATCTTTCTCCTGCCCTAAATACAATCAGGAGTGGAGAGGTCAGTTGGAAAGAACCAGCTCTCCCTGGAACCCTCCAATGTCCAAATTTCATTTAATGCTCTCAAACATCAGTAGTACTACCAGTGTTAACTCCATGTGGTGTGGTAAACCAAGGCTCACAGAAGTTGGGTAATATGTCACAGGTGACACATGGACTTATGTGTATCAGAGCCAGACCCAAACGCAGGCTGGTCTATTCCACAGTCCACTGTTCCAGAATCTATGTCACTTCCTGGTCCATAACTGAGAGGGAGCAGTTCACATCCATCACTGGCCTTTATTTATTAAAATTTCTAGGCATTTATCATTTTCCCTCCATAAGAACTAATGTGATAAAAGTAGCCAAGATGAGGCAGATCTTTCTGCTTGCCTGCTGGCTGGACTTTCACCCCGCATTCAACTCAGCCCCAGCAGCCATCACATTCTCACTGTAGCTCATAGACGGTGAGCTACACCATCCCTTCCCTTTGCCCAATATTCCAGCCATTGATTTGGTGTTCTTTTTTTTTTTTTTTTTTTTTTTACCTTATTATAGTGGAAAATTTCAAACTGGCATAAAATAGAACCCCTGATACCTATTACTCAGCTTCAGTAATTTTACTGACTTAAATTCTACTTCAGTGCATGCTTCCGATGTTCATTAGTATTTCCTGCATCGCTAGGTCTCCTTACCTGGGGACTTTTCCTAAGATTCAACTTTAATTTTACTTTTCTTATTCTCCCCAACCCCCATTTCTTCAAATTAAATACCTCTAAAAGCAGTAAACCCTCTTTTTGGTTTGATGCATCTTAGTTAGCACTTTTAGACACCATTAAGTGGCTTCTAAAATGCAGAATGACATGCCTACAGCTGTTTCTTTCTGCCAAGTCTGTAATTCTGCCTTTTGTGCCGGTTAAGCTCTCGAATCCCCTAACCCCAGCTCGGTTTTTTCCAAGGCCCTACTTCCCCAGGCTTATTAGCATTGTTATGTTGGATTCCAACAGATCTAGGGATTTTGCTGTTGTTCCTCTTACACCTTCTTTTCACATTATTTTTCTGTCACCACTGTTATTTGCTGTGTAATAGAGTTCAATTATGCACCTACAGTATTTGGGCAAGTGGGCCCAAGCAAAGAGTTTCTCATTGAGGTGGGGTTGAAGTCACTGCTGTGTCCCTGCATTACAACCTATTGTCCCTTATCTGGCACAGATTAGATATTCCTTTAAAGCTCACTGAGAAAATGTCTATTTCCGGTCCTAGGTCTGAAAGCTGCCATCTGTATTTTTGTGGGAAGAGCTTCCAACTGGGAGAAGGGAGGTGAGAATTTGAAATGATTCATCCCACCTGTAAGTATCTCTTACAGGTTTCTCTTCTATACTATACACTTGATGAGGGCAGGGACTCTCCGCTGTCATGTCCCCACTACTTAGCGCCATCCTGGCACATAACGCATGCTCAATAGACTTTTGTTTAATCTGCTTGGATGACACCTGCTTCCTACAATTATCGTACATATTAAATGAGATATTGAGAGTAATCATTACTTCGATAAATGGTAACTGTTATCCCTATTATGAAACAAATAAAACCCAGCTTTGGTTGGTGTGCCTTGCTTCTCTGGGAAATGGGGGTAATAATAACCCTTTAGGAGGGTTAATTAAATAAGGGCATGTATGGAAAGTACTTTGCTCAGTGCTTGATAGGTAGTACACAGAAAGTGACAAGTACACAAACTAGATCTACTTTTTCTACCTTTCAGCATCGTTTGTGGTTATTATATTTATTTGCCTTATGATGAGGTTATAGTTTCACCTTATTCTTCATGTTTTTCCCTAAAATTTAGTGAAGCCCTAAAAAAAAAAAAAAAGTGCCAGGCACTTTTTCATTAAATCATGGCCAATATCATGAACAGTCTGATTCACTTTTTCTGGATGCTTCTCTGCTCAACATTGTAACTAAAATGTAGAGTTTCTCCAAGTGCTAGGTTATACTCAGAACAAGCACTCAGCATCATGGGACATTTCTGAATGTTTCCAGGAGGAATACAAGTAGGCAAATTGCTTTCCTGAAAGAACTCACTTTGCAGTTGCTTCAGGGCAGGCTGACCTTAGGGGTGATGTGGAGTCCACACGGAAGCTGGTTCTACAGGGCTAGATAGGTCATATGAGTGGTTAAACGGCTCGGATGTCGAATATACTTCTGTTTATGTCCCAAATCCTTAGCATTTGCCAAATCTGCTACCAGGGAGTCCCTCTTTAATATACCTGATAAAATACTGTCCAAACTCAATACTTTCTCCTGTGCCTTTAAAAAGAAAAAAAGAACTCTAGGTATTGAATACTTTGGGGTGTCACAGCTGAGAGGGGGTGTTATTTATACCTGGTGGGCAGAAATCAGAGATGCTGTCACATCCTGCATGCCCAGGACCACCCACGACAAAGAATTATCCAGCTCAAAATGTTGAGATGGCCGAAATTAAAAAACCCTGATCTAGAACAATTTTCTCACTTTGTAATTTTTCCTCCTTCTATAACGAAAATTATTCTGAACTCTCTCCCAGATTTTACCCAGATTATTGGAAGGGATTATCCCATCTCCAAACACAGTTCTTGCACTCATACTCCACCCAGCCAGTCCTTCATCCATGCTCTCTGATCTTTCATGGGTGAGGCATCCACTTGAATTCTGAGAATGGACCAAAGAACCGCATTTGTAAACATTTGAAACTGCTTCCCAGCCACTTCCCTTGATCTTTCAGAACCTTAAACCTATTAGAGCACCAGGGTGATTCTGTTGGTTAAGTATCCGACTCTTGATTCATTCAGTTCATGATTTCACAGTTCATGGGATCAAGCCCCTCTTCAGGCTTTGCACTGACATCATGGAGCCTGCTTGGATTCTCTCTCTCTCTCTCTCTCTCTCTCTCTCTCTTCTCTGCTTTTCTCTCTTCCCTCCCCTCCTTAAACCTATTAATTAAAAAAAAAAGTCATTCTGTGTTCTCAGCTGTCAGAGTTTATTGAAATCTTCTTGAAATCTTTTCCTTTGTCTCTAGCAGTTTCTTGGAGCCTTGGGTCAAAGATTACCCAAGCTGTAGGGAATATTTGGGAAAGAAATTGGCAGGAACTTTGGCGTGGTGCTTGCCACATCTCTGTTCCAGCGAAGAGGCTGTTATTACAGTATTAGAGTCTACACAAAGATTTAGAATTTCACCTTTCCAGCATTTATTCAAATTTTAATTAACAAAATTAATTAATGTTAAAATTTGCTATTTGCTTAGAGATCATAAGCTCCTTTGGGCCTCTAAATTATAACTTCCAAGAATTAAAAACATGACTTTCATGTAAATATATAGTGGACACATGTGAAAGATTTTAATCAACTTGTAATTGATAAAGGAACCAGTAAGATGCTATGACTGGCTTAGAGGACACTTTGAAGAGCAGACATTTGGGGCGCTTGGGGGGCTCAGTCAGTTATGCATTTGACTTTGGCTCAGGTCATGATCTCACAGTTTGTGGGTTTGAGCCCTGCGTTGAGCTCTGTGCTGACTGCCAGCTCAGAGCCTGGAGTCTGTTTCGGATTCTGTGTCTCCCTGTCTCTCTGACCCTCCCCTGCTCATGCTGTCTCTCTCTGTCTCTCTCAGAAATAATTAAAACATTAAAAAAATTTTTTTTAAAAAAGAACAGACATTTTTACAGGCAATCAAGTGTGCTGAAATGAATATTTGCCAGTAGTTGCAAAATGTCGCTGGGCACTGATATGTTGTGTTTAGTATCATCTTGTCTACAGGGCAGAAATAAAATTATCTTTTCATGAAGAACATTCACTTGCACTATTATCAGTGTTCTACAATTTAACTTCTATGGTTACAGATTCGTAATATGGCCTAGTCCATGGAAATACAAATAAAGGCATCGGCCTCTATAGAATCCATGAATTCCTTGAAGGTCCCTTAGATCATGCCCCTCACTACATTGATAAAATGCCAGTCATCTGTTTTGCCAGTTTCCAAGTGTTGGACAATTTCTTCTGCAAGGAAGAGATTGGAATATGTCCTGAACATATTTTTTTTCTGGCGTGAATCCTTGCAAATCCCTGGGGTGTAATATGTAAGTATCTGTGAGATGAACATTCAGCTTGTGGATCCTACAGTCCCACTCTCCTAATATATGAAATTGGAAATGAAAACGGGGATGGGGTGAGAGAGATTTTGATAGAGAAATAGAAAGAGCTGATACAGGGGTGCCTGGGTGGCTCAGTCAGGTCATTATCTCACAGTTGGTGGGATCGAGCCCTGTGTCAGGCTCCGCGCTGAGCATGGATTCTCTCTTTCTCCTTCTGTCCCTCTCCCCTGTTCAAGTGCTCTCTCGCTCTCTCTCGCTCTCTCTCTCTCTCTCTCTCTCAAAAAAAAAAAAGCAGATAAAATAACTACCATTGATTGTCTACTCTATGCCAAGTATGTTATATATGTCAGCTCATTCACAAAACTCCTATTTTGTAGGTGAGGACACTGAAGTTCACAGAGGTTAAGTAGCTTATTCAAGGGTATAGGGTGAATATGCTTATTGATTTGGTGGATGTCATGCCTCATGTTCTCTCTAAAGGAGTGAGCTCTGGGAGGGCAAGGGTTTACCCCTTTGTTTTATTCTCTGCCATATCTTTGCTCAGTCTCTCCCCCAGAAGGAGCTTAGTCAATATCCGTTGAATGCATAGATAAGCGATATATGAGCGAATAAAAGAATGAACAAGTGAATGAAAGAGCAGAGTAGGGACTCATTCCCATGTCTGTTCAACCTCCACATCCCATACGTCCTCCACTACATCACAAAAAATAGCTGTCTTCTTCACTCTGTGGAATAAGTAGCTGTATGGAACTAAACATTTTTTAAGCTTATTTATTTATATCGAGAGAGAGAGAGAACACGCGTGCATGAACAGATATTTATATAGGCAATCAGGAATGCAGAGACAGAGAGAGAGAGGATCCCAAGCAGGGCTTGAACTCCTGAACCGTGAGATCATGACCTGAGCTGAAATCAAGAGTTGGATGCCTGAACCACCCAGGTGCCCCAGAGCTATAATTTTTATATTGTATTTCATAGTTTTTATTTTATTTTTTTTTATTTTGTTTTATGTTTTCCAGTTTTACTGAGGAAATTCTTTTTCCTTATGATGAGAACTTTTAATTTATTCACTTGGCAACTTGCAAAATATACAAAACAGTATTGTTGACTGTACATTACATCCCCAGAATTAATTTATCTCATAAATGAAAGTTGGTGCCTTTTGAGCATCTTTCCCCTTTCCCCCTCCCCAACCTTGGTCCCTGGCCACAACAGATCTGATCTCTATTTCTATAAGTTGGTTTTACTAGATTTCATATATAAGTGAGATCAGAGAGTATTTGTTTTTTCTCTTCTCTGACTTATTTCACTTGGCTTAATGCCTTCAAGGTTTGGTATTTCACTTGGCTTAATGCCTTCAAGGTTTGGTGGGACTATAATTTAACATTTTAGTTGCTTTGGCAAAAAAGAGTGTTTTAATTAGCAGACAGTTTATTGTGCTTAAAATAAGTATCTGATTACAGCTTCTGTCACAGATAAAGTATAGAGCAAATGGGAATGATTTTTTCAAAGTCTCACAATGAGGAAAATATGCAAGAGGTAAATAAGAGGAGAGATAGTATTTGATAAAAGTTTTATTTTTTTCCCCCACAAGAATGTTCTTTCTGGATCAAAGGAAGTGAAATCTCTAGTTCCTGACCTACATGGTAGGTGCTGTGTGAAAATTAGTGAACGAGTGACTAACAAATGCCTTAACACATGCTTTCAGATGATGGGCAGAGAAGGGCAAATTCTTAGAAGGAAGTAATAATAGCAATTATTTCCAGAGGGGTAAAATACTTCTTAGCATAGATATCGGTTTTACTGTTGTGTAAATTACCGGTCCCTGGGTGAACTTTTAGGGGATATGATAAAAACTGACAACTATGGAAACAGAAGTTGTGGAACTTTCTTGACTACTTCCTTCCTCAATCTCAGTGCAAGCATTTAGATGAAGGCATCTAGCCCTCCTTGAGAAAGTGAGATCAAGTATCCTAATGCATTGTAATTCTCTGTCCTGTGCTGCTCATTTCTTCCCATATGGTTACCAAAGGCAAATTATGAAGCCCTGAGTTAGTGCACATTAAAAATGATGTCGGTACAGATGAAAGCCAGCCCTAGAGATGAAGCATTTATTTGAAACCAATTTGAAGATAGATTCAGCACATAAAATATAAAACCACCCCACGCCTGCCCCCAGTAAGTGTGATGGGATTTTCCAAATTCCCAGGTTCAGAATCCAAGCGCTGAGACACTGGCTTCGGCCCTGGTTCGGCCTCTGCTCTGTCTTTCCTCTTCTTTGTCCAAACTGGGTTGAAGTTTTTTCCCCTGCCTTTGAATTCGTACACAATGGGCTTGATGAATGAATTACAAATCTTACCTGAAGGTTCTTGAAGTTTAAGAAGAATGGTTTTCTTTTGCTTTTGGTTATTATAAACATCAGCAGTGCTATTTTTGGTTTCTAAGCCCAGAGGCAAGGAGAGAAATAGCAAGATGAACGGGAAAGCATGAGGTAAAACGTTTATGGGAGAACTCTGGCTCTCATGAAGCCATTCCTTTGAAAACTAGTGGAATTTCTATTTGGAACAATCAATTTCTCTATCTCTCTTTCTCCCTGTCTCTCTTTCTCTTTCCCCACAACCCCCACTTCCTGCCCCTGCTTAACTTCTCCCTTTCCCCTTATCTGTCTCTTACACAAATTTCAGTCTTAAGTCAGGGCAGCGATGTTGAAATGACACAAACTTGTTTCCTAAAGGGTCATATGCTGCCATGTTTGTTAGTCATACAAACACATTATTGGGAAGGCATAGTTATTTATGGTAGAAAATGTCATATTAATTAGAATAATATACTCACTAGCCTATTTTATTTCAGTCTATTCTGATTCAGAGAAGAATATATAAAGTCCTTTATAAGGAACGGCTTGTCAAAGACTAAGGATTGTTGAATGGCCAAGTGTTGTATACTCTGACAACAATTAATCTCAGCACTTCATTTCCAATGCCACATAGCCCTGATAATTTCTATGGAAACTTAAGTTCCTTATCCCATCCTGTTGTCATTTTTCCTTTATTACGGTTCATTATTTAAACTAGTGCTATCCGTTAGAACTTCCTGTGCTGATGAAAATGTCCCTGATCTCCAGGGTCCAAAATGGTAGCCTCTAGCCTTATATGGTCACTGAGCAAAGCTATTGGACCGATGAGGAATGTGAAGCCCAGGGCAGTTATGTGACTTCCCAGGGACCACACTGGCAGTTAACGACAGAACCTGAATGAATCTCCTGGCTCTCTAGGCTGCTGCGCTGCCTCATGTTTAGATTTCATTTGGGCGGGAAAAATGAGGGGCGATTTCAGAAAAGAAGACCTAATTTTTGCACCTCATGACTGGGTGGAAAACTGGGAATAATATTACCTTTTCCAGCCAGAGAAATTCAGTTGTGCTAGATGGAGGGATGGTAGCATTAGGACTCCAAGCTGAGTTGAACAGAGTACATTGTTAAGTCCCGTGTCACTATCTGCCTAAGGCTGCTCAGAACAGATCTGAGTATTGAGTTCTATGTTTATTACCTATTCATTCACTTAGTGAACACCTACAACGGGCCACATAGAGAAGGTGCTGGATGGTGGGGGGAAGGGTAGGGAAATGGATAAAAACAGTTGAAGCATTCAGTGCTTACAGGAAGACAGATGGCCAACCATTTCAATGTGGTGCTAGAGCGCCACACTATATTGTCAATCAGGGGAGCCCAGGATGGGAAGTTTTATGTTATCTTCCGGTACACTGTTTTGTTAGGGCAACGGTGGGCTCTGGAAGCCAGCTCTGGGTTTAAATTCACTGTTTCGCTTCATACCTCTGTGACCTCGCGCAAGTTACTGAACCTGTGTTTAGCCTTATCTTTAAGATAGAGATAATCCACAGTCTTTGTTGCTAAGATTATACAAAATAATGCACTTAAAACACCCGACATAGTGCCCTGTTCAACAGAAGGAACATTCATTAAGTGTTAACACTCATGTCTACTACCCTTGTCGTTATTTTTACTGTTATTACTAGGAATAAACACGAGCCCAGTGAGGCATGATTGTCTTTATTTTTCAGACAAGGAAACTGAAGCTTGGGAGATTAAGCAGCCAAAGTCACAGAGATAAAAAGGGACAGGGTCAAAATTTTAGGCAGGTCGGAGCTGGCTGCTGTCAGGACGGGAGGGCTCCCCTCTAGGCCCAGCCCTGAGAGGACTGCCTTTGAACAGAAGTGTTGTGGTGGGGGTGTTCTGGAGGTGTTGAGGCAGAGGCCCCTGACCAGGAGGGGTTCCAGAAAAGAAACCTCAAGCCTGATTAGAAGACTTAAACTACTGCCTTAACTGGCCACGCCTGCAGTGTCATTTTCAGAAATTTCCTGAACTAACATTTGTTGTCCTAGAAACACACACACTCAAGATCAATTTAAAGTTTAAGATCAATTTAAAGTTTAAATCAAACAAACAATCCTCCTTCCAGCACGGGTTTTATGATAGATTCTGGGGGAAGTGAGAGCTAAGGAGGAAATGTTCCTGTCCATTCTTCCATCCATTCATGTCACAAACATTAAACGCCTACTGTGTGCTAGACACCATAGTGAGGGTGATTTTCTGCCATAAATCTTACCTTTCCTACCAGAGGGTATTCTCAACTGAAGACAGGAAGTGGTGAGTGAGGCGTGAGATGCCGTTGGTGAGAGCAGGTAGGGGAGGGAGTGAGTACTGAGGGCAGGTTCCCCTCAGCTTGGCTGCACCCGGAGGAGAGGATGTCCGGGGACTCTCCGCCCCTCATCTGAGAAGAGTAATTACATCCTGCCTCGTGCTACAGCAGATGCCTAGTATCTAGATGAGAGCAAGGACAGCTTTAGGCGGGTTTTCCAGGCTTTTGTGATCGGTATCATAGTAGGGAACCAAATGACCTGGGTTTGGTTTTGTTTGGGTAAATGAGAACCGAAGTCCGTTGGGGGTCAGCCATAGAAGATCTAAGATGGGGGGCGGGAGTCAACCGAGGCTCGTCTGAGAGAGGAGGAGTTTTTAGCCGGGCGGCTGCATTCCAAGGAGAGGTTCAGTCTAGGTGAGGGAGGCGTGGGGACTGTGCGCAGGGCGTGCGCGGCTGTGCGGGACTCCCGCCTCGGGAAATGCGCGCAGCCCTGGGCCGGGTGGGCGCCTCGGGGGCGTCGCGGGGAAGCCGCCCTGGCGACCCAGTGCGGAGCGCGTCCTGAACCCCAGGCTTAGTTAGCGACCTTTAAAACCCCGAGCCCGGCCCGGCCCGGGGACCTGGCCGCACGCTCCGCTCTCCCGCCGGCGGTGAGTATGCTCCGGGGAGCACTGCCATTCCCGAGGCTCCGTCCGCGAGGCTCCGCCCGGGAGCAGGGGGAGGCCGCAACAGGTCCCCGCGGGCGCCGCGGGCCTCGCTCGCGCGCCTCCACGGCCGGCGCCCTTCCCGGCCCGCCGCGTCCCGGGGACTGGCCCGGGCGCGGGGCAGCGGGGCAGCCTCTCCGGAAGCCGTCCCGGCGGTCCCCCAAGCGGCGCATAAATCATTCATGAGCGGGAGTTGGGCGAGCCTCGCAGCAGGGGGAGGGCGGGCGGCGCTGGGGCCGAAACGCGAGCTCGACCCCGCGCACGGTGAGTGGCGGCGTCTGCTGCCCGCGGAGCCCGGGAGGCGAATGCGGAGACGTTGGGGGCCCGAGCGCACCACCCTCTTCCAGAAAGCCGGAGACAGGAAATCCTGCAAGGAGGGGCTCGCCCTGGGCCCCTCTCCTCCCGTCGGCCCAGCGGCAGGTAGTAAGAGCCCCCCGAGAGCAGCCTGGACGCCAGGGGGCTCGGGTGCAGGGCCAGCGGGAGCTCCGGGCAGAGGGTGGACGCGCGCAAACTTTGCCGGCTGCCGAGTAGCTGCTTGGTGGGTCTTCTTTCCATCCACCGGAGGGGAGCCGGCGGCTGTGGCTCACCGGGTTCCAGGGCACACGCCAGCGGGACCGGGACCCCCGAGGCCGTGGGTTCGCTCTCGGAGAGGGCGGAGGACCGAGGGGAGGCTCGCCAGGGGTTTGGGGACCTGTTCTGCAGCGCGTGGAGGGCTGGGGGTGGTCCGGAGGTCGCGGGGCGCCGAGCCTTCCTTGCTGGGGATGGAAAGGGGTCACCTCCCTCTGGTCTTCCAAATGGAGTACGCGGTGCAATGGACCATAGCGGGAGGGGGACCCTAGGGGAGCAATGGGAGGCCTCTTCCCTCGTCCACGGGAGAGCCCCCTGCCTCCTTGGGTGCACAGCTTGGGCACCCCCGGCGTTTGCGGGGTGGAGAGCTGGGGGCTCCGGGCTCCGGGCGCACCTCGCCAGTACGGCGCCGGCTGGGACAACAAAGAGAAACACGGACAGAGGAGAGAGCTTCGCGGTGCAAGCGCAGTGGGGGCCCGAGGTCAGTTTCCCCGAAAGCCCGCGCCGAGAGGGAGGGGATCCGATGGGGTGGCACACCGCTCTGGGCCCCTTCCTCCCCGACGACCCCGACGCAGCCTTCCCGCGGCGGCGGCGGGGAACCCGCGCGGACGCGCTCCCAAAGCCAAGTTACTCCGGCAACCCCCTCCCCCAAGCGGCGGCGGATTCCTCGAGTCTCCTCGCTTCCCGCGCCTGCCCTGCAGCCCATTCTTTTGTGTCCCGCAGCCCGGGACAGCCTCCTGCCGCGGAGGGGGAGAGGGCGGGAGGGGGCCCGGCCTGGCGGTGGGTGGAGAGCGAGACCGGCCAGCCGGCGCCCCAGGCTTCCTGCAGCAACAGGTCCAGCCTGCAGCCCCAGCGTGTGGCCCCAGGCGCCGGCTGACCCTTCTCCCGCCCGGGCTCCCGGATCCGGAGAGGTTTTCCAGGCTGCCTGTGGGCAGCGGCTGACCTTTGTGAAGACACGCAGGTGAATGACTGGGGTCCTTAAACGCGCCCCTCTGGAGACTCAAACATCTGCTTTTGTATGTTCGGTTGAACCTTAGGAAACCGAGCCGTTTTTGTGGCTCAAAGCCTTTCTCACTCTTTTGTGAGTTTCCTCAGAGCTGTCCTGTCCATCAGGGCGAGCCCAAGGTCACGATGGAGTTTGGGGGATTGACCCCGGGCAATGGCAGTAAGGACCCTTTATTGACTAGCAGCTGTGTGCCTGGGGCTGGACCCGTTCCGTTCCGGGTCTAACCCTCCAACACTATTCAACACCCCACTTTACAGACAGCGAAGGAAAGCACAGAGAATGTAAGTAACTCACATCACAGGGTTAATGAGTGGGAATAGAGGCTCCTGCCTTGTCTCAAGTAAGGCCTCTTATCACTTCAGCAACGGCCTTTAGTTTCATTTTGCTTTCTTAATAGGCCCCGTAAATTTTATTTTTTTTAAATGAACTTCCTTATGATTTCTGCACTGGACTATTTCTGTGCATTCCAGCACCGTGAAGCAAACAAGTGTATCAACGGACAAGTGTATCTAAATAGTAAGGCTTTAAACCAAATATTATTTTATTGGTACCATTTCAAATATGAAGGGATAAAGTTTTTCAGGGGACCAAGAGCTACTGCAGATTTGTCAAGGGGCAGGATGCTTTGTTACAAGTGCTAGAAGCCCACTCTGGGTAATTTTAGCAGAAATGGGACTTTCGACTGGGTAGCTTAGAGAAGTGACAAGGAGGCTGGCTAGCCGGGCTCAGGAGCTCATGCGGGACATACAACAGGACCCCTGATTGGTGTGTGGCCATAGCTGCCACCACAAGTTTCTGGATATGGCCGCTGACGCTGTGCCGTCATTGCTAGAATGTATTAGAAACTGCCCCCGCGTCAGTCTGGGCTCCCCGCACACACGCAGCAGTAAGCATCTGCTTGGTGAGTCTGAGGCACCCCCCAGGGCACAATTTGGGCACCTCAGCCTGACCTCACCGTGAAACCCTGGGGTGTTGCCCACAGGACTCACAAAGGTGGGCTCAGAAGTTGAGCTGGTCTCATCCCTCCCCCAAATCCCAGGTGACCAATCCCCACTACAAAGCTCCTTTGGAAGGAAGCTCCATCAAAAGAAGAAGAAAGGAAGGTGGATGGTCACCACAGTTGCTTTTCAAACAGTCTTTGTGGAAGTGCCATTCCCTGGGCTCCAAGGTCACAGTCATGTGAAATATTTGGTCAAAATTGGCATTCTTGGGCCCCCTTTCCAGTTTGAACTCAGTGCATTTGGAGTGGCCACCAGGAATCTGCACCCCATAAATCAGGAAAATGGTGAGATCAACTTCTTGATTGGTCTAGTGCCTGTGTGAGGAGATAGCCCCCGAGGGAACAGTTTCCAAGGCTTGCAAAGTTGAGGGTCCCAGCAGAAGGCATGGCCCTAGGATGGTAGACCAGTTCTCTGCCATGGGTAAACCCAGCAAGGAGACAATCTGCTGCTTATATTGTGGGAATAGCGACAAACAGTCCGACACCTCCCTTCCAGAGGCTACGGGACTGCTAATAAACACTTGATACAATTTTGAAATAGGTAAAAATGACCATTTCCTGTCAGTTCTCCCTCTACCCCTCACCATTGGATTTCAGCAATCCATACTGAGTGCCTACTGTGTGCCTGACTCGGGGGTACAGAGATGAGTAAATCAGGGACCCCACACAGCAGCTGGGATGGATCAGCTCAATGCAATATAAGAAGGGCATTTGGGGACGGCGTCTTTGCAAAGCGGCATGAGTTACCCAGGTGAGGGAGCACTCAGGAACACTGCTGGTTCTCAGACTTCAGTTGTGTTGAGAATCAGTCACCAGGAAGAGTGTTAGAATGGGTCCCATCCCCCCAAATTAGGTCCAATAATTAGCATTTTAAATAAATACCCCATTTTATGGGAATGCTGATCTTGGGCCGGGAGAGCTGGCCTCGGTGTGTGGGGGACAGTTGGGAGCTGCCCTGAGGTGCTCTGGCTGCCCCGTGAGCTTCACAGGTGAGGACCCAGGTGAGATGTCTTTCAGCTCAACGTTTACTAATTATCTAGTTTTCCTAAGTAGTGAGATTTTACTAATTTCTTCACATTTACCCCGCAAGTGAGAGGGACAGCACGACGCTTTGGAGCAAGGGGTGAAGAAATCTGGACCCGGAGCCGCAGGCCCTGGCGGGCTGGCTTGGCACTTCCAGCAGTGCGTGGGGCCGCGTTTCCTGTGGGATTCGCCTTCCCCTGCTTTTTCACGAGGAAGCCTGGAACGGTTTCTTCCAGGCTTTTCCTCGGGCCTCCTGCCGTCTCTCTCCTGCGGCGCTGCTCTCCAGCCCTGGCCGAGGCTCCATGGGGGCCTCGCAGGAAGTCTGCCTTTCTTAGCAGCTGAGCCTCTAATTCTTCCAGCTGCTGTGCTCCCTGACCGTCCGTTAGCAGCAAACAAGATATGATGGGCGTGTGGGGAGTGTGTGTGCTGTGGGTAACGTATATGGTATTTGTGTGACAGTGTGTGCTGTGTGTAAGTTCTGTGTATGTGTGGAGTGTGTTCGTGTGTGTGGTATGTGCATGTGTGGTGTATGCATGTGTGGTGCAGGTTAGTGTGTGGTATATATGTGGTGTGTTTGTATGCGTGGTTTGTGTATCTATGGTATGTGTGGATGTGTGTGGTGTGTGCTAGTGTGTACTGTGGTGTGTGTTCGTGTGTATGATGTGTGCTAGTGTATGTGTGTTACGTACTAGTGTGTGTGATGTGTGTATGTGTGGTATGTGCTGGTGCGTGAATGTGTGTTGTGTGTATGTATAGTATGTGCTGGTGTGGTGTGTGTGTGTGTATGTGTGTATGGTTTGTGCGGTGTGTGCTAGTACGTGTGGTATGTGCTACTATGGGGTGGTGTGTTTGTGTATGTGTGTGGTATGTGCCAGTGTGTGTGGTGTGTTAGTGTGTGTGCACATCCCTGTCCCCCGCCCCCCCCCCCCCCCCCGGTCTGAAGGACAGTGGCTACCCTGAGTAACACACACGGTCTCCCCTCACCTCTCTCTCCTGCCCGGAGCAGCCCCGGAGACCCACCCAGAGTGGCCTGCAGAGGCCAGCTTGCTTTGTTTCTTCCCGATTTGTCCTGTCTGGAAACGATGGGAAGATGGCACAGAGCAGGCCCGGGTTTGAGTGTGCACCCTGGTGACTTCCGGTCAGGACCAGGGAAAGCTACAGCTTGTAGAGCCAAGGACAGGGTGTCTGCAGCAGCCAGGCCTGGAAGGGATGGTGGAAAGTCACTGGGGTCCTGGTGGTAGCCGTGGGTGCGATGGAGTGTGGTCTCCGGAAGCCCATACGGGGTTAATGAGGTTGACACTGGGAGCCGGAGAGGCTCTGAGCAGCTCCTGATTAGATAGAGAGAGAGAGTTCAGGGTCATTCTGTTGGGAGCTCTGTGCAGAAGCAACTGGAATAGGACAGGACTTAGAAGATGAGGCAACATCCAGAGGATTAAATACGAATTAACATCTCCACTCAGATAACTCCTGAAATCCCACGTCTCGTCTGGAGCTTTCTTCGACTTGGTGGAATGCAGGCAGCGGGCCCTCCGGCCCCTTGCGCAACATGTCACTGTCTGGACCCCTCTTACACCCTCTCGCAGTGTTTCAGGAGCACCCTGCCCTTACTCTGAAAGTTACTGAGTGTGTATCTCATGTATGAAATGGTATACAATCCGGGTGTTCCTGACCCCAGGACAGCATCCCAGATCTTCTGGTAGGTTCTGTCCCAGTGCACCTAGGTCCTCGCGGTGGCACCAGCAACGCCATCATTTTGACCTACTTAGTTCTTTATCCTGTAGCACTTACTGAGCCCTGACTGTGAGCCCTGTCCTGCATTCAGTGTTGGGGACAGAAAAACAAAGGGACAGGGTCGGCTTTGGAGAACTTCTAGGTCTCTTGCCCTCACCAGACACTGGCTTGGTAGCTGCTTCTAACCTTCTTGTTTATTTCTCTCTCCTGCTCTTGGGGTGGGTGCCCTGTCTCTCATCACTGGGACCCATAACTTCTAGGTAGTGACTTGAGGGTGGAGGTTTCCATCAGGATTACCCAGGTGGATGTGTTAGAAAGATAGATTCCAGTGTTACCCAGCCTGAGAAAGTTTGGATCCTGTCCTTGAGGCCTTCTAGTTTGGGCTGAGGGTGAGGTGGAGAGGGGATGCCTGAAACAAGGTCAGTGAGCAAACAAGTAGAATAAAAGGCAGATAAGATAAATCCCCAGACATAGGACGGCAACACCAGCTTGGAGAAAAACCGTCTATGACAGGAGGTCTCTGGGCCCCTGCGGGGAACATGAGACAGAGAGCCCTGTCGGAAGGGTGTCCTGGTGTCTTGCTGAGAGCTTGGACAAAGTCCCAGTTTTGAACTGTGGCCCCACCATTAGAACAGCCGTGACCTTGGGCAAGCCCCTGGGAAGTCCTCTCTGTGCTTCTTTCCTTATCTGTAAATGGGGTCCAGGCAGCACAGCATGTAGAACATTGTCCAGAACATAGTTCAGTGCTTAAGTTTCTAAGCCTTCTCTACACCATAAGGTGTTTCCTGAACCCTCAAAGGTCTGCGTTCTGCGTCTGGCGCCTGGGGAGGGACCTTCCTGCTTGCTTGCCCAGCGGCGCTAAGCAAGCTTGGCGTTTGCCTCCCACGCAGCGGATTAGGCCGAGGGCTGGCTCTCAAGCTTTGCAGGGAGGCTCCTGGGGCGGGCAGGCCGCATGCCGCGTCACTGCTGCCCTTGTCTCCCACCAGGCATGGTGCCTTGAGCCACGGAGCCGAACACACCCGCAGCAGGCCCTTGGACGTGGTGGTTCACTGCATGCCGGCCCGGCCAGGAAAAGAAGGACTCCGCACACGCCGGGCTCCCGCACCCTTCCCGCAGAGGGATAGGAACGCGGGCTCCCTGCTCACCCAAGGTTTCCAGAACCTCTGCGACAGGAGGCCACCAGCTCTACCTCATGCGTAGGGGACCTTGCTAGCGATGGCCCTGCTTTTTGGCTTCCTGCTGCTGCTGCTGGAGCTCTGCGGGAATACCCTCTCCGTGGGGTCAAGGTCATCCACAAAGGGGACTGAGGTCTTGGAATTTGAATTGCCTGCCGCGAACTATGAGACCAAAGACTCCTACAAAGCTGGGCCCATCGGTGGTCTCTTTCAAATCGTGCACGTCTTCCTGCGCGTGGTGCAACCCAACGATTTCCCCGAAGGTGAGTGCCCATTGCGTGTCCCCAGACACGCTGCCGTGCGCACACGTGATATTGTTCGTTAATACCGATACAGTAAATATGTCTTATACTCTGCAATTTAATGCATGCGATTCAAAGTGATTGGACTGCACAGGAGCTGAAAGTTTTGAGACAGAAGTGAAGAAAACTTGCACCAGGTTAATAGACTGCCAGGAATGTGATTATAAGAAGTGAAATCAAAGTATGTTGCTAAGTTGGTTTTCCAGTTCTTTTTTTTTTAATTTTTAAATGTTTTTTTATTTATTTCTGAGAAAGAGAGAGAGACAGACAGACAGCGTGAGCAGGGGAGGGTCAGAGAGAGAGGGAGACACAGAATCTGAAGCAGGCTCCAGGCTCTGAGCTGTCAGCACAGAGCCCTGCAAGGGGCTCGAACCCACTAACCAGAATCCGGAGATCATGACCTGAGCCCAAGTCGGACGCTTAACCAACTGAGCCACCCAGGCGCCCTGGTTTTCCAATTCTTGATCTTTCTTCCCTCCCTCTTTTTATTTCCCACTGGTTCGAGCAATGAATGACTTACTCTCAAGTGCAAACCAAAGGTAAAAATGAGGGTAAAAATGCAAATTCTTTGACATCAAGTAAGTTAATAATTAACTCTGGTGGCTAGACCAGCACTTACAAATTGACCTCTCCTCCACCCACCACAAAGTGCAATTTCAGACTGCTTCCAGCAAAGGCAGGTCTGACCCAGTGTGTTTACCTGAGTAACTGTTTACGGCAGTTCCAAGACTTGAAGTGTGAGGAAGGGAGGGATGGCCCCTTGTTGGAACCTTGATGGCGTGGTGCCTGACTCTTGGTGAGGATCGCTGTGTTTGCCCTTCTCTCTGTACTTAGAAATCTGTGGGTATGTGTTTTCAGCAAGGAGATTATGAAAATTTAAATCGTCTGTGGGAAGTATGTGCTATTAGGGTTTGGAAGTCTAAATATTTATTGACTTAATATTAGATCTCTTCTAGGCTTGTTTTTTAACTAAGAAGATTTGAACAATATTATTGATTACCATAATATACAGATGGTAAAATTTGTAGTAATCATTATCATCTTCCTTAGCTGGTCAGCTGTTCATAAGAGGATTGTGTGTGTGTGTGTGTGTGTGTGTGTGTGTGTGTGTGTGTGTGTGTAAGAGACAGAGAGATGGAGAGCAGGAAAGAGAGAAAGAGAATGTATTTAGTGAACTTTAACACTTGTTTGTATTATGGGCAGTTGATGGATTTTCATTAAGACATTTATATTGAAACTGTTCTGCATTGGGGCACCTGGGTGGCTCAGTCAGTTAAGCGTCCGACTTTAGCTCAGGTCATGATCTCACTGTTCACAATTGCCAGCCCTGCGTTGCGCTGTGCACTGATAGCTCACAGCCTGGAGCCTGCTTTGGATTCTCTCTCTCTCTCTCTCTCTCTCTCTCACTCTCTCACTCTTCCCCCTAACCCCCCACTCAGTGCTCTCTCTCTCTCTCTCCCCCCCTTAAAGATAAATACAAACATTAAACATTTTTTAAATAAAAAAATAAATTGTTTTGCATTTGTCTTAAATTAAGCTACTAAAATGGTTTGAAGTGTAGTTCTTAATTTTTTGTTAGTCTAAGTTTTAATTCAATAAAACAAATCACTCTGGACCCTGTTGTCATTGAAGAGAATCCTGAACAAATACTACGTAGTATTTATGTCCCTGCTTAAGAGACTAAATCTGGAAACCCAAAGGACAGAAGTAGAAAATAAACCGTTTATTTATTAATGTTGGCTACAAATTCACTATTCTTAGTAGATAGCTTTTCATTTATTTGTAAAGTTAGTGTAAATATTATTGAATAAACTAATACCTACTAGTGTTTTTAAGCTTAGCTTCTTTGTTTTTTATGCAAAAGGAATAAAATTCATTTGTTTCATTTGAATTTATAATGACATCTTCAAAAAGATTGTGAAGCATCCATGTGTTATTAAGGCATATCATGTAATTAGTTAATCCTATAATCTCTTTCCATATGTTGCTTTATTTTGCTTCCTCTAGATTTCACAGGAAATCTTCCTTCATAGGAAGGCTTCCTCACGCTTAGTTTATAAGAGAAAACCGTATTTTTTAAAGTCTTCATTCAAACGATCAGTTCAAAAGGCATTTGCTTCTAATGCATTCTAAGATTTTGAATTCCAGCGTCATTATTAGTCTAGAAGGAGGCGTCTGAAGAATTAAATCCTGCTGTAATCTGAGGGTGTTAGCCTTGCTTGTCCCTTGACCTTCATCAATACTTATTACTTTGGAAGAAGACATTCCCAAAAGTCTCAACAGGGGATCAGAGCAGACCAGCAGTGCCCCTTTAAAAAACAAAACAAAACAAAACAAAACAAACAAAAAAACCCCAACTCATTAGGTTGCTTAAAGAATATTATATTGAATTTCACAGGTGACATTATGGGATGTTGGTTTTTTCCCCACCATCCCATTATTTAATTTTTTTCATCTAGTTACTAGATTTCTCAAAGTGCTCTTTAGGAACTTTGTCACATAAAGCACAAATACAAGACACATTTTGTCCTGCCGGGGCCAGTGCATTGCATGAGCACCAGATCATAAGCAGATGTCTTCATAATTGAAGATACAAGACAACAACGAGAGAGAGAAGGAGAGATAGAGAGAAATGGAATCCTGTTTAGTAGCTTCCCCGACGTAAAGCATTAACCAAAACAGATGACTTCAGGACAGATCCTCTACAAAGTAACATCCTTGCAGAAGAAATTATCACCTAGATATACTCTTTCATTTGGAAGAGTAGAGTGATTTAAAAAAAAAAAATTTTTTAATGTTTATTTATTTTCGAGAGATATAGAGAGCACGAGCAGGGGAGGGGCAGAGAGAGAGGGAGACACAGAACCTGAAGCAGGCTCCAGGCTCTGAGCTGTCAGCACAGAGCCCGACGTAGGGCTTGAACTCGCAAACCTTGAGATTATGATCTGAGTCAAGGTTGGACGCTTAACCAACTGAGCCACCCAGGCCCCCAAGAGTAGAGTGATTTAGATGCAGAGTCAGCGGCCAGTGCAGGAGTGGGAGAGAAGGTGAGGACCTTCCAGCCTGGGCTCCCTTTCTTCATGCCATTGGACTGGAGTGTTTTCCATTTTACATCCCGTGCCCGAACAAAACAGCATACCATATTTTGCAATTTGTAACTGTCTAAAGCGAAGCCTGTCTTGTAGCCTTATAAATACAAGGTAGAAAGATCTTGTTTAGCTAGGACTTGAGACAAAGGCCTACTTAACTTCCTGGGCAGACCAGGAAGACAGGAAACTACTATACACCACGGCAGAATGTGCCCAAGAACCTGGTGTGGGTACTTCATAAATACCTGCCCTGGTCTGAAGCTTCAAGACGGATTCTGAGTCCTGGGCTTAGACTCACTAAGAGAGTGATGGCTTACATTGCGGAGGAGTCACTTGTCCATTCATTCAACATAGAAAGGGAGTCGATGGCAGGATGACCAGGGGGAATTGAGGGAAGGGTGTTCTAGGAACAGGGAATAGCGTGCCCAGGGAGTGGAGGACATAGTGGTTCATGGTGGACCCATGAGGTGGGTATTCATGGAATAAGTCTGCTAAGGTCAAAGAGCCAGAGCTGGAGGACTCTGTCAAACTTGGTAGTTTTGTAGCCAGAAGAGACACGAAAGCAGCATGAGCAATGGTTTCACTCAGTCAGCAAGCATTTATCACTAGCCCCGGCTTTTTGTGGTGCACCCGCTGGGGGCTGTGAGCCAGGGTGGAAGAGCAATTGAGTGTTGGGAAAAGAATCTCATAGCGGCTGGTTGGAGAGGTAATAAGGAGATAGAAGGTTCTGCAGTGGTCCAGAGGGAGGTACTAATGGACTAACTTAGTACAAGGCAAAGGTAATGGGGGAAACAGAGGCAGGATCCATTTCATGGATTTCATTTCAAAGGACTTTGGATTAAATCCTAGCCCTGGCCATTACCTACTGAGCGATCTTGACCAAGGTAATGTTCAGAACCTCTGTTGGCATAGATGTAATATGACTATACTCATACCTCACTTTGTAGCTTTTATCTGTGAGGCTGTATGTAAAGCTTATGTTTAAAATCGTGGCTGGAAGGCACAGATAAAAATTCTCAATCAGTATAGCTGCTATTAATATTATTTGAGAGGAAGAATTGACCAAATTTAATGCCAAGATTGGTGTCGAAAAGGGACGTGGGAAAAGATGTCTCCAGGAGGGATTGTTAAAATGTCCTTGCTGCTGCTCCATCAGGAATTTTCTCCTTGGAGAATCAGTTCCATTACTTTTGAAGTTCAATGGGCTGTGTCTCACACAGCGTCTGTCAGCGGTACGCACCACCTCACGTGTCTACACCCACGTCCGTCAGCCCTGCAGTAGCAGAATGGAGTCTATCTAGAAGGCCAAGCTTGGATGCAATGCTAGTCTACTGAGTGGTCTTTACTCCCCCACAAAAGCACTGACATCCATTTTTGGTTCTTTGTTCTTCCCTGCGGTCCCCAATATCTGCTATAAGACATACTTCACTAGGTGTTAGCTCATTTGGAGGTAGATGATGGTGGTAAGTGGTGGTCCCATTTCTAAGTAATATGCCCCCACCCCTTTAGAGATTGGAAAGCTTAAGTCAGAAGGAGATGATATGTTCAAGGTACACAACCAGCCTATGGCAGATTGAGAAACCAGGAGTAGTTATTTCTCCTCTATTCCACAGCCTACCATGTGAGTAGTTTATTTCCCTTTCACTTTACCACAGTGCTTTAACAGTGTCTGTGGGTCACTATAAAAAATGGTAATTTTGCACATTGAAAAAGTGTGTTGCAGAAGATCATCTGGTGTGGATGCTCAACAGTGGCTTTTCAATTTCATATGTCTGTGATGAATTTGGCATAACTCATGACCCAAATCGGAGCTATTCTATTGGAAAAAGTAGGAAAAAAAACCCACATCCTCTGCTTTTATTTTTATAGAAGTCTCTAAAATTATTCTCTGCTCTGTTTTGGTGTATTTTTAAATGAGACTTTAGGCTGGTTGACCTGTTTCTACAGCATTCTGTGCTAATCTGCTTTGAGCCTGGGATTTGGTGGGTGCCCAGTTGAAGCTGGGTGAGCAGGAGGCATGGGAGGAGGGAAGAGTGCATCTGAGATCTGGGCAGGTTGTTCCAGTAAACGGGAGTTCCCTCCATTGCAGAAACCTGTTAGTTGAGGGAATCAAAAAAGAGTTTATCACCAGGACTCCAGGTTACGTTGTGGTACCCAGCCACCGGGGAAGAAGCCTCACCTGGGGCCTCTTCGCCTCCCACCTTGGCTCCTCTCTGCACGCAGCCACTTCACACCTCCGCCTCTGGGTGTCTCTGTTCTTGCCCTACCTATGGCAGAGAACCAGGGTGCCAGCCTCATAGATTTCAGGGCAACTTCCTGCAAAATGATTGGGAGTTCTCTTCTCTTTAAGTCCCAAGCCCCAATTCCAGTCCTGCCTGAGACAGTCACCAACCATGGACCCACTGAATAACAATGGCCGGCATCACAGCTCGTGGGCCTGGTGCTGTGAGCCACCAATGACCTCGTGGCATCACGGGTAAGGAGATGCTTCCCAAGAAAGAGGATGACTGGGTGGATGGCCCATTAGGTGTGTCTTGGCCAATGTCCACTGAGAATCAGGATGTTGTATTACATTCAACACCTCTGTGTTCTTTCTTAATTTAGACAAAACCAGCATTGTCTTCTTTAAATCACATGACTCATATTGGCAATGGGCCTGGCCATAAAAAAGGTCATTGAGGGAAAGAACTAACATCTAGTGATCCTTCCTTCCTGGTGTTGCTCAGTATGCTGGACGGTCTACACGTGTCATCGCTTTCCATTCTAACTTTTTTTTAAATGTTTTTTAAAATTTATTTCTGAGAGGGAGAGAGAGACAGCGTGAGCAAGGGAGGGTCAGAGAGAGAGGGAGACACAGAATCTGAAACAGGCTCTAGGCTCTGAGCTGGCTGTCAGCACAGAGCCTGATGGGGGCTCAAACCCACGAACCGTGAGATCATGACCTGAGCCGAAGTCGGACGCTCAACCGACTGAGACACCCAGGCGCCCCCATTCTAACTTTTATAAGAGCCAACAGCTATGATGCACCTATTTTCCGGGATTTGAACAACTCAATAACTCTGTGAGCTAGGTACTATTATTTTCATTTTACAGAAAAGGAAGCTGAGGTCCAGAGAGTAACTGACTTGTCCAGCATCACACAACTAGTCAGTGGCAAAGTAGGACTGGAATCCAGGTAGGCTGGCTTTATTGTCCAGGCTCATTCATAGTCACTGCCTGTATTTGTTGATCAGAAACTCAGGAGACTTGGGGGATGGTTCCAAGTTCATATACATTGAAGGCTAAGCGGTCAACCCAGGATTTGACCCAGGGCTCATGACTTGTCACCCCCGTGCTGCACCATATCACCTCTGTGGAGTAGTTCTGCTGTACAGATTGTATTTACATGTCCCCAGTGACCTGTTAAGTGTGGGGCAGGGTTTGGGTGGGAGGTGACACATGACACGTCCATAAACTTTTATGGGCGTGACTCTAATCCATTCTACATATCTTCTGCTTCATAGAACAGCTTTTGCAGCTAAACTGAACATCTGGTTTTTTTGACTATATTCCTATAACCTTGTCTACAAAGTTCTGCTGGGACATGCTCCTGACTTTATGCATGTAAACAGCAGAGGCAGGCTATGCTTTTCTGGGAAATGTGTGCCGGTCCCACAAAAGACACAAGAAGAAAAAGCTTCCTCCTCTTCTGGCCTCTAGTGATGACATCTTTTTAGGAAGCCTTCCAACACACGCAGAAAATGAGAGCTTCAATATGAATGTAAATAAAGAGAGGCCACCCCAGCAGCTGCTGGATGAAGCCGGTGCAGTATTAAATACCACTTGTCCACAGGCGTTGAGTGGAAGAGATGTCCTAAAATTTGCACTTGGAGAGGCAGCTGTAAAGGGCGCCTGCACTGGGAAGGCAGTGCTGGGTCAGAACTGAAGAGCAGGATGAGACGTTAGCAGGAGAGATGATCGGTCCGGGAGGCCTGCCATGTATCCTCTGCTTGATGGGGATCTAGATCGGGAAATGAGCCCAACACTTGAGCCATGGTGAAGAACTCACATCCTGGAGCCACTGCCTGGGTTTGAATCCTGGCTCCATTGTTTACTAGCTCTGTAGCCTTGGGCAAGTTACTGAAACTCTCTGTTCCTTAGTCTTCTCTCTGTAAAATGGAGAAAATAATCATGGTACTTTGGGGGGCATCATAATATTTAAATAAATAATGTTTGTGAAGCAATTAGAACAGGATCTAATACACACTAAGTGCTCAGTGTGCGTCAAATAAAATAGGAATGTATAAAACTCATACTCGTTAAAAGCTTTTAAGTTAGTGTCAGATTTGGGGTGATCACATAAGCAAAAGAACAAGTATTTATTTGATCTCCAACTGTGTTGGTTTCCTAGAGCTGCCATAACAAATTATCACAAACTTGGAGGCTTAAAACAATAGAAGTTTATTCTTTCATACTTCCGAGGGCCAGAAGTCCAAAGTCAAGGTACTGGCAGGACCACACTGTGTCTGAAGGCTCTAGGGGAGAATCCTTCTTGCTCTTCTGGCTTCTGGTGACTCTAGGGGTTCCAGTTTCCACCTGTCTTCACACGGCCCCCTTCTGTGTCACTGTCTCCCTCTGCTCTTCTCTTATAAGGACACCTGTCATTGGCATTAGGGCTCATCCTATATCCAGGATGATATCATTTCAAAATCCTTAACTTAATTAGGTTGGCAAAGACACTTCTTCCACATAAGGTCACTTTCACAGATTCCTGGGGTCAAGACTTGGACATGTCTTTTTGAAGGCCACCTTTCAACATGCACACCCATGACAGACTTCTTTAGTTCTCTCCAACGGCTCAGCGATAATCAAGTAATGTGGCCAAGGTCACATTTCTGAAAAATGGAACCGGATCCAAACCTGACTGTTTGATTACAAGTGCTCACATTTTAATCCTGCAAACAGGTAGTGAGTTCCAACTGGATGCCAGGCCTGGTGCTGTTTGGCAGAGATGGCATAGACCAGGGTTTCTCAAAAGGCTAACATTGAGCGAGGAGACCTCGATCTGCTAATAAGCAGGGCAAGCTTGTCCTCAATCATTGTCAAGTTTCAAGAGTGGGCTCCTGGCTGTTCAGAGGAAGAATTAGTCACGTTGGGGCCAACGAAAAGATTCATGGAGGAAGTAACATCTGAATTGAGCTGTGAATATATGGAAGGGGTTAGGAAGCAGAGGGTAACATCCCAGGTGCATAAAGCAGAAGCCTGAGTGATGCAGGTTGAGACAGGAGCTCATAGGATGTGGCCTGGATATGAGGCTAGAGCCCTGCTTGCCTGGGAGATGGTCAGGCCATGAGCCTGGGGAGATGCCAAGCCATCTGCATGGGGATCTGCAGACAGTGAAGGGCGGGCATCACACGGTAAACCTGTTGCCCTGACCTAAGCTACAGGAAAAAGGCCATGGGGAGGAAGCATTGTCCACTGATCCTGTTCTTGGAAATTCTCAGCTACACTTGGACACTGGTGGCCTAGCTCAGTGCTACCCTAGGTGTGGCATTTGGAGCAAGAGCATCCACATCACTTGGAAGCCTATTAGAAACGCTGATATTTAGGTCCCACCCCATATCTAGCAAATCAAAATCTTTCTTTTAATTTAAAAATTTTTTGAAAATATTTTTGCGTTGAAGCATAATATGCATACGGAAAAATGCCCCTAAATATACACCGTGATGGCTTTTTCACAAACTGCATACATCTGCATAACCAGCACCCATATCAAAGAAAAGAACAGCATCCCAGGAGAACCCTGACTTGTTTCCTGTTCATTGTCCTCTGACTCATCCCAGGGGTAACCCCTCCCACGCCTGTCAATAGCATATATTAGTTATGCCTGATGGAACACAGTACACCCACTTTGGTTTCTGGCTTCTTCTGCTCAACATTTTATTTGTAAGATTCTCCCAGATTGGTGCACGTAGTTGTAAATATTCGTCCTTGCTATTATACTATTCTATCACACAAATAAACAGTTTTCCAAGATGATATAACAATCAAATCTTCTTTTTAAAATTATTTCCTTATTTATTTTTGAGAGAGAGCATGTGAGTTGGAGAGGGGCAGAGAGAGAGACCGAGGATGCAAAGCAAGTTCTGCATTGTGACCACAGAGCCCAATGCAGAACTTGAACTCACGAACGGTGAGGTCATGACCTGAGGTGAAATCAAGAGTTAGCTGCTTAACTGACTGAGACACCCAGGTGCCCCTCCTTCCGTCTCTTTTTAGTTTATAGAATGCTCCTCCATGTCTTTTTCTTTCTTGCAGTTTGTTTGCTGAAGAACCTAGTTACTTTTCCTTTACTATTTCTTATAGGTTGAACTTGACTGGTTCCATTTCCATTGGTGTTCTTAACATGTTTCTCTGTCCTCTTCATTTCCTGTAAGCCAGTATTCATAAAGATTAGATACAAGTTCATTTTGGGCACAAAAGCAATTTATAGATACTATTGTACATTCACATCAGGATACAGATACTATCTGATTGACTTTCTTTTTGTGATGTTAGCAGCACTGATGATCACTGGTTTCATTCATTCATTCACAATGGGTCCAGCCCTTTCAGTAGTTTTACTAACATGATCTCAGGTATATCAAAAATCTTAAGGAACAGAATGGAATGCCTTGCATATTCTGTAACTGCAAGTTTTCACTTAATAGTGTTTCATGGACATCTTTCCATATCTGTTCCTGTTTGGGTGTTGCCTGAGCTAGAAAGGTTTTTTAAATAAGGAACTTGAAACATTTATTCACCAACCTTTTGATGTAGAGCCAACACCGAAAAAAAATTTTTTTATCATGAGTTAATTGTTTGGAGTTTCCTGATTGGTGCTTCTGATATAAATAGCAGCCAAAATGTATCCTCTATAATTTTTGGTTTCTTTGTTTTGATTTCCATGAATTCAAAGAAAACACTTGGAGTTCGGAGTTGTATCTTTTTAGTTTGCTTTTTCTTCCCAAACTTTTACAGTTTACTCACACATAATTTCATCCAATTGACTGGTCTTTATTAAATCTGTATAGAACATTTAGTTTTCTATGCTCATTCTTTTTATGTGCATATTTCCTCAGTTTGTATGAAACTTAATTTTACGTTGAACTTATTATACATATAAAAAGACAGAAAGAAGCTTGGGAGCAAACTGTGTGTTATGGGTTGGATTGTTTTCCCCGCCCCGAAGTGACATGTTGAAGTCCTAACCCCTGACACCTCAGAATGTGACCTCATTTGGAGATAGGGTTTCTGCACATGCCAGTAGTTAAGATGAGGCCCCTAAACTTATATGACTAGTGTCCTTAGGAGGGGAAACTTATAGACAGACATAGACACAGGGAGGGTGTCATGTGAATACCAGAGGGATGATGCCACAAGTCAAGAAACCACTAAAATCTAGGAGAGACCTAGAACAGACCCTTCCTTAGAGCCTTCAGAAGCAGCATGCCCTTATTCGCTCCTTGATCTTGGACTTCCAGCCCCAAGAACTGTGAAACAAAACATTTCTGTGGTTTAAGCCACTTCATTGTGGTGTTTTGTTGCAACAGGCCTAACCAATGCATCCACTCAGGAAGTAGATGAGTGAACTGGTGTTGGGGAGGGCCAGGGAACCCGAGAGAGGTGGTCACTTCACGGTGAAGGACAGCGCACAGCCATGTTTTCTGAGGGAAGGAAATGATGACTGGGTAGTCTGGTCAGTTGGAAAGGGGGGTTAGCTCCGCAAGGCTCTACTGTGCATTTATATATACATCTGAGTCACTTTGATTCATGAAGATTCAATGATAAGTGCTGAAAAGGAAAAAAAAGGAGAAATGTTTGGGTCTCTCTGCCAATCTACAACCACATACGTAGTTTTCACCTGAAGGACTTATTGCCTCCATCAGCACTTAAAAAGGAAAACTGGCATTGCTTGTTTGACGCCAGAGATTTAAGGGATTTTCAGAGATAATTCCTCTCTATCTCCTTTTTGTTCACTGGAATCCTTGCCTGACGTGAGGCCCCAAGCCCCTTCAAGATCAGACACACCTCATTCTGTTCCTTCTTGCCTTCCACATGCCTCCAAGCAACGTTCTGCTGTTTCTTTAAAACCTTCCCAATGTGATATGTATTCTGGAAACCTGGAACCTTCCATCTCATTATTTTGCCTGTACTATTTCTGTATCCCTTGCACACTTGGACTGTTACATGTTTAACACCACCTTTGATCGTTTTCAGTCTTAGATGATAAATTTATTGAGGCCAGCAGTGCTTGGGCACTTCAGAAATGCTTCATAATCTCTTGCTTTTGTTTTGCTGTACCTGAATTTTAAACAAGATTATACTTTTCCCTCCCTACCAAATTCTTTATTAACTCGACAAAGATTGAGTTTTTGCTATGTGTACTTTCTTGAAATACTGGTGCCATGATGATACCACTGAGCTATTATACAGTAAAACCCTCAGGGCCAGGTGTCTTTCTAGAGTGGGTAGCCCTGGTTTGAAATTTTATTCTATAACCCCTTACCGTCAGGTTTGCAACTTTTTAATTTTCTTTTTGCGTTATCAGATGTGAATGCAGCTCTGCTTTCTTAGAATCCTAATGCTTCACTTTGTATGTTTGAGTTGCAGTGGGTGACTCCATTTTTCCTGTAGAATTCAAGCTGCATGGCCTTTATGATAGCTATATATATTTCAGAGACAATACTTTATTTCCAAGGTTACTGCTTTTTTACTTGCTTGGGAAAACTCAAGTTTATAATTTTTTAGCCAGCAGGATTTTCAAACTTAACAGTAATTAAATATCTGTGAAGGGCTTGAGAGCAAAGAACATCATATGTGATTCAGGCTAAAGATGACAAGGAGTCTTGGAGATACCTGAACTGAGAAAGGATAAATATTGAATTAAGTCTAAATCACTACATGGGTCCCATTATATTCATTGCTCTCAGGCCCAGTATTTATTAAAATAATTTAAAGCTAAATTTATTTTTAAATGTAAAGGCAATATGTACAATAAAAAACAAATAATATTCAAAGGTAATGATTGCTAACAAGTTTTTTATGTAACTGTGCACTGATCCATTTATTCATTCATTCATTCAGTGGGTATTTGGTGAGTGCTTGTCAAGTACCAGCTTGTGTTCTAGGCTCTGAAAATAAACATCCACAAAATGTTTTACACACACACATTTTTATAAAGGAATTATTCAACATTTTTTTGCCCCCTTGCTTTTTCAGCTTAACATGTCTGGTAGATTATTCTGGACATCCATTTCACTTCTCTTCAATGTCACAAAATGCAGGAAAGTACAGAAAAAAAGTCATGGAACATTGGTAGTTTTCTTATGCTCCCAGATGGATTAAGTAGTCACATTGTTTTGAATAAAAGAAAGAAAACATAGTTGTCACAATTGGAATCCCCTTTACATACCATCACTGACCCCATTCCCCTCCTGCACGCCCTCCTTTGCTTTGCTTCTCCATAGAAACTCATTTCCTTTCGATACATGTTTCTAATGTACTCATAGTACATATCCACAGAGTTTTATTTTGTGTGTGTCTTGCTTTATGTCTGCTTATTTGGGGGGGTTGCTTTTTGCTTGTTTTTGTTTCAATTTTTAAAAATCTTTATTTTTGAGAGTGAGAGCAGGGGAGGAACAGAGAGAGAGGGAAACACAGAATCTAAAGCAGGCTACAGGCTCTGAGCTTGAACTCACAAACCACGAGTTCATGATCTGAGTTGAAGTTGGATGCTCAACCAACTAAGCCACCCAGGAGCCCCTGTTTTTGTTTTTGTTTTTATCCACTGTTAAGTTTTGGGTTTCTCTTCATGTTGAAACCCATGTTAGTTTCAGCTGTGCATTCGTCCCATTGTGAGTAAGCCACGTGTGTTTATTCTGTTCTCTATGTTTTTGGGCCTCTTCCTCATCCTTGTAACTGCTATAGTGCTCCATTGATTAGACAATGCATTTCACTATTCTTGGTGGATATTTGGGTTATCAGGTCTTTTTACTGCTACAAAGACTGCTATTGAATGTTTAGCTTTGTGTCCCTGAGCAAGTAAATCCAATATGAGGAACCTCCAGATAAGGAGCTACTGTGGCAAACGGTATGTGTATTTAAAATTTTGATTGATATTACCAAATTGTTCTCTAATTTGTATACCTGTTTGCACTCCCAGTATTAGTACATGAAAGTGCTTGCTGAAACACACATCTCCCAACTGCGGTTATTAAGCCTTTTATCATAGCAAGTGTGACACGTTACAGGAAAAACTTATGGTTTAATTTGTGTATCTTTCATCACTGGTGAGTCATAGCCTTTTACAAATCCATATTCCATTTTTCAAAGAACTTCCCGTTTTTGCCTTTGCCTATTTTTCAGTTGAATTATTGGTGTTTTCCGCTTTCACTTGCCCCAGCATCTCACCGAATTTTAAAAATACTTAATTTTTTCAATAGGTAACATATTTACATGGCTCAAGACGTAAAAGTACAAAAAGCACAAAAAAAAAAGGTGCACAAGGGAACTTCTGTTCCCTTCTTGATTCTCAGCCACCCAGCTAGACTTCTTTACAGGGAATCGCTGTCACCAGTTTTATGTGTATATTTGCATGGCTGTGTCTTTTCAGACTTATTTTCTACATATATAAGCAAAAATGTGTATATGGTCTTTTCTTCATAAATGATAACATATTGTGTATATTATTAGGCACCTCACTTTTTTTCAATTTTATTTATTTATTTTGAGAGAGAGAGAGAGAGCAGGGGAGGGGGCAGAGAGAGAGGAAGAGCAGGCTTCACACTCTCAGTGCAGAGTCCATCACAGGGCTCGATCCCACAAACCATCAGATCATGACCTGAGCTGAAATCAAGAGTTGGACACTTAACTGACTGAGCCACCCAGGCGCCCCATTGCTTTCTCCTTAAACACACCTCTTGGTCATTATTTTATATTAGTATGTGAAGATCAAATTCTTTATTCTTTTATTTATTGCTATAAAAGTAGGCCATTTCTTATTAACTCATTTACACCATTTTGCTACTACAAACACTGTAACAAATCACTTTAATTATTTTAGAAATGTGCAAGTATGTATGGAGAACATACTTTTAGAAATAGAAATGCCAGGTCAACTTACAATTTTATGAATTTTCACTTATAATGGATGTTGCCTAATTGCACCCCATAAAGGTTGATCCCGTTTAAACCTACAGTAGTAATGCAAAAAAAAAAAAAAAAATTACTGATGTTGTCTAGTATCTTATAAGGTGGACATCATCTCTATGTGTGCAAACAGAGGCCCCAAGAGAGGAACTCACTTAGCCAGGATCACACAGCTTGTTGAGTAGGAAGAGCAGAGATATGGATCCAGATCTGTCTGACTTCAGGACCTTACTGTTTATCATGCTTTTAGACTAGGCTATTGCATGATACCTTTTAGTGCAATTAAACAGTGCACCTGCTGGAAAATGTTCTCTTCGTTCCACTTCCAAGAAGTCTAGAAAGGATGATAAGTAGGCTGATCAGTCCAATTATTACTCCTGGATGTGAAAACATTTCCAGGTGCCTTTTTAGACACTGCACTCCTTGTTTTCCACCTCAGTCTTCCCTGCTGCAGCAGGAATAAACTTCAGAACTAAGGACTGGCTTTAGCCGGCTCCCTGCATGCCTTTTAAATGAAAACTTTTGGGGGCGCCTGAATGGCTCACTTGGCTAAGCATCCGACTCTCCATTTCGGCTCAACTCATGGTTCATGAGTTCAAGACCCATGTCGGGCTCTAAATTGGTTGCATGGAGCCTGCTTGGGATTCTCTCTCTTTTTCTCTCTCTGCCCTTCCCCCTTCAAAATAAATAAATAAACATTAAAATAAATAATTTTTTTGTTCAATCTGTTTTTAGTAATTCTTCCCTTCTGCATTTGGAAGTCTACTTAATTTTCTAATTTAACTTAAAAAAATTTTTTTAACGTTTATTCAGTTTTGAGAGACAGAGACAGAGCACGAGCATGGGAGGGCAGAGAGAGAGAGAGAGAGAGAGAAAATCCAAAGTAGGCTCCAGACTCTGAGCTGTCAGCACAGAGCCTGATGCAGGGCTCACACTCATGAACTGTGAGATCATAACCTGACCTAATGTCAATGCTTAACCAACTGAGCCACCCAGGTGCTCCTCATCTTTAACTTTTTGAGTTAAACATTCAGTTACTTCGTTTTTTATTCTCATTCCTAACAGATACATTCAAGTCTGTAAAAGATAGCTTCAGCTGTATCCTGTAATTTGAAATATAGATTTTCATTTTTAAATTTCTAATAATTTATCATTTCAGTTTTGAGTTCCTCTTTTATCCCATGGACTCATGTCAGTGAGTGCATTTTGCGTTTTTGAAAAGGAATAAGTGACAAAGGCTAAGCGTGAGTTGTTCTGGCGCCTTATTTTTAACACTCGTCTCCAGCCATACATTCTGCCACTGCCTGGGCTCTGTCGTGAGCTTCAAGCTGTGCCCCCGATGGGTGGTGGCGAGTACTCCTCTCACACATCCCTCCTTTTTGCTTTCTGGAACTTTCTGGCATTTCTTCAGTTACTGGCTACTGTCAGGATGTTGTTAAGGCAGCTGTTGATGGTGTCTCAGAGTTTCTTTTTGTTGAGAGCCCATGGGACAAACGTTCTTTCTAGTCTTGAGTTTTTCCTGGACAAGTAGCGGAAGCGATTGTAGGTGGCTTCTGGGCATTCTAGAACGGCAGCCCTGCCTCTGGCCACCGGTACAAGCCCCTCCTGTGTGTCCTTTGCCTCATGTCATCTTTTCCACAAATGCCGAAAGCGTGTGGGGGGTAGAACCACATGTCGGAATGTCTCTTGTCCACAGGGAGCAAAGGAGTTTTTTGGCTTATGTCCTTGGGCTTGTCTTTCCTCTTTCTTCTTACTCATGCTATTTTATAGGATAGGAATAAAAGTAAGAAACCCTAAAGGCCAAATCTTTGTTGGGTGGGATTAAGAAAAATAAGAACTACATAATTTAAACTAGAGGAGGAAGAAGGTTGGAGAAGACCCCCAGGGCAGCAGCATAGGTGAAAGAAGTCTCTAGAACTTTGCAAGGAGAGTGGTGATTAGCTTCCAGATTGCAGCGTGAGAGACAAGGCTTCTGTTTAGACATTCTGTGGAGAGGAAGCTTTGTAGTCCACGCTGGGAGCTGAAAGGTGGTGACAGAGCTGTTTATTTTTGTCTGACATTTCTTTAGCATTTGTTACATCATGCAGGAATCAGTGGGCTCTGAATTTTTATTTTAAAACATTTTAATTTGCTGGGGTCGCTGATTCAATGGCACGTGTTTATTAATTGAGAGGAAGGCTCTCTTCAAACCTGATTTGGAATTAAATAGCCTCGTATATCCTGGGAAAGAGGGGGTTGTGTGTGGTGATATCCTCTTTGAAATTGGCTGACCCAGAAACTCAGCCTAATGAGATTTGGACAGCAGGCTGCCCGGAGCGGAATTACTGTGACATGCTGGGTTTAATGCCGCCGCGTCTACTGTGCTGCAAAGTGACTGGATGTGCTGGGTGTCTTGTTGCAAGAAATTGCATGTCTTTAAACCGTCAGCCCAGGTATAACTCATGCAGTAGGAATAAAGCTAAGTAGAAATGAAGATCTACTCTGAAATTCAAGTTAATTTCAGAAATGAGTGCCTCTTAAGTATTGCGTTACAATAACAGGAACAGACCGGTCTTCTTAAAGACCAGTTTGCTGGTAAAGCCAGATGTTCTGCTGTGAACATATGTGTCAAATCTGTCCGCGTCTCAGTGTCAGGACAGTGCTCCCCTAGCTGATGCTGCACATTACTCGGACCATTGCAGTGGCTTCCCAACTTTCACAGACAATGGGGAAGGATGTACACAGTAGCCTCCCATCTACTGTAATAGTTCAGCCAACTGGTCACCCTGCTCTTCCTGGAACACACCTCACAGCATCCTGACTTTTAGCATCTGACTATTCCCTTTGTGTGGACCATTCTTCTGTGTGGCTTATTACTTATTACTCACATCACTCAGGTCTTTGCTCAGTCTCATCCCCTTGAAGAGGTTGTTTCTGGCAATACTAATGTAGCACCTCTTTCCCCATTCCCTTATCTTGTTTATTTTTCTTCATAACACATATCTTGGTATTATAGTAAATATTTGTCTGTCTTGCTTATTAGACTCTAAGCATCTTCAGGGAAGAGATGTTATTTTGTCCACCTCTTCAACACTGTACCCCCAGAGCCGGGAATGGTGCGTAGGATGTAAATCTTGCTTGCTTGTGTGCGTAAGTGGATGCACTCTCACATAGGCAACTTGTTCACTGTGCTGCGGCCTAGACAGTTCCTAGAGGCTCAAAGATACTTCATGACCCCAGTGCCCTTGCACCTGCTGTATCTCCCACCTGAGTGCCCTGCACCCTCTTAGTAGAGGCTGGTTCCTTTGTATCTTTGCGATCTCTGCCCATGCTTCCTCCTCAGTGATGGTAGTCTCCCCTGACACAACACCTCAAGCCACCTCCTTGCTTATTCTCCTCCGACTCTACACCCCCAGCTTCACTCTGAGAGCCCCTCACCTTCACTTTGTGAGCACCCACAGCCCTGCGTTATAGATACCCCCTTGCCCATCCCTCCCTCTTGATTCTTTTCCCACACAATTCCAAATCTGGATGCACCATTTTTTTTAAAAATTAAAAAAAAATTTTTTTTAATGTTTTATTTATTTCTGAGAAAGAGACAGTGTAAGCAGGCGAGGGTCAGAGAGAAAGGGAGACACAGAATCTGAAACAGACTTCAGGTTCTGAGCTAGCTGTCAGCACACAGCCCAACTCGGGGCTCGAACCCACGAACCGTGAAATCATGACCTGAGCCGAAATCAGACGCTTAACCAACTGAGCCACCCAGGTGCCCCATGGACTCACCATTTCCTCAGGCTGCAATTGGAGTCGCTAACTGTGCCTACTGGACTCACTTTAAATGTATATTCGAGCAAGTTCCCATTTCCTACTTACCTACTTTCTTTCCTCTTCTCCAATTCCTACCCTATACTCTCCTTTGCCAGCCAGTGACCTCAGACTCCATGGAGAAAACGGATGGAATCACATAGAAACCAGTTCCTCCCTCCCTGCTTTTATTTCCGGGTTTTCACTCAGGGCTATCCAGGCACTTAGTATTCTTTGCCCCAAGGAGAATTATTATTGGTGGAAAGATCATTTTCAAAGTTTTAGAAAGAATTATCAATTTACCAAAAGATCCTGTAATTGTTTATGACACTACCCATAATATATTGGTCATTTTTAAGAATGAATTAATTGCAACAGATATAATATGTTGGTTCTTTAATATATACTTCTGCCCATGAGATGGACTTTGTTTCTATGTGTTTGTTTCCTTTATAGGGAGTTTGTGTGTGAAATGCCTTTCACCTGCGTAGATAGCAGAGTCTGTCTTTTTAGTAGTGGTTCCATGACAGCAGAAACTTTTTGCCTAATCTGCCTACTGGGAATTGCCATTAGACCACTTGGATTTAGAGAATTTGTCATGTGGGGAACATTATATGGTCAGAAATAATCATCCAATGTCTTACTTCCGTTGTACAGATGAGAACACTAAGACCCGGACATAGGAAGCTTGCTTGTTAAAGACGGTACAGCCAAATGAGGGCTGAAGGCTCAGCAAGCAGGAAGGGGAATAGGGGATGCTGTTGCCCAGAGGGTGGGGAGGCTGTGCTGCCTTTGTTGTTCAAAATAGGTTTCTGGTTCTTGGGGCATAGCCTGGAGCTTTTGTTGAATGAATGTGCTTCTGTTGACTAAGTAAGTGAATTGCTTAATCATTCGCATTGTCATTCATTGCTAACACAACAGACACACCTGTATTTATTTCCATCTAGCAAGTAGAATATATTCAGACCCCATAAACAGAAACAGAAATAACACAAGTATTCATTTTCCCACCCAGATATAACCTCTGTTTACATTTTGGTCTATTGTTTTCAGACTTTTTTTTTCTTAGGCAAAGATTTTGTTGCTGTTATTGTTTTCATATAGCTAAAATCATTTTCTACCCCCATATAGGATGGAAGCATGAAATTATGACCTAGAAGAAACACAGAAAGGGGTGTCTGGGTGGCTCAGTTGGTTAAGGGTCTGACTCTTGATTTTTGGCTCAGGTCATAGTCTCGTGGCTTGTGAGTTCAAGCCCTACATTGGACTTTGTGCTGATGGCATGGAAGCACCTGCTTGGGATTCTCTCTCTCTCTCTCTCTCTCTCTCTCTCTCCTCTCCCCCGGCCCCGCTCCCATCCCCTGCTTATGCTTTCTATCTCTCTCCAAATAAATAAATAAATAAACGTTAAAAAAAGAATAAAAATAGAAAGGTATTTAGATCATATGGTTTCAAACCATTTATCCATTGGTCTCTTGGGTATGCAGATTACCCAACCTGACTGTGCTTGAGGGTTTAATAGTTCTTTTATTGAGATAAATGAGGCCTTTAAAAAATGGGTTGCACATTTAAAAACTTAGAGCTCCAGGGAAGTTGTATTTTGTCTGATGTTTAATGTACCATTGTAAGGACTGGGGTTTTTAAAGTGCAGCAATAATGGTGGTTTGGAATTGTGTTTCGGTTAGTTTGTAGCACGTCTTTGATTTCCCAACCCCACCCTCTTTGGGACTTAATCAAAAAGGAATTTCTTTAATTTTTTTTTTTTTTTTTTTAGTTTTTATTTTAGAGCAAGAGCGCTAGCAGGGGGGAGGGGCAGAGGGAAAGAGAGAAAATCTTAAGTAGGCTCCATGCTCAGCATGGAGACCCACATAGATCCCACTACCCTGTGATCACGATCTTAACCAAAATCAAGAGTCAGACGCTCAACCTCCTGAGCCTCTCACTTGCTCCAAGAAGGAACTTCCTAAAACAAGACATAAAATCTTAGAAGTACTACCATGACTGTATCTGTAGATTCTTTTTTCAAGGAAAATATTCTTCCCAGAAGAATGTTAGCTTCTTGGATCTCACTTAGGTGTCTCATTTCGGGCATATAAGTTTTACCGAACACTTGTCACAGGTGCATAGCACCGGGTTAGGGGTCACAGGATTTATGTGGGAGAGAAAACCTTCCTGCTTTAAGGAAAGAATGGTTTGTAATTTATAGAGAATAAATGGTCCAGGGAACATATAAGCATGTAGGTCATTAAAAGTCACCAGTGAGTGATGAGTTGTAGTATTTAGTGACGAGGAAAGTCGGCGGAGGACCTCAAGGTTTGACTTTTGAAGGGTAGAAAGAGGGTCTTGATAGGTGGAGAAATAGCATCAGCTTGACTCAGGGGGTCATGAAAAAGGCCCATTTTGGTTTGGGGACCAGGGAAGAAATCTGGCTGTATAAGAGGTGACTTTGTTTGGAGGGAGATATAATTATATCACCTGCCTATTGATTGCGTAATATGTGCTCGGCATCCAGTTCAGGGCTTTTCATGTATCGGTTTTTAACAATGAGAAAATCGAGGGCCAAGAATGTTAAGTAGATTGTGCAGCGTTAAGTGTCAGGTCTTGAATTTGAACTTAGGATCACTTGATTTGGGTGACCATTTAGTTTGTCATTTAAACCAGGGTATTTAGAATAAAAAGGGAACCCTGGTTGTGACTAGGTCAAGGCAATAAGTGTGAACCAAGATTGTTTGGGCAAACCAAGAAATACATTTGACCTCCCTGTCTCCAAAGCCTGTGCTTACTTTGATTTTAATTGGAAGCATAGGATGACATTATGGATAACTCTGAAGATAATTAATGGAGGCCGCATAAAGGAGGTTAAAGACTGATTCGTCTGACAGCGCTGTGTAGAATGGAATAGAGAGAAGAGAGATAGAGCCCCAAGGAGTAATTAGTCAGCAGCTTCACTAAAAGTGGGTTAGGTGTGTGATGAAGATCTGGGATACCGGAGTGCGAATGGAATAAGATTTCCTATAAATTGTTTATAATGAAAAATTTCAAACCTACCCGAGACTGGAGAGAAGGATTCAGTGAATCCCCATACCAGTTGCCCAGATGAAAAATTGTCTGATTTTGTCATGTTTGCTTCATCTAATCCTTTCTCCTTTCCATTTTTCTTTGCTGAAAGATTTAAAGCAAACGTGGACATAATATCATTTCACTTCGCATCTCAATGTGCATTTCTAAATAATATAGGCATTTCTTACTATCCACAGTGTCATTGAAATGCCCAGAATTCGAGAGAACCCCAAAAACAGACCACCAGAGACCAGAGTCAAAGCCAAGCGGCAAGGGTTGTTTATTTGCAGGTTCGAACCCGGTCCTCCACGCAGTCACTCGTTGCCGGTGACGCTGAGAGGCCCTGAACAAAGCCTCTGCAGCCTTTTTATAGACAGAAGTAAACAAGTCATGGGGAGGGACAGATTTCCATGGTTACAAGTTTGCCATTGGTTAACATTCAAATGTGAACATATACCGTATCTGATTGGTTCCCGCCATCAGGTTTGGCTGGATCTAATTACAACATTTGGGATACCTTTGAATTCAGTCTATCATAGAGCGAGTTTTAAGTCTTGTTTGGCGACTAACAGGTTAACATCTCTCTCTCCAGGCCCTTCTCTCAGCAAGGTGGGGGGTGGCTGCTGGCCTTTTGGGAGTGGCTGCCCCCAGGGGGCTAGTCCCTTGGGCAATCCGGCGGCGGGGAAGCAAGCCTTAAGCTTTGTTACAGAAGCAGAGAGAGCTGGTTAGGTGTTAGCTTCCCGCAGCGCAGGCATTTGCTCAGAAGGGGAAAAGCTGGTTAAGTTTATTTAGGCCTGGGGCTATGTGCAGCCCGAGGTTTCTTTTAATGGAGGACTTAATTTTTGGCTCTACATTCCCCCCTTCTCTTGTGTATTTGAAGGCCCAATCATGGGTCTTCGGTCGGGTCCCAATCATTAGGGTGGCGATACTGCAACCTAAGTATTATGGGGTGTATTGTCCCCGGACATTCTTGCATTCTGAAGGCAAGCAATCTAGTTAAATGACAAAATTTAAATCTCAGATGGACATACATTGTTAAGGATTTGGCAAGAGTTCAGTATGATGCAATTGCCATAGAAATTTAGTTATTTTTGTGACATATAATAACTCTTATAACAAAACATTAAAACTTTAGGATTTACATATATATTTGGGCAGTAATAGCACTTACCCATGCAATATAACCTAAGGTTTACTGTTATGTATAGTGTTTTTCCAAGTAACCTAGCATTTTAGATAAAAGGGCCTAATTGGCCAAAAGACCCCCTTTTTTACTGTTTAAATCCTGGGAAGTTTGTTAAAACCTTAGGAAGCTATAAAGCGTATCCTAAATAGGATTACAGATCATTACAAACCTTAAAGCTTTTTTTATTCAACCAAAGTGACAATAATAGATCTTAAAGGCGAATGCATAACATAATATAGTAGTTAGAAACCAACATTGGTTGGGGTAACTCTTTTAACATTGAGAATATTTAACTATGCAATCAAAGACCTGATAAAGATGAAACCTAAAGCTTCGGGTTTTCTTGGCAGAAAAAAGGAGAAAACTTTTGTTTACATTGTCTTATCAAGAGCAGATTTACAATCCAAGAAAACTTTGTCTTTTGACCGGAGAGAAAAGCAGAGTTTTTAACCTTATACCAGTGTACTTTTCAAATTCCATTCATTTCAACCAGTCTATCCTGAGCACATATAAAATTCCTTTTCAAAGATTTCCCTTCACAGACCTTCTACATCTTTCCTTTGCCTTTAAACTTTGTCCCAAAGCCATTTCTCTCTAAGCAACCAGTCTTATTTAGGACAAAATTACTTTCTTTTACCCTCAACAAAAATGTATTTCCATTTCTTATATCCTTTTTTATGGATCTCTCAGTTTTCTATATACAGGGTTGCTTTCCATCAGTCTTAAGTACACTTAGCAGAATTTTAACTTGGGAAACCTTAGTCTCCAATTGAGGACCTAGTAACCAATTGAGAGGTGTTTACATTAGAATTTTTAAATCACTTTTTTAAAAGGTCTAAATAGTCTTACTTTTTCTGCAAGAGGAAGCTGAAAACTCAAACCTATGTTTAGTAACTATGTATTTTGTTTTGATAGAAGTCATGCAATTCAGGCCAGACATGTTTTCAAAAGGAGTTAGAATGCAAAAGGGAGGAGAGCTATCCAGTCTCCGCCAGTCTCCAAGGTCAATTTAATTAAGGTCTCTTTTAGAGTTCTATTTATTTTTTTTTATCTGTCCTGAACTCTGGGGTCTGTATGCACAGTGTAATTTCCAATTAATCCCCAGGGCCGTGGCTAAATTCTGGCTTACTTTGGACACAAATACAGGTCCGTTGTCTGACCCTATCATCTGAGGAAAGCCATATCTTATGAAGATGTCTTTCAGGAATTTCTCACGTTTGGTTGGGAGTGCTCGGCGGGCGGTGGTTCCTCAGCTCCTTGGTAGGTGTTTTTCCTTATCAAGGGCCATTATTTTACTGTGGAGATCCCGGAGCTAGCCATCCGCAATGACGAGGAGCTTAACAAGCTGCTAGAGTCTAGGTCAAATCCCGCATCTGGTGTCAGCAGCGTTTCAGGCAAGCCTTTAAGTGCGTGGTGGTCGGCGATGGGTGAGTGCGCCTTGCGGAGGCCACGGGTTGGGCGGGGACGCCCCCAGAGACCTTGCCCGGGCTGGGGCTGGGCGTATGGCTCCGGGGATGTGGGAGCCACGGGGGTGCAGGCGGCTGGCTTGGGGCCTGTGCCGTGGCCCTCATGCCCTGATGTCCCTACCGCGCGCTCCTCAGAATGTTCAGCCCAGTGTCCATTAGGAACTCAGTGGATCGCCCTTTTACTTTTAGGGTTACCCTGGGTTTGGGGAGGGGTGCCGAACCCCGTTTCCCCTAGTCACTGTCATTTCCCATTACTAGAATGAGAGTTTCAGATTTATTCTTGGGGCATTCTTTGGCCCAATGTTCTTTTTCTTTGCCGTAGGCGCATTGATTTTTGCTTAATTGGGGGCGCCCCTTGAGCCGCTGGGAGTTCTCCTTACCTTCTTTTCCTGGAGCCAACTGTCTGAGGCGTCTTTTCCGGTCCTCCGGTTCCGCAGTTCCCGCGAGTAGCATCTTGGCTAGGCCCTGGTTTTGTCTCTTTTCAGCCCTTACCTGCTTGTCCTCTGCACTGTCCCTGCTGCTGTGTACCCTCTCTGCCACGACCACTAGACCTTGGAGGCTCTTTTTCATAGACGTTCTAGTTTCTGAAGTTTTCTCCAAATGTTGGGAGCAGACTGATTGACAAAAGCCATGACCACCGCAGCTAAGTTCGCTGGGGCCTCTGGATCTATAGGAGTGCACTGGCGGAATGTCTCTATTACTCTCTTAAGGAACGCTGCGGGGCTTTCCTCTGGTCCCTGACTGACAATGTAGGCTTGCGAGCTGCAGCCTTGAGACCTGCCAACAGAGTCTGGCGGTAGACGAAGAGACTCTCCTTACCTTTAGCCAAGTTGTAGTTTCAATCTGGCCATGCCAGGGGAAACCTAGCGTCATTTTGAGCCTGGTCAGGAGTGGGAACTCTAGTGGGCCCAGGAACCAATTTTCTGGGTTCAGACTGGATTATTTTCCATTTCTCAGTACTGAACATGCCGGGAGCCACACTGGCCTCTCTGGATGGCAGTCGCAGCAAGGAAATGGCAGTGTTTGCATAGCTTCAGCCATGAGAAATGAAAACTGGCATCTCCCTCTGCCACTACTGGCTCGTGCTGGAAATAAGCCTACTGGTATTGACCAGGCCTCACAATATTCCATATTAGACTCATATTCTGAACACAGACTGAACATAGATACCTCATAAGGACAAGTATATTCCTGCCTTTACAAAAGAGACTTTAGATGAAAGCTCTGTGGGCAATTGTCAAAAGGCTCTTCCTATGGGCCTTGCAGACCCAAGACTTAGACAATAAAGGGTGTTAAGAACACAAGAGTTACAATTTAGCCTGGCCCCGAGACAAAGAGTCTAATCCAAAGTTTAGATATAGATAAGGGCAGAACATAAGTTACTACATTTATCTTTGCTAATTGCTGAAGCATAGCAGCCCCTTCCTCAAGGCCCACATTCCACGAATATTTTCCCTTATACTGGCAGCTGGGATGAGGATAGATAAGAGTAACTAAAACATAACCCAGGCGCAAAGACTGACATATTTACGGCCCCCATGGTGCTTGCACATTCAGCATCAAGGAAAAGGCTCATTCAAGCAATTTAGGAATAAGCCTAATAAACATTTTACAAATAATTAGCCCTTGTAAAAATTCTGTCTTCTGATGTTATAGTATCGTTTAACCTTAAAATAAAGACACCAAAACCAACAGGACAGAGATGACTGCCTGGTGATCAGAAAGAATCTCAGGGCTCTCTCATTCTCTTTTGCTGACACCGTCTATCCTTCAGGGACTCCTGGACCTGTCGGAGCCGGCGCGGCCTCCGACATGAACAGAACCTGCAACAATTCACGGCGGCTTCGGGTCCCTTGGGCGGGGCCCATTTCCCCAGGGCCGCTGGGTTCGGTGGGGCAGGGGGCCCCTGTGGTTCGGGTGGCGCCTTTGTTCCTCCTGCTGGGTCCTGTGGAGGAGGTTGCCTAAGGAGGGGGAGAAGTTAATTTTTCCTCCGTTTCGCCCTGTAAGAAAGGGTAGAGCGGCGCAGAGGGTTCAGTTTTCCTTTTCGGCAGCTCCAAAGCCCGGGAGGGCGGGTGCTTTTTAGTCACCGCCAGGGTGTCAGGTTTCTGTGGAGGCAAGAAACTTTTAATCCAAGGGGGTGGGTTATCAACCAGATCAGCCCAAACCATGATGTCCGGTGGCCATTTCACATTGAAAGTGGGCTATTCTGTGCAGCAGTAAGTTTAAAATGGACCCTTCCTAACAGTCACTGAGAGGTTACGGGCTAACATTAAGTCTAGGGGTTTGGATGAAGTCTGTCTCATAACGTCAGTCTCAGTCACAAGGTAATAAACACCAACAGAGAAAATTGACAATTCGACATAGACATACACAGAGAGAGACTGATAACAGAGTCCGCTGTGCACAGACACAGACACAGAGAGACCGATAACAGAGTTCGCTGCGCACAGACACAGACACAGAGAGACCGATAGTAGAGTTCGCTGCGCACAAACACAGAGACACAGAGACCGATAACAGAGTTCGCTGCGCACAAACACAGAAGGCTAGCCAACAGAAGAAGGCGCCGGCCTCGAACCGGTGCGCCCCCCAGAAGAAGGCGCCGGCCTCGAACCGGTTCGCCCCCCCAGAAGAAGGCGCCGGCCTCGAACCGGTGCGCCCCCAGAAGGCGCCGGCCTCGAACCGGTGCGCCCGCCGGCCTCGAACCGGCTCGCCCGCCGGCCTCGAACCGGCTCACCAGATGGGCACCGTAGGACGTCTCCTCGGTCCCTACCGACTGCTCTATAGCGCGTCCGCCAGAGCCAGTACAGTCCCCGATGCAGATTCCGCGCGGCAGAAACTGAAACAAACAGATAAGACAGAAACTGATGCTGAGACAAACAGACAGACAGAGCCGGCTCACTTACTGATCGGTCATAGGAACAACCCGTTGACTTGGGGTCTGGTGGGTCTGGAGGGGAAATATCCCACGCGAGCCCCCATATGAAACGCCCAGAATTCGAGAGAACCCCAAAAACAGACCACCAGAGACCAGAGTCAAAGCCAAGCGGCAAGGGTTGTTTATTTGCAGGTTCGAACCCGGTCCTCCGCGCAGTCACTCGTTGCCGGTGACGCTGAGAGGCCCTGAACAAAGCCTCTGCAGCCTTTTTATAGACAGAAGTAAACAAGTCATGGGGAGGGACAGATTTCCATGGTTACAAGTTTGCCATTGGTTAACATTCAAATGTGAACATATACCGTATCTGATTGGTTCCCGCCATCAGGTTTGGCTGGATCTAATTACAACATTTGGGATACCTTTGAATTCAGTCTATCATAGAGCGAGTTTAAAGTCTTGTTTGGCGACTAACAGGTTAACATCTCTCTCTCCAGGCCCTTCTCTCAGCAAGGTGGGGGGTGGCTGCTGGCCTTTTTGGCTGGGCTAGTGGGCAATCCGGCGGCGGGGAAGCAAGCCTTAAGCTTTGTTACAGAAGCAGAGAGAGCTGGTTAGGTGTTAGCTTCCCGCAGCGCAGGCATTTGCTCAGAAGTGGAAAAGCTGGTTAAGTTTATTTAGGCCTGGGGCTATGTGCAGCCCGAGGTTTCTTTTAATGGAGGACTTAATTTTTGGCTCTACATCATTACCAACCTACAAACATGAATAAGAATTTTTAATGTTTTACTGTTAATTGTCATTGAGTTGAATATCCACATTCTTCCCATTAGCTTTTTACTGATTCCTTTCTTCCCTTGAATCAGAATCCCGACAAAAAATAAAACATTGCAACTCTCTGAAACCATCAAAAAGCTCTGAGCTTAGTAAGCAGGCAAATAGGTTAACTGGCTCACTGACTACTGGAAACAGAGTTTAGGAAAGGGAAAGTGATCGTAGAGAATGATGGGATGAGATATAGGCATGTTTCTCCTTCCAGATTTTTATTTTGAATAATTTCAACCCTTTGGAACTGTTAAAAGTATCATACAAACAAGCACCTGTAAAGCCTTTACCTAAATTCATCAATTGTTAATATTTTGCCACACCACTAAATACTCCAGAAGAGAAAGTTATTCTCCTGGGGGGCCTGGAGGGGGGATTCAGCTGATTAAGTATCTGACTCTGGACTTCAACTCAGCTCATGATCTTATGAGCCTTGCATCAGGCTCAGTGCTGACAGTGTGGAGACTGCTTGGGATTCTCTCTCTCTGCCCCTCCCTTGCTCAAGTGCTCTCTCTCTCTCTCTCTCTCTCCCTCTCAATAAATAAATGAATAAACATTTTAAAAAAATTAAAAAGAAGAAGTTTATGTAACAAGGATTCGAACAAACAGACATATGTTGTGCTTGTCTTGGGGTTTGGCGAGTTATCCCAGGACTCTGCCATGAGGAGGAACTGACTAGAAGAGTGTTCACATGCAGGGCTCGCTAAGCCAGGGTCAGAGGTTGGGTCTTCTCTGTGTCCCCTCTCCCTGAAATTCCTTCCTTCCACTTAATATATCTCTACTTCTCTTTTAAGACACAGCTCAAATATCGTCTGCTCAGGTAAATCTTGGCTTAGTCTCTGCCGCCCCCACCACCTAGCCTGCCGACTTTGAACCTCAGAGGACCACATCATAGCTCCCCCACTTCATTGTATTACTTCTGTATCTTCCCAGCAGACTGTGAGCCCATTACAGGGTGGATTGCATCTTTTTATCTCTGTGTCCAGGACAGGGTCTGGGACACGTACATGCCTGTTAAGTGTCTTTTTGAGTATAGTGCAACCATGTCAATATGAGAAAACTGAGGTCCCAAGGCAAGTAAGGGACTTGTCCATTGTGGAGCCTGTGTGAGATTCTCTATCTCCCCCTTTCTCTGCCTTTCCTCCACTCACGCTGTCTCTCTCAAAATAAATAAGTAAACCTATATTAAAAAACAAAAAAGAAAAGAAAAGCCCAGAGGTCTATCTTTTCATAAACTACCCCTAGAGCCACCACCTCTTCCCCCACCGTGGCCTCCATCACCTCCATCACCACCACGATTTGGGGTCATTTATTTTGTGCCAGATACCATTACCAAGTGCTTTACACATATCATTTACATTGCTTAGAATAGTCGTGCAAGGTAGGTATGATTACCCCATTTCATAGATGAGGACATGGAAGCATAGAGAACTGAAGCCAGTGTTCCCAGTCAGTCTGTGTGCTCACAGGCAGAATGGCCAGCCCTGGACTCTGAAGCTGCCCAGCGTTGTGTAGTGGGGAGTGATCCTGAGTTTGAATTCCTGCCCCACTGAGTGACATAATGCAACCCACACAGCCTTCCTAAGCCCCGGCTTCTCCATTTGGGAATAGGAATGATGTCCCATCCCCTACTACATTTGCTGGAAAGTGAGATGGCCACCTTGAGTCGTTTGATCTTTTTGGTAAGCTCACAAGTAGCAATTGCCATCCGTCCATTTTACAGAGGAAGAAGCTGAGACCCAGAGAGTCTTTGTAATTTGGCCCACATTCAAGCCAGCCACAGAGCTTCTAAGTGCTGGAGGTGGACCTGGAAGCCAGCTCCGACTGATGCCAAGTCACCACAATTACTGCTCTGCCCCACCACCCAAAGCACTTAGCTCAGTGAGTGATTCATGATCACAACTAATATTCTTCTCTTGTCTTCCTCTCTTTCTTCTAAGGCACACTGAGAAACTTAGAAGATAGGGTAGGGGAATACAATCCACAGGTTGGAGACTTTGACAGATCAGGACAGATTATTATAATTCCTAAGGAATTGCCACTTGAGCTGATTTATGATAAAAAAAAAATCAAGATTAATTTAGGAAGAGGAGGGCCCTCTTGTTCAAACATGATTATGAATGGTAGTTAGTTGGTTGAAGTTGGTAAATACTGGGAATCCTAAAAATTTTACACACTTTCATGAAGCATTTTATTTTCGAGGTATAAATTTGAATGCCCCCAACGACCTATGTTTAACTTCCTATTGGAAAGTTCTTTACCATCTGAATGATCTCTGGGTGTGAGTCTCTCTTGACAATGGGTCATTTCTTTTTCTTTCTTTCTTTCGCATGCGTGTGTGTGTGTGTGTGTGTGTGTGTGTGGTGTGTGTCTTGTAATTTTTTACTGAATGCTGGACACTCTGTGTAGAATGGTAGAAAGCGGGGTGAATTGTCTTTACCCCTGGATGTGAACATGCTTTCTGTCCCAATCAGGCTGTTGTGTGGGGGACTGAGTCCTTCTGGCTAGGAGTTGAGCTGGCCTGGGTCAGTTTGTTACTGTCATTACCTCCAATGGGCCACAGGCTTTAAATTCCTCCAGAAGTAGACTGTGCTCATCCTGTGTGTGGTGTGGGGCCTGGGGAGCTGGAGGGTGTCACTCAGTGCTCTCGCTCCACCCTCAGCTTTCAACAGTCACTGCTTATCTATGGCACAGAGGGCCCCACCCATGCTCTCGCCTCTTCTTTCCTGGTGGTGGTGTCCGGCACCATGTGACTCTCTCATGGTGGGTCTGTTGAACTGGTCTAGCCTCAGGCATAAGCAGGCCAAGTGCCACTGAGCTTGGGGAGTGGGGCTTTCTCTGTGTTCCCCTACCTTCTCCCACGACAGCCAAACTCCTACCTAGAATCAGCACTGGTTTTGGGGAGGAGCATATTTTTGCCCTGATCTCAACAGTAGCGTGCCTAAGAGTGGTTTCGTCCCCAAGCACAGAGGGGCTTTGCTTCTGCCCTGTCCCCCAGCAGCAAGAAGCCTTTACCAGTATCCTCTAGGTAGGAGAATTTCCAACCTCTTCCCCACAAGCAGATGGGTTTTGCTTTTACCCCCATTCTAGGAATAATGGAGTTTTGCCTTGGCCATAGGACTGAGAGGGTTCCCTGCCCCTCACTCAGCGGCTCTAAATCTTTTGCTTTGTCGGATAGAAGGCCTAGGGAAGTATGCGGGCTCCATGCCTATCCCCAGCTGCAGCCCCACCTCCTGTATACCTGTGCGACCAGGGACACTTTCTCCAGTCACCTGCCCTGCCCCAGTCGCTCTCATGAGCACCCGTGGAGGCTTACAAGCAAATGCAAATTCTTCACTATTTCCAAGCCTTCTGAGCCCACAGTGGACATACCAGCCACACTCGGCCTGAAGAGCTTGTCAGCATTTTTAGTGATTTCTTTCCACCAGACCACCAAAGGGAAACAGTTTGTGTGTCCCTTGTCTCTCCTCAGAGGGGCTTGGAGCTCTGTGGAATTCACTGCTTTGCTGGCTCAGCTCTCTGGGGGGCCCATAAAAAGCCATAACAGGGACACTTGAGTGGTTCAGTCAGTTAAGCGTCTGACTTCAGCTTAGGTCATAATCTCATGCTTCCTGGGCTCAAGCCCCCTGTCAAGCTCTATGCTGATTGTTCAGAGCCTAGAGCCTGCTTTGGACTCTGTGTTTCCCTCTCTCTCTCTGCTCTTACCCTCCTCATACAATCTCTCTCTCTCTCTCTCTCTCTCTCTCTCTCTCTCTTTCTCTCATAAATAAACATTAAAATAAAATTTTTTAGAAAGCCATAACATTATCTTTCATCTAACTAGTTCTTCTTGCTGGTAGGAGGGACGCTGCTTTGCAGATCTCCTACATCTTTAAGGTGAGTGGAGTCTCCTGATTGGAATTTCCCTGTCAACACAACTTTATGACTTCCAGTCTGGATTTTCTTCAAGTAACAAGAATTGGCGGTATAAACTCATTGCTGATTTTTTGCCCCTAGATTTTTGCTGGTTTTCTCTCTGAGCTTTCAGAGTCGCATCCCCTACATTGAACGCAACAGATCTTTTCTAAGACCACTCTTCTTTACTGAGCTTTTAAAAACATTCGACTTAGAATGTATATAAACAGCAACTCTTGCTCTTTACAGCCATGCTTTATCTCTTTACATAATATTCAGTTAAATGATACAATTGCATCAAGGACAACTAGCAGAAAGTGCTTTGGGGACAAAGATAAGACAGCCTTGAGAGCTTACAGCTTCACTGCACAAGCAGAGAGTGGACACAAAATCACAAAAAAGTCAGTTCTGGTACATTATTAACAAAACACGAGAAGAGTTATTTTGCCTGGACCAAACACTTATTGGGACAAAATTGGGCTTCTCTAGATCTTGAACATTTAATTAGTTATTTTCCAATGATTATTTATTGGGGAGCATGTAAATTTTTGCAGATTTCAGCCCCATTTCTTCTCCAGTTTTTTGGTGAAAACCATATGTGCTTGAAAATCCTATAAAAAATGCCCTGGGTCACATATCCTGCACAAGATAACAGTAAAATCTGACTTACATATACAGGAAGTAGAATTATTAACTTGATAGTGTCAAGAACTGTGCTTTTTTTTTTTAAAGTTTATTTATTTTGAAAGAGGGAGGAATGGAGGGAGCGGCAGAGAAAGAAGAGAGAGAATCTCAAGTGGGCTCCACGCTGTCAGCGCAGAGCCTGATGTGTGGGTCCTTGTCATGAACCATGAGATCATGACCTGGGCTGCAATCAAGAGTCAGGCATCCAACCTACTGAACCACCCAGGCGCCCTAAGAATTGTGTTTTTTAATGTCATTTTTGAGGGAGAAAGGGGTAGAAGAGTATGTAAATAAAAGTACTTTGTTTAAAAATTTGTTTAAAATTCTTTCAAAAATTCAAGGGAGCTCCAAAAACCTTCAGGAAAACAAAAGTCCACCTCTGCTTTGCCCTTCGTCCCTTTCTGTGCCCGGTGGGGAAGAGCCCACTGCCAACAGCTGAGCCTTCTGTCAAAAGGCAGGACAAAGTGGGGTTTAGCGGACTCACATTCTCACGGGCGTGTATGTGAGATTATGAGGGCCCTGGTGCAGGACAAACGATTTCATGCACATTGCGTTCCTTTCCAAGATTCTCAAGGCAAATTCTCCCCAACAAACAGCAGGGACAAAGGCTGCAAATGGAAGTATGCTTGCCAGGAATGTGTGAGGGAAGGAAACGAGCCGAAGAACTTCAGGAATGGACAGATATTTTGACCATGTTCCCTGCTCCCCTCCCTGGATTCACTGGCAGTGGCGTCACAGCCGCTAGCTCATCCCAGGAACAGAGACCCCTTCCCGGACTCCTCCCAGCACGGAGGCCAGCGAGTCCTGAGCCCCTATCCACATGCAGCTTTGCCGAGGGTCCTGGGCCCCAGGAGACCCCAGCAGTTTCCCTCCGCCTGTGCAGCCCAAGCTCCTGCCTCCCTTAAAGGAATCCAAGGTGATTTAAGGGCAAGGCTGCCCAGTAACAGGCTGGGCCACATGCTAAGGGTTAAGATGAAACCCCCAGTGCACAATCGGTGTGAGCACATGGCAGGGAGAAAGCTGCAGGGGCCAGAATGGTCCCAGATGTCTTTGCAGGAATAGCTTTCCAGGCAGCGCTTTTCCTGAGCTCTTTTCATGGAGCCCGAGTTAGTGGTATCGTTAATTCCAGAAAAAGGCGGCGTGCCTCAGTCCTCTCCTCCCAGGGAGAAGCCACTCCAGTTACTGAAAGGCGAACCACACAGGGTCTTGTGTTGACAGCCGTAATGAAGGAAAAAGCAAAGCAAGGGTGTTCACATTGTATTTTAAACAAAGAAAAAGTCGCTCACCCTCCGGAATACTTGATTATGTGCTCGGAGGCAGGGGGAGTACATTTGATAAGTTTCAATAAACCCCGTGGCTTGGCTTCCAAATTTCTGAAGCCTCAATCCCCGTATTAAAAACCAAACCAGAGTCTAGTCATGTTGCCAGAGGACTGGAACCATATAATGAAGCGCTCCGTGCCATTCAAAGGTACGGGATGGTTGCTGCATGAAGTGGTTCTTAAAATGCATATCCCTGGAGCACTGAATTCAGACAGGCTCTTGGCAACCATTCCAGAAGGAAATGTGCTTAACCTGGGGAACCTGAACTCCCAGACCAGAGGCACTTGCACTGTTTGGGTTCCCAGATCATTTATTTGGGCTCAGCCTCACCCATATCAGCCCCAGGAAAACGTGAGCCAAGCTCTGAGCAGAACATGATCATCTCAGAGGACAGCAGACACATAAAAGCAGCCAGGGCTTCTGGAAGATGGGCCTTGCTAAGTGCACTATTTAGGGAAGCAACATTTAACCATGCAAGTGCCAAACAGATTTTGTTCCGCTACTTTTGAGGAAATCTTTTCAAATGGCTTTATTTGCCTGCATTGTAGTTTAGTGCATACCAAACATAAGTCAGTGTGGGGCCTGGTTAAGGAAAATCATTCAGGATCAGTGTCCTCTGAGCCTACATGCGATGCTCTGCCCTTGCGCTCACTGGGCCCCGATAGCCATCCTTTGGTTGCCTGGGGACGCAGGTTGTCAGAGGTTGCCATTAGTGATGCTGAGTCCACCTGCTCTGTAAGAGGGCTGCTCAAGGGGCGCCTGGGTGGCTCAGTCGGTTAAGCGTCCGACTTCAGCTCAGGTCATGATCTCACGGTTTGTGGGTTCAAGCCCCATGTCAGGCTCTGTGCTGATAGCTGGCTCAGAGTCTGGAGCCTGTTTCAGATTCTGTATCTCCATCTCTCTCTGACCCTCCCCTGCCCACGCTGTCTCTCTCTGTCTCAGAAATAAAACATTAAAAAAAATTTTTTTTTAAATAAGAGGGCTGCTCAGATATGCTCGGCTCCCATACACCTGAGCGGCGTGACCCTTCTGTGGCTAACATAGCTGGCTTCGGCAGGGTTGTGGTTAGTCTTCTGGGTCCACCTGGTTGGGCTCTGGCACCCAGTGATTTAATGAAACCCTAATCTACGTGTTGCCATAAAAGTATTTTATAGATGTGATTGACATCTACAGTAAGTTGATTTTAAATAGAGATTACCCTCGATAATGTGGATGGGCCCCCTCCAATCCGTTGAAAGATCTTAAGAGCAGAAACTAAGATTTCCACAAGAGGAAGAAATTCTGCTTCAAGGCTGTCATGAACCCCTGTCTGAGTTCCCAGCCTGCTCTAAAGATTTCAAACTCTCTGGCTCCCCTAATTTCTTTAAAAATCCTCCTCTCTCTCCATCTCTATCTCCTCGCTCATTGATGCTGTTTCTTTGGAGAACCCCGACTGACACAGGCAATCATTCACAGTGTTTAGGGACTGCGGGGTGGGGAGTGTGTAGTTGAGGAAGTGCCTACCCCTCCACTCTCCATTTCAATCACTGAAGAATTAAATCACCCAGGTTCCCCCTATATTTTGAGGCAGAGTCTGTGATCACCAAGTGCTTTCTCTGGAAGACCCACATTATATGTAGGTGGTTAACTTTGTGAGACAATGACTCCTCCCCGTGTACCCTAAGTGTACGGTTTGGAGATGTGGTGGTTGGCATGAGTCTACCTTGAAGGAAGAGAGGAGGCTTTCTTTTACCATAACTCACCTTCGTTCTGGCCAGAAGACTCATACTCAAAAATGGACCTTGGCTTCGCATCTAATCATGGGCAACACATGTGTATTTATGTGCCTTAAGTTAAAATATCTAAGGCATGATTATCCTGCTTTCTCTCTTTCGACTAACCTATCAGATATCAGAACTGATCATACCCACTGTGCTGGTTTAATGTAGTTTGAGACATTTTTCATGCAATGAGTTGGCTCCTTAAACGTTTTTCTCGATAAAAGGTGAACTGAGCCAAATTATCCAAATAACCAGAAATTTTCTGATTTGCTCACATTGAAATATTCCCTGACAAAAAAAGAAATAAATTTTCCTTCATTGTAACTCTGAATGGACGTTCTAAAGCACAGAAACAGAACCCAGTGAGAATGAAGGAAGACAAGATTCAACCACAGTGAGTTTCCTCTCTGTAGTCTAAGACCCCTTCATGTCGTAGCTCTGAAAATGCAAGGGCCACAGAGGAACCACATAAATGTTCACAGTTTCACCAACTATTTCCTTAGATATTTTGGTGGTAGACACACGCCTGAGTCCGCATGTTTTGAACATGTGTTTTGTAGATTAGGAAAAGTCATTTGGTAGTGAAGCTGTTGAAAGGCATATGGAGATTTAAGGCAGGGCTGTGGATGTTTTCCAGAGCTTTATAGACCCACAGATGAGAAACAGTCAGAAAGATGCTCTACCTGACCTATGCTGTACCGCGTTTTATCATGGTATTTCCGGGTTTCGGTGCCTTTTCATGCATTCTCTTTTATGAACACAGAAATCTAATCTGTTTAATGAAGATGTCTTTTAAAAATCTCTGTTTCCATTAGTGCCAATATAATAGCTTCACCAAACCTCAGTCTGCTGTGTTGTGTGTATGTGTACTTGATCCTGAGAAAAACAAGTTAACCTTTGTTTTGTCAAAGCTCGCAGGACAGGGAACAGGTGGCCCCAAAATCTTGGGAGCCTTCATTGGCTAAGCGACACCATTTGTTATAACAAACAGGCCCAAATTTCAGTGAAAAATGTTCTCTGTCTAATGGTCTGATGTAGGTGTGATGGAGGTGGAGCGACGGTCCTGGGACTCAGCTCCCCTCCGTCTAATGGTCCTTCGATTTCCATGGGCTTTAGGATTCTCCACTGGATCCTTTGTATTTGGCTGGGAGATGGGTAAGGAGGGTTCATGCAATCGTCCTGTGGGAGGGTTTGGAGGCCAGGTCTGGAAGCGTTGTGCCCACACACCTGCCCATGTGCTGGACTCAGAAGGCATTTTTTAAAGTTTTCTTTATGGACAAATCTTAGACAGTTGCTTGTTTTTTTCCTTTTAAATTTATTTTTTATTTAGAGAGAGAGAGACAGACAGCACAAGAGGGGGAGGGGCAGAGAGAGGAAGAGACAAAGTCCCAAGCAGGCTCCTCAATGCCAGCATAGAGCCTCATGTGGGGCTCGATCCCAGTAACTGTGAGATCATGACCTGAGCTGAAATCAAGAGTTAGATGCTCAGCTGACTGACCACTCAGACGCCCCTCTGCAGGCTTTTAAACATCAATTTGACAACTTGCCCCCTGCCCCCCAAATCTAGACCAAATTCCTGAGGGGACAAAGGGCAGGTAGGCACCAAGTGGAATGCTTGAAAAGTGCAGACAAAACACAATCCTGGACAGTTCAATAGTGTTACCTTCTTAGATGTGCTGGTATTACACAGGGTATGGAAGAGAAAGAGAATCCGTTCTGAATGTTTTAATCTCTCAATTTTGATCCTTAACACCGTAGTGCTTCTAAGTTTATCACTTAATTTTGAGTTTCATTGTAATAATTCTAGTTAAAGAGGCTAGGAAACATCAGTTAGAGAAGAACGAAAGACTAATTAAAATGATCTGCATATAAAACTGTACTAAACTTTTTTAAAAGGCTTAAAAATAAAACAAGCCAAAATTAGAATACTTTTGGCAGAAAAATTACCAGCCATGAACAAAATAACATTCCATACAAATATTTTCTCTAGAAGTGCATTACAAATAATATTGTTGGGGGGCACCTAGATGGCTCAGTCTGTTGAGTGTCTGACTTTGGCTCAGGTCATGATCTCACAGTTCATGGGCTCAAGCCCCGGATTGGGCCCTGGGCTGACAGCTCAGAGCCTGGAGCCTGCTTCTGATTTTGTGGGTGTCTGTCTTCTCTCTGCCCCTTCACCGCTCGTGCTCTGTCTCTCTCTGTCTCTCAAAAAATAAATAAACATTAACATTTTTTTATAACAAATAATGTTTTACATAGATTAAGAATGGCTTGCCACATACTAAATGTTTGTTTATATCAGTCATAAAAATCTCTTTCTTAAAAAAACTTTCTAAATATAGTTTAGGACTTTTGGGAGATTCTGTTCCCAATAAATGGCAGGAACACACTTTAGAAGATATCAGGTAGCACATCTTTTTAATTAGAGACCTAGCCAGGTAAGTCTCATTAAATAAACAGCAACAAGATCTTTGTGAGCGCACGTAAGTTCATCACAAATCCGATGAATCAACTGCCAACTGTGGTTTTTAAAAATTTTTTTAAAAATTTTCTAATGTTTATTTATTTTTGAGAGAGAGAAAGGCAGAATGCAAGTGGGAGAGGGGCAGAGAGAGGGAGAGATGGGATCAGAAGCAGGCTCCAGGTTGTGAGCCATCAGCACTGAGCCCGATGTAGGGGCTTGAACTCACTAACCTGGAGATCATGACCTGAGCTGAAGTCAGATGCTTTATCGACTAAGCCACTCAGGCACCCTGTGGGTTTTTTTTTAAGTTGTTTATCCAAGGGCTCCTGAGTGGCTCAGTCGGTTAAGCGTCTGACTTTGGTTTGGGTCATGATCTCGTGGTCTGTGAGTTCGAGCCCCCTGTCTGGCTCTGTGCTGACAGCTCAGAGCTGGCGTCTGCTTCAGATTCTGTCTCCCTCTCTCTCTGTCTCTCCCTTGCTAGCACTCTGTCTTTTTCTTTCTTTCTCTCTCTTAAAAATAAACATTAAAAAAAACCTTTAAGTTGTCTATCCATTTTACAAGAGAACGTTTCAAGAGTAGAATTTCATTTTTTTTTTTTTTTTTTTGCCTATCTTGGACCAGAACCTACATATGTATTAAAAGAATCCCAGTTGGGAAACAGAAATATCTTACTTAGTCAAAGATGAGTTTTGACTAAGATGAAGAAGATGGACTTTTTATATTTGGATCCTGCACAAGGCGCTTTTCTTATTTTATCTTACTTGTATGGCCTCAGACATCAAAAAATTCATAGAGAAATTATTCATATACACACACACAGCAAAAACCCCACAACCAACCAACCAAACCAATGCAACTTACTTTCTAAGTTGATGGTATAGCACAAGAGGTCGTCCTTAGCCCTTGCTGTTACTTTTCTTAATTTCCATCATCACATGAAATTTAAAATTAAATCCCAGGTAAGAGAATATTATAGCACCTAAGAGTTGAATGAAGAGAGGCTCATAGCCACCATCATTCTGGAAAAACCCGCAGAGGTCCTTCATGAGAGCAGATACCGAGAAATAATCTACCATGAAAAGAACTTCTTTGTTGACTGGCATCCGTATTTCCCTCCCACTGCTATATCTTAAGATATATAGCACAACTGTTATGTTGTGAAAAGAGCATGGGATTTGTAGAGTGGAAAATGAGTCACCACATGGGAAAGGTGGCCAGGTAACTCCCTGAGTTTAGGGCAGGGAGAGTCTTTCCTTGGCCTCTGAGAGTTATCTGGCCCATAACTGATAGTTATCTGCCTATCAGGCTCTGTCAGAGCAGACCCTCCCTCAGTTTAGGAAGGACAAGGTGCCCATTGTTGTCCACACTGAGGTCTCACGGAGGTCAGGATAACACTGTAGTGATCCAAATGCTAATGGCTACCTTGCTCACTAGGCAATACGAGTATAGTCACAGACCTCAGGATTCCTGTCTGGTCTACAAAAAGGAAGCAACACTTTTTTTTGGATAATGTTATATTTATGCAGCATCAATACCACAAACAGTTCTGGATCCCTGGAACTTTCTGGGGATGCAGGAGATCCAGAGTGGAGATTGGTTCCACTGGAAGCCTTTAGCAAATTGGCCAGAAGGATAGAGACAAAGACAAAGTGCAACCAGCCCACCAAGCAGGGATGATGGGGGTCGGGGAACAGAAGCGGGACCCAGGTCTTCCACATGCTTTCTGAGATGGACCAGAATCGATTCAACGTTCTCAAGAAAGACAAACATGTTAGAACTGACAAAGAGTTTCCTAGCGTGGGGCCTCCTGAGTGCTTACCTGTGGTGTGAGCAGCAGAGTTAATGCCAGGGCATCACAAATGAAGACGCTGGGCTGTTATCCTACAGGCATTGCTGATGTTCATTGACCTGGATTGAGAGCCACTTAGAGATATACAGGGAAGGCAAAGAAAAAATGGATATAGTGGATGCTCATTTTGTATTCTTGTGACAGGGAACACTGAGAGGGAGGAGGGATAAGGAAAAGGAGTGAGGCCTTCAAGGTGGATGACCCTGTGCTATCTGGTACAGCGGTCATGGCCACATGCAGCCTCTGAGCCCCTGAATTATAGCTAGTCTGAACTAAGACGTACTGAAGCGCATCTATACCAGACCCTGAACACTTGTGACTGTAAAGTAGCTCATTAATATTTTTTATATTGATGGCATATAGAAATGACAATATATTGCGTATATCTGGATTAAGTGCAACATATCATTAAAATTCATTTAAAATAACCTAATCACCTGTGTCTTTTCACTTTGTAATGTGGCTACCAGGAAATTTGAAATTACTTGTGTGGCTTGCAATATATTCCTGTTAGGTAGTGCTGCCCTAAATCAAGGGAGGAAGAAGATCCCTGCCCCCAAACCTCAGATGGGTTTTTGGCCCTCATGGCAAAGATCAGTGTGGCAGAGAGATGGGGCCAGCTGGCAGACACAGGACAGGGATCAGTTGTCACTAAGGAGCGTCATTTGGTGTAGCTGGGACCCTTCCTCGATACCCGGGACCGCCGAAATGGCGGGCACTTGGGAGGGGCCGGGAATCTTCTGGCAGACCATGGGAGCATCTCTTTGGCACTGGAAGACTGTCACCATCTCACAGAGTCTGTGGCCAACATGCGATCCATGCGTCTCATATTCACTGGCCTCCCCATAGTCTGTTAGAGAAGCACCTGCCCCATGTCTTCAAGTGCAGTGAGAACGATGTGGTAAAACCCCACGTCTGTCAACCCCACAGATACAGATTTTGCAAAATTCTAATTTTTGCTTAAATGCTCTAATTTGATCATTGGCAACAAGTCTCGTCAGTTGCCATCTTGAAGTTGTGGGCTCTGCTCCCTCCATTTTAGAGCAGTGTCTCTGAGATCCTCAAATCTGAATAACCATGGTCTGCTCTCCATTTTCTTCTACGTTGAAAATGGTGCTCCATAAGAAATGTGGTGAGCTTAGCTCCTAACCCAAACCCAGCACCTAGTGCTCTTTCTGGAGTCAGCCGGGAATGGGGGCTCGTGCGGCAGAAGCACCTTATGCGCGCTTCCATTTTCTCACAGAATAATAAAACGATGGCTACTCACAGATTGAAATTTAATACAGTTATAGGTTTTCAATGCTCCATCAAGATTCTTCTCTTTTTAAAAAAATGTTTATTTAGTTTTGAGAGAGACAGTGCAAGTGAGTGAGCTGGGGAGGGGCAGAGAGAGTAGGGGACAGAAGATGCAAAACAGCTCTGCCCTGACAGCAAAGAGCCCAAGGCAGGGCTCAAACCCACAACCTATGAGATCATGACCTGGGCTGAAGTCAGACACTATAATTTTAATAATCGTCAAGATCATTCTCGTAACTTGGCTTCCATTTTCCATAAGTCCATGGCAGTTGAAGAATATAATAGATACTGTGTGATTCCTGCTAAATCTAACCGTGGTCCGTGAACCCTTTGGAACCCTCAACATATCTTGGAGGGTTCCAAAGGGTTCACGGACCACGGTTAGACATCTGCCCACGGAGGCCAGTGAGGATGCATCTTTCTGAGACTGGGCTCACCACTTACCTGGTCGGTATGACCTGAGAGGAAGGAGGGAGCAGTTCCCCAGAAGAAACTCAAAATTTTCATTTGGGTTGCTTTGTTTGGGTTTTATAAATATGAGACAAGTGAATGGATATTTTGTGGCCACAAGAACGCCTTCCATGCAACACTTACTGTGCGTACTGCTTTGCAGCAGACATTTCCTAAGCCCTTTCATGGAGCAGTTACCACGGCATACACCGAGTGCCCACTATGTGCCAGGCCCTGTACTGTTTTCCTTTGTCTGCATTATCTCACTTAACTCGAAGTAGTCTTTTAAGGGTGGAGACTAATATCATCCCGATTTGCAGATGAAGATGCTTGTGGCAAGTGATTCTTCACCCAGGAGGCGACACCATGAAAAGTAGTGGAGCTCGGACTCCATCCCAACTATTAACTAGATCAAGATCCCAAAATGCAACACAGGAGCATCACCTGTGTCATTAAATACATTTTAATAAATGGATGGTTCCCAATTAAAAAAAAAATCATCATTGGACACTTCGATCCAATGAAATCTAGAACAGAAGCCTAATCTGTAAAACAAACCAAAGCAAAGTGACTAGTTCAAGGCTAGAGGAGATCTGTGGGGTTGGGCAGACTCAGGTTTCTCCTTGGGTCACCCCGATTTCCCTTGGAGGAATGAATAACTAGGGTTCCCAGTATCTTAGGGCTAGAGTAAGCATCCCAAACCTACCAGTTTTCCTTTGCTCCCCTTGTAGCACACTTTAGAAGTGATGTGTACAGGATATAGCCACAGCGTTCCAGAAGCTCATTCCTGGGGCGAATTACAATGTGCAGTGGGAAGGACCTTGGGGCAGAAAAAGGAATACTCATCTGGGCCTTTGTCTGGCCTCTTCATGCCTCACAAATCTTAGACAAGTGTTTCTCTCTGTCTGGGCATCAGTCATACCATATCATTTCTAGATTGGTGAGTCAGAATAAGAGGTGGATCGTAACCTATATGAAAATTCGAAAAAGTCCTAAATGAACATGGAGGGGGAAATCCCATTTTGCGTATTATTTCAGGTTTTCATACACTGCTTGGATTATTTGTAAGGTGTTTTTATTTGTAAGATATTATGTAAATGTGGAATTATTAAAGAATAAGTTGCATTTGTAGTTCCAAAAAATGAAGAGTCAGCAATTTCGGTGTAACATTTTATCAGTAATTTATTGATGATGTATATGCTGGTAAATATCAGGTGTCTTGTGAGAAATTGAAAACTCTTCAAAATGGTGACTGTCTAATTCTACCTCTGGCAAAATAGTAGGTCAAAAATATTTGCTCTCCATTCTTTGCTTCTGGTTAGAGCCTCATTAGCTTAATTATTTACCTACTTTAAGAAATAGAAATAAAAAGATAAGAATACTACATAGGGGTACAATGATTTGTAAGTATATGTAGAGTTTATTTTCTAAATCTGCATTTTGTGTTTTTACTGTAAAAGTAATCTTGCTATTCTTTTGTGACTTTTCCCCCCAGATATTTTAAGAAAAATTCTGCAAAAGAAGTTTGACTTCTCAACTGATTATGAGAAGGTAATTTTTATTGATACATTTCTCAGTAAAAATAAGTATGAACAAAATTTTAGTTGACTTGAACATAAATCTTTAACCAGTCAAGTTCATCTGTGAACTTTGCAATATTTTTTGACTAAAAACTTTTATGGAATATTGAAGCATCTTATAAATCCCATATGAACTAAAGCAGAAATTCCAAAAGTAGCATTTGAAGAAACGTTCACCTCTCAAGCTGGATGTATTTCAGTATTTAAAAACAGAAATTTCCTTAAGGGAAGTGATAGGGTAATTTTTTTTTTTTAGCTAAGGGAGGAGAACTCCCAGACTAAATAGAATTATTTGAACATTTCTAGAAACAGGGATGTGTTCTTTGTTTTAAAATACAGTTTGTTAAAAAGCGACTTCACATTGGAACAGGTTTATTGAGAGCTCTGTGTGTGCAGTTGCTTGGGCTAGAGATAAGGAAAATAGCCCTTGATCTCAGGAGGCGAAGAGCCAGATGGCAGAGACCATACCTAATTGTTTAAAGAAGGAGAAGGAGAAGAAGGAAATAAGTAGATTTATAAAAAACAGGAAGAGGAACTTAGGTAAAAATAATTAATTCTGACTAGAAGCTCTTCCATAAAAGGTGATTTGGGGGCTTGTCATAAAAAAAGGGTAAGCAGGGCTGAAGCCAGTGGGAAGGTGGCTTTGCTGGCATCCCAGGCTTCGGGGACAATGGGAGTCACCAGGACAAGGTATGAAAGAGTAGAGAGGAAGGAAGGTGAGCTGGGATGCTGAACGCTCACTAATATGAGCAGATGGTATTTTCAGAAAGTATTAAGGGAACTTGCATGCCTCTGCTGAATACCAAGGTGCTACTCATTCATTCCATTTGCATCTATGATAGACCTACCTAAACAGAAGAGTGTATTTTGGTTTTGGTTTACGACGAGTGCGGGTTGCCAGTGAAATAAACAGACAGGTGTTTGTGGCATTGAATGTTAGGGTAATTTAAAAAAATAGTTGAACCTGTTTGTCAGGCTGAAGAATCAGACACTTTGCCCTTTCCTTCCCGGGCATGAAGGTGGTTATCAGGAGAACAATAAAAGCAGACATATGGTGGACATTCTTCAATGGCCAGCACAGCCTACGTGAATGACCGTGTCCTGGTCGGGTGGGGACAATGTATGGGGAGGGCGGTGGTCTCTTGCCCAGTGAATGGTTACCTCAGATACTGTAGTGACAGTGCCTCATAGTCTCAATTTGCAATAAAATGATACCCAAGAGAAAGCAAACACAGATGCCAGAGAGGAAAGCCTTATCTAAAAACCATTTGCATGAATCATTTTCTCCCTAGCGCTCACAGCCTTCCCTGCCTTCCCTAGTACCGTGGAAAAACATTTTCATTATGAAATGCCAGTGGCTTCCCATGTCTCCCAGACATGGTTGCTGATGTCGGCCTGTATCTCTGAGCAAAACAAAATGACTGTTGCTTTTATGTCGATTTTGAAAATTAGTGTGCCATTAGCAGCCTGGCCTGGATGCCACCTAGATTCTGCCAGAGAATGGGTGGGAGCTGTGCTTTGCCTGGTCCAGGCCTCAGAGGATGGAGCCCTGAGACCTTGAGGTGACTCTAGGGCCGCCCAGTAAGTACGAGCCAGAGCTGGGTTGCCACTACTCATGGTGGGATTCTTAGTTGACCTAGTCCTTTATGGCTGGCTTGGTATTAGATTTGGAGCTCCTGTAAAATTGGGGATCTCCCTGGTGCCTGATATCCTCTCCACCTCAGGTACCTTTGCAAATGGACCAAAACCATTAGCATGGGGGTCAAGTGGAGAGAGGAGACAGCACTGAGCACTCATGAATGACCTGAATTCCCCTCTACATGGGGGCTTGGGTCACATTTTCCACTGCTGTCCAAGGAAGAGGTATTTGGTTAGGTAGACACATTGGAGAAACCAGGCACCTTGGGAGGGAGGCTCTCTGACTGGTTGTCGTCTGACGTATGCCGACTGTGTTGAGTTAGGTCCTCTGAAGCAGACCCTGAGCCAAGGACTCGTGGCTACTGCATTTGTTTGGAAAGTGCAGGGGACACTGGCCAGGAAGTGGAGAGGTAATAGGAAGGAGAGAGAGCAGTCTGGAAAAGGTGTGGCATTATACCACCTGCCTCAAGGGGCAACGGAAGCTTCATCCTGTAGAATTGCTGGGGAAGTGGTGCAAAACTCCAGCGTCCAAATTAGTCCCTGGGAAGGGTAAGAGAGCTTTAAGACTGAAAGGGCACAGGTTAGGGGTGGTGTGGGGGTGGGGGACCGTGTTAATGCCGAAGCACTTCTGACCTTCCATGGTACCAGAAAAAGCCTTCGAGCACAGAGTTAAAGATGCCAGGAGCCGGAAGCTTGAGGAAGCACATGGAGATGACTGAGGCCTGAAGGGTGTGGAGACACCGGCAGCGTCTTCCACACTGACCAGTGCCTACTGGCTTCCTAATTACTGCAGTCACACAGGTAAGGTCTGTCCAGGCGAGGGGCCTTGGGGAGACTTCTCAGCTTTCTTCGCCCTGAGTTGAGCATTTCCTCTTCTGGTGAGTTCTCAGATGGCGGAGGAGCCTGGGCTGCTGGGCCAGTGACCTCCCAGCTGAGTGTTCTGTTAGTGAACTCACTTCAGAAGACTCAGAAGCATTCAGCAGACCTTTTGTTCCAAGGGCTAAGGCCTGGCTTTGGAAGGGAAACATGACTCCCTTTCACAGAACTGCCTCCTTTTTATACTTCAGCTGAAAGTTAAAATCAGAATTTTAAGATCCTTGGCCCCTTCTCCTCCTTGACATTTTTTTTTATACTTCTCTCTTTCATGTATTCATTTTACAGAGTGCTGGTTAGGGGCAATGCACAGCAGAGACAAACATGTGAAAGCGTGTCCATTACTCCACCAACTCTCAGCTGGCAAAAGGGAGGTCATGGGATAAGATGTACACATGGATGTTACGGGCTGAATTGTGCCCCAAATTCATATGTTGAAGTTATAAGCCCGGCATCTCAGAGAGGGATTGTATTTAGACATAGTGTCATTACAAGGGGTAATTAGCTTAAAATGGGGTGATTAGTGAGTCCTAATCCAGTCTGACTGGTATCTTTATAAGAAGAGGAGATTAGGACACAGATACGCACAAAGAAAAGACCATGTGACGAAGCAGGGAGAAGACGGCCATCTGCAAACCAAGGAGAGAGGCCTCAGAAAAGACCAAACCTTCCCACACCTTGATCTCAGACCCCCAGGCCCTAGAACTGTGAGGAAATACCTTTCTGTTATTTAAACACTCTGGTCTGTGGCACTTCCTGAAGGCAGGTCCAGCAGACTAATGACGTCAATAGCTGGACTGTAAGGTGGAGGGATCATGTAAGAAGTTCTGATAAAGGGCCGTGGATGTGAATGTTCAGAAGAGGGAGAGTGGTTTTGTGCCTTGGACATCAGGGAAAGTCTCTATGGTGGAGCTGGCATTTATTTATTTTTTACTTTTTTTGTTTTTTATTATTTATTTTTTATAGAGAGAGAGACAGAGCATGAAGAGAGGAGAGGCAGAGAGAGAGGGAGACACAGAATCTGAAGCAGGCTCCAGGCTCCAAGCTGTCAGCACAGGGCCCGATTCGAGGCTCGAACCCACCAACCATGAGATCACGGCCTGAGCCGAAGTCGGATGCTTAACCGACTGAGCCACCCAGGCACCCCGCTAGAGCTGGCATTTAAACTGAGACCACACTGGGGTGCCTGGGTGGCTCAGCCCATTGAGCATCTGACTCTTGATTTTGGTGCAAGTTATGATCCCAGGGTTGTGGGATCGAGCCCTCCACATCAGGGCTGCTTAAGATTCTCTCTTCATCTCCCTCTGCCCCTCTCCCCCCACTCATGCTCTCTTTCTCTAAAAAAGATTTTTTTAATATTAAAAACATAAACAAACAGAGACTTCAAGCAGGTAGCATAAATGAGAGATACAGCCTTACTTTATGAGCACCGGGCTCAAAGCACAAAGCTGCTCCATTGTGCTTCCGAAACTTACATGGAGTCATCATCCTCTCTGTAGTAACAACAGCCACCATTGTTTGTCCACCTTGGGCCAACACTGGCTTATGAGCTTGACATTGTTTCCAATCCTCACAATGACACCTATCCGAGGCAGAAGTATTTCTGCACTGCACGTGCACAAAATTCCCGCGCTCGGAGAGGCTGGGGAACTTGCCCAAGGTCACCCAGTGACTAAGCAGTGAAGCTGGGATCCGTACCCGGACCAGTCTAACTCCAAACCAACAAACACATCACCAACGAAAATTCAGCTCAGCCCCAGCCACTGTACTGTTTGGACTAATTTGGAAGCCGCAGCTCACGCGAGTATGTGGAGCTGTTATGAAAAAACGTTATGAGAAACCGTGACCACCTCAGTGCTGTGTCTTTTATTTATTAAACCATAAAATATTACAGTGGGTAATTAACCCTGGGAAGAAATGGTCTGGTGGAAACGAAGTTCGGGTGGGGAATAGGATTTGAAATTAATGGAGCCTTGAGGGAAAGTAAGGACGGAGGCAGATGAAGCCGTAGAAAATCCGAGAAACAGCTCTCCCAACCCCAGGTTAGTAGTGTCTCTATAGCATGCTGTGAGGCGGGTACCCTTGTTCATGATTTACAAGTATTAACCCATTTAGACTTTACAGGAATAGTCTGTCTTCACTAGAGGTGTTAAGGTAGAGATGACACAGGCAACTCATTTGCACACTCAGCGTGTGCCAAGTTCCACACTACGGATACAGCCTGAGCCGTGCCAAGCACCTGAGTGCAATTCCCTCAGGGATCCGAGCATGGGGTGGGCGGGGGGAGTCTTCCCAGATTCTCTGCACGCTGGCTGACTGAAATCCAAGGGGAACAGCGTGGCCTCTCCCTCCTCCCAGCTCACATGGAGTTCTGCAGAGAGAGCCCCTCGGCCCCTTGTCACTGGTGTCCCCTCAATGAAATAAAAGAGCACAATTCCTGTCTTTAAAGAATGGGGGCAGTTTAGGTGGATGGCTTCCCACCAACAACCCCTAAGTGCCCCCACACCTCTAGAAACCTTTCTGGGGGACAGTTGCTCCAGAACACCCCCCCACCCGCCGCCACCTCCATCTTTTCATTCTGCGCATCCCTGTCAATCAGAACGGACAGCTTCTGTGTGACGACCTCCTACATTCGTTTCCTGGAGGCCACGGTCCATCCCCACTCCTGCCTCTTGGTTGGCTGCCTCTTGGTTAGCTGGTTTGTATCCTCCTTCATTTCGTTCCTCAGTTATTACCTTTCCCTTTCTTTTTTTAAATTTTTTAATGTTTGTTTATCTTTGAGAGAGAGACAGACTGTGAGCAGGGGCGGGGCAGAGAGAGAGGGAGACACAGACTCTGAAGCAGGCTCCAGGCTCCGAGCTGTCAGCACAGAGCCCGACATGGGCCTCAAACTCACGAACTGTGACATCATGACCTGAGCTGAAGTGGGACGCCTAACTGACTGAGCCACCCAGGCTCCTCTACCTTTCCCTTTCTTGAAGCTTCCTCTGGGAGCAGGTGCTGGGCCGGGGCCTCATCCCTACTGCTTTTCATGACCTCACCAGTGCTAACAGTCACTGGATATCGATTTGGCACTTAGGAAATGTGAGGTCATCATTCCAGATGGGTTTGTGGTATTTGGAACCCACCCTGCATGTCTGCGAAAGGTAAGTGAATGAGCTCCTTGGTTCCTGTCCTCCAGGAGAGCATGACATGCTGCCTGTAAGAACACGCTCTCCTTCCCCAGTAAGAGAAGTACCTTCTAGGGATCTCAGAAGCACTTATAGAGCAAGCAGTTCACGGCAGTCTGTGCCCAGGGTCGTGTCTGGGGCTTGCTGGCGCTGAGGGATGGGAATAATGCTACCACGCATTGATTATTACTTCTTCTTATTGTGATGATGATGACTGATTGATTGAGCATGACCCTGGGAAGACCCGGCTCTAAGCACTTTGAATGTATGACGCCACCTAACATACACTAAGTAGTATATGCAAAGCGTTTAGAACAGAATAAGCCACTAAACATGTTGCTTCTCACCGTTTTTTCTTGTTGTCCTTGAAAAACTGCATAAAATAGGGCCTCTGCTTATCCAGATTCCGTCACTAAGGTAACCAAGGCTCAGAGTGGCATTGGCAACATGCTAGGCCCATGCTAGCCTAGGCCCATCCCCCAGAGATTCTGATGTAACGGGTCAGGGCTGGCTGGTTGTTGATATTTATCAAAAGGTCCTGGGTGACGATAATGGGTAATTAATTGGAGTGGGGGATCACCGACACAAAGTGGCATGGCCGGGTTCACTGCTGTGAACTGTTTCGCCACAATACTGCTGCACCGCACAATAATAACCTTATACTGTGTGGCAGCCAGCACGAACAAGGAAGAGGTGAAGTTTCACCCAGCTCCACTGTGGTGGCCGGGGGGTGGGGGTGGGGGGTTGGCACCGCATCAAATACATGAGACCAGACTGACTCCTGGGTGAGAATATTAAATACCAAGGAATCAGCTGATTGTTGTAGGTGGATGGGCCCCAGCCAGCACAATGTGCCTTGGAGCTGAAAGCAGGTGTCCCAAACCCACCTGATCATAGCCATGACATGGGGCTTTGCTTAAAGACAGATTCCTGGGGCACCTGGGTGGCTTAGTCAGTTAAGCGTCCGACTTTCGCTTAGGTCATGATCGCACGGTTCGTGGGTTCAAGCCCCGCATCGGGCTCTGTGCTGACTGCCAGCTCAGAGCCTGGAGCCTGTCTCAGAGTCTGTGACTCCCTCTCTCTCTGACCCTCCCCTGTTCACGCTGTCTCTCTCTCTCTCTCTCCTAGAAATAAATAAAAACATTTCAAAAAAATTTTTTAAATAAAAATAAATTAAAAAAAAAAAGACAGATTTCTCATTTTACCCAAATCTCCTGATACCCAGTCTAGGGAAGGAGCCCGAAGTCCGTGTTTTTGTTTTTTTTTTTTTTTTACAAATAGTTTATTGTCAAATTAGTTTCCACATAACACCCAGTGCTCATCCCCACAAGTGCCCTCCTCCATGCCCATCCCTCCCTCCCCCCACATCCATCAGTCCTCAGTTTTTGTCAGCATTCAAGAGTCTCTCATGGTTTGCCTCTCTCCCTTTCCCCACCATTTCCGCCCTTCTTCTCCCCCTTGTTCCTCTGTCAAGTTCCTCCTAATCCTCCTATACGTGCACACATATGATATTTGTCCTTCTCTGCCTGACTTATTTCTCTAAGCATAACACCCTCAAGGTCCATCCATGTTGCTACACGTGGCCAGATTTCATTCTTTCCCATTGCCCCTCTGGAAAACAGTGTGGAGGTTCCTCAGGAAACTAACAAGAGAACTCCCCTATAACCCAGAAATAGCACTGCTAGGAATGTACCCAAGGGACACAGAAATGCTGAGGCATAGGAGCACACGCACCCCAATGTTCATAGCAGCACTCTCCACAATAGCTAAAACATGGAAAGAGCCTAAGGGTCCATCAACAGATGAATGGATCCGAAGTCAGTGTTTTTAACGCACACTGTGAGGTGCTTATGGTGGTAAGTTGGTCAAGCAACAAGCCTTTGGGGTCCCTGCCCAGGAAGGGAGTCTGGGGTCATTCATGATGCCCCATGTGACCCTGGCGGCATGTGTATCTGAGCTGCCCACCCCCACACTTTGGATGCCTCATTTAACAGATACTAATATCACAAAGGCTCTGTCACATCTGTGAAAATCTGCTACCGAAAGCGACAGTTTCTAAACTTTCGGATTTCCCAGACTACACAGTTTCAAAAAAGTAATCCAGGGGATGACATAGAGCCTAATTTTTATTTTGCCACCCAAGGACATTTAACACCCACCATAACAGCAATACTGTAGTAAGTCTGTCCCCTCTTAAATAGATACCACCCACCTCTGCCCACAAAAAGGGCAACTCTCACCTCACGGGAGACTCACTGCATCTTACTTTTTCTGTTTCACTGCAGGGTGGTCCATCCCCATCTCTGGACCACCGTGGAGGGAATTCCCTCGGTTAATCAGGTTACCTGATTCCTCCTGGGCACCTGTTGCACACCAGGTGAGCGCTTGCCAGAGAATGGTGAGCGTGACCACATGGTTCCTACTCTCTGGGAGCAAACAGCATGGCCCAGGCAGGGCTCCTATGGGAGCAAATGCTGGCAAAGGGCAAGCATGGGCTCCAGGACAGCAGAAAGCAGGGGTGAAAGCAAACCCAGACTTGGTTATCAAGACAGATTTCCAGGGGAAAGCAACTTCCAGGCAGACGTGAGTCTCATGAGCAGAGGAATGCAGGGAATAATATTCTGGACAAGAAGGCAGCTCCAAGTAGCTCAAAGCAGAAAGAGGGAGCATGAGACTTCTTCTTAGGACTAGAATGGCCAAGAAGAACAGGGTATGAAGCCAGCATTAAATAATGGGACCACATTAAGAGGTTTGAATTAAACATCATGGGAATCCAGGAAATGCAGGTAAGCAAGAGAATGACCCCAGTCGATTCTCAGTTTATTACTTTTTTTTTTTTTAATGTTTTATTTATTTTTAGGAGAGAGAGAGACAGCATGAGCAGGGGAGGGTCAGAGAGAGAGGGAGTCACAGACTGAAACAGGCTCCAGGCTCTGAACTGTCAGTCAGCACAGAGCCCGACCCGGGGCTCAAACCCACGATCCGTGAGATCATGACCCAAGCGAAAGTCGGACGCTTAACCAACTAAGCCACCCAGGCACCCCTTATTACTTTTTTTTCTTTCATAGTTTATTGTCAAGTTGGATTCCATATAACACCCAGTGCTCCTCCCAACAAGTGCATGGAGGAGGGCACTTGTTCGATTCTCAGTTTAGAAAGGACACTTTGGAAACTGTTGCCTTTGGCTGGGGTTCTAGGCAGCTGCTAATCTTCTATCGTGTTGAAGACCACATGGTTCCTGTGTTAAGCCTGTGTCACTTTCCCTCTCATTTCCTCCACTCTGTCCACACCTGATTAGCATCCTGATTAGAACCTTTCAGGAAATCCAAGTGTACACTGCGGATGTAAATTCCAGACCTGACTGTTTCTCACATGTTGTTTCTCTAATAAACACTCAAGTTTTCTGTTCCCGTCTTGTGCGGATCAACCTCTCACTTGATTTGCTGTCTATGGAATATGAATGTTCTCAGTTGTGGTTAATCGCTCATGTAACTTTTTCTGTTTTCTTGATGCATGCTGCCTCTGCCTTACTCTCCTCAACTCCTCCACTGCCTTGACTTCCACAGCCAGAAAATGTAGTCTTGACCCTGAAGGTAAAGCCCTCGTTTGCTGTTTCTTGTGTTTCTAAAGCCCAGGGGCACGGGATGTGTCTGCTAGAACTTTCTGTTGTTCCACTGTCATCTCCATTGTGATGGTTTTTTTAAATGGCTTGTTTCATTTCTGTGTATGAAATCATCATCAGTCTTCTCTTTCAGTTTTAGTACTTCACCTAACAATAGCGACCCACCTCAGCAAATTTCAATCTTGACCTTCTCTCGTAATCCACAAAGCATTCTGGCGATCCTGGTGTATCACAAACTCAGTTAGGTCTTTGCCAGACCTTGGCCAGACTTCAGCCCAGAAGCGAACTCTTGAAATGCCGTATCTTATTCCTGATACTGTTTGACATTATACTGAGTCAGTAATGTTGGAAAGATTGTGTATAAAGTGTGAAATTTGTACTTGGATCTAGACATGGCGCATTTAGAACATTTCAAAACACCTTCTATCCTGCGTTTGAAGTCAGTATCTCCTGGATTCGGAAAGGATTTTCAGTCCCTTTAAAAATACTAAATAATTTAGATCATTTACTGGGAAATGATAGGAAACTAGAGAAATAAGAGTTTAGAGTATCACAATGGCCGATGATACGGTCCCTCAAGGGCAGGTTGCAAGCATCAGTAAGTAATGACTCTCTGTGGCCATGAGTTAGGGCTTAGTTTAAGCGGGAACATGTACTTGATGAGTGCAGCAAAATTCAAACACTTTTATTTTTTTAGCATTTTATCCTTAATCTCAAAGTAGGTGATATCAGGTGCCGTGTGCACTTCAGTACTCTTAAGCATTTATCCACAGACTTAACTAATATTGATTAAATATTTGCTGTGTGCTGAGTACTTGGCTGGCTCTTTTCACATTAAATCGTTTAATGTTCTGACCCTCACAATGTGCTTATGACATTAATGCTAATTCCCGTTTAGGGAAGAAGCCCCCTATGTAATTTAAAGCAGGTCTTCTGACTCTCAGGTCAGTGCTAAGACCTCACATTCATTTCTAGGAACAACACTTGTTCTTTGTTTTACTTTGCTCAGCTTGGCTTCAGTCCGTTGTTAGCTAGCTGGTCCATTAGTTGTAAACAGCCAGACTGGAATTGTCATTCTTTAAAAAATGTCTTGCTTTATGGAAACATGAGTAACTGTATACATGAATTGGAATTAGCTCAAGTTTTGTCATCTGGTTGCATTAACTTTTTTTTTTATCCCAGAATAAAGCCAGCAGTGATTATCAAAATATATTAAGGTCACATGATTGTATCTAGAAGCCGTGCTGGTTCCTAGGAACGCAGGGAACTGTCTGAGACACGGGCTGACAAGCCCAGCCTCACCCACACGGCGTGAAACAACCATGTATTAAGTGTCTGCTGTGGCCACATACTTCCCCTGACACATTATCACTGATCAGACATTATCTGTAATGTTCACAATGACCTTACAAGGTATATATTATTACTCCCAGCATATGGATAGAGAAAACAAAGTGAGTGCCTGGTGATTAACATGTCTGACTCAGAAAGTCTGAGCCTTTTTTCTTAAATTTAGATATATTCCAGATTCTTCTGTAACTATGAGTTTGTCATTAATTGATCCTATCTGAACTACTTTGAACCCTTCATAACTTCTACTGGTCCTTTTCACCTTTTCTGGTGAAAAGCATCCTTTCCTGTAGATTATTCATAATGTAAGTATTTCTGCCAAAATTTGTTGCACCATTTAAAAACAAGCAAAATACTCTTGGGGTTTAAAGTAAGCCATTTGCAACTTGACCCTGCATCTGGACATTTTACTGTGGGTTGAAAGAAGATAGTAATGGCTTGGTTCCATATTCTGACAACTCCAATCTCTGTTACTTCTTTAAAAAAAAATTTGTTTAATGTTTATTTTTGAGAGAGAGAGAGAGAGACAGAGCATGAACAGGGGAGGGGCAGAGAGAGAGAGAATCCAAAGCAGGCTCCAGGCTCTGGGCTGTCAGCACAGAGCCCGACGTGGGGCTTAAACTCACAAACTGTGAGATCCTTACCTGAGCCAAAGTCAGACGCCTAACTGCTTAACCGACTGAGCCACCCAGGCGCCCTTCTGTTACTTCTGTTTCAAGAAGGAGCATCAAGATGGAAACGCACACACACAAACACACACACATTAAGATTCAACTCATGGTGGCAAATGGGTTAAAAAAAATGAAACAAGTACACTGTGGAATGTTCTACCCGTTATTTTGTGTTAGAGGACATGCTGTTTCTTTTGTTTGACTTGCAGATTATCTACTATGAAATCGGGGTCATCATCTGTGCTGTCCTGGGACTGCTCTTTGTCATTCTGATGCCTCTGGTAGGGTTCTGCTTTGGTCTGTGCCGTTGCTGTAACAAGTGCGGTGGAGAGATGCACCAGCGTCAGAAGAAGAACGGGCCCTTCCTGAGGAAGTGCTTCGCGGTCTCCCTCTTGGTGATTTCTCTATTTATAAGGTGAGTAGAACCTTGGAGAACAGCTGATTGTGTTAGGGGTTGCTTGAACTGTTCAGCCCAGGCATTTAAAACAAAACAACCACACCCCTACAACACCCCCATAAAACAGAAGAGAACGAAAATGTTTGTCTGGGGTGCTTTAAAACAATGCCACCGTAACCAGAAGTTAGGGCTGTCCTCAGGGAGCCAAGCCAACCCTTTGGGGCTTGCTCGTGTCGAAGACAAGCTGATAAATCTTGGCCTGCAGAAATCATCGACCCCCAAGAACAGCTCTTTCCTTTTTAAAAAATTTCTTTAATGTTTATTTATTTTTGAGAGACAGATAGAGCATGAACAGGGGTGGGGCAGAGAGAGAAGGAAATACAGAATCCGAAGCAGGCTCCAGGCTCTGAGCTGTCAGCACGGAGCCCAGTGTGCGCTCCAACTCACAAACCATGAGACCATGACCTGAGCTGAAGTCGGACGCCCAACTGACTGAGCCACCCAGGCGCCCCAGGAGCTCCTTCCTTAAATAGCTGTTTGGAGACAGGCGGCCTGCAGAAGGCAGAGCATTTGGTTGTTGTTTTGTGCATTCAAAGGGATCCTGAAGGATGCGTATAGTCCCTGACTCGGGGAATGTGAGAACACTGTGGAACAGAATTCACTTTCTAAGAATAAACCCAGCTTTCCTGAATTTGCAGTTAAGCTGCTACCCTGTGCGGAGGCCTGGAACACACTTCATGATTTAGGATGTGTTTCTCCTACACTCCCTTCTGCTGCCATAAGCTTTCCAACTGCCTGACAGACCAGGAAGACACTGCTCTTAAGATAGGATTTCACCGAGTTCAGATCAGAATCCTTGGCTAAGGAATGTGCTTCACGTTAGGGGCCCCCTGGTCGCGATATTTGGTCATGGTTCCACGTTTCCTCATTCATTCAGCCAATGAACATCATGGCATTCGGCGATCGAAGTAAAGCGCTTATGACGTGAATAGTGCTAGGCCCCAAGGAGGCACTGAGACCGTGGGGACTGGCAGTCAGCCTCCCCCTCCCTGTTTTCTCCAAGCACTGCATTCGCTCAATAGCTGTAAGGTTTTTCCGGTTTCACTAAATAACTGATATTCGGGTTTAATAATTTAAATAAATTTAATAACTTAATAATTTAAATAAATTTAATAACATAAATAAATTTATAAGTTATAAATAAATTTAATAACTTAAATTCGGAATTTAAGCAGAAAGAATAATTAGACAGAACAATTTAAGCTGGCCTACCAGCTGAAGTTTTAGATGGAAATCCAAGAAGAGTTCTTCAAGTGTGGCCATTAGTGGGGTCCCGGTAAGACATACTTTCTGAGGGATCATTCATTGGAAGGCAGTACACCTAGGGGTGTCTAGGTGGCTCAGGTGGTTAAACGTCAGACTTTGGCTCAGGTCATGGTCTCATGGTTCGTGGGTTCGAGTCTTGCAGGTTCCATGCTGACAGCGCAGGGCTTGCTTGGGATTCTCTCTTGCTATCTCTTCCCCTCTCACTCTGCCCCTCCCCCACTCATGCTATCTCTTTCAAAATAAGTAAATAAACTTAAAAAAAAAAAAAAAGGAAGGCAGTATACCTATTGGAAGGGACTGGACAGCTCTCGATGTGTTGATATGAAACAGTCCCCAAGAGAGATGAATTGACGGAGCAGCTTGCAGACCATGTATATATACAACATGGCGCCCCTGACGAAAACAAAGGAGGAGAAAGAGACAAACACTTGGTTATGTTTACACAGAGCGTCTGTAGTAAGCTTGCCAAGACCCTGACATGGTGGTTGCCCCTGGGAAAGAACTTTGGTGGTTGTGGAGAGTAGGAAGGAAATCACTGCTCAGGGCATATAGATATTTTTTGTCTCTTTTGAATTATCTACCATGCCGCAAGTATTACCCTACTGACTTGACTGCACCAAAAATTAAACTTGAACAACCAAAAAATCCAAAAAAGCAAAAGCCGGTGCATTACCACTGACTCCAGGGCAGTCATTTTTTTTGGAACAAAGACACACCTTTGCTGCGAATAGTTAAATAATAGAACTTAACAGTATACGTGCAAACAGGACCCAAGTGAATGTGTTGCTAATTTCATGTACCCTTGCTTGACCACCAGGGAGTTAACTTTGTTTTCTCTTCTCTGTCTCTCTGTCTGTCTCCCCAATTCTATCTGTAAACATAGTTTGTTTCTGCACACTGAATTCTGAAGAGCAGCTTGAGATCAGGTCGATGGTGATTTCAGACACTCCTGTCTCTGCTTTGTGTTTGAAGTCTTTTCAGGAATGCAGGGACCTTACAGCTGTGGGAGTGGTTACCTCCTCCCCAACTACCAGGAAAGTGTTAGTTGCAGTCCAAAGAGATGTCAGATCCAGCAGAGATCACTGTGCATTTATTTTAAGCCCAAGAATTCCATCTTTCATTCATCCAGAGACTTGGACAGCCATGCTGCTCCCTCTGTAGAGGCATACCCTGAATATCCAAGATGAGGCTCAAGTGACAGTGTAATCTGAAAATATTCACCCTTTGGACTTCTTGGTCACGTGATTACTTAATAGTTAATAGTTTTCACTTGATATAAAGACATGTGATATAATTTCAGGAAAATTCTTTGTTGCCTGTAGTTAGCATATGTAATAATGGGCTTCCCAATTTTCTTTTGAATGAAGCACATATTCTGTATTGGGTTTCTATTTTTATTTTTGTTTTTTCAATTTAAAAACAAGTTAGTTAACATATACTGTACTGATGGTTTCAGGAGTAGAATTTAGTGATTCGTCACTTACATATAACACACAGTGCTCATCTTAACAAGTACCCTCCTTAGTGCCCATCGCGCATTTAACCGATCCCCCCCTGACCTGCCCTCCAGCAACACTCAGTTTGTTCTCTGTATTTAAGAGTCTCTAATGGTTTGCTTCCCCCTCTGTTTTTCTTATTTTTCCTTCCCTGGGTTTCTATGTTTAAATTGGGCTTTTATTTACATTAATGTATAATTATGTGCCATATATGTTATACATCCCCCAGAACTGTTTGAATTATTTATATTATGTTTAAAATACCAAAATATAATAAACAATAAAGCTATAAAGTTGGAAATAAACTCAACTTTCATTTATATGAGAAATGAACACTACAGTTTTTTTTTCAGAACTCAGATCCATCAAACAAATTTAGATAAGTTTTTTTTTCCCCCAAAGATATTTTAGTTTAGAAGATTCTTTTAAAAAACACATGCTGTGATTCTACAGCCTCCTATGCATTCAGTTTAGATATTTTTCCCCACCCAAGTAAAACTGATTAAGTTAAAAACTATAACCTCAAATTTCAATGTAATTAAAACAAAATTGATCACCTAATTTGAGGCCAAGTGACAAATTTAAAACAAATTTTACATAATACACTGAATTTACATATGACTTATGACAGTTCTAAAAAATAGTAGTATTTGAGATTATTTAGTTTGCCTTAAATTCACACTAGAAGTTGAATTTCTTCTTGGTTGGAAATTTAAAATTTAGAATTGCTCTGAAACCTCTGTTGGCTTGCAAATATTTTCAACATCATGAGTCAAATACTAGCTGTATACTCTTTGCTAAGTGATCAGAACTAGCCAAAGAGATTAAAGATCAAGAGAAAGTGAAGATTTCTGTTACAATTAGATAGAAAGGAGAAAAAGAGTATGTCCACAAAATCATATTAGATAAAAATAAGTGGGAAAAGAATGTCGATAAAGCTAGGAGGCAGAAAGAGAAGGAAAAGGAGATACTTGCTTCTGGCTTTCAATGACCTCAAGAGACTGGATCTTGTTGATAAATAATCTTTGGACGTGATTTTTTTAAATGTTTTACTATTTTTTATTTTTTAGATATGATTTTTTGTAAACCCAGAGCAGTCTACTTGCCTTTTATCAGGCTCAATTTCATTTTGTGACATTATACTACATCACAATTAATACTGACATTGTTTTTTAAATTTTTCTTGAGTCCTTTTATTTTTCATCCATCCTTTTTTTTAATTGAAAACAGATTAAATCTTTTTGTTTTAACTGAGAAAGACATAGGTGTTAAGAAGAAAGGTCCCCTAGTACATATGGAATATATGTGGTCATGGTCTCTCTCTGAGCTTTCTCAAAGGCAGCTGTGGAATGTTAGAATTCACAGACGTTGACATATGTTTATGTAAGTCTGTTTGACCATCAGCAGAAGATTGAATTTCCACCTCTCACTGTAGACTGTTTAAGCAGATGTGTCTTACTCCAGAAAAAGCCAAGTTTCCTCTCCCTTCTTTCTTTTGCACTTTGTCATCGCTGCATTTTTCAGAATTCCAAAAGGTTATGGACAGTAACGAAAAAGGAACAAAGAGCCGTACTTATCTTTCCAGTATATTTCTAAGTTTCTGAGTACAGCAAATCAGCTTTTGCCAACTGCCATGGTGAAAATTGAATTCTGGTCTCTTTCAGGAAGATGGCTATTTTCAAAATTCTTTTCTTTTTTAATTGGGATTGTGATGGTCAGCTCCTGGCTTGGAGGCCACAAGATTCTAAAAAAGAAACAGAGCTAGCATGCTTGAAAATCATGAGACTTTCTTAATGTGAATGAGAGAGATAGTTATTTAAAATTAAAATTAAAAAAACTATCTAAAAAATAGGAGTTCAGTTATAGACTAAAAGCATTTATTAGGCCATTTTTGGCTAACTTCATCAAGTCAGTGGAAACTGGTTGAAAAATTGCTACAAGTTTTAAATTTTAAAGGGGCATCCTTAGTTTTTAAAACCTTCAAGTATTCACTTTCAAGTATATATGTCAGAAGATTGGTCTATCCATAATAAAGTATAGAATATGTAATATTAATATTCCATAAAAATTAAGATTCCTATCTCTGGCTAAAAAATTCAAGAGATTTTGTTGTACTGCGGAAAAGCGTATGTTCTTAATATTTATTTTATGTCAAATACCAGATTCCTGAGAGTCATTGAAATTTTATTTCCTTTTTGTGTGAGGCAATTCCCTCAGTGTTCTCCTATTCTAATAGTTGGCTGACAGTTGTTTTAAAAAAACATTTATGTGGGGGCGCCTGGGTGGCTTAGTCGGTTAAGCGTCCGACTTTCGCTTAGGTCATGATCTCACGGTTCGTGGTTCGAGCCCCGCGTCGGCCTCTGTGCTGACTGCCAGTTCAGAGCCTGGAGCCTATTTCAGAGTTTGTGTCTCCCTCTCTCTCTGACCCTCTCCTGCTCACGCTGTCTCTCTCTCTCCTAGAAATAAATTTAAAAAATATTAAAAAAAAATATTTATGTGATTTTTTTCTACTTAAAAAATACATTGAGGGGACACCTGGATGACTCAGTCGGTGAGTGTCCAACTCTCAATTTCAGCTCGGATCATGAGCCCAGGATCATAGAATCAAGCCCCAAATCGGGGTCCAAGCTGAGCATAGAGCTTGCTAAGATTCTCTCTCTCTCTCTGTCTGTCTCTCTCTCTCTCTCAATCTTCCTCTACCCTTCCCTACTCACACACGTGCACTCTCTCAAAAGAGAACGATACACAAAAAAAGAAAACAAAATATATTGAGTAATGAGGACTTTCTAAATCAAGAGCGACAAGAGCATAACTTCTTTACTCTCTATTTGTGATAAATAGAAGTTTTATTTCTTTTATTTTTTTATAGTTTATTGTCAAGTTGGTTTCCATATAACACCCATTGCTCATCTCAACAAGTGCCCCCCTCCATGCCCATTATCCATTTTCCCCTGTCCCCCACCCCCCCCATCAGTCCTCGGTTTGTTCTCAGTATTTAAGAATGTCTTATGGTTTGCTTCCCTCCCTCTCCCCCACTATTTTTTCCCCTTCCCCTCCCCTATAGTCCTCTGTTAAGTTTCTCCTGTTCCACATATCAGTGAAAACATACGGTTTCTGTCTTTCTCTGCCTGACTTATTTCACTTAGCATAACACCCTCGAGTTCCATCCACGTGGCTACAAATAGCCAGATTTCATTCTTTCTCATTGCCATGTAGTATTCTTAAATAAGAGTTTTAAATTAAATATTGCAAACGGAGCCTATCTGTTGTTCTGCTTAGTATTTAGAGTTTTATTCCTCTAGTTAGTAGGTAAAATTTTATTTTTTAATAGTCTTTTTATTCATTTTGAGAGAGAGAAATCGCAAGTGGAGGAGGGGCAGAGAGAGAGGGAGAGAGAGAATCCAAAGCAGGCCCCGTGCTGTCAGTGCAGAGCCCCACTCAAGTCTCAAACTCAAGAACTGTGAGATCATGACTTAGGTGGAAACCAAGAGTCAGACGTTTACCTGACTGAGCAACCCAGGCGTCCTTTAGTTGGTACTATTTTAAAGGGGGAAATTTTACGTAAGAATCCAGATTTCCAGAATTTTTGAATGAGTGGAAAGTCTGGCAGTGCAGAGCATCTGTCCTCACCCATATCTGCACCTCCCTCCTCTTCCATGCCTAGCAGTTCATATCATACATTTTGCCCTTCGTACTTTCTGCCGGTCTGTGTAGGCATTTGAATTTGCCATCCTTAATATAAGATTTACAATGTGTTATACGTCTGAAAGTCAGCTCTGAAAGTTGCTGAATTTTATTCAAGCTGTAAGACAGTTTGTTTGTTTGTTTTTTAAAGATCAATGCTTTCATTTTAATTGGATCCATAATTGATTGGCAGAAATGTGGGACTTTTTAAGTATGTCGCATTGAAATTCAGTATTGAATTGCAAAGTTGCATTGCATTTCATTTTACTGATTGATGGTCTTTTGAGTAAAGGCGTTTATTCAGTAAAGGAACACAGTTTATGACCAAGACACTCAAAACATATGGCTAATCTTCTAAATGGATCAAGTGAAACAAAGCCCAGTCTTTAAACCCCCTTTCACTGAGCTAGAGACCCACCACTCACCCAAAGTTGACAAAGAAGCAGTTCCCACCTCTTTCTAGGGAAATTAAATACAGGGAGAAATAAGGGCAAAATAGAGTATGAGGTGAGAAAAGCCCCACCAGCATTTCAGGGAGAGAGACCTGGGAGTTCAAGAAGATTCTTCTTCTATCCAGGGGGTTCAGTGAAAGCCAACTGGACTTGGACCTGTGGTTTCTTTCTCAAGTTCATTATGCCTTCTTGTATAAGAAAATCAGTCTGGAGAATGAGAATGACAATGTGGACATTCCAGGGTAGACAGAGCAAGGGGCCCCCAGCATGAAATGCTGGGATGAGCAAGTGTATTCAGGTGGTGGCCTCTGACTCTTCATGAGATGGAATGTTTGAAATTGGACATGGTAGATAAAGATCCAGGGACATTGTTACAACCCAACTTTTTTTCTTTCTCTTTCTGTCCACACTACTCCAGAGTCCTTGCATTGGGTCATTTGACCTCATTTGGCATGAGTGCATCATTTAATAACTATTAATTGTATGCTGTATTGCCTGCCTCATAAATACCAAGGCCAACTTAAGACTGGCAAAGATGGATTGCTTGTAAGGTGATCGTTACAAATGGCACAGACTAGTGCTGGTGGTACACTGGTTAGCATAGGTGCCTTCCAAATGGTGCAGACTATTTCTAATATCCAGTTTTTGAAATTACCATCAGCATGAACCCAAACCTTAAAAAAGTCTTAGAGGACTTGTAGGCATCCACTACCCCTCTCCTTTGCAGTAAGAAAAGGACTTATTCCATTAAATTTTCAGTTTTGCAATACCAGCTGAGGCTCAGAGAAGGAAAGTGACTTTCTCAAGCTTCCACAGTGTGAGTTAGTGGCAACAGTGGAGCCAGAACCCAAGTCTCATGTTCCTGCTCTAGTACACATTCCATGGCCACTTGTTAACCATAAGAAATATTATTCGACATTGTGTATTATTACAGACTTTTTTGGATTCGTTTGGGAAACGCAATGTACCTGTGTAATACTGCTCAGGGAAATGTTTTAAGTGAGCCCAGCAATGAGCCAATGCTGTTTGGAACGAATTGTAACTGTAGAGTGAATGACTACACCCATTTCTCAAGACTGAGAATTTGCCTGAGAACAAGGGACTCTGGGTGCAAAAACAGGCACTTGGCCACAAAGTTTGCCTGTTATTTGCAAAACTTTGGCCGAGAAACATATCCACACCTTCCATTGGATGGTTACAAACAAAAGATTTTGTTGTCCATTTCTGTAGGTTGAATAGGTTGAGTTAGGAGTTTATATAATTCCTTGCTGCCATCTAGTGGCTAAATCCAGAAGGGCCTTAGTAATTCCCAATTCTTGATGTAACATTCTAATGTTGGAAGGCTTTGACACAAAAACCGGATGGTCAAATTAACTTAAGTCAGGGGATTGTTAGTGACTAGTTAGCATTAAGAGCCCTTAATTGATCAAATGCAGACATTTTAGATGACTTGAAAACTCTGTTTTTAGTTTTCATATAGAATAGCTTCCCATGCACAATACCTTTCATAGTGTTTTTGAAGTCTATTTTAGCTAGACTGGAGCATCCGTATCATACGCACATAGGCATCAGCTTCCATGTTGTGAGTGCCCTGATGACGTCATTAGCCACCCCTCCTCGAATAGAACCACTGAGTTTTAGGCCATCATTTTCCTGATGTTGTACATTATATAAAATAGAACAATACAGTATGAATGCTTTGTTTACAGCTTTTCATGGGGCATTTTAATACTAAAGTAACTCATGTTTCATTTCAACCTGTATGATAAAACTAACAGAGACAATTAGAGACACCAAAAACACGAGAAAGCCCAAACCATTCTTATCATTTTGGTATTTTTCCTGATCGTCTTCTCTGGAGGGAGCAGAGGTATGCATGGGAGGTCTTTATGTGCGCGCTGCGCAGGAGGATGTACCGCCTTATCCACATGTGTACGGGAAGGGCCGCCATATTCACATGTGTGCAGGGATAGGACTGTGTGATGCACGCTGCCCTATAACTTGTGTTCCTTCTGTTTCCTCCATGATTTCTTGGGAATATTGTCCCATTTATAAGATTTCATATTCAATAGGACAACATATTCTAAATGGGTACGTGTCTCCTCCAAGTCGACTGAGTCCTGTTTTGCGGCCCACAGGTTGGATTAAGGGATCATGGCAAGAAGGCCATAGCAGGGGACGATGGCCTGGTGGGGAGGAGGGTCCCGCCGTCCTGGGGCCTCTGCTCAGAAGCCCTTCTCCCCTCGCGTCTATAGAGCTGCTCTGTGCCTGGCCAGGTGACCACAGGTCACACAGTGAAAGAGAATGAATTCTCTTCTCCATTTCTTGCAGCCTTGGCATCGTCTATGGTTTTGCGGCAAATCACCACCTGAGGACCCAGATTGAAAAGACTCGGAAACTGGCAGACAGCAACTTCAAAGACTTGAGAACTCTCCTGAGCGGAGCCCCAGCGGTAAAAACCACAGCTGTATATCCCGTGATGCTTTGTATATGGGCCTCTCGGAGTCCCTGTATGTGTTTGGGATCCCCTTTGGGCATCCAGAGACCCAGTAATTCAGCGTGGACAAGTGCTAGCTTTTAATTTTATAGATGAAGAAATAAAGGCCCAGCGAGTGATTTTCTAAAGAGTATAAAAGCATAATTTCAGAACTGGTGTCATTATTTTATTATTTTACTTATCTTACTTTATTCTAAGGTATAACAGGGGCACCGGCGTGGCTCAGTGGTTAAGCGTCCAACTCTTGGTTTTGGCTGAGGTTGTGATCTCATGATTTTGTGGGTTCCAGCCCCACATTGGGCTCTGTGCTGACAGTGCAGATGTTTCTTGGGATTCTCTCTCGCCCTCTCTCTCTACCCATCTCCTACTCATGCTGTCTCTCTCTCTCCCAAAATAAATAAACTTTAAAAAAATTGTTTTATTATTTTAAGGTATAACATAAGATTACAGTACTTATTATAAAACTGCTTAACTATCTAAGGGTCTCCTGATTTTTTAAAAAAGAAAAATCTTCGCGCGCCATTGTCCTCTCCCCTTGGCAATACCTGCCGTTTGTGTGCAGTTACTCTTGTTATGCAGCTTTTCTGCTTTATAAACACCCATGTGCTAATACCTGTATAGGCGTGTAGAATTCCTCAGCAAGGGGACAATGAGAGCCATGCGTGTTTTGGGGGGAAGGGGAATAGGATGGCTGGAGGGCACATTTTTTTACGTATCCCAGAAGCATGTTAATGTCTTACCTGTACAAAGTATGGTTTTTAAACATATCTGAGCGGAAAGCAGCCTATTAAATAATTGATGCTGAGCTCATGGGTACCAGAATGTGCAGAAAGATGCCTTCCTGTTGAATTCACTAATTAGAGCCCACCAGGATCCATGGCCTTTTCACATAGAGACATGCTCTTCTAAGTTTATTATATCCAAAACAATACCAACTATTAAATATTGTACCAGTTTTTTAAAATGTGGTTGGAACTAGGGGCGCCTGGCTGACTCAGTTAGTTAAGCGTCCGACTTCAGCTCAGGTCATGATCTCATGGTTCTTGAGTTCGAGCCCTGTGTCAGGCTCCGTGCAGACAGGTCAGAGCCTGGAGCCTGCTGTGGATTCTGTGTCTCCCTCTCTGCCCCTCCCTTGCTCACATTCTGTCTCTCTCTCTCTCTCTCTCTCAAAAATAAGTAAAAATTTAAAAAATTTAAATAATAGTAACGCCCAATGTCATGGAGGGCATGGGGAAGCAGGTCCACTAAGACACGGTAGACAGAAGAGGAAGCAGCCCAGGCCAGCTCAGCAGTAGCCACTGAAGGAGATGACTGGTCCTAGTGCAGTAGATTACCAATGGCCTCTAATTCATTTTAGTCCCTCACTTAAAGAGGTGGATCTGTGGGGCGCCTGGGTGGCTCAGTCCATTAAACCTCTGACTTTGGCTCAGGTCATGATCCCACAGTTTGTGGGTTCGAGCCCCCATGTCAGGTTCTGTGCTGACATCTCGGAGCCTGGAGCCTGCTTCAAATTCAAATTCTGTGTCTCCCTCTCTTCCCCTCCCCCGTTTGCTCTCTGTCTCTCTCAAAAATAAATAAACATTTAAAAAAAAAAAAAGGTGGATCTGTTTCCAATCCCTTGACTCTGGTCTGTGCCTGTGACTTGCTGTGGCCAAAGGAATGCAGTGCACGTGACCCTATAACCTCAAGCTCCCAGCGGCCATGCAACGTCTGCCCCCATTCACTTGCTGCCAGGTCCATTGTGTGAAAACACCCAGGCTGGCCGCTTGGAAGATGGAAGGCCACGTCAGGAGGGGGTCCCATTTGTCCCCAGCCAAGCCGGCCCTGCCCAGAGTCTCTACATAGCCAATCCCCAGAATCAGGAGAAAGTATAAATCATGTTTGTTGAGCCAATATATTTTGGAGTGCTATTAGGAAGTCTGGGTATCAGAACATATAAGCATCTTTAAGAACCTGCTTTCTTTTCCTTTTCTTCTTTTATTTATTTATTTATTTATTTATTTATTTATTTATTTTTAGCAAATCAGCTATATCCTGAACCAGTACACCACCACTAAGGAAAGGGCATTCTCAGATCTGGATAGTGAGTAAGACTTAAAATTGCCTCAAATTCCTTTGTTTGTTTGTTTGTTTGTGTGTCTTGGCTAGAAGATGCTATGGCCATCTCCCTGAAACACGGGCTACGGGATGAAGTATGCCGTGTCTGCAACTTCTTCATAAAAGCTGGGGCAAAACAGAACAATCCCTAGAGTGATAGACAGTTTGCAGTTTGTTACCTGATGAGTAAAGCCCAGCCTTTACTGTAAAAAAGCATTTGCTCTCTTCACTCAGAAGTGTTTGTTCTTCATTCCCCTTGGGACAGAGGAGTTGGGACTCCGTCAGGTCCACTGTTATAGACAACACTGGGCTCCCCAGAGAAACCAGTGGGCTCCAGAAATCCCTGCATGTCCCCGAGGAGTTCACACACAGCCTGGCTCAGTGGTTCTTAACTAGGGGCTGGTTTGCCCTCCAGGCAACATGTGGCCACATCTGGAGACATTCGGGTTGTCCCTACAGTGAGGGTGGGTGGGGCAGTGCTACTGGCACCTGTTGGTAGCAGCCAGGTATACTTCCAAACACCCTACAACACACAGGATAACTCTCACAATGAATTACCCGGTTCAAAACGTCGGTAGTGCCATTGGTGGGAAACCCTGGCCTTGCTGGAGAGATTAGAGCTACGGTTGCAGCTCAGCTTCATAAACACTGTGTTTCTAGTACAGGTTCTCTCCCTCCCCCACCCACACGCTAACTGAAAACTGAGCACTCCTGTGAGTACTTTAATAAAGTAAAAATGGCATAAAGCAAAATTTAAAAAAAAAAAAGGCCATTAATTTATATACGGAAAATTTCTTGAGCTTTAATTTATATACGGAAAAGTCCTAGACACACACATCCCCAAATCACCTCTCTTGGACTTTCCTGATACCGTGGGACACATCTTGCTGACGGATGCATACAACTGATGGAGATACAGTCCAGATGCTCACAGACAGGGCTTGGAGCTCTGGCGCTTGAGCCTGAGATGCTGGGTGTGGTTCCCGCGAAAGGCGCTGGGGGGCGCCACTGTTGGTCTCTGAGTGGGCTCATCTCGTGGCAAAACCAGCAATGAGCGATGTTGTTTTCACTTTTCCTCTTTTTTCATCAAAGCAAAAACCCTTTACCTTAATGCCAACGTAGGTCTTTCGTAAAGGCTAAAGAGGCGTAATGTGAACTTCCGGAGAGCCAGGGGCACCTGCGTGTTTAAATACCGAGTCCGCGGGTATGGGGACTGCGAGTGTGGGACCTTTGAATAGCGTGAAGAAATCTCCGCAAGAATCCACACGTAGATGGGCTGCAGGATGAAAAGGGGGCTTTCGGGGCAGGAGAGATCACAGATGACTTTCCAGGGAAGAAAAGACCGCAGGGGGAGGAGAATGCGGGTGAGGGGTGCGGGGGCAGAAATTCGCGGATCCTACCCTCATAGGCCCTTCTGCTTCTTGGAATTTAGATGTTAAGTCATTGCTAGGAGGCGGAATTCACGAACAGCTGAGACCTAAAGTGATCCCCGCGCTTGATGACATCAAGGCCATGGCGGAAGGTAAGCCCCGGGACAGAACTGGGCGAGAGAATAATCCCACCGGGAGTCTCCGGCTTCCCAGGATCTCACTCCCATTTTCTCGTTTTCCCTGGATGCGGGCACATGCCAGCAGTCCAGGTCCAGACACACACCATGGCAAAGGCGCGGCTTGTTGGTTGGTTTGTTTCCAAAGCTTGTGTCAGAGAGGTTGTATTCATTACCTCAACGTCCTCTGAAATAACAACAGCAGAGTCTGATAGGAGCCTGCCACCTGTTTTTGTAAATACAGTTCTTGGAAGGCATCCAGGCTCCTTCGGTTAGGTGGCATCTGTGGCGGCTTTCACACTGTGGCTGACAGCGGAGTTGAACATTTGCAGCAGCGACCCCGTGGCCCACAAAGCCTCAACTATTTATTCTCTACCCCCTTACAGAAAAAGCTTGTCAGCGCTTGGTATAGAAGGCAAGCCACCCAGAGAAGTTTAGGTCTGGGGCGGGGAAGGGAGCAGTCTATAGTTCGCTCTTCCTTTTCCCTGGAGAAAACAACTTTGGGGAAAGAAGAATCTGTTTCTTAAGACGTCACAGGCAATGATACAAGTGAACAGATATACTAATTTGAAGAGACTACGTATTCAGTTGCAATGAATCGAAGCTCTCCCAGAACTTTCTAAATGTTGAGATGTCCATGCTAAGTATTTGATAGAGAGGACAGTGTCACCTACGTGCCACATTTGTCATCCGGCCGCTGTGAATATGACTGTCATGAGCCAGTATTCCTGAGAAGTCAGGCCGCAAAGGAAGAAACAGTGTAGATGCTGGAAACTTATGCCTGTTCATTTCGGCGTTCCTCCCTGCCACCCCCCACCTTGGAGTTCAAAGACTCAGATGATGTATGGAAACGGGGTGACGTACAGAACAGGCCAGGAATTGGTAAGATTGGTTTTAAACAACTGATTAGTCTTTTCTTGCTCTCTGCTTGGCCCTGCAAAGAGTCTTCCTGCCACTGAAGGTGTGACCTCTGCTGCTGATGCTTAGATGCGTCCCCCCAACACCTTTTCTCCCTGTCACCAACCGAGTCTACCAATGCAAGGAGACTGGGGTCCAGAGAAGGAATGTGACTGCAGACATCAATGCCTCCTGCCTTCTTTTCTTAGATTTTTACATGTAGCCCCTTCCTTCCCTCCCTCCCTCCCTTCCTTCCTTCTTTCCTTCCTTCCTTCCTTCCTTCCTCCCTCCCTTCCTTCCTTCCTTCCTCCCTCCCTTCCTTCCTTCCTTCTTCCCACCCCTTCCTTCCTTCCTTCCTCCCTTCCTTCCTCCCTCTCTTCCTCCCTCCCCTCCTTCAGCTATCCCTCCTCCCCTTCCTCCCTTCCTTCCTTCCTTCCCTCCTTCCTTCCTTCCTCCTCACTTCCTCCTTCCTCCTTCCTCCTTCCTCCCTTCCTCCCCTCCTTCCTCCCCTCCCTCCTTCCTCCCTTCCCTCCCTTCCTCCTTCTCCTTCCTTCCTTCCCTCCTTCCTTCCTTCCTTCCTCCTCCCTCCCTCCCTTCCTTCCTTCCTCCCCTTCCTCCCTCCTCCACCCTCCCTCTTCCTTCCTTCCTTCCTCCCCTCCTTTCCTTCCTTCCTTCCCTCCTTCCTCCCTCCCTTCCTTCCTTCCTTCCTTCTTTCCTCCTCCCTTCCTTCCTCCCTCCCTCCCTTCCTTCCTTCCTTCCTTCCTCCCTCCCTTCCTTCCTTCCTTTCTCACCCTTCCTTCCTTCCTTCCTTCCTCCCTTCCTTCCTCCCTCCCCTTCCTCCCTCCCCCTCCTTCCTTCCTCCCTTCCTCCCTTCCTCCTTCCTTCCTTCCTTCCACTCCTTCCTTCCTTCCTTCCTCCCTCACTTCCTCCCTTCCTTCCTTCCTCCTTCTCCTTCCTCCCTCCTTCCTGCCTCCCCTCCTTCCTTTCTCTCCCTTCCTCCCTTCCTCCTTCCTCCTTCCTTCCTTCCCTCCTTCCTTCCTTCCTTCCTTCCTCCCTCCCCTCCCTCCTTCCTTCCTTCCTCCTTCCTCCCTCCCTCCCTCCCTCCCCTCCTTCCTTCCTTCCTTCCTCCTTCCTCCCTTCCTCCCTTCCTTACTTCCTTCCCTCCTTCCTCCCTCCCTTCCTTCCTTCCTTCCTTCTTTCCTCCCTCCCTTCCTTCTCCAGCTTCCTCCTTCCTCCCTCCCTTCCTTCCTTCACCCTCCCCTCCTTCCTTCCTTCTTCCTCCTTCCTCCTTCCTTCTTTCCTTCCCTCCTTCCTCCCTCCTTCCTTCCTTCCTTCTTTCCTCCCTCCCTTCCTTCCTCCTTCCTCCCTCCTTCCTTCCTTCCTTCCTTCTTTCCTCCCTCCCTTCCTTCCTCCCTTCCTCCCTTCCTTCCCCTCCCTTCCTCCCTCCCTTCCTCCCTCGCCTCCTTCCTCCCTTCCTCCTCCCTTCCTCCTCCCTCCCTTCCTCCGCACCCCTCCCTTCCTCCTTCCTCCCTCCCTTCCTCCTTCCTCCTCCCTCCCTCCCTTCCTCCCTCCTCCCTTCCTTCCCTATCTCCCTCCCTCCCTCCTTCCCTCCTCCCTCCCTCCTCCCCTTCAGCAGTTCCTTCCTTTCTCCCTCCCCTCCCTCCACTCCCTCCCCTCCCTCCCTCCCTTCCTTCCTCCCTCCCTCCCTCCCTTCCTTCCCTCCTTCCCTCCCTCCTTCCCTCCCTCCCTCCCTTCCTTCCTTCCTTTCCTTCCAAATCTGGCCCCTGTCTATCACTCCAATCATTTTCCATCTCGACTCTCCAGCCCCCACACCTTCCAGTCCAAGTCATGAACCTGTGTTTATCCTACTGTGGGCCTCCGAAGGCATCCTTCCCTCCCAGACCCTTGTACTGCGTGTGCTTTCTCTGTGTAAATGCCATAGGATCGTCTCGACCTCTTCTTACTACCTACCAAACCACAGCTAAGTGCCCTGTTCTCTGCAAGCTTTCCCTCGTGTCTCACCTCCCCGCTTCCCCCTTAATAGAGCATAACAATCTCCTGATTTCTGCTCCTTACCTTGTGACCCTAAACGCATAGCTCATTTGTAGTCGCCCCTGCTCCCTCTTCGCACCTTTAACAGGCACCGAGCTACTCAAGGGCAAGATCTGTTGATATTGTTCATGTCTCTATTCTCCTAACTTGTGTCTGGAGGCAGCCTAGCACAGTGTCTGGCCTGCAGCAGATTCTCATTTCTGAAACGTATAAAGGCCTGAAGACTTTACCTTAATTTTCTAGGTTTAGAATCCTGTAACTTCACAAGTTACAGAGTAGAATATGGATTATATTCTTTCAGAGTCCTGCCTCAGTTGCTAGGCAACTCCTCTTGACTTCATAAGCTTCCTGATCTTTTACTTTTAATGTCTGTAATCATTTGATTCTTTTTAGTTGTTCTCGATGTGCTTTATGGATATATCTATCCATTCAAATCAGGGTAAAGTTGTTTTCCTTTGCTTTGGGAAGTTTTGCCGACAATTTTTATACTTAGAGATCTTTGGAAGGTTCTGCTGATGTGGTATCAATGCCAAAGATATTTGAAGTGGCTTAAACAGCAGGAAACATATCACACAGGACAAGATATTGGAGGTATGGCGGCTCCAAAGTTAGTGGATTCAGGGGTTCACCACTGTCAGGGAGCCTTCATGTCCTTGCCCCGTCATGGTTAGTAGCCGGTGTTATCTCACCACTGGGATAAGACTATGAAAGGAGGTAAGGGCCTGGGGGCTCCCCATTCCCTCACTGGGAGAACCATCACTCCTGGAAAATGCTGACCTTCTACTTCCCACATCTCTGGCATCGCTCTTGCTGATGATCAGCCACATCCCCTCATCATAGCCTCATGTGTCTGCACTTCACCAATGGATTAATGATGATTTGGGCTGGCTGTGTGACCTTGATAATCAGATGTCCCCAGTCATCTCTCTTGTCGTATTTTAACATCTCTTGAGTAATTATGTGTCATTTCCCTGATGCATATAGAAAATCTATCTCTATCTGGCTTTCAAGTGGATCCTTTGCTCATGTAACTGATATCTGTCTTCAGGTAAGGTTTGATCTGGTGGTGAGATTCTCTCCACCCAGCTGTCCTCTATAATGTCTATATCGTTCTAACGCAAACTCCCCATGTAGTTGCAAGAGGGCTGACACCAGCCATATTTCTCCTCCTCCTCAACCAAATTTCCCTCCAGTTGGGCCCTCTGGGGTTCCATGGCCATCTGTGGACCAGTGCTACACAGAGGAAATGGTTTGGCTGGAGATAGTCAGGGCCCACTCCTTACACTAGAGGTGGGACCCATGTTATTCAAACACAAGTCTGCTGCAGCACAGGAGACTGGTGACGTGGCTTCCGAGATGTCAACCACCAAAGTCCACAGCAAGTTTTTGTAGAAATGATTGGCTATAAAGTAATATTTAGAAAGCTTTTGAGTGTTGGGGGCCTGCCACCTACCACGTGCTTTTCCTCAATCCTCTTAGAGCTCCCAAGAGTACCAACTCAAGACAGTAAGGCTCAGAGATGATGTAACTTGTCCAAGATCAGATACCTGGAAAGCAGTGGATTGGGATTGAGATGCAGGTCTGACTATAAAGCCTGTGCTGCCTGGTCTACACTAGATGGCATTTAGGTGCATTTGAGAGTGTTAAGATGTAGGATGTCTCCGTGCTGTTCATGGCAGGACAGCACTTTGGAAAAGGAGTTAAGAATCTGGAGTTCAAGTGCACTTGGCCACGGGATGATGCCAGGCATTTTGATAATTGGCCTTCCAAGACCTCCTCCAGCTCCAAAATTAGGTGATGGTAAATTCTGAGCAAAAACTGACAAATGATGCAATGTGCTTGGCATGTGCCTTTACTTTTGGTCCATGATTTGCCCAATCTTCAATGTTTGAATTAGAATTCTCTTTGGGTTAAAGGCAACTAAAGCAGATTTTATTTTTCTCTTCAGTGCTTCCTGCAATAGTGTTAAAGTTTTATTTTCTTTAAGACAGCCTGAGCAAATTAAAGTTTACCCTCTGGTTAAAAGCTCTGTTGTCAGAGCTTTTAAAAATATGCTTAATAAACTGCTTTGACAATATTTTTTTCTCCTTGAGGGGTCACCCTTCCTGGAGGTAATGCAGTACCAGGTCGATGCATGGACTAGACAGAGGCAGCTCTTCTTCCATCTCCATACTCCAGAAATCCATTTAATCTGTTACCCTCGGATAGAGGACATATCTGATACGAAACTGCTAAGAACAGATACTACCCTGGATCTTAGCCAAAAGGCTGAGAAGCGATGCTTTGACAAATTTTTTGCTTAAAATTCTTTGCAGCTTTATGTGTTTAGTGGTTTTGCAGAGAGCAGAAACATGCATATTGATTTATGTAAATCTTATTTGAGCTTCAGATCAGGACCTACAAAGGAAATGTGCTATGAGCTGGTAAAATGCTAATTAACCAAAATTGAGAATCTGAAATATCTTTCCACTGGCTTCAGATGCATAATATGTGTGATCTTGCTAGGTCTGGAATGAGTCCCGGACCCAGTAGATATTTTATAGACATAAAATACTTTGAAGCCTTTGGAAAAAATGTATATTTATTACCTCTGAGTCTTTCTTGGGTATGACAGAATAGTGCCCATAACCCAGAATGTTTATAGAACGCACTTAAATGGACACACATATTCTGGACCATTTTATTATCCATCATTTTAGGTTATTGTTCATTTATTGCCTTAAAAATTTACCATATCGTTAAATGGAAAGGACTATGAGAGATAAACCGTATTAAAATGTGAAGTGTGTGTTGTGTGATGTGAAGTGTATTCTGGCGCACTCTTTTGCATTCTGTCATATGTTTTTAGCTGAAGCTCTGTTCTTTGTTTCTTGTTTTCTTATGGTAGACATTCACTGAGCCTCTACTATGAGCCATGCTTTGCTAGGAATCCTGGGAAGTAGGAGCAAGAGATGAGAAACTGATACCCCGTGACTCTTTGACAAAGTCTTAAATTTAAAAAAAAAATTTTTTTTAATGTCTTATTTATTTCTGAGAAAGAGAGAGACAGAGAGTCAGCATGAGCAGGGGAGGGTCAGAGAGAGAGGGACACAGAATCTGAAACAGGCTCCAGGCTCTGAGTAGGCAGTCAGCACAGACCCTGACGTGGGGCTCGAACCCACGAACTGTGAGATCATGACCTGAGCTGAAGTCAGACACTTAACCGACTGAGCCACCCAGACGCCCCTTAAATATTATTATATCTCAAATAATGTTAAGATATGACTGGATGAAAATTCAAGAGAAAAGATTGAAGCAGATGTCAAGATTTATATCTAGAGGGGCGCCTAGTGGCTCAGTTGGTTAAGTGTCTGCTTCAGCTCAGGTCGTGACCTTATGGTTCATGAGTTTGAGCCCCATGTCGGGCTGTGTACTGACAGCTCAGAGCCTGGAGCCTGCTTCAGATTCTGTGTGTGTTTCTCTCTCTTCCCCTTCCGTGCTCATGCTCTGTCTCTCTCTTTCTCCCTCTCTCAAAAATAAACATTAAAAAATTTTTAAGAAGATTTATATCTAGAGAAGATGACAGAATTTGTGGCCAGTGATCATATAGTCGAATCTTGGGAGCCTCTCCAGGTCTCAGGGTACATCATCAAAGGCAGGATGTGGTGCCATCTTGGGTGACAGGAGCAATGCCATCTTCCTGAGGGCAGACCTGCTGGGACACAGCCTAGAATCACAGACTCTCCTAGTAACCAAGAGATGACCCAGCTAGCTTCCCAGTTTACAGATGAGCAAACCTCCCTAGAGGTGAAAGAATTTGCTAACGGTGCTATAACAAGGTGATAACAGAACTGGAATGAGACCTCAGGATCCGGCAACACAAAGCATTAAAGTGTGTGTGTGTGTGTGTGTGTGTGTGCGCGCGCGCGCATGTGAGTGTGCATGCGTGTGTGTGCATGTATGCATGTGGTTTTAGCACGCAAGTTTTATGTGGTTGCCAGAGAAAGTTGGGGAAACCAGTTTTTAAGGCCATTCACACTTTTTCTTGCAACATCCAACTGTGGCTTGATGCTCTTGCCATCTGTTCTGGGAACCCGGAAGACGCGCTTGCTTAGAAGAAGAGCAGTTTACTTTAAATTTCTCATCGTTTACTGCTGTGACTTTAAGTCCTTGGAGAAAAGAGTTGTAATTTGCTACCTCCCTGGCCATGAATACAGAGCTCTACGGCTCAGGAAAACCAGGACAGCAAACAGTTTTCAGGGGTTTCCTAATATAAGAATGTGTCCTAGGCTGTGAGGCTCCCCAAAGAGACCAGATGGACTCCATGAAGGAGTTCCATCTGATCCATCCAACCCCCACTTTTCCTGATGATTGTGGTGGTGGTTCCACCATTTTCAGATGAGGAGATTGCCAGGGAACATCCAGGAATTGGTTTCCGGTGACCAGAAAATAACAAAGCTGGGATCTGCCCCTAGACCTGTGTAAATCCAAAGGCATGCAAACTGTTGCTTTGTGTTTGATTCTGGCTATTTGAATATTCATAGCAAAGATATGTCTAGGTGTGATCGGTTTTTATGTGTGTTAAAACTGCTCGGAGTTGAAGATGTTAGCTTGTCGGGGCTACAACCCCCTTTCCTGCCATTACTGTTCCTGTGCCGGCCAGTTAATGCTACACCTACGTGCCTTGTTGTGTTCCTGGGTTGGTTCTTGCTCTTTCTTTTTGTCTGAAAAGCGTGCAGGCGGGAGAGCTGAGCTGGTTGGAGTTGCTGGCCAAGGAGGCTAACCATGTCCCTGTATTCCCCTCTCAGCCTCATCTGGTGGCCTTCCAATGTCATCTATAAGTTCACCTCAAGTTCCTTTAGGGTACTTGGTAGATGTGAAGGAATTTTGCCATTGCCAGCCTAGTGGGTGCCTCTGTTCTAAAGCAAAGTGTGTTCCTACAGCAATCAAAGAGACGAAAGAAGCCCTATTGAATGTGAACAATACCTTAAAGGAGCTGAAAAAGTCAAGTGCACAACTTAACACCAGCCTGAGTGACGTTAAAAGGGACCTGGAGCAATCACTCAGTGACCCCATGTGCTCTGTACCTCCAGCGGCTGCCACTTGTGACAACATCAGAACGTCTCTAAGCCAGCTGGATGACAATACCAACATGGGTCAGGTGAGGAGGTGACCCTGCTATGGGGCAGTGTTGGACAACTGTGCAGGACTCGGTGTGGGTACATCTGTCCAGTGCACAGTGGCCTGGGTCTCTGTCCACCTGTCCTGGTTATCTGACCACCACATAGGCATGGCTGCAGCAGAAGAGAAAGAATAATGGGAAACCGTTTCGTAAGTGTTCTCGGTAGTTGATTTGATGGAACCTGCCAGAATGGATTCAGCTTTAATGAGAAAAAAGAAAGCAGAATGTGTTTTTGTAGACCTTTAAAAATTAAAATATATTTTCAAATGACATGCCTAGTACATTAACCATATATGTGTGTGTGTGTGTGTGTGTGTGTGTGTGTGTGTGTGTGTGTGTAATTCCCCCTATTCCAAAGAGAAAATTAGGGGAAAAAGGAATTTGGAGCATCTTGAAAATATAAAGTCCCAAGATATATATAAAATCACATCTACTCATGATTTTTAATTTATCAAGATAGTAGTATATTTATACCACATTTTTTATAAAATAATATTTTAATATATAAAATATGGTCTTCTCACCTTCCTATTCCATGAGTCATATTATGCAGACTCTTCACCTTCAGCCTCTGTGTCTAAATATCTGTCACCATCACTGTTGTCACTGTTGAATAGCTTTTCAGAGCCTGGGCTTTTCACTTGCATTTAAATTGTTTGAGCTTGAGTCTTTTGCGGTGAGGTAACTTTTTCTTTTGATGTCCTTTTAAACATGCAGAAAATTTGCAAGGATGATAAGAGGAACCTCTGTACCCTTCACCCAGACTTTCCAGCATTTTGCTCCCTTTGCTTTCTAGTATTTTCTTTTTTTATCCATCTGTGTATCTGCCATCTACTCATATTATCATGTATATGTATAAAATATCATGCATTTTGTGTTTTTCTCAATCATCTGGTGATAAGTTGTGGACAATATGTCCTTTTACTCCTAAATATTTCTGTGCATTTCTTAACAGCACACAACCTTTGTACAATTATCAAAATTAGGACATGTAACACTACTGACTAGTCCATGGTTTATATTCAAATTTTGTGGATTTTTCTGAAAAACTGACTTTACAGCTATTTTTCTTTTTCCAGTCTAGAGGCCAGTCCAGAGTCACATCTGGTCTTTGCTTGTCATGTCTGTTTAGGTCCTTCAATCTTGGACAGTCCCCAGCCTATCTTCTTTTTTACCATTGACATTTTTGAAGACTACAGGCCATTTGTTTTATAGAAGGACCCACACTTTAAGTTCACCCGGTGTTCCCTCACGATTAGGTTTGAGTTATCCATGTTTGCCAGGGTATCACAAGAATGATATTGTGTCCTTCTCAGTACATCGTGTCAGAAGGTTCGTGATGTTTGTCTCAGTATTGGCAAGAGACAGAATACTTTAAACCCACATATGATGCTGTAATGGAGCCTTTATTCTAGACCACTCACCAGTAAAAAAAGCAGTAAAAAATACATGCTTGTATTATTTTAAAGCATGTTTTTAAAAAAGTTGTTTATGACTTTGTTCAACAGTATTCAGTACCTGAAATTCTGAGGTCACCCATATGCCCTCTGTGTTAAATTTCTTTCCTGCATTTCGAGCTAACTGCAATAGAGGCCCACCAAACATCTAAAACTTAATGCTTGTAGGGGCCACCCTGAGCTAAACGTATTTCCCCCAACAAATATTCTATTGTTCAAAAGAAACTTAAATCGTACCTTATAAAATAGAGACTTTGAGATTTGGATATAAGATGACTCCCTTTTTATGATAAATACTGTTGGGAGTAACCACTTTGTCTTACGTTTTGTTTTACAAATTTCAGCTCCCATCTTTGGATAAGCCAATTGAGAAGATTAATGATATTCTTCAAACAAATTTGTCCAGCCTGGTCCAACAGGTATGTATGTTGGGGGGAAAATACAGTAGTTTATACAGCAGTTTATTTTACATCGTTTTAAAAAGTGGACAAGTACATAAGAAAATAGGTAACCCCAAAAATGCAGTGAAATTTTGGAAAGGGGTTGCCAAGAAAGACATTAACTGTTATCCTCCAGGGAATTTTGCTCATTCAACTTAGAGAAGTTTGGATCTTGCCTTCCTGGGATTCGGAATTTGCTGGGAGTGAGGCTGAACCCAGTACTGACTCTGAGCAAGGTCCCTCCCACTGCGCCGGAAGCCAGCCCCCTTTCTTTTCTCTCCTCCCCTTCTACACATTTGCACATGCTGTGAGCTATGCCCTCCACTCTCTCCTTTCTCCCTCTCCTTCACTGAGCTACTTAGGCTACTAAATACTAACTACTTAAAACATTCAGTATGTCTTTTTTTTTAAATTTTTTTTTAATGTTTCTTTTTGAGAGAGAGAGAGAGAGAATGCAAGTGGAGGAGGGAAGAAAAAGAGGGAGACACAGAATTCCAAGCAGGCTCCAGACTCTGAGCTCCGAACCCCAACCCGGGGCTCAAGCTCCCGAACCATGAGATCATGACCTAAGCCAAAGTCAGACACTTAACCGACTAAGCTGCCAAGATACCCCTCAGTATCACTGTCTTAATGAGACCTTTTCTGGGCATCTTGACCAAATTGAATCCTTTTTAATGCATTCTTAAAGCACCGCGGATATTCTTTCTTAAGTTCCTCCCGACTATAATTACTGCTTTAATGTCTCTATTGTCCCACTGGAGTGTAAACCCTGAAAATGGCAGGGACCACATTGGCATAGAACATCATCATTTCCCTGATAGCCTACCAATTTTTGCTATTTGTTCAACCTGTATATTGAGCGCACACTAAATATTTCTTTGTAGATATGATTCAACAAGAGTGCCTGGGGGCCCGCGGGAAAGGGAGAGAATAGTTTTATTCTTGCCTCTATGTCTTTTAACATGGGGTATAAAAAGATCATCAGGTATCTGTTAAACACTCATCTGCTGACAAAGTTAAGTGTCCCCTTAAACAAGTCATTAGAAACTCTTGGTCATTGTGTTCTGGTGTTCCTTTATTTGTTAAATGAGAGAGTTGAACGAGGAGATCTGTCAGGCCCCTTCTGGCCATGAAACCTCTTACAGTGGGTGGCCTCTACAAGTCCAAATGCAGATAAATATAGTAGGTCAGGTGGACAGTAATCCAAACAGACCCTGAGCTTAGTCACTGTTGAGAAAACGGAAGTGGTGGATGTTCTTATGGCATCGATGTTTCTAGGTTAAACTGGAAACTTGCCGGCACCATAAATCTTACAAAGTCCGTAACTTACAGTGGACTGCTGTAGGAGAATATCATAAGCTGGGTGTTTTCTAAAGAGAAATTTATTTCTCACAGTCCGGGCAGCTGGATGTCCAAGGTCAGTGTGCCAGCATGATCGGCTTCTGATGAGAGATCTTATGGCTGTTTTTTCATTGTAGCTTCACTTGGTGGAGACAGCTGTCTGAGGTTGCTTTTATAAAGGCACTAATCCCATCCATGGGGCTTTACCCTCATGATTGAATCACCTCCCCAAAGCCCTACCTCCTAATACCATTACTCATGTTAAGGTTAGGATTTCAGTCAACATACAATGGTGGGGGTGGGGGGAGGTGGACATAGACATTCAGTCCATAAGAAGTTTCAGTCAATACCATATTCCCTAGCAGTTGGCTAAATACACCAGCGGACAGTTAAGAAACACAAATTAAACCTCTTCCAGAGGAAAAGCTGTATATTTAGTTAAGCTACTTGGATGGAAGTAATGACATCTCTCCGTCACAGATGTAGCCCCAAAATGACAGAGCTTGGGGTGGCTGTTTTTGTTTTCACTGGAGCCTCACTACAATTCATATTCTCTGTAAGCTCTGTTTTGGGGCACTATTGTTTTCTGTAAGACGAGATCTGTAGTTTTGCTTCATATTTGCAATTCCGGTTTTGGAATAATTCCAGTTTTGGCATAATGCACTTTACATCTGCATGTGGTATACTGTACAGATCAGGGTTTCTTAACCTCAGCACTGTTGACACTTGGGCTGGATAATTTTCTGTCATGGGGGCTGTCCTGTGCCCCATTGTAGGGGACCCTGCTCCCACAGTGCTGCAGCTGTGATAACCAGAATGCCTCCAAACATTGCCAGAACTCGCCTGGAGGACAAAATTGCCCCCGATTGAGAAACGCAAGTGTAGATAAGTTAAAAGCTTAAAAGTAAAAAACTTTTGTGGTTTCTAGCTGACTCGGTTGGGCATCCAGCTTCAGCTCAGGTCATGATCTCATGGTTGGTGAGTTCTAGTCCCGCATCGGGGTCTGTGCTGACAGCTCGGAGCCTGGAGCCTGCTTCAGAGTCTATGTCCCCCTCTCTCTTTGCCCTTTCCCCACCCATGCTCTTACCTCTCTCTCAAAAATAAACACTAAAAAAAAATTTTCAAGTAAAACAATTTTAACAGGACCTTCAATGGATACAATTTAAAGAAAACCTTATTTTTTAACTTTTTAAATTTTTTTAAAATTTATTTCTGAGAGAGAGAGACAGAGAAATAGAGTGAGCAGGGGAGGGTCACAGAGAGAGGGAGACACAGAATCCAAAAGAGGCTCCAGGCTCTGAGCTGGATGTCAGCACAGAGCCCGACGCAGGGCCCGAACCCATGAACCGTGAGATCATGATCTGAGGCAAAGTCAGACGCTTTACTGATTGAGCCATCCAGGCGCCCCAAAGAAAATCTTCCTTAAAAGGGAATGTTTTTGTAGTCTTTTAATGACCATATAGTAATCATTTCCACCTTAAGATGACTGTTGCATTTTCACATTGCTTCTCCACTGCATGCTAAGCTAGAAAACGAGGACTTATTAACTGCCCTTCTATTCACTGGTACATCAATCTGCTTTGAACTATTTTTTAGGGCTATAAATCCTTCAATGATATTCCTGAAATGGTGCAAAATCAAACCACAGACATCATATTAGGTGAGTCAGGGTTTGATGTTCTATTGTCTCTCTCTTTGTTAAACATTGGATGATTAGGACAAAAAAATGTATTGTTACGAACTGTATTGATTTTCCCTCTTTAAAAAACTCTCTCACTGATCTTGAAAATTAAATGAGAATCAGAGCTTTTTAATTGTGCCACCTTCACTCAGTGATTTTGATCTTAAGAAATGATAATCCTACCGAATGTTGATTAACATGGTCCTGCTGGCCAGAGGCTGCAAGGTTGAGGACCACACTGTAATGGTGAGCCCTCATAGTGAACTGTCAGAGCTGAAGACAGCCACAGTCTGGAAAGTCACATTTTGACTGGTTTCACTAGGGAAAAACTGTAGATTATTATATGTTCTAAAAGAACATAAAATTGATTTTTTTTTCCAGAATTTCTGTGTGTAAGGATTCATTTTGTCTCTTTAGGAAGATGTTCATCTGCCTTCTGATGCTGCTGTAAATGTATTTTAGGCTCTTACGGTTGCTTAAGATTTTGGAAAGACAACTGATATTGAGAGAATTCTGCTAGTCTTAAATGACTGAAGTACGTTGTATTCAGGTTATAGTATTTGGGGTGAAGCTACAGAAAAACAGTGCAGTATAAATAGTTAATGGTGCAGCAATGGCAGTAAACATGGGTTCTTCGCTTAAAGAAGAAATCTCTGAAGCTATGTAAGCTCTTCTTTTAAATCACCTTCTCTGGGCTTCTTTTTACCTGTTGAGCAAGCAATTTTAAAATGTTGTGTTAGAAGTACTGGATTTTTTTTTCACTAATAGTGTTCTCTCAACCCACTAAGACTTTGGGTAAAAAGTATTTTATCCTATTACATAAAGCCTTAGATGGTTTGTGGGTTCCTTTTTGTTTAATCTAAGATTCTACCTGAAACTATGAAGATACTAAAGACAAAGTTCACGCTTTCTTGTGCTAGCGTCTGAAAGCTAACACATGCTGTACATCTAATAGCCACCTGCTTACTAATTTCTGTGTTTACTTTTTTTGTTCTCCCTTTCTGGACCTCTTCTACCAATACATGCAGCCCTCCCCTGTAAGTCTGGCAAAGCGAGGTGTGCAGTATACGTGAGCGAGGCCCATCGCACATGGTGTCATTGCCTAAACACAAGCCAGAGTTTTCCCGGGTCTGGGAGAATATCGCTCTGTTAGCCTGAATATTAATTGATTTAGATTCATCCCTTCCAAAACCAATAAAACCCTTAGCTCCCATGTTTTGATCATCCGGTCCCACCCTGCTCACTTATTTTGAGTGCCTACTGTGTGCCAGGCTCTACTGGGCTCTAAGGATGAGAGATGAATAAAGCATGACCCCCGCCTACCATCAGCGGGGCCTGTATACAGATGCCAGTTATGGCTCTCTGGTAACAAGACAGGATACATGCAAGGGATATGAGGTGGGAGAGGGTAGCAGAAGGCTTGCTGAAGGAAGCAACATCGAAACTGAGGTCCGAGGGAAGTATTTGGTGAGAGAGGACATCAGCCACGTACAGAGGTCATGCAAGCTGGCAAAGCCAAGGAGCCATGTTGTGTGGGAGGGCAGGACAGCCTAAGAAGCAGAAGGAACCCCATTCTGAGTTTCGGGAAGTGTTCACAGGTGAGGAGGAGTCTGCATACCACGTCTCTACAAACTCCCAGAGATCCCAGAGTTAAGCACGAGACCCACCGAGCCACCTTGTTCAGGATCCTGGGGCCTTTGGGCACACAATCCATTTGGAGGAGAATTGAGCCACTGTGGATAACCGCCTCCTCCGTAGCTCTGTCTGAACACATCTGTGTGAACAGCACACTTTGAAAAAGATTCCCACCCTTTTCTGTAATTCCATCATGGTCCATGCTACCATGTACCCAAAGTTTATCAGGAGCCCTGGGATCACACTGTGAGAACAGCTGACCTTGTCTTTGCTGCTATAAAGAGGTTTATCTCCCTTCCAGGACCAGTGGATATTTAACTGATTAGCATGTTCTTAGTACATCCATGTTGAGAATCACATGTCGAGACAATGCCTACTTCAGACCTTTGTGAGCATTAAATGAAGTGACGCCCGTGTACTGAGTATCTTTGATCCCAGGACCTGTCACAATGGACAGACACTTTCCAAAAATTGGAACTTATTTTCTCTCTGAAAGTTTAGGATGGATATTAATAGAAACCCTTTGACCACTGGGTTTCTGCATATGAGAGACACAGACATCCTTTAACAAGTCTCAATTTGTACGAGTCGTATAAAATTTTATGAAAAATATCCCTTGGGGTCACTGTTCAAAAAATTGGTCCTGGTGAATGACTGTGTTCTCCTGAATGCTGTTTCTTATTAAATTATTTTTTTTCCAAAATCATGGAACAGAAGCTTTGGAATTAAATTAACCCAAGGTTAAATTTCATTTCTAGTGCTTTCTGGAAGAAAAAAAAAAAGACCTATGGGCAAGTAATTTAACCTCTGTGGGCCTCTGGGTCACTGTTGGTAAAATGGGAATAAGAATATCTACCTCAGTGGAATAAAGGAGCTAACATTTATAAAAGTGTGTGGCCCATGGTAGGCACACCGTAGGTTTTAATCACCAGATTCATTTTATGTTTTTAGTTAAGTGAGTAACAGAAGAAAACTCTGGCTTGACTTCAGCACCATATCATTAAAGTCAGCGCTCATAGCTTGCTGTTTTGCTGAGTAATTGCTTTTTTATGGTCTTGGCTACATTCATGCTTGTTGCAGAACCTTTTCATGTTTTAACCACATGCATAACATGGGGAAAACTAAATGTGGTTGAAGCTTTTCATTTTGGCTCCAAACCACAAAATCTGTTCCCCCTACGTTTCAAAATCCATAACCTGGGTATGTTTGTTTTCAGATGTCAAAAGTACCTTGAATTCCATTGGCTCAGATATTGAAAATATAGGCGAACAGATTCCTATTCAGGATCAGCTGTCAAATTTCATGGGTTACATTAATGACACTGAAACTTACATCCACCGCAATTTACCCATGTTGGAAGAGTATGATTCATACAGGTGAGTGCCCCCCTTGAGCTAGCAAATTAGAAGTGAACCTTGGTCTAGAACAGGGTAGAAATCTGACATTCTTGTGAGAGAAAATTGTACAAAGAAGCCGTAACCGCATATGTGTTAACCCTAGTTTGTGTTTATTTAAAAAGTTGGAGTGCTCACTCTGGCAGCACATATACTAAAATTGGACGTAGACAGGGAAGATTAGCATTTCTGTACAAGGATGACATGCAAAATTCACGGAGTATTATGTATTTTTTTAAAAAAATTAAAGACTGTAAGTTCTTGAGCCGAGTGATCAATAATTTGCGAATTTTATATTATTAATGCCTTCTATAATCTTAGTTATAATTATCTAACACATAGAAAAGGATTTTAAAACCCAATTAAGGAGCACATTTGTATAATATTCTTCTTTTCATTGGCTTATAAAATAACACATAGAGGTTGGTTCTTACAGAAAAACATCCTTGAAAAGAGTAAATTGCTGGAGAGCTTAGGTAACCGGCTGAAGACCCCAGCTGCTGATTGCCCCGTTAGACAATGTTGGTGGTGGAGTCTGGGCCCTCGAGACGATAGTTGGACATCTCAAGGAGCAATAGACTTGCAGACCTGAGTTATTTCGAGAACCATGTGAGATAGAAGATGTGCTCTCCTCTGAAAGGCTCAGCCCCACAACCTGCCACTTTGGGAATCGTTTACTGTCTCAACTCATGGAAATTCTAGAGACTTCCTTTCCTGCTTGGTTATTTATTATGCAAGAACCCAAGATAAATAATAAAATAATGACAAAGAATAAAATAATAACTGCTAGAATTTCAGCTAGTTACAGTGTGACTTCCAAAGTGCTGTACATGTGACTTCTCATTTAATACTAAAAAACAAAAACAAAACAAAACAAATATCCAGGGTTGTGTTCTATTTGTAATCTTGTTTCATAGACAAGGAAATTGAGGCTCAGAGGAGTAGAATGACCTACACAAGGCCAACAACAGTGTGGCAGAGGTGGGTCTTCAACCCCCATCTGACTATGCTCCTAATTATTGTCCTCTAATCAGTAAGCCATTTTCCTACAGTGTGGCTAGGTCACCCCAGCAGGTATCAGGGCAAACATAAGACAGACCTTTTCTCTGGGGCACGCAGGTGGCTCAGTCTGTTAAGGATCCAACTCTTGGTTTCGGCTCAAGTCATGATCTCATGGTTTTGTAAGTTCGAGCTCCACGTCAGGCCCTGCTTGGGATTCTCTCTCTCCCTCTCTCTGCCTCTCCCCCACTCATGCTATCTCTGTCTCTCTCAAAAATAAATAAATGAACTTAAAAAAAAAATAGACCCTTTCTCAATGAATTCCCAATCTTTTAAGAGGTTAGAGTTTCACCAACGGAAAGAATGATACAATTATCTGTCTGCCCATCTGCTCCCATTGCCCTGAGACTAGAAGCTTCCTTTTAAAGGCAATCTAACTAAGCAGTTAAAGCATGCACTCACTGCAGAAGATTTCTGAGGCCAGGTTCCATGGCTTGTTTAATTTGGTGTCCGCAGTATCTGGAACAAAATACCACAGAATGGGGGTAGGTGGCCGTACAATTAGCAAGATTGCTCTTAATTTAATGAAAAGCTTCAGAGGGAGCTATTGTCGCAGAAGTAAATTCTTTATTTTTTGGTGTTTTAATGGTTGGGCAGCATTTCTACCCTTGAATGCTCCTCGGCTGCTGGAAAAGGTTGTTGTACCTTCCGGGAATGCCAGTAAGACCTAATTGAGGCTTCATTATCCTAAAATGTCTCACAGGACCATTACGAAATTGAGATTTGCATTCTGTAGGCACTTGATTTAGGATGCTCATAAATTCTAAGATATTCAGTGCACTCCCTGTGTAGAGTTTCTGGTTCAGCAAAGAACGTGAGGTCCCCTCCCAAATATTCCCGCAACCACAGAGTATTGTAAATTTAATTTTTTTTAATGTTTTATTTATTTTTGAGACAGAGAGAGACAGAGCACAAGCAGGGGAGGGGCAGAGAAAAAGGGAGACATAGAATCAGGAGCAGGCTCCAGGCTCTGAGCTGTCAGCACAGAGCCCAACAACGGGGCTCAAACCCATGAACCATGAGACCATGACTTGAGCTGAAGTCGGATGCTTAACCAACTGAGCCACCCAGGGGCCCCCAGAGCATTTTAGAGAAGGACCGAGGAAAAGAACCTGGCATTTCTTTACCTGTTGTTGAATCATGACCTGTCCACATGCCATCATCATCATTATAATAAGCACTCGCAGCAGTGGGAACCTTGACAGAGCTTAACAAGTCTTAAACGGGAATTATTATCAGTAGCTTTGGAGAAGTGGACCAAGCCCTGCTTAGGACCCCCACAGATATGAAGCAGGGAAGGAAGCAGTAGTCACCTGACCAGTGAGAGAGACAGATCTCTTCAAAACCAAGATTAAAATTAAGGTTTCCTGCTGGCTGGGCTGGAGGACTTGGGGTAGGAAGTGATCTTTTCACTACAGTGTCACCCTCTGAAGAATCAGTAGGGGAATCAGATATTTGATTGCCACGTATTACTTACCTGCTCCATGCCCAGTCCAATAGCTTTTGTGTTATTGTGAGGTCATTTCTTTTATGTATAATAACACTGTGCTTGCTTCACCAGGTGGCTGGGTGGCCTGGTTGTCTGCTGTTTGCTAACACTCATCGTGATTTTTTATTACCTGGGCTTGTTGTGTGGCACGTGTGGCTATGACCGGAATGCCACCCCGACCAGACGAGGCTGTGTCTCAAACACTGGAGGCATCTTCCTCATGGTGTGAGTGTTTGCTCTTCCTTGCCACGTGGGGGTGGAAATGAAGTGGATGACTGACGACACAAATCTGGTGGTCTCTGGGCTACACATCCTGGGTAGAGATGGAAGAGGCACCTTGGTGTGATTTCACTAATGTTGGTTTGGGAAATTCCACCAAGCGTAAAAAAGTAAAAGAAGATTCTAAATTGTTTGCACTTTCATAGACAAGCTTAAACACAATATATGGTGGGGTCCTCTGTAGCTAAATTATTTCTAAGCATGCATTCTTGGTTCCCATTGTATTTTCTCTCTCTCTCTCCATCCATCCATCCATCTTTTATTCACCAGAAATTTGCTGAGGATTGGCCTGATATCAGGCACTGTTCTCTGTGGTCACCAGTTTCGTTAGCTTGTTGGCTTTGAAACTCTGGAAATCTGATTTAGAAAAGAGATTGCCAGGGTACTTGGGTGGCTCAGTCAGTTAAGCGTCCAACTCTTGGTTTCTGCTCAAGTCATGATCTCATAGTTCGTGAGTTCAAGCCCTGCTTGCAGAGCTTGCTTGAGATCTCTCTCTCTCTCTTTCTTTCTCTCTCTCTGTCCCTCCCCCACTCGCACTCTCTCTCTCTTAAAATAAGTAAATAAACTTTAAGGAGTACCTGGTGGGCTCAGTCGGTTAAGCATCTGACTTTGGCTCAGGTCATGATCTCATGGTTCATGAGTTTGAGCCCTACGTTAGGCTCTGTGCTGACAGCTCAGAGCCTGGAACCTGCTTGGAATTCTGTGTCTTCCTCTCTCTCTGTTCCTTTCCTGCTCGAACTCTGACTTTCTCTCTCTCTCTCTCAAAAAGAAACAAAGAGTAAAAATAAATTTTTTAAGAGTCGACCATGTAAAAGTTAAATAAATAAATAAATAAACTTTCTTTAAGAAAAGAAAGAATAAAAGAAAAGAGATCTCTGATTCAGCACCCTTAGGATTTAGACACGTGGCCTCAGTCAGTGATTAGAGCAGGTGTGGGGCACCAGACAGTGGTGAGCCTGCCATACACTGGAGCAATCGTCCCTGCTTCAAAAGTATTCAGATCCCAGTTCATATTTTTTTAAACAAATAAATGTAAAAAAGAAAAAACCTTCACTAGGGGGTGACAACACACACAGGGCGTGATGTGGGTGTGACTGCAGATGGAGCCAGAAACGTCATCTTGGAGGCAGAAGTTAAAGCTTTGCATGCTCCCCGGAGAGGAGGCTGTGTGGGTTCCAAGCTGATATTTTCTTTTCCAATAAGTACATCAAGAATCAGCAGCAGGGAGCGTGATGGGGCCGGAGAGGAAGGTAAAGATTCGGAACAAGTCCTTGGAGCCATGGGAAATCAAAACCTCAGCCGGCTGTCATTGTTTATGTCACTAGTACCAGGCTGGGAGAAGCTGGCAAGCCAGTGTCATGAATTAACATGCTTTTTCAAACATTGGGTCACTACAGTAATTCATCAGACTTATGAGCTCTAATGATGGTAAGAGCTCATAAGTCTGATGAATTATTGTATTTGCCCTCAAAGCTTTCAGCTCCAGGATAGCACAACAACCCTCTATTAACATGAATGCAGGCCCAGGAATTTTACAATAATTTAATAGTTTTAAAACTCTAACAACATGGGAGTCTGCCAGATTTGGGCAAAGTGGAACAGAACTCAGTGCATGGAAAAGCCTATTTGCTCACAGGGCTACACATAAGAAATTAATGCTGCAAGGACGAGTATATTGCTCCGCCTTTTAGTTTAAATGTCCCCAGCTACAGACGGAAAATGAGTTAAATGTTCAGAATTTACTAATCCTGAGACTGGCTGTTTTGTCAGTGTTTGGACAGCGGATCCATATATCACATCTTTGTAACGGCTTGATGGGAGGGCATACATTGTTCTGGAAAGATTCATTTGTCATACAATTCTATTTGCACATTTTTAAGGGATAAAACCAAAATATGTGATATCCCGTTTCAAAGAAAAAGGAAACAGGGGAGTCATAAGAAATTTGATGGAGACTAAAATTGCTTCAGTTTGGATATAATTCTCACTTCTGCAGAGGAAGGAATCTCTAAAGAGACAAAGTCACGTGGAAGCCTGTGGCTTGGGAGCAAGGGGATTTATCACCCAGTAGGAAAAAAGCTGGTGGCTGTGGGCTCTGTATTGTTGGCACTCATAGCTCAGCATGGAATTCGTGCTTGGCAGGATCTTCCATCTCTTGAGACATCTGGTAAACAACTTGATAGTTGTAAAGGGGAGAAAATGATGCAAGTGTAATCAGTCCAGTCAAACTAATTAGAAGAATATACCTTCTCAAAAACGGTTTGTTTGCTTGTAGAAACAAGAAAGTATATTTTGTTCAGCTGCAACCACACCACCACCTGCTCTTAAAAACAGTAACACCATGGGGCGCCTGGCTGGCTTAGTCGGTTAAGCGTCTGAATTTCACTTAGGTCATGATCTCGCAGTTCATGGGTTCGAGCCCCGCGTCGGGCTCTGTGCTGACTGCCAGCTCAGAGCCTGGAGCCTGTTTCAGTCTGGGACTCCCTCTCTCTCTGACCCTCCCCTGTTCACGCTGTCTCTCTCTCTCCTAGAAATAAATAAAACATTAAAAAAAAAATTAAAAAAAAAAAAAGCAGTAACACCATCCGTTGATGTTGATGTTGAAGAGCATGGTCTCTTCAAAAAGCAAGCAAGAATCCTTATCTCCCAGGGGGATCCTAGCAAAGACGTCTGGGGGGAGGAAGGCCAGAGGTCCCTGGCCCTGCTCTGATCCTGTTTCTTCTGAGGGTCCAGGGAGCATTTTAGGGGCCAAAGAGGATACAGCAAGGAATGTACATCTGTCTCAGGGGCACGTAGGTTTCCGCAGAGGTAAGGACACCTAATTAGGCAAGAAGAAAAGAGTCTCTTATACTGAAGCCCGCTGTGAAGTTTCCAGTTTGGGTTCTTGCAAACCATGCTCAGATTATCCAGAGCTTTGAAGAAAGGCTAATACTCAGTGTAGCCATGTGGTCACAAAACGGGAGCTGTTACATGACTGGTGGCCGTTCAGTGGTTACAGATATTTCAGAAAGCATTTTGTCAGGCTGTAGCAGGGGCCATAAAGAGATAATACTCTCCTTGGCCAAGTCATTCCATTTTAGGGGATTAGTGGCTTGAAATCAGTTTCAAGGAGGTAGGACCCAACTATGAACAAAGTATCACAGGCAGAGAAATGTTTTTGCAGCATTAGTTATAATAGGGAGGCACTGGAAATGTCACAAACGTCAGCCACCAAGGAGTGGGACATTCCTGCAGCCAGTGAAATGTAACTAGGTTGACTACCCTGGATGGTTGACCCAAGTCCCTGAGATGTTCAACAAGGGCTCACAAGACTATGCGTGTATCAGTCTCACAGCTGTGTAGATCTGGAGTCAGCACACGTTTCTGTGAAGATCCAGACAATAAATATGTTCACTTCGGCTGATCCCGTATGGTCTTTGTTCTGTGTTATCTTTCTTGTTCTTATTTTACTTCTTCTCTCCTTTTCCTTCCCTACAACACTTTCAACACACATTAGCCATTCTTATCTGAGTGACCTTACAAAAACAGGCCATTGGGAGTGTTGTGTTCCTTATTTAGATATAGGCATATTTAAGAAATAAAAGGTGGAAATAAGCTCTTTAGATTAGCGGTGTTGTTTTGAAGTGTTCTGTCAAAGGTTTTGAACTTTGTTATAATTCTAATATACATACATGCTCATGCACATAGCTCAAACCGTGGTGACTAGCATATTACTTCCCACATGTTCCCCTTCTTTATGCCCAAAAACCTGTTAGGTCAGAGAAGTTCAGGGTGATAGAGGCCCCTCCAGTGGGAACACCTTGCTATTTATTTCAGCCAAACCAGACAAATATCTGTAATTATTCCTTAGGGTGTCCACTGGGCAGAATCATGCCCTTCGGTAAGGGATGTTGTTGTTACTAAGTACCTCAGCTGAGTACACACTTCTGAGCATCCTTCCTGTTTCCACCACTGATGGTATAATCATCAATGATGATCTGGCCATTCCGCCTTGACTGATTCAAGAGTTTGCTCTGTCTGTGTCTACACCAGAGTAACTGCGCACTCTAGACGGAAGTCATGCAATGGGGCACGTTGGTATCCCTACAAAATTATGATCCCCACCTCAAATGGATCCTTCACAGTCCTGCAAGTTTCTTCCTCACCTCTCCACCTCCCTTCTTCCCTCCCTCCCTCCCTTCCTTCCTTGCTTCCTTCCCTTCTTCCTCTGCTTAGCAATGGCTTTTTCCACACTGATCCACCCATGCTCCTTATACCTCCCTCTTTAGCAGCTGGCTTTACTCCTTCTTCACAAAGGAAATAAAAGCCATCATACAATTTCCCATCACCAAAACTCCAGTGCACCTGCATTCACGCACGTGCATGGTCAAGTGCAGAGAGAGGGATCCCTCCCTTCTGGGCCCGTCCTACCTCCTCTTCCCAATCTCAATCCCTGCGCACAGCTCAAGGGTGTCATGGATGAGCCCTTCCCTCTCCTCTGTCTTCATTCTCTTCTCTTCTCCTAGACTTGTTTCTCAACACTTAGCCATGTTCTTTTCTCTCCTTTCTTTAAAAATGAAAACAGAAAACCTCTCCCAATGCCACTTCTTCCCTTCACAGGCTTCAAAAATAATGATGCTTGCTGCCTGTTTCCTCACCTCCTACATCCTGCACAAGGCCACGTCCCTTCCCTCAGGTCAGCAGCAGCCTCTACCATCCTTCCTTCTCTTCCCTCCCTGAGCACCCAGTGTCTCCCTTCTCTGCTGACAAGCCCCGGCTTCACCCCAGGCCGCTCCTTGCCCTCTCCTCCCGTGCAGCATCTTCAGCGCGTCCCGCGTCCTGTCTCTTCTGTCGGCTGACTTCTCGCCACCACCTCCAGCCACACCAGGCCACCACCCCAGGATGACAGCCTCATCAGTGGTAGCCCCATCCTCATGGGCATCTGTCCATCCCATCTTCACGCTCTGCCTAGAATGTTCTCCGTCAGAGAGAAAGTGGGCTGTGTTCCTCCTGTGCTTCAAGGCCCTCAGCAGCCTCCCCTTACTGGACCAGCCAGGCCCCGTCTCATGCACCCCTGCCTGCCTCTTGAGCTGTGTCCATGCCACTGGCGGCCCTCCCTCTGGATGCAGAACCACGCTGGCCCCCTTCAGACCCCCAGTGGTACATCTCCTGCCTCCCCATTCACTGGGTGCCCTGCGGAAGAGTAGGTTCACTCAAGTGACTCCAGAGGCCGTGTCTGAACCACAGTGCTGGGCTGCAGGGAGACCAGACACTAAGTCCAAGAAGTCCCTCACTATGTGTCTGGGACTGAAGAGTCACAGTGCTTACTGCTGTCTGTTTCCGCTCCTAAGCCGGTCGACTCACTTAACCTGTACCAAGTGAAGACTCTAGGTCCATTTCCTGCACTGCATACATAGAATTAGTAAGTACTGGTAGGTAATATTGGATGTAGTTTTAGTTTGTTTTTGTGGGTTTTTTTTAAGTAATCTCTACACCCAATGTGGGGCTCAAACTCACGACCCTGAGATCAAGAGCCATATGCTCTACCAACTGAGCACCAGGGACCCCCGAATACTGAATAATTTACCCTAGAACTCTTAACTTTATTTCTGTTTTTCCTTTTTTTTTTTCCAGTGGGGCTGGAGTGAGCTTCCTGTTTTGTTGGGTATTGATGACCATCGTGGTTCTCACTTTTGTCGTTGGTGCAAACGTGGAAAAACTGCTCTGTGAGCCTTACCAAAACAGGAAGTTATTCCAGGTACATATGCCTTTGGGGCCCGTTATGGAAGGGCTTGACTGGAAACTTTGATTTCCCCATATCTTGTGGGTGCAAAAAGATGAGCAGTTTGGTGGTTTTCCTTCAGTAAGTTAAGATCCCTTCACTTTGTCAGAGCAAAAAATATGGTGGTATTTTCTTTTTTTTTTAAAATTTTTTAAATGTTTTATTTATCTTTGATGGGGGGAAGGGACAGAATGAGCAAAGGAGACACAGAATCTGAAACAGGCTCCAGGCTTCTAGCTGTCAGCACAGAGCCTGATGCAGGTCTCTAACTCCGAATGGTGAGATCATGACCTGAGCTGAAGTCCGATGCTTAACCTTAACTGGCTAAGCCCCCCAGGCCTCCTATGGTGGTATTATTTTTCAAATGTCAGGTGAAATCATCACCAGGAGTTAAGGCCTCTTCATCAGTGTGGATTGTAATAAGCTGGAGGAGAAAATTCCCAAGGTGGGGCACCCCAGGAGGTTTCTGACACTTTAAAGAGTTTCTCAAATGACCATTGCTCACACAAGTGGTTTTGAGACCCTAAATTTGAAGTGAAAGGCACCGAAAAATTCCACACCTTGTGGTCCAGGGTTGCCCTTGGTAGACATCTGATGAGGCCATTGGGAAATGAATGCAGGCTTCACCTTCTTCCTCTGAAACCAAGTCCTGTGGACTCTAGGGACCTGTTCACTGTTCAGCTTCACTAATTAATGAGGAAGTGTTGGCCCATCTGCTGGTCTTGTCACTCTGGCTTTCCAGTGCTTGTCTCCCGATGCTGGTTTTTAAGATCTATTTCTGTTTTCCTGTTTTATTGCATATATTTGTTTCTGCCCCAAATCTGTCATGAAATCTGGTGAGTAACTACTAAGGTAACCAACCAGTTGTCATGGTGTCCTATTTATTAGCTGGTTGAGGAAAATTAAGTTGGGAGTGTCGATTTGTCAAATTTTGTCCCTTTGGCCTCTTGATGAAAAGTAATAGTGATACGTCAAGCCAGACTTTATTATCTCCTATGCTGTGTTAAAGTGCAAAAAAGACTTCTTTGAAAATGGGGGATACTTTGAAACCATTCCTCAAGCACATACATGGTCATGCACTTATAAGTCCATCTTAATGTATATATGACATATTATATTATACATATTAACCATCTTAAATACATGATGTGAAGTGAGAGAGTATGCAAGTTTTAATTCATTTTATCAAGAGAGAAGTAGTGAAAAGGTCAACCAGCTACTTTATGGCTTTCTATTAGCTATTCTGAATCAAGTAGTCTATTCTTCTACCATTTCTAATGTGTTTGTCTTACTAAGAAAAGTATTCTGAAAAAAATAGCAATTTCAGTAATTCTTATTGATGTTACCCAGTGGTCAGTCAAGTTTTTTCCAATCATACTATTATTTTCTGGTTTTAAGTTGGAAATTAATGATGAAAACCATGATCTGAAAAATCCCTGAAATATATTTAACAGCATATTTTATTATATGTATGTATGTTAGTGTAAAATATCTTTTTTTTTAAATAAAAGTTTTTTTTAAAATTTGTTCTAGGTTTTGGACACACCATATTTACTAAATGAGAATTGGAAACACTATCTCTCTGGCATGGTATTTAACAAACCGGATATTAATCTCACTTTTGAACAGGTTTACAGGTATACGTAATTGCATTATGCACTTTTTGCTACTGAAAATGTTGTTGATCCAGAATGAGAATTTTGCTTTCAAAGTGTCTTTAAGCCTGATAAGACTTCCCAGTTTCAGAATTAAGCTGTTCTCTAGTCTTGGCAAAGAGATAGTAGAAATAGGACCAAAAAGAGAATCCTTCTTTCAAAAGCCTTCTAGACTTTGACGTGGTGATGTCTCAAGGTCTCTTTGTCCAGTATGCACTAGACCTCACTAAGGTGACCCTAAGATGCATTAACGAGACCTTCCAAAAACTCTTGTACAGGAATCACCCTGCCCCAAACAAATACCATGTATAACAAGAACTCAGCAATGGGTCCAAATCTCAGTCATGCTAATCATGAAGGAGCTGAAGGGCCAGGCTGTGTGGTCAGGCTGCCTGGGCTCCAGTCTTGGCTCTGCCAAGGGAGCAGGCCTTGGTGATCTTGGGCAGTTTCGCTTCCTCTCTGTTCAATAGGGTTCAAAGGCTCCCCATCGCCTCTAGCAGAGATAGCGAATGAGTGGCCCATGTGCCCACCCCATTGCACCTCGCCCTCGTGGCAGACAGCAGTCGGCTGTGGTCTTGTTCATAGCCCGGAGAGTCCCAGAATCCTTCTCCACAGTGTGTTGTAGGCAGATCTTATCTATCAGTTGGAGTTTCTAGGCACCATTAAACCATCCCTGGGCTGAAAGGACAAAGCCAAACTTCTTGGCCTGGCCTGCCAGCTCTTTGTGACTCTGGCTCCTGCAGAGTCTTAACCTCAGTCGGTTCATGTATCAAGCTTACTGCTCCAACAACACCAGCCTGCTCAGGATTCCCTGGAGAGGAGTATCACATCTCCTAGGGATGGGGGAAAGTTGCTTGTCCCAGGCATCCCTCAGCGCTAGAGGGCTCAGGCGGCTGGACAAGGAAGAGGCACTCCCAGGAAGTGGCTGTGTCAGCAGCAAGGATATGCATCAGATGAGGCTGCCATTCTTAGTTCAGTCAAGGAGGCAATTTGCACACTTTCGAGAAGCACAAAGAGGTGAGGTCAAGGTAGGTGTCCTGACCGTCTGAGTATATGTGGCCGCCGTCCCTATCTCCATCCTGCCATCACAATACACATCCCGCCATCTGTTAAGTGAGTGAAGCTCAGCCATGAAAATATGGAGGCAGAGGGTCTGATAGGGGTTGGATTGAAACTTTCCATAAAGCCCATGATACGCTTTGCAGCATACCACTTTCTAGCACGTATTGCTGTTTACTATTTGTTTTTTATGAGAATTGATTTCTTCCCAATTTGTGAACTTGTTACCTCTCATGGCTTTTTTCTAAAAGCACAAAGGAGACAGACAGAAGGACAATTTCCCAGTTTTATTGTACGTGTTCCAAAGATGGCACAGTTAGTGAAGTAGGGAACGAAGTCAGGAATGGTGGGCGCTGGGGGTCCACTGGTGACTGCCTCATGCATCGGCGCTCAGAAGCTGCTTCTCTGCTCACAGATTCAGATAAAAGATAAACCTGGAACCTTTCTCTCCATCCTTAGCAGTGGACAGAGGCAGCCACAGCTGCCTTTCTAGATAATGATTTCTCTGTTTATACCCACAGTGATTGCAAAGAAAATAAAGGCATTTATTCCACACTTAAACTAGAGAACAGCTACAATATCAGTGAACATCTCAATATTCAGGAGGTAAGGAATTGGAACCAAACATGAAATTGACATATTTCTTTAGTCAATCCAGTTCTTTTATTTTCTTAGAAATACTTTTTAAAAATTTTTTAATGTTTATTTTTAGGGAGAGAGAGAGAGCATAAGTGGTGGAGGGGCAGAGAGAGGGAGAGACACAGAATCCGAAGCAGGCTCCAGGCTCTGAGCTGTCAGCACAGAGCCTAACACGGGCCTTAAATTCATTAACTAAACCGTGAAATCATGACCTGAGCTGAAGTCAAATGCTCAACTGACTGAGCCACCTAGGGGCCCCCTTTCACTTTTTTTTTTTTGAGATGAAATTCACATGAGATAAAATTGGCCATTTTTTAAATGTTTATTTCTGTTGAGAGAAAGAGAGGTAAAGTGCTAGTGGGCGAGGGGCGAGAGAGAGAATCCCAAGAAGGCTCCACGCTGTCAGTGCAAAGCCCAATGTGGGGCTTGAGCCCACAGAGCATGAGCTCATGTCCTGAGCCAAAACAAGAGTTGGATGCTTGACCAACTGAGCCACCCAGACTCCCCCAAATTCACCATTTTAAAGTGACATTTCGTGCATTCACAAGGTCATGCAACCCTCACTTCTGTCAAATTCCAAAACATTTTCATCACTCCCAACCAGTTGTCTTTATGGATGTATGAGTTTCTGTAGTAGACTATGAGAATGCTCTAGAGGCCTTGCTGTGGACGCTACACGAGATTTTATCTTGCTGTGTGTCAGTGCTCCTAGAGGAACAAACCCTGGGGAGACTGGCTCTCCAACACTGGCCACGCTCCTCTGCCAGGTCCCTGAAGAGGGAACAAGGCATCCAGAACTCTGGCTCACATAGTCATGGCCCCTCATGTCTCATGGCTGTGGCCCCCAGACTCCAGGTGGGCTCTGCTGAGCTCTACTGGCCTTCAGAAAGACTGATAGCATGGCCATAGTGATGGAAGCAGACAGAGTGGAATGACTTCCTCTTCTCCTTTGCCCAAGCCCACACCCAAGTCTTGAGCCTTAAGACTGAGGAGAGGCCACTCCAGAGTGTACTAGAAGAATAAGGAGCAAGAGAGATTCAGCTGCCCAAGCCTAGGGTGCCATCAGCCTACAGTGTCCACCTCCCCATACCTGGAGGCCTTCTGTCCTTTTTGTACAAAAAAACTTAAGGAGCCTTCTTTCTTCTGGGCTTCTAAGCAAATACCAAGGATACCAAGGAAAGAAGTGGCTCCCCAAACTCCAGAGCTTGCTCACTGAGGCATCACAGAAGGCTTCCAGAGGCACCATGAAACCACCATGGCCTGACAGTTTTCAGATATGAAGAGGTTTATTTAAAAGCTGAATACAGGGGCACCTGTGTGGTTCAGTGTGTGAGTGTCTGCTTCTTGATTTTATCTTAAGTCATGATCCCAGAGTCATGGAATGGAGCCCGGAGTCAGGCTCTGCACTGGGCGTGGAGCCTGCTTAAGATATTCTCTCTCTCTCTCTCTCTCTCTCCCTCCCTCCCTCCCTCTGCCCCTCTCCCCCACTCATGCTCTCTTTACATATAATAAAAAGAAGAAATGAAAAGAAAAAAGCTGAATACAAATTTTGCAATGTATTGTATTTTCCATCGTGTTGATTATCCCCCTTAAACATTCCTTGCACGTACACATAAATAAGACACTATTTTGTAACCAAGCCCTAACCAGATACCCTCTACTCATTTGGCATCATGCCATGTTTCATTTTCCCTGTGGACCAGAGACAGAGCACTAGGGACACGCAGGCTCTACACGCTGTCTGAAACTATGGACTGCCTCTTAGGACAGCCCCAGGTCATCCGCCCATGATCTCAAGTGTCCCCGCCACCCAAGCTCAGTGTGTGCTGCCTCCTTTCCCTGGGATGAAGCCTGCCTGACCCCTTTCAGCACCTGTATTTGTCAGGACTCATTTGGAAGCCACTTCCTCTCTGGTGTCCTCTCCAGTCCCCTACTTTTGAAAACTGTCACCGGTGCCTGGCATCCTGATGCAGTTCATGTGCCTTTATTATGACACTGCCTCTTCCTTGAGAACTTGGAGGGTGGAGGTGGAATATTATTTTGCTCTGCATCTGACCTCCTCACCTAGTGCTTAGCGTGAGGCATAAGGAAGGAGCCAGGGAAACAGAGAAGGGGTGAAGGGGAAGAGAAGATTACTGGGAAGAAATGCCAGTCAGATGCATGTCTATATTTTTTGTCTCTTGTCATTTTATTGCTCTTTTAAAACATAAAGCGTGTGACTATCTAGAAGAATGGACTTATTTATAACTTTTCTTTTTATCTTGCAGCATGCTGGAAACATAAGCAATGATTTTCAAAATATGAAAGTAAATATTGACAATATCGTTCTGCTGGATGAAGCAGGAAGAAAAAACCTTATGGATTTCGGCCTTTCGGGAATAGACACCATAAATTATAATGTCTACTTGGCTGAGGTGTGACCATGAGTTCATGTGGACCCTTTGGGAAAAATAACAGCAGATACCCATGGGTTTGGGGTTTTTTTTTTCTTTTTTTGGGCTTTGTTTTGTTTTTATTTTTGGTGGGTTTTTTTTTTTTAAGTTGACACCCAATTTATATAACACGAATGAACTATTTTAAAGTGAACAATTCATTAGCACATAGTATAATCACAGAATTACACAACTACCACTTCTATCCAACTCCAAAACATCTTCATCACACCAAAGGAAAGCCCCATTCCCATTACACAGCTCTTCCCCACTCCGCACCCCTCCCACCCCGCCAGTCCTGGTAACCACGCATCCATTTACCTATTCTGGATATTTAGTTTGAATGGAATCCTAAGGCATGTGACCTTTTGTGTCTAATGGCCTTAATCCCCCCTCCCCCCATTTCATGTAGCCTAAAGTTTTTGAGATCCATCCCCATTATAGCACGGAGCAGTACTTGATTTCTTTTTATGGCTGGATGTGATTGGATAAAAATAATATGACTTTATATGGATACAGAGGAATGCAGCTGCTTTCACCTGTGTGAGAGCTTCCAGTCCTTACTGCCATGGACCGTCATTCACTCTGTTGTCTGTCAGATGCCGGTAAGGCCTAAAAATCCCACACCGATCACATAGTTGTTTTCCCTGTTTTGCAGATGAGTAAAGCCCCTACCAAAGTGAATCTTGTATCCTTTGCAGATGATCTAGAAGTAAAAGCCAACCGTTTGGTGAGTTCGAACAGTCTGATTTTAAATGCTATAATCGTTACAGATGACAAATGTCAGTACCACTCTTTGCTCCCTTACACCACAAGGAAGCTTTGGTTAAAGACGCATCTCCTGTGCAGGTCAGGACTTCCCACCAGCAGCCATTGCCGTGGGGCCCAGAAGTCTGTGAGCACATGGGTGTTTCCAGGGTGGCTTCAGGGTGCACGCACCTGCTCCTGACTTCTGCTGGTGGTGCGGGTGCCCTCACTGCTTCAGCACCAGCTCTGTTTTCACCCCATCAACCCCTGTACCACCAAACACATGTACATGAGCACACACACCATTTTTCTTGCAGTGTAGAGAATGGAAACTGAGGACATGGGAGGGGGATTTCCATCTGGTCCTTTGCATCGCTAATAACAGGTGGATGAGGAAAGGCAAAGACACCACTCAAGCCCCATAAGCTTCCCTTCCTCACTTCACCTGCCAGCTGGTGACTAAATGACTATCATGAATGGAGCAGCAGAGCATGGCCATGGGGAACCTGGGCTCTGGAGGAAGACTGGGATTTAAGTCCTGGCTCAGCCACTTCCTAATTATGGGAACTTGGACAAGATGTTTCACCCCGCTGTGCCTTAGTTTCCTTGTCTGTAAAATGAGAGCAGTAAAGTTGCTTATTACTATATGAGCACATTAATGTATCACACAATACGATAATAGACACTATTTAAGTGTGGGTTAAATGAAAGATTTCTCAGTTGAGCCTTTGTGTTCTCATCTGTAAGATGGGGCTATCGCTGCTGTGAAGTGGCTTTCTAGTGGCTGTATTATGCTGAAGTGAGAAAGAGAGCACAGCCTCTGGCACTCAGGAAGGGCTAATGGGTTTGGGTGGCCACTCAGAGTTCATGGTCCAGTGATTTGAAGTAGGGTGTCTTGGCGCTGCCCCATGCCCAATGGGCCGCACGCCCACAGCATCCAAGGTCATGCTGGTCACGGCTACCCTGCCCCTGAGCCCCTGTGGTTAGAGAGAGTGCTCCAAAGTCTAGAAGGATGGTGTTGATCTTTGATTATTTTATTCTCTTCGCAGCCCCATGGAAACTTGAAACAGTCCCTGAAAAATAATGCACAGACAATCAGAACGATTCACCATGGCCAAGTCGTCCCTTTGGAACAGTCAATGGTAAGACTCAACAACCTCTGGTATCTCCTTGTGACCCGAGCAAAACCCATTTCACTAGTTGGCTTTCATGTAACCTAAGGAAGCATCTGCACCTCAACTGGGTGAAATCCAGCTGGCCTCAGGCTAAGGGAACTGAGCTCTCTGAAATACAAATGAAATTTAGGACACCTGGGTGGCTCAGTCACTTGAACGTCCCACTTGGTTTCAGCTTAGATCATGACCTCACGGTTCATGGGTTCTCGAGCTGCTAGCCCAGAGCCTGCTTGGGATTCTCTCTCTTCTCTCTTTGCCTTCCCCCCCATTTCCTCTCTGTCTCTCTCTGTCTCTCTCTCTTTCTTTCTCTCCCTCCCTCTCTCAAAAATAAAAATAAATAAATAAAAACTTTGAAAAATCAATCAATAAATGACAATAGATGGGCTTTAAAGAAGACAGATTTTCAGTGTTACCACTCCTTTTGTGCTTTAGCTCCTTGCCTTTTCCACTTGTGTGTGACCAGGTGGGTTAACTCTGTGCTCGCCCCACACACTGCGCTCTGGCTTCCTTGGGTTCGATAGGCCCCGGAAGGCAGGCACCTCGCTGGGGCGCTGATGTCTGTGTTCTGGACTCACTTGCACTTATTCTCAAATTCTTTTTCTCCAAACCCTGCCAAGAAATATGGGAAGGCAAGGGTAAGTCCTTATCTCTCTGCCTCATTTAGCTCTGTTCACTGATCTGATGGGCCATATTCCTTGTCTCCCTCTCTAGTAGCCTCTGTTCTGACTTCCCCTTTCTTTGGCTTCTCACTGCCTTCTGGCTTCTTTCCCAAAGGCAGTTTCCCTTCTGTCCCAGAAAGGCAGTTTGTAGCAAAGAAAGAACACAGGCGCTGCAATCAGGAGGAGCTGATCTCAGATCCTGCTTCTGCCTCCCCAAAGCCTTATAGCTTTCTGTTTTCTCATCTGACATGAGGGGGAAAGTTCCTGCCTTCCTGTTCCCTGCACCCTAGAGATGAAAGCCCTGATGTGCCAGAGAGACTCTGTAAACAGGAGGGATTCTTATTACACTCCTGCAGGAGACCTGTTACAGAGTCGGCTTGCTCAGGTTTAGAGAAGCATATTAGTCCCCTAGACTTCAACTTTGGAACCTCCTACAAGTAGTTTTTACCATCTCCATCTCTCTCTCCCTCTCTTCCTTCCTGACTTTCTAACTCATCAGAATATTCAGAAATAAAACTGAATTCTTTTTGTGTGTTCTGCACTCACAATTCTCCGCTCTATTTGTTTATGCCTAGCACAAATTTGTTAACATTTTAAGCTGATTTTTCCGTGTTCCTTAGATGCTTTCCTTCAAGCAGACACAGCCTCCTTGGCCTTTGCAGAATTGAGGCAATCTGTCTACAAATAGGCACATTGCTGTGTCAGGTGACCTATGATGTAAACCAGGGGTTAGCAAACTATGGCCCCAATACAATCTGTGAGCCAAATCCAGCCTGTTGCTTGTTTTTGTAAATAAAGTTTTATTGGAACGCAGCCATGCCCTCTTATTTACAGATGACTGCAGCTGCTTTCTGCTAAAAGAGCAAAGTGGAGTGCTTTGGACACAGCGTGGCCCACAAAGCCTAAAACATTTCCTATCTGGCCTTTGTTTTACCAATCCCTGACCTAAGCCATTCCGATTAAACTACTCTGGGAAGTGTGGGTAGACTTTTGTAAGTAGCGCCTGCCGCACTGAACAACCTGACTCAGAGTGGTTTCTTGGAACCTTGTGTGAGACGTGCTACCCTTCAAAGCTCTAGAATACAGATGCTGATATTCTTCTTCCACTTTTCTTACACCAGAGCTATATGAGGCACACATGGGTACTTGCATCTGCTGTTGTTTCTAGAATGAAACCATTGCAGAATAAAGTTGGATTTAAGGGCTGGCTGGGGAAGAGGGGGAGAACAGAGGCACAAGACATGTGATCTTGCTGGTACATGTAATAAGTTGGAAAATATTATGTACGTTTGTTCACTAGAGCTCTACATACCAAAGCATCAAGGAACTTCAACAAAAAAGCAGTGGATTGGAGGTAAGGACTAACTTTCCTTTTCTGCCATGGGGTCTTATTGTAAAAGCACACACAGGCTTTCAGAGATGTTGGTTTTACAAGTATTTAAGATTTAAAAAAAAAATATCCTTTGGGTCACCTAGCTAGCTTAGCCAGTAGAGCTCATGACTCTTGATCTCTGGGTTGTGAGTTCAAGCCCCACATTTGGGGATAGAGTTCACTTTATATTTAACAAATTTTTTTTTAACATTTATTTATTTTTGAGAGACACAAATAGACAGAATGTGAATTAGGGGAGGGGCAGAGAGAGGGAGACACAGAACCCAAAGCAGGCTCCAAGCTCTGAGCTGTCAGTATAGAGCCTAATGCGGGGCTCAAACTCATGAACCTGAGATCATGACCTGAGCCGAAGTCAGATGCTTAACTGACTGAGCCACTCAAGCGCCCCAGGGGGTAGAGTTTATTTTTAAAAAACAAAAAAGGGTTGGGGGGACGCCTGGGTGGCTTAGTCAGTTAAGCATCTGACTTCGGCTCAAGGCATAATCTCACAATTTGTAGGTTTGATCCCCGCCTCAGGCTCTATGCTGATGGCTCAGAGCCTGGAGCTTGCTTGCTTCAAATTCTGTGTCTCCCCAACTCTTTTTCTGCCCCTCTCCCACTTGTGCTCTGTGTGTGTTTCTCTCGCTCAAAAATAAATAAACATTTAAAAGCTTTTTTTAAAAAAAGTTTGGTTATTCATCCATTTTAAATGCCAAATTGGGATTTCCTACCACTTGCTTCTTGCAAGTACTTCTCACCTTGACATACTGTTAGATACATGGGTGAAAGCTGTGTGTTGATGTGTAGAAAGTAAGCTTAGAAGGTACACTGGTCACTTTTACTGAAATAGTGCTGCTTACAAAATCCAGTGCCTTTGACCACAGACTCATTCACCATTGGGTCGACTTCAGGATTGTCCACCTACCTTCCTACCCAGAGACCCAGACTGAGGGAGCAGCTCCTTTCTGGGCCACCTCATGTCCTCGAGGTAAAGGACAGGAAATCCAAGGGTGAATGGAAACACAGACTGTCCTTTAAGCCGCTTCTTAGAACCAGCCACTCCATCTATGTTCCATTAGCCAGAGCAAGCGAGGCTGCCGGGATCATCATCATGGGCTGAGACGCCAGAGCTCGAAAGGTATCCCTGGTCAGGAACAGCAGATACAGTCAACCACAGGGGCGTCCTTTGGACCACAGACACCCCCATAACAGAAACTGAGCTCCATGGCTATGATGTGTTCATCTGACCCTCAATGCCAATGAGAAATTCAGAAAATATTTCTTTATTGAGCGGAATAGGCTGCCCAGGAGGGGTTTGGGATGTCGGCCCACAACAGAAAATCCCAGGTTCCTCCCTGCACTTCTCTCTGAGCTCTTTTTGCAGACCTTTGTCACAGGGCTTCTTGCTATGTGTGACTGTGTGTCCCCTGTGAACCGTGATCTCCTTCACTAGTAGGTAGTGCAGTCCCCAGGCAGCAATGGGCCTGCATCTTTGTTGACACAGGAGACCCTGAGTTCCCCTGAAGGCTCTTCTACGAGTTTTGGGGTCTGCTTGGGGACTGTCACTGTACCTTTTGTGACAGTTACCATTTCACACATGTGCGTGTCCTGGACCAAGGGAAACCGAGGACAGACTGGTAACTGTGTGCAGATCCCTTGCCATCCTGCATATCTGGACGTTCAGGGTGATGGCATGAGCTGTGCGTTGCCCCTCACCAGGGGCCAGTGTAGGGGCTAGTTGGGGTGGAAATCCGTCTTTGACCCACTGGCCAGGCTGTGTGCCCTGAGGTCTCTGGGAAGAACAGAAAGGATACCTTTTCTAATTTGCATCAAGCTACCATGTTGGAATTCTTACCTGTGTCAAGAAACTAGGTAAACATCCCAGCTCTTATGCCCCCACCCTGGTGTTGTCAAGCAGGGTCAGCTACCTCTTCTGTGAAGGGGGCCTGATAATGCTTTCCTACAGCCCCCACTATCCATGGGAGATACTATCCATGGCATCAGTGGATGCCACAGGTGGTTCTGAACCCATACATGCATAGCTATAATAAAGCTGGATTTATAAATTAGGCACAGTAAGAGGTTAACAACAATAATCAATAATTAAATAGAACAATTATAACAATGTACTGTACTAGAAGTTATGTGAATGTGGTGCGTCTCTCAAAATTTCTTACCGTATCAATTCACACTTCTTGCAAGAATGTGATGTGGTAAAAATGCCTGCGTGGTGGAATGAAGTAGGCGTGTGAGGTAGTGTTAGGCTGCTGTCGGCATTTCTAACCATATATCAGAAAGAGGACCATTGCCTCTGGATTCTGAGTAACAGAGACAATGGATAAGAGGGAGCTCCTATACGTAAGGAGGCAATTTGGATCAAGGGTCTGACCCAGTGTCTGGCACAATGTGAGTGCTCAGTGTGAAATTCACTTGTTCCCCTGTCCTCAGAGGGCTGGGCTGGCTCTGTCGTCTTCTTGACTAGCAAGTCGTGGAGGTGTGGGGCTGAGCTGACAGCACCAGCATGAACAGCTGACAGCACCAGCATGAACAGGCAAACTAATAAAATCCCTTCGTCACGTGATACCCTGTCGATTGCTGTGTTTTCCAGATGAAAGTGACCAATACCATTTCCTCTTTGGATTCTGCTCAGGACTTCCTCACAACCCGTATTTCCTCAGTTATTGTTGAAGTAAGTTTCCTTTTTTAAAATATAAGTGTGCCAGTAAGTGGATGTGTGCCCATAACTACATGACTGCATAGCATCCTTTTAAAGGTTTTAATACCCTTTGATTTCTTTCCAGGAAAGTCAGAAGTATGGGAACACAATAGTAGGATACTTTGAACGCTATCTGCAGTGGGTCAAGATCTCAGTAAGTAGTTTCTCTTTTATGAACACAAGGGGCCATGTGTTAGGATGGTCATATTCTAGGATACAATCAGGATGAAATAAATTTAAACTCCTAGCAATTGGGTAGGAGATAAGTCAAGGGCCTTGAACATGGGGACCATCATGGGAAGTGGTGTAAGACGCAGCACATGTCATCCACGCTGGACCCCTTCTCAGGCCTGCCCATCAAGCGGGAGAATGTGGCCCTCGCATTCTCCCTCAGCTCCCTTGCTCACCATTATAGGGGCTCCTGCCATATTGACTGTGTCTTCCCAGTGAACTTGAGCTCCTTTTGCATTGGTTGCTTGGACAGTGCTGAGTCTGCCATGTTGTTGGTATATCAGTCGACTAAGGGTGGCTTGAGCTATAGAAATTTGTTTTCTCACAATTCTGGAGGCTGGAAATCCAAGATCAAGGTGTCAGCCATATTGGTTTTTTTAGAGTCCTCTCTGCTTGGCTTGTAGACAACTCTCTTCCCCGTGTGTCTTCACAAGTCTTCCTTCTATGCATGTCTGTGCCCAAATTTCCTCTTCTTTTATAAAAGTATCAGTCACATTGGATTAGGACTCAACCCTAATGACCTCATTTTAACTGAATTGCCTCTTCAAAGACCCTGCCTCCAATACAGTCACATTCTGAGATACCAGGAGGTAGGACTTTAACACAAGAACTTTTGGAGAACACAATTCAGTTCACAGCAGTTGGGTCTCCCTGAATACGTTAGAAGAGGAAAGCTGAGGAGCAGAGTACAGTTTCCAGTGGTTTCAAGGGAGCACTTTGTTCCCAGCAGCCAATTTGTGGAGAATTACAGTGTCTTAGAAAATACCTTTTGTCTTCTTGGGCTCTGGGCCAGCTCCTCTCTGTGAAGATTATTCTACTGGGACAGGGTTTGAGGGGGAGATGCTTGCAGCTGAGTTACTTGAGTAACTTCGGCTACTCACTGCGAACCAAGACGGGCTTTGAGAAGTCTAGGGACTTGGGAAAATTTCAGCTACCCTCGAGTGGCCATCAGCTTCTCACCTCTATTCCCAGCCCTTGGCCATGTGAGCCCAGACTACCAGCCATCTCCTCCCTCTTTGCTGCCCCACCTGTATTCCAGCCACACCCAACTGCTTGATTCTCTGAAACTTTCACATTTCTCCATGTGATTTCCTCTGTGTCGTATCCCCCAATCCCAACCTCTAGTTCCCACCATTGGGGCCTCATAGCTGGTTCTCCTTCATGGCTCAGCTTCCTGATGTCTGTGCTGACACGTCCTCCAGCCTCCCCGATGTGAAGACCTCAAGGTCTTCTCAGTGCTGGCACGAAGCGTGTGCACACGCAATGAGTAGCGGCAGAACAGATGTATTATCATCACTGCTGCGTTGGCCACCAGACCCTGTGCATCAGCTCCACCAGATCAAGGAACCACATTTTAGTCACATCCATTCCCAGAAAATGAAACAAATACCCTGAAACCAAAATGAATCTGAACAGGAATGGTTAAGTCATACAAGAGCCACATTATGGGAGTATTAGGTGGCCATTGGTATGAAATGGATCAGAGCTAGGCCATGGGGCTAGGAGAGATTTTCACAGGGTATAAATAAAAGAGAAAAGAAAGATACAGAAAGCATACAGAGTATTACTCCAACCCTAGTTTTTACAAAACCAACAGTGAAAAAGCCTATGAAGAGACAGTACAGGGTTGGTTGAGCTCGGTGAAAATAAATTGTTAACATGGGTGGCCTTGGAAGGTGTACGTGGTAGAAGAAAAGGGCAAGTTTGCCAACCAATAAAGGAAAAGAGCTAACATCTAGCTCATTGTATGTATTCAAAGGTTGTTTTCATTTTTTTAAGATTTTCTTAGTTTATTTATTTTGAGAGAGACAGAGACAGCGAAAGTGGGGAAAGGGCAGAGAAAAAAGGAGAGAGAATCCCAAGAAGTCTTCACACTGTCAGCACAGAGCCTAACATGGGGCTCAAACCCCCAAAGCCATGAGATCATGACCTGAGCTGATAGCAACAGTCGGACGCTTAACTGACTGAACCATCCAAGCACCTCCAAATTTTTGAAATGAATAAGTATAGCTTTCTTAAGCCAATGGGATTGGAGCTTCTGTTTGGGATTTATTAAATGTGTTTATTTTAACCTCATTAATGAGTACATAGTTTTCTGTCTTCTAAATTTTTATTTTTAATTTTAGAGAGTGTTTGTGAGCAGAGGAGAGGGACACAGGGAAAGACGGAATGAATTTCAAGCAGGCCCCATGCTCAGCACAAACCTAATGTGGGGCTTGATCCCACAACCCTGAGATCTTGACCTGAGCCAAAATCAAGAGTTGGACACTCAACTGATTGACCCACCCAGGCTCCCCTATTTTCTTCTTAATTTATTTTTATTTTTTTGTAGTTTCCTGTCTTCTATTTTTTTTATTTTTTTTTAACATTTTTATTTATTTCTAGGAGAGAGAGAGAGAGACAGCGTGAGCAGGGGAGGGTCAGAGAGAGAGGGAGTCACAGACTGAAACAGGCTCCAGGCTCTGAGCTGGCAGTCAGCACAGAGCCCGACGCGAGGCTCGAACCCACGAACCGCGAGATCATGACCTAAGCGAAAGCCGGACGCTTAACTGACTAAGCCACCCAGGCGCCCCGTGTAGTTTCCTGTCTTCTAAAATGGGGTCCCCAGGTAGCACTTGTTTTTGTAAAGACAGTTTTATTGGCACATAGCCACCCCCGTTTGTTTATATATCATCTGCGGTTCCCTTCACCATTTTTTTCATAGTCCAGCTCTTGCAACAGAAATGTCTCAGTCTGTTCTGAAAGTCGAAATTTATGCTCTGACCCTTTCTTTTTAATTTATAGTGTTTTTTATTATTTTTAATGTTTATTTATTTTTGAGAGAGAGACAGACAGAGCATGAGCAAGGAAGGAGCAGAGAGAGAGGGAGACACAGAATCTGAAGTAGGCTCCAGGCTCTGAGCTGTCAGCACAGAGCCCAGTGTGGGGCTGGAACCCATGAACCATGAGATCATGACCTGAGCTGAGGTCCGACGCTTAATCAACTAAGCCACCCAGGCACCCCTACTCTGTGGCCCTTTCTAGAAAAAGTTTGCCAAGCCCTGGTCTAAAACATATAATTATTGATTTAGTGGCTTTCCATTTTCTTCCACATCCTTTGTCAGATCTCAAAAAGATGAGGTAAGAAATTCAGACCGAGACTGTACCTGACACTTGTACTTCATTCTCTCAGAAGCCTGGTAAGGGTGGGTGTTATGGTTCCATAAAACAAGTGCAGAAACCAGAGACAGAGGGGCAGAGAGAATCAGCATCTTGCATTCAAGTACCTGCTTTTAAACATTGTCAAACTCATCCATAGAAATCTGTGCTCTGCTCCGGGTCGTAGAAGGTGTAGATATCCTTTTTGTGAAAACAGGTCAAAGATAAATGGCACGTCTAATTCTTGTGGATTTTTGTGTGTGGCTGTGTTCACCTGTGTTTCTTACCCTGTAGATTACTGAGAAAATCGCAGCCTGCAAACCTGTGGCCACCGCTTTAGACTCTGCTGTTGACGTCTTTCTGTGTGGCTACATTACCGACCCCATGGTAAGAATTCCATCTTTCAAAATAAGGAAACACAATAAACTCCTCAGTCTTCGTTTTTTGTTTGCAGAGGGTAGCACACACTATGATATAAAATAGTTCTGTGTTTGGGTCTGTTAACAGTTGCAGAATCTAAGACCTGAAATCTAAAATTTAGATGAATGTGTTAGGATACCCACTAGATTGAGAAAAGTGAAAGACCTGGCTGCCTACCTTTGTTCCTTAACTTGACTTATATTTATAGAAGTCAGGAGACCCTTACAAAGGAAACTCTTATTTGTGCAGAACAATTGGAAAGGAGCCGTCACTAGTGTGCAGACTGCCAATATTCAAAAGGATTCTTAATGCAACTATATATATACAATCCCAAAGCTACAGCAAACTTAATTTAATTTAGATTTAAAAGACCTTTGAGATATTCCCTTTGGGATGTTAAGTTCCAATTAATCAAGTTTATTCCTCAGCTCTATTCACTACTCAATATACACTGACTGTCTCTGAGAACCTTCCCTCTCCCTTCCCCTTGCTTAAAGTGCCCCAGTGGCTTCCTATGGCTGTCACAGTGTTTTCTTTCACTTCTTTAAATTTATCTCAATTGCCCTACCTCAGGACCTTTGCACATGCCATTTCTGCTGCCTGGACTGGAAGTCTCATTCTGTTACTCTCTCTCATTCTTCCCCTCCACACACACACTCAGCCTGGTTAACTCTAGCTCTAAGTCTGCCAATGAATGAGAATACAGACTCTGGATTCAGATTCTATGTATACATTTTCTGAACTCCATGACTTTCAAAAATTATTGAACGTTTCTGGGCATTGTCACCTAAATGGGGCTGTTCAGTGAGAGATTATATTTAAAGCCTTTAACACCATACCTGGAGCATTAACACTCAATACATGTTCACTATTATTATTGAGTAGTTTTCAGGTCTTAGCTAAAACATTTATTTTTTCCAGGAAGCCTTTTCTGATCTTCCCAAGTAGATTGGGCTCCCTTTTATACACTCCCATAGAATCCTATGCTTTTCCTTTGGAGATGTTATTGCTGTTTGAATTGTACATTTGTGTGGTTCTTTGATTAAGACCCATCCATTTCAGGGGCTCCTGGATGGCTCAGTTGGTTAAGCATCTGACTCTTGCTTTTGGCTCAGGTCATGATCTCACAGTTCGTGGGATTGAGCCCCGTATCAGGTTCTGTGCTTGCAACATGGAGCCTGCTTGAGATTCTCTCTCTCCCTCTTTTTCTGCCTCTGCCCCCCACAAAGAAATAAATAAGCTTAGAAAAAAGAGAAAAGACCTGTCCCCTGCAACACACTCTAGACTGTCAACCCCCTGAGCAGAGGGCCTGTGCATTGCTGTGTCTCTGTCATCTGGCATATTGCCTAGCACAGGCAATTGAATGAAGGAAGGATGACCGAACAGCTCTGTGTCCAAGTACATCTGTATTGCTCCATCTGTCATCTCTCTGTCCCACTCCCACCCACATGCCCATCTATCTGCAGGCCGGACTTTCACCCCTGAATGGAGACACTCCTGTCCTCTCCCAGCCACACAGATCCAAGGTTTGGCTTCCTGGCCGCTTCCCTCCTTCCCAGCCCCTAACCGCTTTGATCTGCTGCTTGGACCCCTGCTGATGGCTTTGTAGGTGTGCCCTGGGCTAACCTGGTTGATTCTTTTTGTTTTATACTGTTTGTTTACTTTTGAGAGAAAGAGAGACAGACATAGAGACAGAGCATGAGATGGGGAGGGGTTAGAGAGAAAGGGAGACACAGAATCCGAAGCAGGCTCCCGGCTCTGAGCTGTCAGCACAGAGCCCAATGCGGGGCTCGAACTCAAAAAGAAAGAGCTCTGGGCATTGATTTTGCCAGGAAAGTAGACTCCAGGATGCCCAGCGTGTTTTTTTTATACCTTGATTGTTCCCGAAAGAATAACGGCAGCTTCCAGTAAAATGTAGGGTTGTCCTCAAGCTCTAAAGCCTCTCAAAGCAACGTTTGAAACCATGGAAATCTACCAGTAAAAGAACGTGTGGGAAAGGAGAAGAAATTTACTGGAAATTTACTGCCAATGATAGAGGCGCCACTGCCATTCCACAGTGCTCTCTGCCAGGAGGAATGCAGAACGTCAGTGGCTGAGCTGTGACGGTTGGGGGAGGGGAGCGTCACCGTCACAGCCAAGCTGCCTTTTGCCTCCCGGGGGGCTGGGGACGCTGTGCTGGTGTTACCTACAACATCACCCTAAGGCAGCGGCCGCAGACCTGAACCCCTGCAGGGATCTGGCAGATCGTACATTTACAAAGTAGGGCAAGTGTAAGACACTGGCTGGTGTATGGCGCCCATGGGGTCTCGCAGCTGCGTCTCCTCTGATTGGTGGAGAAGGTTAAATAGCGTTGGGCGTCACCCCTGCAAGAGCTGGTGGAGTGGCCGGGCCCCAACCAAACACAGACCTTCCCGATGGAAGAACCACCGCTCCGCATCTGGCCGCTGGTGCTGCCTCGTGGGGCTGGGGGCGCAGTTATGACACTGAACTTGCAGGCTTTTTCTAGAAAGACGTTAACTCCAGGTTTCTATGTGAAATCTGACTTAGGAATGTTGGCAACTATTTTTTGAAAATACCTTAACCTGCTTTTTAAACAAAACGGGGTTGAAGGCAGCCTATGATCTACCCTTAAGATTGGCTAAGTTAAGTGGTGCCTAGGTGGCTTAGTCGGTTAAGCGTCCGACTTTCGCTTAGGTCATGATCTCGCGTGGGTTCGAGCCCCGCGTCGGGCTCTGTGCTGACTGCCAGCTCAGAGCCTGGAGCCTGTTTCAGTCTGTGACTCCCTCTCTCTCTGACCCTCCCCTGCTCAGGCTGTCTCTCTCTCTCCTAGAAATAAATAAAAAAAATATTAAAAAAAAAAAAAAAAAGATTGGTTAAGTTAAATATAGAATGTTTGTCGAGAGCCTAGTAGGGACCAGGCGCCAATCCTGCCTTCTCCACTCGATAGCGTTACGGTATGAAGATGCCGCCGTCCCACTGTTCTGATGCAGAGCAAAGCCAGAAAGGTGAATTAGCTGCATCGAACAACTCAGAAAAGGGATTCGCCATGCCCCTATCATTGGCAGCAAAGGGACGCCATCCGGTGGGGTCCTAGATGCAAATCCTTGTTTCCCCGCACGCTCCCACTGTTCCTCATTTGTAAAGTAAATATAATAATAGAATCGATTCAAGGTTTCCAGAAAGATTTAATGAGTTGCAGCAATATGCAGCCCTTCACACAGCGTATGACTCCTGTTGCATTTACAAATGGTTTCAGTGACGATGCTCAGCATCCCTCCTCATCAGGGAAATACAAATCAAAACCACACTGAGATACCACCTCACGCCAGTCAGAGTGGCTAAAATGAGCCAATCAGAGAACTCTAGATGCTGGCGAGGATGTGGAGAAACGGGCACCCTCCTACACTGTTGGTGGGAATGTAAACTGGTACAGCCCCTCTGGAAAACAGTGTGGAGGTTCCTCAGGAAACTAACAATAGAACTTCCCTAGGACTGAGCAATAGCACTGCTAGGAATTTACCCAAGGGACACAGAAATGCTGATGCATAGGGGCACATGGACCCCAATGTTCATAGCAGCACTGTCCACAATAGCCAAAACATGGAAAGAGCCTAAGTGTCCATCAACGGACGAATGGATCAAGAAGATGTGGTTTATCTATATGATGGAATACTACATGGCAATGAGAAACAATGAAATCTGGCCATGTGTAGCAACATGGATGGACCTTGAGGTGTTATGCTGAGTGAAATAAGTCAGGCAGAGAAGGACAAATATATGTTTGCACGTATAGGAGGATTAGGAGGAACTTAACGGAGGACCAAGGGGGAGAAGAAGGGGGGAAATGGTGGGGGAAAGGGAGAGAGGCAAACCATGAGAGACTCTTGAATGCTGACAAAAACTGAGGACTGATGGATGTGGGGGGGGAGGGGGATGGGCATGGAGGAGGACACTTGTGGGGATGAGCACTGGGTGTTATGTGGAAACTAATTTGACAATAAACTATTCGTATAAAAAAAAACGGTTTCAGTGAACAAAATCAGATCTCATTAAAACAATTGCAAAAAAAATAAATAAAAAACTGCTGCCTTCTATCTCCCCATCTTGAGGCATCTGATCCTCCCAATTTTATCTTTTTTTACCCCAGAATTTGTTTTGGTTCGGCATAGGAAAAGCCACCATATTTCTACTTCCGGCTCTCATTTTTGCTGTGAAGCTGGCCAAGTACTACCGTCGAATGGATTCAGAGGATGTGTATGATGAGTAAGTAGACAAGTTTCTGCAGATGCTGGGGGGCGGGGTGGGGAGGATACTTTCTAAGTGGTACTGACTTCAGTACAAGCTCTGATGAGATTAAACTTGGTCCTTTTTTAACGTAGGGGGTCATCTCTGGTCAGGTGTCTCCTTGGTACCCATTTTCTTACGCTTGTTTTAACTGTTCTCCTTCTTCCTTAATCTTCTCAGTGTCCTTAACCAGCCTTCTTATTTCTTGTTTGCAGTTCCTCTGTCTTGGGGATTTGGCACTTTACTTTATAGCTGTGTTTACTAGTGTTCACTTTGACTCTGTAGTGTACACCTCTCCGCTCCGCTTCATTTTTCACTCCATTCACCTCCTTCTTGACCTGTCTCTCCTGAATTTACTCGGTTAGCGTCTGTATTAGGGTAAAAAAAAAATGTGGGGGATGCAGCTGTTGAGCTGTGATCGTAACTTAAAAAAAATAATTGTATCTCCCTTTTTAGTATTTTATAGTGCTGAAACTGTATCCGTCAAAAAGTAAGCCTTTTCTTTTTTAAAACCATATTCCGAAGTTGGGATTGGGGAGGTCTTTATTATTACATGATGAACTTTTAAAACAGAATCAATAGCATCTTAAAATTACATGACAACATTAGATATGGCCAGATAAAAGTCAGTGCTGATGCCTCTTACAACAGGGCTGGCCCACATAAAATAGTGAAGAAATACTAGTTGAATTAATGACATTTTTATAGGTTATGTTTATTAATATATAAAATGGTTGTTTCAGTATTTGGTTTTTAAAGGGAGCAGAATGTGAAGATAGCTTTTTTTTTTTTTACTCTCTTTGTATATTTAACAAATTGTCACATGCTTTTCATGACCTTTGCATTGCCTTTGTAACTCACGATGTGAATACTTCATCTTAGAGATAACATGCTGTTTTTGGTGTATTTATTTTTGTTACAGTATGGAAAATGGTAATATTGGTTTTCATAGACATCATTCCACTCAGACTGTATGAGCACAGTTTTTAAGCAGATCCAACGGCACGAGTTCTTGATCTACAGCATCTGAATACTGAAAAAGAAACTTTCCCTTCCGGAGTTTACAGAGTCTAGTGATTTTATATGCAACATTCGTTGACACCCCAAAGAGTGAAAAGCGTGTGTTCACACCTGTTTTGGACTTTGTTTTGTTTTATCTCTAGAAGTTTTGCTTCAGTCGTCTGAGACTTCAACGAAAGTTCCAGTATGTGATACATTCATTCATTTCCAGTTTAGCTTTCGGAACAAGTCATGAATTGTGTCACATTTCATTACTTGGGAACCTAGACTTGTAGCGAGACAAAACCCAGCAGATAGCAGATCTGTGTGTGAACAATAAAAGAGTGATTTCAGAAATCCGACTCTAATATTCTTATTGAAACACATACCTAAATTATAGATGCCAATTACGTCACTGTGTCATTTTCTCAAGGCTGCCGTAACAAATTACACAAAGCGGGTGGCTTAAAGCGGCAGAAGTGTCTTCTCCGACAGTTCTGGAGGCCGGGAGTCTGAAATACATTCGTCAGCACAGCTGGGTCCTCCGAGGGGGTTCTGCATGAGCGTCTGTTCCATGCCTTTTTCCTAAATTCTCACAACTGAGATGATTCATAGCGTTCCTTGGACTCTCACCTCCAGTCTCTGTCTCTGTCCTCCCGGGGAGTCTTCCTTGTGTGCCTGTGTCCAGATTTCCCTCTGCTTCTAAAGAATCATTGGATCAGAGCCCATCCTAATCAAGAAGGACCTCATCTTAATTTCATCGCATCTGCAAACAACCTATTGGCAAACATTCCCAGGTTCTAGGTGGATATGAATTTCGGAGGGAATAGTATTCAAGGCAACGCAGTCACCCAACAGCGACAGCAAATAGCCAAATAGATAAGGAAGGTAACTCGAAGGAGATCAACATTATACGCACTATACACTATACACACTAAACACTATACACACAATACACACTATTCAGTATACATTATACACACACTATACACTATGCACACACTATATGCACTATACAAACTATACAATATACACCATGCACACACTATATGCACTATAAACACAGAAACTAACAAATTACCAAAATCACAAGATAGAAAAATTACAAATTTTATTAAACACATAAAAATACTGACTCATCCCCCTCTTAATTTTATGTTCACCTTTACTTAAGAACACATTAGTACCCCACTGCTTGTGATCATAAAGTGTCTCTTCATCTAAGGCCGTGATGCCCGGCCCCTGTCACACAGTGGATTCACATGGCTGATGCTTACATCCCGCCCTTACAGATTTGACATAGCTGGCAAGGGGTGTGGCGTGAGCATGTGGATTCTTAAATTTCCCCAGGTGATTTAATAGATGGCCAAGGTTGAGAAACACTTTCCTGGATTCACAGAACCACTTTCTGGGCTCCATCTCATGTAGTTCCCATGCAGCCCGGCTTGAGAACTATAAATACAGCTCTACATGTGTTTTGTCCAATTAATAGGCAATTATTTATCATCTGCTATGTCCCAAGCAAGTGCAAGACACTGATGGAGGAGAGGTGAGCTAACAGATTAGCCCAACGTCCTAGAAGCTCAGTGTCAGTGTTAGAACCAAGACAACACATTGGAGGTGTGTGAGAGACACAGAAGCCTGGGGGGCGGGGGGGGAGTCATGGGAAGTTTGCTGTCATTGAGTTTCTAAAATTATATGAACCAAACATCTACTATGACAGACCTGTCAAATCTGTTTCTTTCTTTCTTTTTTTTTTTTTTTTAGTTTATTTTAGAGAGAGAGTACGAGCAAGGAGAGGGGCAGGAGAGAAATAGAGCATCTTATCAGGTTTTATGCTCATCACAGAGCCCGACAGGGGGCCCAATCCCATGACCTTGGGTCATGACCTGAGCCAAAATCGAGTTGGACACTCAACTGACTAAGCCACCCTGGTACCCCTCAAATCTGTTTCTTATAAAAGTTCCATGCCTCTCACTTGTCCCCTCATACAATCCTTATTACATCCCTATGAAGTTAGAAATTTTATTCCCAATTATAAACGAAGTGACTGAAAACTTAGAGAGGTGAGTTGCCTATATCACACAGCTCATGTGTGGGGACCAGAAGAAGAGCCAGGTCTTCCAGAATGTAAACTGCTGGCTCTCAGTCCATGCACATCACCAGCTAGGGTGGGTTTTGGCCCAAACCATTTCCTAACCTACCCTAATATTTCAAGCTAGAGCCACGTTGTAGCTGTCTGCTATTTTCTAATGACGAAATGTGATATAAATCAGTGCTACTCAAAGTGTGGCCTGAACACCAGAAGCATCTGGGTGGCCTGAGGAGCTGTAGGAATGTTAATTCTCAGACTCCACTCCAGATACACTGAATCACAGTCTCTGAGGGTAACGCCCCCGGAATGTGAATTCTAGTAAGCTTTCCGGATGAATCCAAAGCACAGTAACATTGGCCAAGCAATATCTCAAGTCACCCTAAAGGAAATCGTCTTGATCCATTTAGAAAACAGCTATTGCCCAAGCTATGTGGCTCAGCCACACTGCAAGCTCCAGATTGTTGGCAGAGCACCAGCCACTACACATCTGTTGGGGAGATGGGAGAGGTGAAGCTTGTTCTGAGTGTGTGTTCGTGAAGTGGGGGAAGGGTTACAGGGCTAATCACAGTCCCAAAGCCCACCGTCCGTCTGAAATGCCCCTATGCATTCCCATCCTTCCTGAGTAGGGGCTTCTGCACCCCGGTGTGCCTTTCCTGAGCTACTGCTACCTACATCCAATCGAACGCTCCCACTACTCTGTCCTCTTCTCAATGAGCATTTATGTCATTTCTCTCGCCCTCAACAAGATCTCAAACACTTGTGCACAAAGACCATGTCTTAGGTTCCTTTGATTCCCATGGCCCTTTCGAGGCAGAACGGGCTGGTATCAGACTCAGAAGCCTGGATTCCCATGTGACTCTCCCTTGAGGAGTAGTACAAGCTCCCCTAACCTCATTCCCCCTCTGTAAAATGGGGAGGGGATTGCACCCACTTTATTGGGTGGACAGTCAGAGTCAGGCCCAGCACTGAGGAGGGCCCAGTAAAAGGGAGCCAATGTCACCTGCCCATGGCAGCCTTCCAATAAATAGATCAAATTTCTTTCTGAGTTAGTGATCTCCTTGTCCCTGTGGTTCAAGCAAAGGCTTGTCAACCCATCATGAGACTTCATGAACAGGAGTCTCCACTTAGTTAAAAAAGGAAGATGACAGGTTAAGAAGCATCAGGACTCACCTTCCTACTTAAACAGGAATTATACTGGCAGAATCTTTCCAATGGAACTATTTTGGAACTCCAAAGTCTACTGAAGTCTTGGCAAATTCCAAGGGAGTCTTGTATGGTAAATTGTGGTTAACTTCAGTAAATTTCAATTCTTAGCTCTGCAGTTCCAACCCACCCCTCATCCAAGTCTGATGGCAGGCACCTGTGTATGTGTTCCTGGAGTGGCTGGTACACAAACTTTGAGTGCCAGGATAGGCCATAAGGACCTGGTCCTTCAGATATCAGAGCTGTGTCCTGAGCACTGATCACTGCTTCTAATCACAGAGATGCAGAGGCAGTAAGGGGTAGCCATTGTCTCCGAGGACCAGCTGCATTATGCTTGCACTGTCTTCTCTAAGGGGAATCTACAATGCTGATAACATGGCCTACCTAGCCATCTTTCCCAGTCAAGTCTTTTAAAGTCCATTCTACTCTCAGGACCCCTCTGGAAGTCATGTCCATTAGCCCACTCTCAGGACCCCTCTGGAAGCATATGACAGTAAATATCCCAGATATCCAAAATATGGTGAGCCTGGTCTCAAGTGCTACTATAGCGTGGCCAGAACCTGCCATTCCCACAGAATAGCAATTTCAGTTATGGTCAAAGGCCACAAGAAGCCATAAATTGCCACAAGATGGCAGCAGAGAACACATGTAATCTATTTCCCAGAAAAGGGCAAAGTCTGGCCTTGGAGCTATAAGGGTTCTTGTTTACTCTTAGAGAATTAAATCAACTGCAAACAGGTACCATAGTGCTGATGGGCCATTTCAGTCTCCTTGGCATACAGATGGAGGCTCGTCCTTAGAGTCCATCCAGAGAGCGGCGGGATTAATACACACAGTGCAACATGGATTGAGGTACCAATACTAGCCTTACAGTACTTACAGGTTCGAACAGCCACATTGTTATGATCAGGCTCATCTTGGTTTGCACCTTCCCGTGGGCATCCACATCAGGCACAAAAAGTGTGTCCTCAATCAATGGCTTTCCAGAACTCACAATTCCACAGATGGGTGTCTTTAATATACATGTCTTTCTTAACCACGAGCTAGGTTGCTAGACAGCACCAAGAAGAGATAATAAAGGCATGCCTGGTACTTAAGAGTACTGTCAACAGAAAGGGAAGTGGCTTTCAATTTAGCCCATCAGTGGATGGGCTACCACAGGAGGCCTTACAGAGTTGAAACTGGCTCTAGAGGGCTGCTGCCACGTGGTAGACACATCCCCTTATAGCTGGATGAGCCTTCAGTAAACCAGCTCCAGGCATCCTCAGGCTTTCCTGGGAGCCATCTCCAGGCAGCACAAGGCTCCTGTGTAAGTCATCAAGGAAGATACAAGGGATTCCTAGAGATGAGGCACTACCTTCTTGTGTGAAGAGCATCTGTCTATGGGAACTGACTTGTTGTTCTGGAATGTTCTGTTTCCATTTTGTATGTGAAATCTGTTTGCCTTCCCAGTATCTGAGGGGACAATGCAGGATGGGAACACCTGGACACAGTGATGTCTGGCAGCCCTCCCTAAAGCCACTCACTCTCCACAGGTGCCCAATAGTAGGCCAGCAGCAGAGTGTCAAGTGCAGCACAGCAGGGGGCCACATGGGCAGGAAGTCAGAGCCCCAAGAAGTGACTCCGGACAGAGGCGCCTCCACTGCCAGAGGTGCCACTTGACACACTTCCCAGCATCAGAATCCTGGATTCCACCAAGGGTGGGCTTTACAGGGTCTGAAGGAGGTGGCCTGTGGGCTGCCTTTAACACACCTGCCACCCAGGTCCCCGGACAAACTTGGCAGATTTTCTGGTCCATTTGTACACCGAGCTCAACCTCAACAAAATCCCTGGATGAGGCATATATTGGCTCCTATCCCCAAACAGTCTGAATAAATCTGGGCTTCCCACTCGGCTTCTGAGGTCTGTAGGGGGAGTAACTTTTCCTTTCCTGCCTCGGGACTCGATCTTCAAGTCTCCCAGTCCTCCCTCCTCAGTCCAGACTGACTGGAGACTGGTCTCTCAGGACCTGCTCTTCCTGGGAGCCCATCAGCTTGAGGTCATCAGTGCGGTCACTCCTGAGGGAGGAAGACCTGTCCCATTACTGGCCCTGCCTTGGTGGCCCAGAGTGTGACCATCCAGGTGCCCCTGTGGCAGGACAGGAGACAGGTTTTCAGGCCCCGATGAGCTTGCACACAAATGATCTTTGACACTTTGTGCCAAAGAGATTGAGCAAAAGGCATTAGCCATGTCCAAGACGGAATCCTGCCAAAATGTATAATCAATGTAGCTGCAGTCACAAAGTCTGACAAAGCTGAGGTTTTAGGGCAACAACTGAATTTGGTTCATGGTAATCCACTGTGGAAACCCCCATATTGCATTCATGTGAGGGAGAATTGATGTTTCAGTGTGTGAAGCCCCAAGGTTGGGGTGTTTTTGTTATAGCAACTGGCAGGACCCAGGTGCTTCACTCTGCTGCTTCACATGCTCTAGGACCTTGTGAGTGGCATATAATCTGTCTGGGCTTTATATAGGAACATCAGTAAATAGTTGTCAAATTAACTGAATTGATAAATTTAAACTGATGACATTTAACTACATATTCCTCCTCTCACATTCAATGATCCAAAGATCATATGAACATTGGGCCAATTTGGGCCCTGGGACAGTCATTGGCCTCTTTAACAACCATCCCAGTATGTGAGAAGGGTTTAATAAATGCCCGAGAGATGTATATATCATGGATAGGGTATAACTGCTTTGAATAAAATGTCTAAGAAAAGTGTAAGCATGAGAAACCCCTTGCTATGTGTCTAGTTGCAAATATATTCAGGTCTCTGAGTTCCAGGATGATTGTAGTTAATAAACTACAGCTAAAGAAACCCTTTGAAGAATTTCTAAAAATTTTTAATCACACTATAGTTAACATACAGTGTTTTATTAGTTTCAGGTGTATAATATAGTGAATCAGCAATTCTATACATCCCTCAGTGCTCATCATGATACGTGTATTCCTTAATCCCCTTCATCTATTTCACTCATCTGCCACCCATCTCCCCTCGGGTAACCATTTGTTTATTCTCTATAGTTAAAAAGTCTGGTTTTTTGGTTTGTCTCTTTTATTTCCTTTGTTTTTTAAATTCCACGTGTGAGTGAAATCCTATGGTATTTGTCTTTCTCTGGCTGATTTATTTCATTTAGCATAATACTCTCTGGCTCCATCTATTGCAAATGGCAAGAAATCATCCTTTTTATGGCTGAATAATATTCCACTATACATACATAACACTTCTTTTTTTTATCCATTTGTTTATTAATGGACACTTGGGGCTGCTTTCATAAGGTGGCTCTTGTCAATAATGCAGCAATAAACATAAGAGTGTATGCATCCCATGGGGCGCCTGGGTGGCTTAGTCGGTTAAGCGTCCAACTTTCGCTTAGGTCATGATCTCGCGGTTCGTGGGTTCGAGCCCCGCGTTGGGCTCTGTGCTGACTGCCAGCTCAGAGCCTGGAGCCTGTTTCAGTCTGTGACTCCCTCTCTCTCTGACCCTTGCCCTGCTCACGCTGTCTCTCTCTCTCTCCGAGAAATAAATAAAACATTAAAAATTTAAAAAAAAAAAAAAAGAGTGTATGCATCCCTTTGAATTATTGTTTTTGTATTCATTGGATAAATACTCAGTAGTGCCATTACTGGATCATATAGTAGTTCTATTTTTAACTTTTTGAGGAAACTCCATATTGTTTTCCACTTTGGCTGCACAAGTTTGCATTCCCACCAACAGTGCAGGAGGGTTTCTTTTTCTCCACATCCTCACCAACTTATTGTTTCTCATGGTTTTGACTATAGCCATTCTGACAGGTGTGAGGTGATATCTCGTGGTGGTTTTGATGTGCATTTCCCTGATGACAAGTGATGTCAAGCATCTTTTTATGTGTCTGTTGGTCATCTATATGTCTTCTTTGGAGGAAATGTCTGTTCATGCCTTCTGCCCATTTTTTATTGGATTATTTCCTTTTTGTGTGTGTCTACTTGTATAAGTTCTTTACTTATTTTGGGTACTAACATTTGTTAGATGTGTCATTTGGACATATCTCCTCCCTTTCTGTAAGTTGCCTTTTAGTTTTATGGATTGTTTCCTTTGCTATGCGGAAGCTTTTTATCTTGAAGTAGTCCCAATAATGTATTTTTACTTTTGTTTCCCTTGCTTCAAGAGACATATCAAGAAAAATGTTGTCACCACTGCTGTCAGAGAAATTACTTCCTGTCTTCTAGGAATTTCATGGTTGCAGGTCTCACAGTTAGGTTATCATTCTGTTTTGAGTTTGTTTTTGTGTATGGTGTAAGAAAATGACCTAGTTTCAGGGAGCCTGAGTGGCTCAGTTGATTGAGCATGGGACTTCAGCTCAAGTCATGATCTCACATTTTGTGAGTTCAAGTCCCATGTTGGGCTCTGTGCTGACAGCTCAGAGCCTGGAGCCTTCTTCAGATTCTATGTCTCCCTCTCTCTGTGCCCTTCTCCCACTCACACTTTGTCTCTCTCTCTCTCTCAAAAATAAATAAACAACAACAATAAGAAAAGATCTGGTTTCAGTCTTTTGCAGATAGCCATCCAGTTTCTCCAACACCATTTGTTGAAGAGACTATCTTTTTCCCCATTGCATATTCTTGCCTTTTTTGTCAAAGATTAATTGGCCATATAATCATGGGTTTATTTCTGGGCTTTCTATTCTGTCCCACTAAGTTATTTTGTCTATTTTTGTGTCAGTACCACACTGTTTTGATAACTACACTTTATGGTATAATTTGAAATCTGAAATTATGATACCTTCAGCTTTGTTGTTCTTTTTCAAGATTGCTTTGGCTATTTGAGGTCTACTGTGGTTCCACACACATTTTTTTTTTAATATTTTTTTTTTATGTATTTCTAGGAGAGAGAGAGAGACAGCGTGAACAGGGGAGGGTCAGAGAGAGAGGGAGTCACAGACTGAAACAGGCTCCAGGCTCTGAGCTGGCAGTCAGCACAGAGCCCGACGTGGGGCACGAACCCACGCACCGCGAGATCATGACCTAAGCGAAAAGTCGGACGCTTAACCGACTAAGCTACCCAGGCGCCTCATCCACACACATTTTAGAATTGTAGTTTCTAGTTCTGTGAAAACTGCTCTTGGTATTTTGATAGGAATTGTATTAAATTTGTTGATTGCTTTGGATAGTATAGATACCTCTCCATCTCCAATACCCCCTCCTCCCACACCGCCACAGACCCCTGTTCCCTTTCTGCCTCTCCTCCCTCTCCTTCCCCTCTGCTCCTGGAGCCAGGCCAGGCCAGGCTGCAAGCTGGAGTCTTGCCAGGACTTCTCCTTCTAGAATCTTCCTGAATCCTGCACTCAGGTGCCATCAGGCTTGGTTTGGAGTTATGGTGTCACTTTTCATCTTATTCTATCAGAGCAGAACAAAGGCTGCACCTGGAGCCAGAGATCTAGTGCAACTGAGAGAAATGACTTTGGGGCTTAGGGAGGTCACTTAGGTCAGTTAGCTCTTTGTTAATTCTGTTTGAAATAACAGCCACTCCTGACAGTGTTGTGATAAAGGTCTCATGTAGTAAGGTGCAGTGACGGCTCTAGCAATGGTATGGTGCTGTGTGGGAGTGTAGTATGATCATCAATCAAGAAAAAAGAGATGGAAATATTCAAGAAAAGGAAAAGCTCTTTATATGTCAATCTGCTTTTCCAACAGTATGATTCTCTTGTTTCGTTGTACAGTAAGTAAGAATGGAAAGCAGGACGTCTTTCCTTGAGGCTGGAAGAAAAGCGTATCATACATTTTAAATTATTTTAGAACAAGTACATGAGATGTGTCACTGACTTCTGTTGTTTATTTGTATGTTTTATTATTCCAGGTGTATGAACTTTTAAAAGGCAAGATTTCTATTTTTGTGTTTAAAACGTTTTATTTCTGGAACAGCAGTTGATTATATAGTATACAGTTGGAATTAAGAGAAAAGTGGAAAATGTAACAAAATATAATAAATTTATTACATGATGAAAAAAAAATCTGCTTTTCCAGGATATGATCACCACATAGCTCTGATATGGAGCACCATGATCATGAGAACTGGGAAACTGAGTCCCCCAGTCACACCCAGAAAGACATCAGCCTGAATAGGCCTGACCAGAGCCATAAATAATCTGTTATAGAAGGTGGTTAGAACAAGTTTAAATCTCAGACAAAATAAATCTTTGAATTCATTCAGATGCTTGTTTTATTTATTTTTTTTAATTTTAAAAGATATTTTTTCGAGATAGAGACAGAGTATGAGCGGGGGAGGGGCAGAGAGAGAGGGAGACACAGAAACCCAACATGGGGCTTGAACTCACAAACCATGAGATCACAACCTAAGCCAAAGTTGGCCAGTTAACTGACTGGGCCACCAGGTGCCCCAAGATGATTGTTTTAAGGAGACATTTAGAAAAGATGACTGATGTTTTTCTGCTTTTAGATAATTTGATGTTAACAGAAGAGGGAATCATGTTACTAAACCCAGCCTATTCCCCACCCCCGCCTCACTCCCTCCCCCCACCATGGGGCTGAAGCTCTATTTTCTGTCCCTTCCCGCTGCCACACTCAGATGACACTGTCACTCTCAGAGCTCAGTTCTTCTATTTGAAAACTGTGTTAAATTCTAAGGGAAAACCTGGATGGGCTGGTGACAAATTACTGGTCCCGTCACCCCCTCCGCATCCAGAGTGGAGTTTCTAAGACTTTCGCATGTGAAGCTGGCAGCCTGTGTGATCTCAGAGTTTTCTAACCACTGGACCCAAGGCTCCAGAGCAGGGGCTGTCAGGTGACAGCAGTGGAGAAGGTGTGGGGCTTGAGGGGAGGTTTGACAGAGTACAGAAGGATCTTACTGATAGTCTTGTAAATAAATGCATAACTCATGCTCAAATGACAATAGATAGCATTGTGGTTAATCCAATGTAAAGAGATTACCCAATTTCCTCTGTGACACCTTTTGACAGCAGCCTAGGGTAAGTGCAAGGATTTCGATCATCTCCATGACCTGATTTAGAATCCTGGCTTCACCAGTCACTGTCTTTGTCCTTTCATTTCCTCCCTCTGCATGTGAATAAGGCTAGCACCTATCTGCATGCAGTAATGGCTCTTGGGATAGCTGCTGTCACCCTCACCAAATTGTTCCACCACTTTTAGTAAATGTGTGAGCTCTGTAGGGAGGTCGGCCAGGGCTGTGGGTGTCTAAATGGTCCTCTCACTTGGGAAGATTGGGAGCCATTGGTCTGGATGCAGCCGCAGGTGAATATAGAATGCCCTTCTGCCCGCTTGCTTCTCTACCTTATCCATAACTTTCTTCCAGTGCAGACATGAAGCCTACAGAGTCCCTCCCTACTGGCAACAACTCTCCACATCTTTGAGAACAATTGTTCCTCCTCCAAATCCAACCACATGTTTTAGGTGACTGGGCCATTCCCTCCAGAATCCTGCTCTTTGCCAGGGTGGAGGAGTCCAATGGCAGAAATGTTGACTCAAGCCCAGTTTATCAAAGTTGGAAATTACTTCCTGTCTTCTAGGATTTTCATGGTTTCAGGTCTCACAGTTAGGTCATCATTCTGTTTGAGTTTGTTTTTGTGTGTATGGTGTAAGAAAATGACCTAGTTTCAGGGAGCCTGAGTGGCTCAGTTGATTGAGCATTGGACTTCGGCTCAGGTCATGATCTCACATTTCCACACTGCATCTCAGCTCAGAGCTGCTGACACCCATGTTTCCAACCACGTGGAGAAAAGGAGAAGAGAGAATCAAAGCACACTGATCAAAGAATCAAAGAAATCGAAGAAAACTGAGATGTGGCATGAGAACAGAGTTTCAGGCCCAAACTCTGTGTCTTGGTGATCTCCCAATGCATGCATCCATGATTAAGAAACTTCCACCAAATTCTCAATCTTCTTTGCTTCACTATGTTAAATTCAATTAGTTCCCATTACTGAAAGCAGAAGGTTCTTGAAAAACACAAAATCCAATTCAATCCAAGGAATATATATACCAAGTTTTTTCCAAGGTATCAAGCTAGAAATCTGGGCTGGAGATGTCAATTCCGAGGATGATGACAGTGGCAAGAATGTAAATGAACACAATATAATGACAAGTCCACTGTAATAATAGTGAAGTCTGTAAAAATTTAGGGAAACCCAGATAAAGAATCATGGATTTTGTATGTGTGTATGTGGGCACAGGAAATCACAATGACTAATTGCCGTGTAGACAACAGTAGGATGGAGTTTCAGGACAAAATTAACAGTTTGGCAGAGGTTGAGTCTCTGGAAATAGCCTGATATTTGGGCAGAAAAATGGACACTCAGATTGTAAATGGAGCCTCAGGACATGCCTAAAAGAAGCAGTGGATACTGCACCAAATTTGGCTGGGAGTAGAAAGAGAAAGTTCCTATGTTGCCCTCAAAAATCAGGACTTTATTCAGTGGAAAATGAAAACCATCTGGTGCTTAAGGTTTGGAAGTGACAAGTGTCATCACTAGAGCCATCATCAGATAGTGAGCCACAGCCTAAACCAGCCCACCTTGAGGGCAGAAGCCAACTCCCATTCACCTTTGATTCTTTAAACTGATATTAGCAGCTGGCATAGAGCAGTACTGAGTCAGCATTGAATAAATGACATCCTCTTCCTCAATGTTCTTGTTGAGCGTCCCTTAACCAGTTGCAGGCTTTTAAGAAATTCTTTCAGCCTCTGGCTTGGTTAGGTGTCCCCCACCCAGATCACCCCAGGCTTCCTTCCTACATAGCAATTACCTCTCTATTGTTATGATTGAGATCCTTGTCTTTCCCCTTATAGTCTGCATCTCCTTGAGAACAAGGACCATGTCACCTTGACTGCATTCCAGGAAATGACAGAGAGACTCTAGGACCCTAAGTGTTTCATGAGTGCTCTTTTTTTTTTTTTTTTTGAAGGTACAAAGTAGAATTTTTTTTTCTTAAATAGTCTATTGTCAAGTTGGTTTCCATATAACACCCAGTGCTCATCCCCACAAGTGCCCTCCTCCATGCCCATCACCCCCTCCCCTCTCCCCCACACCCCCATCAGTCCTCAGTTTGTTCTCAGCATTCAAGAATCTCTCATGATTGGCCTCCCTCCCTCTCCCTAACTATTTTTCCCCTTCTCCTCCCCCATGGTCCTCTGTTAAGTTCCTCCTAATCCACCTATATGTGCAAATATATGGTATCTGTCCTTCTCTACCTGACTTGTTTCGATCAGCATAACACCCTCAAGTTCCATCCATGTTGCTACAAATGGCTAGATTTTATTTTTTCTCATTGCCACGTAGTATTCCATCGTATAGATAAACCACGTCTTCTTGATCCATTCGTCCGTTGATGGACACTTAGGCTCTTTCCATGATTTGGCTATTGTTGAGAGTGCTGCTGTGAACATTGGGGTACATGTACCCCTATGCATCATGAATGGTCTTTGGATGAAGGGAAGAATGAGTGAGTGATAGAATGAATGAATGATTGAGTGGCAAAATGAATGAGGTCTGGTTAGATCCCAACCCTGTTCTCCCTAGAGCCAGTCAGTACCTTATTCCCCTTGCCATCCCTGACTTCCCCTAAACAGCCCTCAGCATGTGAGAGTGCTTTGCTCTCTAGGTGTGAGTGTGATCCCCTTGTCCTTTTCATCTTAACACCTTCACCCCTCCCTGTGACAGAAGCTGCGTTTCATATGCCTACATGCATGGTGGCTCATCAAAGCAACACAGAGAAAGGGCAACTTGTTCTCTCCCTCTGCAAGCTTTCCATGGTGGCAACTAGCTCTCTTTGTAACACACTCAAAATTCAAAAGGGCCACTAGCTTTTTACTGGATGTCTCAGAAATATTATTTTAAAACTGTAGACTTCTTTAAAGCATCCTTAACCTGTTTTACAATGTTCTCCTTAAAAACAAAGATATGAAAAACCTGGAGGTGATCAACAAACTTGCTTCCTGGAGAGTTTGTTATAAAGCACTAAAAAAATTATAATAACATATAAGGCTGAAACAGCCCTATTACCTGAAGGGGGAAAAAAACCTTATTATTAGTTTGATTCATTCAAAATTGCTAATATTCTATGACCGTTGAGTTACTACAAACAGCAATTTCATATGGTTTCAAATGGTACCAAAATGTGCCTTTCTTTTTCGATAGATTTAGAATACTAACAAAACTTCTAACAAAATGGATTCAATATTATGGGGTGTGAATCTGGATATCTTATTAAGGTAAACACTTTATAGGTTTTCTATTTTTATTGATATCAAGTACTTTACTATCAGCCTTTCACTGTCTCTTATTCTTCTAATGGGAAACTTTAGTACTATGTATTATTTGATTTGCTGAACAGGAATTCTGAAATCTCATAACTAATGAGAATTTTAAATTTAGGATGCAAATACCATTCAGTCGAGCTAAGATAAACGTGTTTTGCCTGACTAGTTAGATCTTAGCTAAGGTTTTTCAGACAATTTCCTCATTTTCTGACAATAAATTTTTAGTGCACATGACTTAACCCAACAATTGATATTACTCTGATGCAGCATTTTCTAAGTCTGTGGTCATTTTTGAAGGAGGGACTCTTTTTGTTTTTTGTTTTGTTTTACCAAATTTGGCCAGGTATTATTGCAGTTAAAGCTCCCTTCACAAACCAAATTACACCCACTGAGGGATCTATCATGTCTGCACCCCAAGGTGCCATTCCCCTTAGTCAAAGAATGATATTGTAGTAACAAACACATGATAGTTAAAATTAGCTTTTAAACTTGGAATCAACTGCCAGTGACCAGACTACATGAGAAACACATTCAACTATCAGCCTTAACCTGTGAGTGTTTCCAATTGTGTTCAGACATTATGGAACAACCCCATGGAAACCTGACATCCATCATTTAAATCATTGATGAAAAGAAGATTGACATAACACTAATCTGATTATGAGAAAAACACCAGGTGAACTCCAAAAGGGACACCTTCTCAGAACACCTGCCCAGTCCCCCTGAAAACTCTCAAGTTCCTCAGAAATAAGGAACAGCTGAGAAACCGTCACAGTCAAAGAATTCTACAGTTATGACTGCTAACTGTGATGTGGAACATGGGCTAGCATCCTCGACAGAAAAGACCATTAGAGGTTGAAAGCTATGGTCACAATAAAACCATGAGGGTTTATAGCAGCTATTAATTTTGCCAAGACATGGGAGCAACTGAGACGTGCTTAAGTAGGTAAATGTATAAATGAACTGTGGTGCATCCAGACATTAGAATATTATTCAGCAAAAAAAAAAAAAAAAATTATTCAGCACTAAAAAGAAATGAGCTATCAAGCCATGAAAAGACATAGAAGAACCCTAAAATAATAAAGTGAGTGAAAGAAGCCAATCTGAAAACACTAAATTCTGTACGATACCGACCATATGACTTTCCGGAAAAGGCAAAACTATGGAGCCTGAGAAAAAGATCGGTGATTAGCAGACGTTATGGAAAAAGGAGGGATGAATAGGTGGCACACAAAGAATTTTTAGGGCAACAAAAGTATTCTCTCTGAGACCATATGGGTGGATACATATCATTATGTCTGTCAAAACCCATGGCATGTAGAACACCGAGAGTGGACTATACTGGAAACTATGGACTTTGGGTGACCATGAGGTGTTAATGTAGGTTCAGACATTGTAACAAATGTACACTTCAGTGCTGGATGTTGACAGTTAGGGTGTCTGTATATGTGTGAAGATGGGAGGTATATGGAAACCCTATGTATTTTCCACCCATTTTGCTGTGAACCTAAAGCTGCCCTAAAAATACTCTATAAACAACTTTAAAAAGAACATTAAGAGGGCATCTGGGTGGCTCAATCAGTTGAACATCTGACTTCAGCTCAGGACATGATCTCATAGTTTGTGAGTTCAAACCACACATTGGGCTCACTGCTATCAGCACAGAGCCCGCTTTGGATCCTCTGTCTCCCTCTCTTCCTGCCTCTTCCCTGCTTGTGCTCTCTCTCACTCTCTCTCTCTCAAAAATAAATAAACATAAAAAATAATAAAGAACATTAAGTGAATTCTAAAGAATTTGAATAATATATGGGCTTTAATAATAATGTATCAATATCAGCCCAATAATTTTTATATATGTAGCATAGTAATATAAGAAATTAATGGTAGGGAAACCTGAGTCAGATGTGGGGTAGGGTCCTATTTTTTCTATAAATCTAAAACTTCTATTTTTTTACTTTAATAGAATAAGGAGACAACAGGGAGAGTTTTTAAATGTATAAGTACCTTACTTCATTTTTAAAATACCATAAGTGTCTCTCATATTTGAGATTTAGATTGTGTATCAATCCCTGGGAAAGGCACTTTCTGTATGTATCACCTTTGAGCATAAAACAATCCTATGAAGTAGGCATAATTCTCCCTCATAGGCAACTGAGATATTTACTTCCTAGGTTGAAGTGTGTTGTCTAGAAAGATCCTTACATTTGGTGTAGTTTAGTTACATTTGTAAAATGGAAGTAATAATAGGGTTGTTGTACAAATAAAGTGAGATAACCTTTTAGAATGGTGCTTGAAAAGTAGAGACTCTGTAACTATGCTTGTGAATTACTATCAGTATTACCATCATCATCACCACCACCATCATCATCATCATTATGACCATCATCACTATCATCACCACTATCACCATCACCACTATTACCAGCACCATCATCCTCATCATCTTCATCACCACCAACACCACCACTACAATCATCATCATCACCATAATCACAACTACCACCATCATCATGTAGCTATCTTGAGGGAGAAACACTTAATTAATATCTTTAACTTATCTTTCTGCAAATGTAAAATGTGGATCATGTCTTACAAATCTGATGAAAGGATAAGAGAATTCTATTAAGAGAATACTTCTAACTAAATCTCTAACAGAGACAGTCTTGATGACATGGAGGCAGTGTTCAGATTTCTGTTCGCTCATACTCTTGCCTGGTTTCCTCCCTATACCATTGCTTCTACTTCCCATCTCCACTGGGGGGTTGGTTGGCCAAAGATAAATCTTTTCTCAGATGAATGAAAGACACATGACCCTGAGCTACACATGCTACTTGCTTTCCTTTTTCTCAAGGGTTATTTAATCTGATCTGAATGTAAAGGGAAGGTAAATCTTTAGTGTCAGTCTCACTCCTGATACGGGTTCACGTTCTTGTGTAAGGCTTGTGGACACTCTAAGGTGTGAGTCTGCCCACTCTTCTGTGTAAAAATATCAGAAATGGCCAAAGCCCTATCTATGGCAGGAATGGTAAATAGGTTTTGTCCTTCTGATTAGTGGCTTTCTGGAGAACTGGGTTGAGATAACTTCTGAGGCTGTCTCTGGGCTCAGCAGGAGTGCCCTGCACAGCCTATTGGCAGTCTGCCAAGGACACTGGAAGACAAAATGAGGGCTCCTGGGTTGCATATTTGTCATCCTCAACTTGTGGAATAAAACCCTCAGCTTTGTATTCAAGACCTCTCTTTGACTTTGAGATCTTATCACCCACCTTCTCCTGTCACAAACCCTCTCCTTAGGCAACTAGTTTATTGACTGATCCTCAAACAGATTAGGAACAGTTCTGTCCCATGAATCTGATATGGCTTCCCTAATTAGCAAAGTCCTACCTAGCCTCAAGGAAGTCTTTCTCAAGAGGGTAGCTAACTAGCCAACAGCTGTGAGATTCCATTATAACTCATTCTCTGCATTTGTCCCCATTAAATGAAAATCTGTTGAAATGTAATTGGTTGTTTTTGTCCACTTTTTCACCTTCTGTTGGTAACAGAAGTCCCCTTTCTTATTGAAAACTGCCGGCCCTCTACTCCCTGTGCTTCTGGTGGGCTGTCCACCACATGTCTCTGCTTCCTGCAACAGACTCAGTGAGATGTACCAGGCATGGGCTGTCAGAGTTCTCCTGGGCATTCATATGGTGCTAGGGATGAAAGGTCATGTTCTCTTCTATGACAATTGGAAGCGACCTGCGTGAGAATGAAGGTAGACTGTAAAGAGTGCACAGAAGAGACAGAAATAATGTGAGAGAGACAGTGTCAGAGATTCAGAGAAAAAAAGACACAAAGAAGAGCTTTAAACCTTTGAATCTATGTGTATCTGAACCAACCTTACTCCTACTACGGCCTAGTCAAATGAGCCAATAAGTGTTTTTGTCTTTTAAGTCAGTTGAAGTTGAGTTTTTCAACTCATTACTTCAACAACTGTGATTAAAAACACCAACTATACCTACTATATGCCAGAAACTACTGTGGGTAATATGGACACAGAGGTATATAGGATGGTATGGAAGGGTCTTCTCCACCTAACGTAGAATTGAGACAGATTCAGGTCTCAGAGCCATAAGACAACATCCAAAATATCCTGCTGGGAGGTTAACCAACAACAGACATACCACCAGGCCAGGCTCTACCATTCAGAGGTTGGCAAACAGCACTTGGCTACCCAAGCTTCATGTTCATCTCTGTACCATGAGAATCCAGGGTGATATCACATTTCTCCTGTGGAAAAAAGGTGATGAGTCTTTACAGAATCAGTCGGCCAAAGGAAGGTTTCCCAGAGGTCCTGGAAGCATAGAGAGGTGGAGCGAACCTGCTGTGGACATCCTTGCTGGGGCCCCAAACCTCTTCAGGCTCTCCAGTGCACTATAGACAAGTGCATTATTTTCTCAGCATATCAAGATGTGAAATAATAGCACAGACACAGCACAATGCTGGCACATCGTACACACTAACTGGGAGTGATGGTCTGTTTCTCCCCATGAGCATCCATGAAGGCGGGGGGAGGCATAGACAAGATGAAGGGACCAATGACACCAACAGGGAAGAGATGACATTTGAGCTGGATCTTGAAGGATGAGCAGATGTGTGCCTGGCAAACCAGGCCTAGAAGGGAATTCCAGGTAAGGGGAACTGTGAGATCAAAGGCCAGAAGGGAATAAGCAAGTGCATCAAGTACTCAGGAAATGTTGGGTAGAGGGTTGAGTGTGGCAAGATTGGTGTGTGTGTGTGTGTGTGTGTGTGTGTGTGTGTGTGTGTGTGTGTGTGTGTTTATCTGGAAGAATTTGGGAACACAGGCTGAGCCAACAGGGAAAGTTACACAGCCTGGTCTCACATTGTACTACCTGTTTGGAATACAAGGTCAAGGCAGAATTTGAGATGGGATCACAAGAAGTCTGAAGGTCCATGAGAAGCCCTTGGGTGAAGTTCCATGTTCTCTGTCAAATCTTAGAGACCTGTCTCAGAAAAGGTCCTGGAGTCCATGTGTTTCCTTCTAAATTTGCTTTGTGTTCTGACCTACAGCCTTCCTCCAGGAAGAAACTGGTTGCTTCCTGTGACCAAAACGAATTTCTCATTTTTTAGGTGGCCACCTTGAACTATATCTTTCTTTGGGACAAATTTGCTTCATTTTTTTGCCCTTTCCAAATAACCCTGCAAAATCGCCTGTTTATGGAGGTCAGGGGCTTAAACAGTGGTGGCCAGGATAATGGAGATGGCCCCTAACAAACAATTTTATAAAAGGACTGGAGTTTAGGACAATAACCACCTCCAGTGGAATTCAAAAAGAGATTCTTTGAAAAAATGAGTGCACAAGTCAACATCCATGTCTCTGTGACCTTGGAATTCTCAAACAAGTGAATCTTGAATTAAATAAACCACAGTTACGACTTTTGATCTGTATATTATTGGAACATATTACTATGTTAGGAAAATATGAGTTAAATGCCAACCCAATTTCATATCAACAACTGGATTTTAGGCATTTGAAAATTCAGAAAGTCTCACAATGCTGATCCCCAACTCCAAGAGTACTCCGCCAATGGAACTGAGAGTTGACATTTAGAGAGGTAGATACTCTCTAGTTCACCACAGTCCACACAATTCTCCATTGTGCTGTGTCAATGCAAAAGATCAGATGTCATTTACCATCAATTCAGAGTCAGCTTTAGGTAAAATGGGCATCACAGGGCTTGGCAGCTATGATAATTTTGCTATTGATTATAACTCTCCCCTTGGATATTGCTGATGGAGTCCTCACCTCATCAAGGAATACCTTTGCAAGGCTGAACTGTCCTCCTATCATGGCCACTGGGGAAAGAGATGGGCTTCAGGGAAGCAGGTCTAATGCTCGCATGTACCCCCCATAACCACCTTCCCCAACACACACGCACAGGATTACACCAACCACTTTCCCTGTAGGAACTGGCTCCCTCCCGAGAGGTGTGGCTAGGAGGAGTGCGATAAAGATTGATAGATATGTGTGTTGTAAAATCCATCTGCCTGGGCTTCTATAAGAAGGGCCGTCCCTGCCAGGGATGACAGATGAGAGAGCTGTAAGCCTACAATTCACTCTCACATCTGGGATTGCACTGGATCTGCGTACTCAGAACAAGGTAAGAGCCTGGCTCTTTTAAGAGTTTCATTACCTGCCCCCACCCTCTTTCTAGCTCCTCAGAGGACCTCAGGATCCCGGGTCTGGATGCCATCAGGGACACTTATAGTCCTTGAGTCCCAATGCCCTGATGAATTAGGGGGTATTCATCTGGTTTACCTTGTTCTCCATCCACCTTCATTTGAGAGCCCACATGCCTGAGACTGTCTCCCTTTCTCAATCCTCAGACGAGGCCATAAGCCCCTTACTCAAAAAAAATTCTGAATTTATTTTTATCGTGAAGCACTGTAAATGGATTTAAATGTATTTTTAAAGTGAATTCACAATAGTATGGATCGTCTTATGGTCAACTAAACCAAAGCAAATCCTGAGTAGTTCATAGTTTCCTAATTTGTTACCAATATTTTCGGAAAAATACTATAAGTTTCAGGCAATCATCAGTCAACAAACGATGGCATTTAGAACCAGAAAAATATGGCTTCCTGTCCCATCTTTGTCACTTGTCCATTAGGGGATCTTGTGTAATATGAACCTTAACTGTCATATCTGTTACTCGGGGGTGAGTTTTTATTACCTACCAGGCATAGCTCTTGAGTGGATTAAATAAGGTGAGAATCAAAGGCTAGTCAAGAATATAGCACATAGTAGGTATCAAATACAAAGACAAATGCTGTTTCTCTTCTTTCAAGTGTAGTTTTTTTACTGGTTACCTGATAAAATCCATGAGGTTTAGTGTACTATTTAAGATCATTCTTTTTTTTTTTTCCTCTTTCACCCATTTCCCTACCCACCTCCTATCTGGCAACCATCAATTTATTCTCTGTATTTGAATGTCTCTATTTTGTTTGTCCCTTTTTTCTTTGTTTGTTCATTTGTTTTGTTTATTAAATTTCACATATGAGTGAACTTGTATAGTATTTGCCTTTTCATCATATTTCTTTCACTTAGCATTATACCCTCCAAATACATCCATGTTGCTGCAATGGCAAGATCCCATTCTTTTCTATGGCTTGTAATAGTTCATTGTATATAGACACTATATCTTCTTTATCTATGAATGGACACTAGGATTGTTTCCATATCTTAGCTGTTGCAAATAATGCTGCAATAGGAGCCCTTGGGTGGCTCAGTCACTTAAGCGTCCTACTTCATTTCAGGTCATGATCTCACAGTTTGTGGGTTCGAGCCCCATATCAGCCTCTGATGGCTCAGAGCCTGGAGCCTTCTTCAGATTCTGTGTCTCCCTCACTCTCAACCACTCCTCCACTTGTGTACACACTCTCTCTCTCTCTCTCTCTCTCTCTCAAAAATAATACATTCTAGCTCCAACTTTCTCTGACTTATTTCACTTATCATAATACACTCCAGTTCTATCCACATTGTTGCAAATGGCAAGATTTCATTCTTTTTGATTGCTGAGTAATACTCCATTGTATATATACCACATCTTCTTCATCCATTCATCCATCGATGGACATTTGGACTCTTTCCATACTTTGGCTATTGTCAATAGTGCTGCTATAAACATTGGGGTGCATGTGCCCCTTTGAAATAGCACACCTGTACCCCTTGGATAAATACACAGTAGTGTAATTGCTGGCTCCTAGGGTAGTTCTATGTTTAATTTTTGAGGAACCTCCATACTTTTTTCCAGAGTGATTGCACAAGTGTGCAAAAGGGTTCTTCTTTTTCTGCATCCTCGCCAACATCTGTTGTTGCCTGAGTTGTTAATTTCAGCCACTCTGACAGGTGTGAGGTGGTATCTCCTTGTGGTTTTGATTTGTATTTCCCTGATGATGAGGGATGCTGAGCATTTTTTCATGTGTCTGTTAGCCATCTGGATGTCTTCTTTGGAAAAATGTCTATTCATGTCTTTTGACCATTTCTTCTCTGGATTATTTGTTTTTGGGTGTTGGTTTTGATAAATTAAATATATTCCCCCATTCTGTCAGTTGCCTTATAGTTTTCCCGATTGTTTCCTTCGCTGTGCAGAACCTTTTTATCTCGATGAGGTTCCCATAGTTCATTTCTGCTCCTTTTGTTTCCCTTGTCTCAGGAGACATGTCAAGTAAGAAGCTGCTGCAGCCCAAGTCAAAGATATCATTGCCTGTTTTCTCCTCTAGGATTCTGATGGCTTCCTGTCTACATTTAGCTCTTTAATCCATTTTGAGTTTATTTTTGTGTATGGTGTGAGAAAGTGGTCCAGTTTCATTCTTCTGCCTGTCGCTGTCCTGTTTTCCTAACACCAGTTGCTGAAGAGACTGTCTTTTTTCCCTTGGATATTCTTTCCTGCTTTGTCAGCGATTAGTTGGCCATATGTTTGTGGATCCTGTGGATTTCTGAGTTCTCTCTTCTGTTCCATTGATCTATGTGTCTGTTTTTGTGCCAGTACCATGCTGTCTTGATGATTACAGCTTTGTAATACATCCTGAAGTCTGGAATTGTTATGCCTCCAGCTTTGGTTTCTTTTTCAGGATTGCTTTGGGTATTTGAGGTTCCCTACAAATGTTAAGGTTGTTTGCTCTAGCTCTGTAAAGAATGCTGGTGTTATTTTGATAGGAATTTCACTGAGTGTGTAGATTGCTTTGGGGAATTTGAGTGTATTATGCTAACTGAAACAAGTCAGTCAGGGAAAGACAAATATATGACTTCACTCATATGTGGAATTTAAGATACAAAACAGATGAACATAAAAGAAGAGAAGCCAAAATAATATAAAAAAGAGAGGGAGACAAACCATAAGAAACTCTTAAATACAGAGAACAAACTGAGAGTTGCTGGAGGGGTGTTAGGTGTGGGGATGGACTAACTGGGCAGGTGGAATTAAGGATACTTGTTGGGATGAGCACTGGATGTTATATGCAACTGATGAATCACTAAATTCTATTCCTGAAATCATTATTTTTAAAAACATTTGTTTATTTTTGAGAGACAGAGAGACTGAGCACAAGCACAGGAGGGGCAGAGAGAGACACACACAGAATCCAAAGCAGGTTCCAGGCTCTGAGCTGTTGGCACAGAGATTGACATGGGCTCAGACCCACAAATGTAAGATCAAGACCTGAGCCAAAGTCAGACTCTTAACTGAATAAGCCACCCAGGTGCCCCTTCCTGAAATCATTATTAAACAATATGTTAACTGACTTGGATTTACATTTTTAAAAATTAAATAATGGGGCGCCTGGGTGGCTTAGTCGGTTGGGCGTCCGACTTTCGCTTAGGTCATGATTTCGCGGTTCGTGGGTTTGAGCCCCGCGTCGGGCTCTGTGCTGACTGCCAGCTCAGAGCCTGGAGCCTGTTTCAGTCTGTGACTCCCTCTCTCTCTGACCCTCCCCTGCTCACACTGTCTCTCTCTTTCTCCTAGAAATAAATTTAAAAAAAACATAAAAAAATTAAATAATAAAATAATTTATTTCTAGTAAAATAAATAAATAAAATAAAATCCAGCTGCTCTTCACAGGGACGAGATAGCACCACTAAGGTTATTTATTCAATTGTGATTCTATAGAACAATGCCAGGAGGCCAATTGATTCATAATACATACTGGTAAAATATCCAAGATCTTCTGTAACTGAACTTTCATTATTTTTATTATTTTGCTTTTATGATTGCTGTCATTAAATAGGAACTTTGAGATAATTATATTTATTCCAGAGAAAAATGTTTTGTATAAACCACTGAGAGAATGTTTGACCATATTTAAAGAAAATAATGTAACCATTTAAAATTTTCTAAATTGAGAGAAATCAGTACTAGAAATTTTCTTTGTTTGAACATTTGTGTACTAATTACATTTCAACATCCAAAGTAGTGAGCAAATTTTTCTCTTAAGTATATTGTAAGAGCCTCTGCTGCCTGTATTTTACAATATAGTCAATATTTTTGGGTTAAATCACATTAATTTGACCTTTGTTTTAAATATATACGCGGTATTATCTGTAAGTAATAAAGATCTAAGGATAACATACAAAAAAAAAGAGACAACAAAGTGTTGGTAAGGAAGCAGAGAAATTGGAACCCTTGAACATTATCGGTGGGAATGCAAAATGGTGCATCCAATATGGAAAACAAAAAATTTTTAATTCCTCAAGAAATTAAAAATATAGCTACCAGGGCACCTGGGTGGCTCAGTCGGTTAAGCATCCAACTTCGGTTCAGGTCATGATCTCACGGTTTGTGGGTTCGAGCCTCGCGTAGGGCTCTGTGCTGACAGCCCAGAGCCTGGAGCCCGCTTTAGATTCTGTGTCTCCCTCTCTCTCTGACCCTCCCCTGCTCACACTGTTTCTCTCTCTCTCTCTCTCAGAAATACATTTTAAAAAAACATTTAAAAAATAAAAATATAGCTACCATATGACCCAACTATCCCATTCATTTCTGGCTGTTTACCCAAGAGAATTGAAGTTGGGTCTTGAAGAGATAATAGCACTCTCATGTTCACTGTGGCACTATTCACTAGAGCCAAGGTGTGGAGAAAATCCAAAGTCCAACAGGTGAAAAATAAATAAATAAATAAACAGTGTATACATACTCTGGAATACAATTCAGCCTTGCAAAAGGAGATTTTTGCAATAGGCATTAATATTGATGATCCTTGAGGACATTATGTCAAGTGGAATAAGCCAGTCACAGACAGACAAACACTGCATGAATCCACCTATATGAAGGAATGGCTCTACATCCTGGATGTGAACTTCTCTGGTTGCAGGACTAGAAATGATCATGGGTTTCTCCATCAGTGAATTTGTTGCTACCTTCTAGGCAGCTGTATGGATCTTATAATTGATCATGTTTAACCTGCTAAATACCTTTGTGCTAAATTTATTTGTGACTTACATTTACTAAGTTTACAGGTCTTCATAAAATCCAAAATCCATGCCAAAAATAAAAATAATAAATACATAAGTAAATGCTTTTTAAAAATCCTTTAAAAAAATGAACAATCTGCAATAAGCATAAGGCTATATATATCTTTTCAAACTAGTGTTTTCATTTTGGGGGGTAAATACCCAGTAGTGTAATTACTGGATCATATGGTAATTTTATTTGTAATTTTTGAGGAACCTCTGAACTGTTTTCAATAGTAGTTGCATCAATTTGCATTCCCACCAACAGTGCATGAGGGTCTCTTTTTCTCCACTTTCTTGCCAGCACTTCTTATTTATTATCTTTTGATTCTAGCCATTCTGACAGGTGTAAGGTGTAAGGTGTGGTTTTGATTTACCTTTCCCTGATGATGAGTGATGTTAAGCATCTTTTCATTATCTGTTAGCCATTTGTTTGTCTTCTTTGGAAAAATTATTATTCAGGTCCTCTGCCCATTCTTTAAATTGGATGATTTGGGTTTTTTATGGTATTGAGTTGTGTAAGTTCTTAAGGTCATCCCTTCCAGTTGATAATTTATTTTTAAAAGCACTGGTTGAGAGCTCTACCTGCCCAGAACTATTTCACAACAGGGCTCCAGAAATTGATTAGGCATCATCCTTTCCTTCAATTTCCTAGTCTAAATACTCTGGCAGAAATTCACCCCATCCACCCTGATTCCCTTTGCCCACTCAGATTAGATAAACTCTGCTCTTTTATGCCTTTCCTTAGTTTCTAACTACAGCTCAAATGCCCAGCCTCACAAACCCATCTATCGCAGAGTATCTGAACTCCATCCACCTTTGTTCAACCTTAGGTCAATCATCTCCTTTCATGTCACTTGCCATGTCCATTATCATTACATGGCCTAGTGGCGTCATATAAACCTATATTACAAATCTAGTACACAGAGCTATAAAAGAGTCTCAGTCATTGTATCCAACACCCCAATGTCCAGTTAATAAAACCAAGACCTGGAAGAGGAAGATGATTTGCCCCAGATCATGTTAAAGACAGAGTTGGGACAGACTTCTGGTTAAGGTTATTCAAATTTACCAAAAAGTCTTTTCTAAGAGTTTAAGATATGACTTTCTTATTCAACTTGGTTAATTCAACATCTGGTTTAGTGCAGGAAGAGTGAATGAGGGATGAAAGGTAATTTGGCTCAGAGCATGCTGAAGGAAGCAAGGAAGAGTGGGAGGTTTTGACATTCAGGACTCAAGTCAAGCAGAAATGTAAATGGATGGACTCCCGGTCTGGTAATTCCGAGAGCCAGAATTTCCGATCTCACTCCTAATCAGGCAGAAATGTGTCAAGGTAGAGGGACGATCATCCTGCAGCCCTGTGTTGCTGCACTAGAGCCAGGCACTGACTCACCTGCTTTTGTCAAACAGGTTCCTATCAAGCTGAAGCCATGAGGTTCCACAGCCTCACCCTGCTTTCCTTCCTCCTTCTGGCTGCCCAGACTCTCTTGGTGGAGGGCCAACAGGAATTATGGAAAAGTCCAAGCAGCCCTGCAGCTAAAGATGACTGGATTCCTCTGGACAAGCCCCAAATTGTGCAGAGAAGGTGGCAAGAAAGGCATGTGGTCAGGGGCATAATTGTTACTCGAGACCAGGCCACATGTTATTTGACTGTGACTGATCAGAAGGAGGGTATCGCCCTGATGGTGGAATGCACCCGACTGGACCACAGATTTTCATGTGTCTTTGCTGGCAATCCAACCTCCTGCATATCATGTTTTAGAAATGATATAATCTACTGGAGGCAAATTGTCCAGAACTTACGCTGGCAAAACCACATCTGTGAGGACTCCAAGATGGTCCTGAGGACCAGGGCGTGCAGTTGGAGGTTTCCAGAATCCAATCTGAAGCTGGAGTACTCCACTCTGATCCACAATCCCAGCTATTCTAGTGGGGAGGGCAACCCCTGGTGTCATATCTTTGTCGAAGGAGAACCTGATGCAGGTTCCAAAGATGTCAAACACTATTATCCTGTGCAACAGAGCCAAACCATAGCTCCTTTCCCTAACAAGGTGATCCGAATCCCAGAGACCACTCCCACGGTGCCTGATGTGAATGAAGAGACCACCACCACCACACAGCAGACCACGACCACAGAGACCACCCCAGAACAAACCACCCCCACAGAACCGTTGATTCTGGCAAGGGCCATCACAATACAGCCAACCATGACCACAGAAACCACCCCGGAACAGACCACCCCCACCGAGAGGTTGGTTGAGGAAGAGACCACCACTACCCAGCCAACCACGACTATAGCAACCACCCCAGAACAGACCACCCCCACCGAGAGGTTGGTTGAGGAAGAGACCACCACTACCCAGCCCACCACGACCACAGAAACCACCCCGGAACAGACCACCCCCACAGAATCATCCTACACCAAAGAGGTTACCACCACCATTCCAGTGGAGATACAAACCACGACCACCACCAAACCTAATTGTGAGGATGACTCTGCCATCAAAATTAAGCAGAAGACAAACCAGCAGACAGACCTAGATACATTCCAGCAGACGGATCTGGATACATTCCAGCAAACGGACCTGGATGCATTCCAGCAAACAGACCTGGATACGTTCCAGCAAACGGACCTGGATACGTTCCAGCAAACGGACCTGAATACATTCCAGCAAACGGACCTGGATACGTTCCAGCAGTCCGACCTGGATACGTTCCAGCAAAGGGACCTGAATACATTCCAGCAAACGGACCTGGATACATTCCAGCAGTCCGACCTGGATATGTTCCAGCAGACGGACCTGGATACGTTCCAGCAATCCGACCTGGATACGCTCCAGCAGTCATACCTGGATACAGACCTACAGCTATACTAGGTTATAGTTCAGGAGACAGTGCAGCAGGTGCATCCAATTGCTGCCCAGCAGATGCCCCTCAATTACTGTGAAGAGTAGGCGCATCTTTGACAAAATTTTAGTCATTGAATAACGGGACAAATCATTGTCATGAGGCAAAAACAAATTTAGTCAGTTAAGAAATATCATGTCATTTGTCCCTCTGTATGTTGCAAAGCTCTCCAAGTTCTCCATGAATAAGAAGTTTTGTACTATGGGAGTACAGCGGAATATTTAGATTTTGTAATTTTTGTGTTCACGTTTTAAAATTTCCTTTATATTCACTTGTGATGTGATTTTCAGAGGCTGTTTACCACAGAATATAGTTCCATTGCCTACAAAGCTATGTGTATATGCCCAGTGAGGGTCTCTCTTTGAGGTGAATGAGCCAGAGTGATGATTTCGATGGGATGCTATTTCTGTCAAATTAACAAAGCTAATAAAATTCTGGGCATTTTTCAGAAATATGTTCAATAGTTGTTTGGTTTCTCTATGTCTGGCTCCAGATGGGTTTTATAAACAGCTCTCAATGTATCACTGAAAAAAATATCTAAGAAACTATATTCTGTTGCCCACCCATCCTAAGTTATCCCCAAAGGTGCCCCACTTCAGAATTCCTATCTGTATACTTTCATCTGTTGGTCTGAGGCATTTGATTATTTATGAACTATAATAACTGGGATCCTTGATTTCAAGTGGACACATGGGGCATGTGGTGATTAAGACAGTCGTCAGGATCTCACAAATGGTAGGAGAGGCAGGATCCAAATCCCAGGAGGTCTGTAAGCAAAGTCCACAGGCTGGAGGAAGTGCCTTTCACTGACCTAAGTCAGAGTCCATTATGCCCACAATATGTGGGGCCCCTGATCTTGAGGAAGTTCATCCGGCCTGGGTGAGAGGAGCCTGGGAAAACACAGTGACCTGTATGAAAACTCCAACAGAAGTGAGAGAGGGGGGTAGTGGCATTGAAAACAGAGGAGGTGAAAACAGCAGAAGCATGTCAATTGAGCTTTCAGAACAGTGGTGTGGGAGCTGGAATTTGAAAAGAGTACCCATAGATAGGAAATGAGACAGAGTGAAAGCGTATGACAGCATATGCGAAGGGAAATAAAAGAGAAAATCCTAGAAGATGGGATGCAGGGATGACGCTGCTTTTGGTCATTTACATGTTAGTGAGAAAGATCTGAAAGTGTTTTAATTCAAGAGTTACAGAGCTAGGAGGATGTGAAACCCAATGTCTTGTCACAATTTTACAAAGAACAAAGAGTCAGGAGCAGGGGTTGGTAAAAGCACTATTTTTTAGAGTCTCTCCTGGCGGCAGGGAAGAATAGCAGTTGGGAAGGAAGAGTGACCTTTTACATTCATCAACACCCACTATCTACACTGAGGATTGTCAGTGGCCAATTCAGAGTGTGACAGCCTCAGAGTGACATTTGGGGTTATCATCAACATCAACACTGACATTTATCTCTCCTTTGCCATGTACCAGGCACTGTGCTAAGCTCTTCCCTGGAGCTGGCGTGCATTCATTCATTCACTCATTCATTCAACACATAATTGATTGAGCACTGACTTTGCCAGATCATGTCACAGGTCCTGGAGATACAGTAGCTCAAAGGACATGGATGGTTTGCCCCATCGAACTACCAAGAGGGAAAGTGATGATAATGTCACAAATATACAAGTGATAGAGAGGAGGGATAAAGGAGGAGAAGGGAATAAAAGTGATGGACTGTAACCAGTCTTAAATGACATAACAGGGGAGGCCACTATGCAGAGGAGACTTGAGCCTACCATGAATAAAATGAAATATCAAGGCAGGTGACTCTCTGGGGTAAAGGTGTTCCACATGGAGGAACCATTCAGCGTAAATGCCCTGAAAATACTTAATTAATTTATTATCTACTGTGAGCTCCTACTATGTGCTAAACACTATTCTAGGGATCAAAAATGGTAGCAAACCAAGAAGAAGAAAAAAATCACTCTCTTTCTAGTGCTCATATTCCAATGACTTGGCTCATGTTTGGCTTGTTCAAAAACATCTACGATTGTAGTAGCATGTCTGCATCTCCTAACATTGCTGGAAACGTTGGAAATGTCTCTCTTCCCTTAAAAAACCATATTTCAACACTGACTCTCCGCAGAAACCCACAACCACGGAAGTGCCAACACATCTCACTGGCCATCCACCTATCCACCTTCTTCCCCAGCTTCCCTATAAAATTGTTTTTGGCCAAACAAGCAATGCAGGCCTGTCATCTAGCTCTTGGCGGCTGCAGACAAACCTTGGCACACCTTAGCTTGTAAACTATCTCTCCAGTCCCGGACTCTGTCATCACATGGATCATGTCCTGTGTGTCTTGTATCCAAATTTCCCTCTTCTTGGAGGGACAGCAATCAAGGGACTGGAGTCCATCCTCATCTAGGATAACCTCATCTTACCTTGATCACATCTGTAAAGTTTCTGTTTCCAATTAAGGTCACATTCACAGGTTCCACACAGAGTTGAAGTTTTGGGAGAAACTATTCAATCCAGCACAGTCACCCAGGAGTAATAGCAAATAGCCAAAAAGAGAGAGAAGTGAACATGAAAGAGAGCAACTCTAAACACTCAGAAAGTAAATGAAATGAACAAAGCTGGAAAGGGCAGACAATAAGATTTTATCAGGAGCATGCAAAATAGTGACTCGCTCCCCTCCTAATTTTATATTTGTCTTTATCTAAGAACAGGTTAGGAATCCACTGCTTGTGTATGTAAATTGTCTTTCCATTCTGACCAGGTGAGGCCAAGCCCCTGCAATGGATTCAACTGAAGATTCTTTCTAAAGATACTGATGCTTTGGCCCCATGCCCAGAGATTCTGATATAATTGGTAGAGATATGGTCTGAGCAGTGGATTTTTAAATTTCCTCAGGTAATTCTAAATGTGCAACCCAGGTCGAAAGACATTGTTCTAGATTAATTAAGTCAGAATCTCTGACGCGTACCCCAGTAGTCATATTTTTATTTAATTCTCAGGTAGTTCTCATGTGATACTGTGGCTGAGAACTACTCATACAGCTTCTCTATATATTTTATACAATTAATATATATTTATTTATCATATGCTACGTCCCAAGCACTGTGCAAGAAGCTGGATAAAGGAGAGGTGATCTCACAGACAAGGCATAACCTCCTAGAAGGTCAATGTCAGTTTAGAACCAAGACAACACATTGGAGGTGTGTGAGAGACACAGAAGCCTGGGTGGTGGGGGCGGGGGGGGGTCAGGGGAAGTTTGCTGCCGTTGAGTTTTGAAGATTATATGAATCAAGCATCTAGTATGACACACTTAGCAAATCTGTTTCTTATAAAGGCTCTGTACCTTTCACTTGCCCCTTCACATAATCCTCACTACACCCCTATGAGGTCAGCAGTTTTATTTCCAATTATAAACGAAGTGACCTAAAGCTTAGAGACATGAGTTGCCTAACATCACAGAGCTCATATATCTGGCCCAGAAGAGGGGCCAGGTCCCCTGAAATGTAAGCTCCTGGCTCTCAGCCCATGCACACTATAGGCTAGGGTGGGTTTTGGCACAAAGCATTTCTTAATGTTTCCTAATATTTCAAACTAGAGCCATATTGTGGCTGTCTGGTATTTTCCAATGATGAAATGTGATGTAAATCAGTGGTACACAAAGGTGACCTCAACACCAGAAGCACCTGGGTAGCTTCAGAAATGCTAATTCTCAGACTCCACCCCAGACATACTGAATCAGAATCTCTGAGCTTGAGACTCTGGAATGTCTACTTTATAAAATTATTTTTTTATTGTGAATAAAAGCACAACATAAAATCTACCATTCTGACCATTTTTAAGTGCTTTAACCATTTTTAATTCAGTAGTGTCAAGCATATTCCCATTGTTGTGAAACAGATCTCTGGAATTTCTTCATCATAAACTCTAGACCCATTAAACAACTCCCCTTCCCCCCACCCCCCAGGCTCTGGTAACTGCCATTCTACTTTTCGTGTCTATGGATACAACATCTCTAGATACCTTATAAGTGTAATCCTACACTATTTGTCATTTTATGACTGGCTGGTTTCACTTCTATAATGTCCTCAAAGTTCATCCACGTTGTAGCAGGTGATAGAATTTCCTCCCTTTTGGGCATTATGCTGAGCGAAATAAGTCAGGCAGAGAAGGACAGAATCCATACGTATGCACATATAGGTGAATTAGGAGGAACTTAACGGAGGACCATGAGGGAAGAGAAGGGGAAAAATAGCGGGGGAGAGGGAGGGAGGCAAACCATGAGAGACTCTTGAATGCTAAGAACAAACTGAGGGTTGATGGGGTGGGGGAGAGGGGAAGGGGGGTGATGGGCATGGAGGGGGGCACTTGTTGGGATGAGCACTGGGTGTTATATGGAAACCAACTTGACAATAAACTACTTAAAAAATTTTTAAGTGAAATAAAACAGGAAACAAGAAATTTTAAAAAAAGAATTTCCTCCCTTTTTCAGGCTGAATATATTACATATAATAACATTCTACGTGTATGCCACAATTTGTCTATCCATTCATCCATGTATAGACATTTGAGTTACTCTCGCCTCTTGACTGTTGTGAACAGTGCTGCTATGAACAAGGGCATGCAAATATATATTTAAGATCCTGCTTTCAATCCTTTTGTAAATATACCCAGAAACAGGAATGTTGGATCATATAATTGCCCTATTTTTAATTTTTTGAGGAACACCCATAATATTGTCAGATTGTACCATGTTATAGTCTTAGCGATAGTGCAAAAGGCTTCCAGTCTCTCTTCACCCTTACTAACACTAGTTATATTTTGGTTTTTGATAGCAGCCACCCTAGTGAATGTGAGTCGATATCACATTGTGGTTTTCATTTTTATTCCTCTAGTGAGTAGTACTGAGCAAGTAATACCTCTTGCCTAATATCAGGAGTAGCAGTTCAAGCGCTTTCTGCCCATTACATCTTGGTATTTGGAGTCGCCAAGGAAAACAGTGCAGTCACGCCCTGGATGGAGGGATACTTTACTCACATAGAAAAGAGAAAGAACACAATCAGTTTCAGTAGTGGACGTCAGTTCCCTGGGTCCAATAGGTCTTTGCTGGCAGCTGGTGCAGAGCTATTAGCATACAGCACACCCTTCCTATGCTGCAGCAGAAGGACTCTATTCCCTCTCTACAGAGAACAATACAGTAGTGGAATTGGCCCATTGCCGTATAATGTACATGTTTAAGCAGAACAAAGGAGCACAAACAAGGAAAGATAATCCCCAACAAGAGAAGTCCAGCATAAGCTGTGTACACTCCTTATCTTTTGGTTAAAAAAAAAAAAAAGAAAGTATTTCATGCCCAAGGCTCATTCTTATGAAGCCTAGTAGGGGTCAAAACTATGCACAGACTGACTTTTTTTTTTAAAGTAGTGATATTAAGCACCATTTTATGTTTGTTGACCAATCATATATCATCTTTGGAAAGCTATTCAACTCCTTCACCCAATTTTTAATTGAGCTGTATGATTTTTGTTGTTGTTGAGCCATAGGTATTCTTTATATATTCTGGGTATTAACACCTTGTCAGATATGTGATTTGCAAATATTCTTTCCCATTTCACAGGTTGCCTTTTCACTCTGTGGATTTTGTCTGTTAATGTACATACGACAGTCCCTTATGTCTATTGCTTTCTTATCCAAGAACTCATTGCTGAGTCCAGTGTCATGAAACTTTCCTCCTGTTTTTCGGGGTTTTTTTGCTTTGTTTTGTTTTGTGTTTGTGTTTTTTGTCCCCTGGGAGCTTTCATTCTTTTGCATGTAGCTTTTCAGTTTCTCCACATTGGTTGAAGAGATAGTCTTTTTTCTCACGGAGTGGTCTTGACACTCCTGTCAAAGATAATTGGACACGGGACGCCTGGGTGGCTTAGTTGGTTAAGCGTCCGACTTTCGCTTAGGTCATGATCTCATCGTTCGTGGGTTCGAGCCCCACGTCAGGCTCTGTGCTGACTGCCAGCTTGGAGCCTGGAGCCTGTTTCAGAGTCTGTATCTCCCTCTCTCTCTGACCCTCCCCTGCTCACGCTGTCTCTCTCTCTCTCTTTCCTAGAAATAAATAAAAATATTTAAAAAAAAGATAATTGGACAATACATATGTGGGGTTTTGCTTGTTTCTTTCTTTACTGAGTTCTCTATTCTGTTTCATTGGTCTATATGTCTGTCTATATGTCAGTATCACACTATTTTGACCACTGTTAACTATGTAATATGTTTTGAAGTAAAAAAATGTGAGCCCTCCAACTTTGTGTTGTTGTTGTTTCAAAATTGTCTTGGCTGTTCTGGGTCCCTTGAGATTCAGTATGAATTTTAGGATAATTTTTTCTACCTCTACAAACATGCCACTGGGATTTTGATAGGGGTTGTGTTGAATCTGTAAATCTTGGGGATAATTTGACATCCTAATAATATCCAGTCTTCCAACCCATAAACATGGCATGTCTTTCTGATTATTTGTGACTCTCTCAACTTTTTCTCAGCAGTGTTTTGTAGTTTCTCTCTGCCCAGCTCTTTTATGTCCTTGATTATGTTTATTCCTATGTATCTTATCAGTGTATGGAAACAAAGATGATTTTTGTATATTAACTTTGTATCTTGAAACTTTGTTAAATTTATTTGTTAGTTTTAACTCTGTGTGTGTGTGTAGAATGTGGTGTGTGTGTGTGTGTATGTGTGTGTGTGTGTGTGTGTGTATGTGTGTGTACATATATACAACATCTTTATCTATTCATCAGTCAATGGACACATGGGCTCTCTCCATAATTTGGCTATTGTTGATAGTGCTGCTATAAACATTGGGGTGCATATGCCACTTTGAATCAGAATTTTTGTACCCTTTGGATTAATACCTAGCAGTGTAATTGCTGAATCTTAGGGTAGTTCTATTTTTAGTTTTTGAAGAACCCCCATTCTATTCTCCAGAGTGGCTGCACCAGTTTTCATTTAACCAATAGTGCAAGAGGGTACACTTTTCTCCACATCATTGTTGACACCCATTGCTTCTTGTGCAACTTTTAAAAAGGGTAGCAGTAAGTCCTTTCTTATCAATAAAGCATAATCTAACTGTCTACTGTCTACAAGAAACTCAGATTACATCTGAGGACACACATGAATTGACATTGAAAGCATAGAAAAAGACATTTCATGCTAATGGCAACCAATAGAGAGTAGAAGTGACCATAATATACACTTTAAATCAAAAACTGTTACAAGAGACAAAGAAGGTCACTGTATAATGATAAGGGAGTCAATTCACCAAGAAGAAAAAACTATTTAGGACAAACATCAGAGCTCCTAAATATATGAAGTAAACTGACTTTAATTGAGGTCCTGTCATAGTTGAGGTCTAGACAAAAGACTACAATTGAATGGAGAAAGAGACAACAGAACATAAATCCCACTCGGTCGTGGTATATAATTCTTTTTATACATCGTTGGATTTGATTAACTAATATTTTGTTGAGTTTTACATTCATATTCATGAGAGATATTGCTCTGTAGCTTTCTTTCTTGTAATGTCTTTATCTGGTTTTAGTATTCAGGTGGTGCTGGCCTCAGAAAATATGTTCAGAAGTATTCCTTCTGTTTCTGTCATCTGAAAAAGGTTGTAGAGAATTGTTATAATTTCTTCCTTAAATGTTTGATAGAATTCACCGGTGAGCCCATTTAGCTTGATGCTTCCTATTGTGATTCAATATCTTTAACAGATATAGAAACAATCTATTGGTTCTTATGTGAGCTTTGGCACATGTGTCTTTCAAGAATTGGTCCATTTCAGGGGCGCCTGGGTGGCTTAGTCAGTTAAGCGTCCGACTTTCGCTTAGGTCCTGATCTCGCGGTTCGTGGGTTCGAGCCGTCGCGTCGGGCTCTGTGCTGACTGCCAGCTCAGAGCCTGGAGCCTGCTTCAGATTCTGTGTCTCCCTCTCTCTCTGACTCTCCCCTGCTCGCGGTGTCTCTCTCTCTCCTAGAAATAAATAAAAAACATTAAAAAATAATTTTAAGAATTGGTCCACTTCATAGAGGTTATCAAATTTGTGGGCATCAAGTTGTTCACAGTATTCCTTTATTATACATTTAATGTCCATAGGATCTGAAGTGATGCCCTCTCTTTTATTTCTGGTATTAGTCATTTGTGTTCTCTTTCTGTTTTTCTTAATTAGTCTGGCTAGAATCTTGTCAAGTTTAGAGAACTTTTCAAACAATCCCCTTTTAGTTTCATTCATTTCCTCTATCAATTTCTTGTAATTTCTTCTCTAATAATAATTTCTTTTCTCCTGCTTAATACAGATTTAGTTTGCTCTTCTATTTCCAGTTTCCTAAGGTGGGAACTTAAATATTTTGTATTACATATTGTTTTCTTTTCTGATATATGCATTCACTGTCATAAGTTTCCCTTTAGGCACTACTTCCTCTGTAAAGTAAACTTACACTATTTGCAGATGACATGATACTATATATAGAAAACCCTAAAGACTCCACCAAAAAACTAGAAATAATAAATGAATTCAGTAAGGCCACAGGATACAAAATCAATATACAGAAATCTATTACATTTTTATACACTAATAATGAAATAGCAGAAAGAGAAAATAAGAAAACAATCCCATTTGCAAAAATAATAAAATACCTAGGAATAAACTTAATGAAGGATGCAAAAGACTTGTACTCTAAAAACATGGATGAAAGAAATTGAAGACTACACAAACAAATGGATAGATGTTTCATACTCATGGATTGGGGGAACAAACATTGTTAAAATGTCTATAGTACCCAAAGCACTCTACAGATTTAATGCAATCTCTATTAAATACCAGTGTCGTTTTCCCCAAAACTAGAACAAATAATCCTAAAATTTGTATGGAACAACAAAATACCCTGAATAGCCAAAGAAATCTTGAAAATGAAGAACAGAGTTGGAGGTATCACAATCTCAGTTTTCAAGATATACTACAAAGCTGTAGTAATCAAGACAGTATGATGCTGGCACAAAAATAGATACATAGATCAATGGAAGAGAATAGACAATCCACAAATAAACCCACAATTATATGCTCAATTAATCTACAACAAAGAAGGCAAGAATATGCAACGGGAAAATGTCTCTTCAACAAACGGTGTTGAGAAAACTGATTACTATATTTTAAATTTGTTAAAATCTTGGTGAATGTTCCAGGTCAGCTTGCAAAGAATGTGTATTGAGCTACTGATGGATAAAGTAGTCTACAAATGTCAGTTAGATCCAGTTCATTGTTGGTGGTATTGAGTTAAACTCTGTCCCTACTGATTTTCTTCCTCAATCTTCCCATTTCTGATAGAGGTGTGTTGAAGTCTCCCACTATGATGGTGGACTGCTTCCTCTCTTTGCAAATCTATTACTCTGCCTCACATAGCTTGATGCTCTTTTGTTGGAAATATGTACATTAAGGACAATTATGCTTTCTTAGAACATTGTCCCTCCCTCATTATGTAATGCCTTATTTTTTAAGCCCTTATAACTTTCCTTATTTAAAGCCTCCCCTATCTGAAATTAATGGAACTCTTCTAGATTTTTTTTCTTTTTAATTACTGTTAGTATGGTATTGTTCTCCATCAACCTAATTTTATTTAAAAGTGTCTTTACCTTTAAGGTGGGTTTCTTGTAGACAACACATAGATGGGTCTTCTTTTTTGATCCTGCATGGGCTTTAAACTGTCTCAAATTCCCTGAGCTTATTCCTGCTTCTTATCAGAGGCCCATGGTCCCTTTCTCTCTTTAGTGTCTTCCTGTGGGACTACATTCTAACTTGGCTGAGTTGCTCACTGTCTTCACTGGTTTCCAAATTAAGCCTGGTCCCATCTAGGCTTTGAGTCAGGCAATACAAAAACCAGTTCCTTTGGCAGCCCCCAGACATGCCAGGACATTGGACACAGGACCCTCTCTAGGGCACAGCCCCAGTATGAGAGGCTTCCTCTTAGTTGTACCACACTATGCCTAGCAGAATGGGGCATAGATGGGAATGCAAAGAGCCATACAATTTCCTACTGCTTTCACAAGAACCCATTCTTGGTTTGTTTTTATCTGGAAACTGTAATTTCTCAACTGGTCTCTTGAGTTCTCATGACACTATTCAGGTTATACATTGTTGTTAACTCTGTTGGAAAAAGAAGATATAGAGCATTTTAGTTTGCTAACCTGATGATAACACTCAGAAATGTGTATTTTAACAAGCTTTCCAGATGAATCTGAGCACAATAATGTTGGCCAAGCAATATTTCAAATCAGCCTAAAGGAAAAGGTCTTCATCCATTTAGAAAATAGCTATTGCCCAAGATACATGGCTAAGATCCATTGCATACTATAGATTTTTGGCAGAGCACCAGTAGCTGTGTAACTGCTAGGGAAATGGGAGAGGTGGAGCTGGTCCTGAGTGTGTATTTATGGAGGGAGTTACAGAGCTAACCACAGCCCTGAATCCCACTGTCCATCTGAAATAACCATCTCCATTCCTGTCCTTCAGGGTAAGGGCTCCTATAGCCCCGTGTGCCTTTCTGGAGCTGCTGCTATCACTCCCTAGGTCAGATTGGACACTGTCATTCTTTTTCTGTCCTCATCTCAATGAGTGACTATTTCATTTCTCTCTCCCTCAACAAGATTTCAAACACTTGGTCATGAAGCCCATGTCTTTAAGTTCCTTTGATTCCCATGGTCTTTTAGAGGCAGAATGGTCTAGTATCAGACTCAGAAGCCTGGGTTCCCATGTGACTGTCCCTTGAGAAGCAGTACAAGCTCCCTTAGTCACATTCTACCTCTGTAAAATGAGAAGGGGATTGCACCCACTTTATTGACTGGACTATCAGCATCAGGCCTGACACTGAGTAGGGCTCAGTAAAAGGGAACTAACATCACCTGCCCATAAGCAAGAGTCCAGTAAACAGCAGATCAGGTTGCTTTCTAAGGCAGCAAACTCCTTCTCACTAGGAGTTCAAGCAAACACTGGCAGACCTGCCCACCTCTGCATAAGATATCCTGAGGAAATGTTTCCATTCAATTCAGAAAGGGAAGAAAATTCATGGATATGAAGAGCTGTCTCTCCTACCCTCCAACTTATCCTTAAGCCTTATGCCTTAAACTTGTCCAAATACCTGTTCCAAAGAGACTGCTCCCTCTGAGCATCACCTGCCTTATGCTCACACCATCTGACCATATGGGTAGTCTACAATACTGGTAACATGGTCTATCCAGCAATCCTTTCCTATCAAGACTTTTTTCAAAAAAAATTTTTTTTTAATGTTTATTGATTTTTGAGAGAGGGCAAGAGACAGAGTACTAGCTTGGGAGGAGCAGAGAGAGGGGGAGACACAGAATCCAAAGCAGGGTCTAGGCTCTGAGCTGTCAGCACAGAGCCTGACATGGGGCTTGAACTCACAAACCCAAGCGTGAGATCATGATCTGAGCCAAAGTCAGATGCCAGATCAACTGAGCCACCCAGGCGCCCCTCCTATCAAGTCTTTTAAAGTTCATTACATCTCTTGACGATTCCACCAGACTGAAAATGAGAAGAGATATAAAATATCCTCCGAATGTTAAGTTCTTTAGTCCACTGTCAGGGTCCCTTTGCTGTGACAGCATATGCAGCAATGTGGCAGCATATGACTGTAAATGCCCCAGATATCCAAACTATGGCAGAGCTTGGTCTCAAATGCAGCTATGGCATGGCCAGAATCTGCCACATGCACAGGAATGGCAATTCTAGTTGTGGGGCTAAGTGTCAAAGACCACTAGATGCCAGAGCAACCATATGACAGCAGCAGAAGACCAATGTGTTCTATTTGCCAGACATGGACAGGACCCACCTTGAGACCTAAGAGTCCTCGTTCACCCTTAGACAGATCAGTTACAGGTATCACAACCCAGTAGACCATTTCCGTTTCCTTGGCATTTAAAGAAGGCTTGTCTTTAGAACTCATTGTATGGTGCTGGGATGAGTATACTCAGTCCAAGTCCAATAATGGAAGGAGGTATTGATGCCGCCACCTGGGCCAGGCAGACCCAATCAGCCACACCACTTCAGTCAGCTTCATCCAGGCTTGTACCTTCCATGGACATCCCACATAGGATCCAAAAAGATACACCAGTAAGTTGTCACCTTCTAGCAAGGTTGCTAGCCAGAGCCAAAGAACAAAGGAGAAAGGCTTTCTAGGTAGTTAAGAATATCGCCTAAGGGAAGGGGTTAGCTGCTTGGCTGATGGGCTCCTACCACAGTATGTCTTATAGAGTTGTCACTGGCACTAGAAGGCTGTCGTCACCTGTGGACATATCACTTTATAGTGGGATGAGCCTTTAGTAAATCAGGTTCAGGCATCCTCAGACATTCCTGGGAGCCAACTCCTGGTAGCAAAGGGTTCCCATGTGAGTCATCAAGGGAAATATAGTGGATCCCTAAAGACGAGATTCTACTTGTGTGAAGAACACTTGTCTGTGGAACCTGACTTCCTGTTCTGGAATGTTCCATTTCCACTTTTTATGAGAAATCTATTTGCCTTTCCCAGAACTTGAAGGGACCAATACAGGATGAGAACACCTGGACACAATGATGTGTGGCAGTCCTCTCTAAAGCCACTCACTCTCCACAACTACCCAATAGCAGGCTAGCATCACCATGCCATGTGGACAGGAAGTTGATGCCCCACAAGGCGACTCTGGGCAGAGGTGCCTCCATTGCCAAATGTGTCACTCAACACATTTCCCAGTGTCAGAATCCTGGATTCCACCAAGGTCCTTGGGGTTTACAGGGTCTGAGGTAGGTGGCCTGTGGGACTGCCTTTAAGACGCCTGCTACCCAAATCCTTAGACAAACATAGCAGATTTTCTGGTCCATTTGTACACTGGGCTCAACCTCAACAAAACACCTGGATGAGGCACATATTGGCTCCTATCCCTAAAAAGTCCAAGTAAGTCCCAGGCTTCCCACTTGGCCTGTGGGAGTCATAGGGGGAAAACGTTTTCCTTCTTGTCTTTGTGCCTGCAGTCACAGAATCTGACGAGGCTGAGGTTCTGGGGGCAACAACTGGATTTAGTTCATAATCCACTGTAGACCCATTTTGGATCCATGTGAGGAGGAATTGACTTTTCAGTGTGTGAAGCCCCCAAAATATGGGACTTTATTCATAATAGCTACTGTATCCCCTAGTTTATACATTGTGCTATTCATGGGCTCTGAAGTCTTTGTCAGAGACACATAATCTGGGCCCCATTTGGGGTCATCAATAAATATTTGTTAAATTAATTGAATTAATAGATTTAAACTGATGGTATTGACCTCCTCATCTCTAATGCGTATCCCTTTTCTTACATTTAGTGTTTCAAAGTTTATATGAACATGGGACAATTTGGGAGCAGGGTGGTTCCGGACCTTTTTAAAAACCATCCCACCATCTGCAGGAAGGATTTAAGACACGCCTGAGAGGTGCATATACTATGACTGGAGTCTAATTGCTTTCAGTTCAACACCTTTTTTTCAATAAATATTACTTTTATTGATAAGTTAGGGCCACAACGGACAGCTTCACTGAGCAGAAGAAATAAGACAGTCCTAAGAGTCACCACAACAATCTGGGCCCTCATGGCTGAAGCACTATTGTCTGTGCTTCTCTGCTGTCACACTCAGATGACACTGTCACTCTCAGAGCTCAGCTTTCCTATTTGAAAACTGTTTTAATGGAAAACCTGGATGGGCTGTTGACAAACTACTGGTCCCGTCACCACCCTCCCCATCCAGAATGGAGTTTCCAAGCCTTTCCCATGTGAAAGTGGCAGCCTATGTGATCTCAGAGTTTTCTAACCACTGGACCCAAGGCCCCAGAGCAGGTGCTGTCAGGTGGGAGCAGTGGAGAAGGTGTGGGGGGTTGAGGAGAGGTGTGGCAGGGGTACAGGAGAATCTTACTGATAATCTTGTAAATAGATACAAAGCTAATGCTCAAATGACAATAGATAGCATTGTGGTTAATCCAGTGTAAAAAGATTACCATTTCTTTTATGGCATAATTTGACAGCAGCCTAAGGCAAGTGCACTGATTTCATTAGAGTCTCCATGATCTGATTTGGAGCCTTGGCTGCACCAGTCATAGCTGTCCTGCTCTCTGCATGTGGATAAAGCTGGCACCTATCTGCTAAGCAGGGATTGAGTGAGTTAGCACATAAAGTGTGTGCAGTAATAGTTCTTGGGATAGCTGCTGTCATCCTCACCGAATAGTTGCTCCAGCACTTTTAATAAATGTGTGAGTGCTGGGTGGGGAGGTCTGGCCAGGCTGTGGGTGTCAAAAATGGTCCTCATTCTTGGAAAGATTGGGAGCCATTGGTCTGGATGCAGCCTCAAGTGAATCTAGAATTCCTTCCTGCTCACTTCCTTGTCTATCTCATCTATAACTTTCTTCCAATCCAGACATAAAACCTACAGAGTCCCTCCTGCTGGGAACAGCTCTCCACAACTTTGAGAATAATTGTTCCTTCTGCAAATCCAACCACATGTTTTAGGTGACTGACCATTCACCCCAGAATCCTGCTTTTTGCCAGGGTGGAGGAGTCCAATGGCAGGAATGTGATTCAAGCCCAAAGTATCAAAGTCTTGGCCTGTGATTTCCATACTACAGCTCAGCTCAGAACTGCTGACACCTATGTTTCCAATCATGTGGAGATGAGCAGGGAAAGAAATCAAAGCACCCATGCAGAGAAAACTGAGATGAGATGTAAGACAGGTGGTACTCCTGAGTTTCAGTCCCCAGCTCTGTATGTCTGCAAGGTCCTGACCCATACTTGCCTCCATGATTCATAAGTAACTTTCGACAAATTCTCAATTTTCTGTGTTTTACTATATATAATTATTTTCTATTGCAAGAAGAAGAGTCTTGGGTAATGCAAAATCCAATTCAATCCAGAAAATACTTGCTAAGTACTCTCTAAGCTTCATGCTTGAGATCTGGATTAAATACGTCACTTCTCAGGATGAAGAAAGACATTGGCAAGAACATAAAAGAACCACAATAAGATGGCAAATGAACTGTAATTACAATGAAGTCTATAAAAAAGTAGGTTTTTCCCCATAAAGGAACCATGGATTCTGTTGTGGGTATAAGTCAGAATAACTATTTGACAGGTACATTACGGCAGGATGGAAATTTTTGAAAAAGATAACAGCTTGGCAGAAGTAAAGTCTTTTGAAATAGCCTGATATTTGGGAAGAAAAATAGACACTTAGATGTAAATGGAGCCTATATAGGGGGTGTCGATGCTGGACTGAATTTCGCTGGAATTAAAAAGAGCAAGTTCCTATATGTTGCCCTTAGAAATTAGGACTTAATTCTGTGGAAAAATAAAAAGCATCTGGTGCTGAGTGTCTGGAGGTGACAAGTGTCATCACTAGAGCCATCATCAGATAGTGAGCCACAGCCTAAACCAGCCCACCTTGAGGGCAGAAGCCAACTCCCATTCACCTTTGATTTTCTAAACTGATATTGGCAGCTGGCATTAAGCAGTTACTGAGTCAGCATTGAATAAATGACATCCCCTTTCTCTAGCTGTTGAGTGTCCCTTAATCAGTTATAGGCTCTTTAGAAATTCTCTCTGCCTCTGGCTAGGTTAGGTGTTCCCCACCAAGATCACCCCAGGGAAGCCAATTACCTCTCTATTGTCACACTCAAGATCCTTGTATCTCCTTGAGAACAAAGACTGTGTCACCTTGAGATCTTAGGTGTTTCATGAGTGCTCTTTGGATGAATTGAAAAATGAGTGAGTGACAGAATTAATGAATGATTGACTGACAGAATGAATGAGGTCTGGTAAGAAGCCAACCCTGGTCTTCCTGGAACTCCACCAGTGTTTTATTTCCCTTCCCGTCTCTGACTTTCCCTAAACAGTGCACAGCATGTGAGAGTGCTTTGCTGTCTGGGTGTGAGTGTGACCCCATTGTCCTGGGTGTGCCTTTCATCTTAACATCTTCACCTCTGACTGTGTCAGAAGGACAATGCATATGTCCATATGGATGGTGGCTCAATATAACATTAAGAAAGAGCAACTTGTCTTCTCCGCTTGCAGGCTTGCTTTCCAGGGTGGTAACTGGCTCTCTTTGTAACAAAAATAGGTTAGAGTCTAAACATTTAAAGGGGGAGAATCTATGGGACCTTATCTTCTATCCCCAAATACTAAGGCAGTATGGTGCATGTGTGTGTCTGTGTGAGTGGAGAATCACAGACATTCATGTGTCTAAGAAAATCTTAGGCAATAGGAGCAGATTCCTTTAAAAGGATCTTGTAAGATTGATATCCCTAAGAACAAGTATATGAAAAACCCAGAGATAATAAATGAACCTGCTTTGTAGGGAGAATGTTTTTTACAAAGAGATAAAAATAACTGTTTTTAATACATATAAGGTTTTGAAACAGTCCTATTGAAAGAAAAAAAACTGTTACTAGTTTGATTCACTTAAGACTGTTGGTATTCTACCATTTTTGATCTACTAAAAACAGCAATTTCATATGGTTTAACTTAATACACAAACTATGAGTTACGGCTCAGGTGGATTTGGAAGGAGAATCAAACATTGCACATGGTTTCTAACAAAATGGGTTCAATATATGGGGTGTGAGATGGAATATTCCTATTAAGATTAATAAACTTCATAACTTTCCATTTGCATTCATAGTGAATGCTATACCATCAACTCTTCATTATTTTTCATTTTTCTAAAGTAGAACTTTAACACTATGCATCATCTGATTTGCTGAGCAGGAATTCTGAAATCTCATGACTAATGAGCACTTTAAATTTGGAATGCCAATACTCTTCAGTAGGTCTAAGATTAATGCTTTTTGCCAGACTAATAAGATTTTAGCTGAGGCTTATTTAGCCAATTTCCTCATTTTCTGACAATGAAAGTACTTTTAATGCACATGATTTGACCCACAAATTAATATCACTTTGATGCAGCAACTAAGCATTTTCTATGCCGGTTCATGCAGTCTTTTTTGAAGAAAGGACTGGTTTTGACCAAATTTTGCCTGGTATTATTGCACAGGTAAGGGTCTCCTCAGAATAATATCACTCCCACTGTTGAATTTCTGGTGACTGCACCCATAGGTACCAGCCCCCAAGGCTAAGGAAACATACTGCAGTAACAAATACATGAGAGTGAAATCAGCTCTTGAACTTGAAGTCACTTTCCAGTGACCAGACTGCATAAGACATGCATTCAACTACCAACCTCAACTTGTGGGTGGTTACCAATTACATTCAGACTTTAAGGAAACCCCCATGAAAACCTAACATCCATCATTTAAATCCTTGATGAAGAGAAGAATGACTAATGCCAATCTGATCATGAGAAAGACACAAGGCAAACTCCAAAAAGGACAGTCTCAAAACACCTGCCCAGTCATGAAAAACATGGAACAGCTGAGAAACTGTCACAGCTAACCTTGGATTAGATCCTAGACAGAAAAGCTGAACTCCATTCTGAGTTGAAGACTTAGGTCCATGCTAAAACTGGCATATAGCTGGTTATAGTAGCTTTATTCATATTTGCCAAAATATGGTAGCAACTGAGATGTCTTTCCAGAAGAGAATGAATAAATGCACTGTGATACGTCCAGATGACACAGTACTATTCTGTTGTAAAAAGAAATGAACTATCAAGCCATAAAAAGACTTGGAGGAATCTTAAAATTACAAAACTGAGTGAAAGAAGCCGATCTGAAAAATTGAATTCTATGTGATTCCAATTAAATGACATTCAGGAAGGCAAAGCTAAGGAGGCAGTAAAAAGACCAGGGATACCCAGAGCCTGGAGAGAAGAAGGAGGAATCAGTGGAGCCCAGAGGATTTTTAGGGCAGTGAAATTATTCTGTATGATACTTTAGTGGTAGATTCATGTCACTATATATTTGTGAAAATCCATGATTGCACAATACCAAAAGTAAACTATAATGGAAACTATCAATTTAGGATGATAATAAGGCATCAATGTAAATTCATCAGTTGGACCAGATGTGACACTCGGGTAGGGGTGTTTACATGTGAGTGACGTGCATGTATGGGGAAGCCATGTATGGGAACTCTGTCTCTGATGAGCTTTGATGTTAACCTAAAATTGCTCCAAAAAATAAAATTTATTAATCTTATTAAACTAAAAAAAAGAACATTAGGTGAGATTTAAGGAAACCTGAATAAAGTCTGGGCTTAATAATAATATATCAATATTGGTTTAATAGTTTTTCTAAATGTAGCATAGTTAGGTAAGAGGTTAATGGCAGGACAACTTAGGTGAGAGATGGAGCAATGCAAATCTCTTTGTAATATTTCTGTAAGTCTGAAATTATTCTAAGATTGAAAAATATTGTAATAGAATGAAAGGAATAAAAAAAGACAAAAGACAGGGGAATTTTTTTTAAGTATGTGTACATTAGTTCATTTCTAATAAAAATGCAAGAAGTGGCCCTCATTTAATTCTTCTCTAATTGTGTAAGGCACTGTGCTAAGCACTTTTGTCATATCTCATTTAAGCCTGGGTGGCTTAGTCGGCTAAGCGTCCGACTTTTGCTTAGGTCATGATCTCACGGTTCGTGGGTTCAAGCCCCGCGTCGGGCTCTGTGCTGACAGTCAGCTCAGAGCCTGGAGCCTGTTTCGGATTCTGTCCCGAGTCTGTGTCTCCCTCTCTCTGACCCTCCCCTGCTCACTCTGTCTCTCTCTCTCTCCTAGAAATAAATAAAACATTTAAAAAATATATTAAAAAAAAGAGATCATACAACCTTGTGAAGTAGGTACAAATCCCCCTCATTTGCAGATGAGATCATCTGACATTCCAAGTTTAAGTAGCTCATCTAGAAGTCTCCTCTCTTGATTGTGCCTTTGTTTCTATAACTATGGAAACGAGGTCATAATAGAGATGATTTGATGAAGTCACTTCACTATGTTATGATGTTACTATCAGTATCATCATCATTATCATCTAGATATTTTGAGGGACATTAGTATACTTAATATCAATTTTTCTCAATTATAAAATGGGAGATAATGTCTCACAGCTGATGAAAAGGATAAAATGATTTTAGTTACGTGAATATATCTAAACATCATATCTCCAAAAGACACAGTGTTGGTGACATCAAGGCAATGCTCAGATTTCTGGTTGCATGAACTGTTGTGTTGGGTTTTTTTGTTTGTTTTGTTTGTTTGTTTGTTTGTTTGTTTTTTCAGTAATCCCTACAACCCAAGATGGGGCTTGACTCACAACCATGAGATCAAGAGTTGCATGCTCTTTCAGTTGAGCCAGCCGGGCGCCATTCTTTGAACTGTTTTCATGGTTTCCTCCCTATTCCATTGCTATTTCCCATTTTCACTGGGGTTGGTTGGCCAAGATAAATCTTTTCTCAGATCAATGAAAGACACACGACCCTTGGCTACATGCTATTTGCTTTCCTTTTCTCAAGGGTTATTTAATCTGAATCAAAGAGTGTGCCCACTCTTCTGCGCCAAAATATCAAAAATGGTCAAAGCACTATCTATGGCAAGAGCTTGATAAATAGGTTTTGTCCTTCTAGTTAGTGGCTTTCTGGAGAACTGGGTTGAGATAACTTCACGAAGGGCTGTCTCTGGGCTCAGCAGGAGTGCCCCTGCACATCCTATTGGCAGTCTGGACACTGGAAGACAAATGAGGGCTCTGGGTTGCATATTTGTCATCCCTAGCATGGAATAAAACTCTCAGCTTTGTATTCCAAGACCTCTCTTTGACTTTGAGATCTTATCACCCCACCTTCTCCTGTAAACCTTCTTCTTAGGCAGCTAGTTTATTGACTGATCCTCAAACAGATTAGGAACAGTTGTCCCATGAATCTGATATGGCTTCCCCTAATTAGCAAAGTCCTACCTAGCCTCAAGGAAGTCTTTCTCAAGAGGTAACCAAGTAACCAACAGCTGTGAAATTCCAATATAACTCATTATCTACATTTGTTTCCATTAAATGAGAACCTGTTGGAATGTAGATTAGTCGTTTTTGTTTTTGTCCACTTTTCACCTTCTGTGGGTAACAGAAGCCCCTTTTCTTTCTTTTTTTTTTTTTTTTTTTAAATTTATTTCTAGCAGGGAGAGAGAGACAGCGTGAGCAGGGGAGGGTCAGAGAGAGAGGGAGTCACAGACTGAAACAGGCTCCAGGCTCTGAGCCGGCAGTCAGCCCAGAGCCCGACGCGGGGCCCGAACCCACGAACCGCGAGATCATGACCTAAGTGAAAGTCGGATGATTAACCGACTAAGCCACCCAGGCGCCCCCAGAAGCCCCTTTTCTTGTTGAAAACTGCCGGCCCTCTACTCCCTGTGCTTCTGGTGGGCTGTCCACCACATGTCTCTGCTTCCTGCAACAGACTCGGTGAAATGTACCAGGCATGGGCTGTCAGAGTTCTCCTGGGCGTTCATATGGTGCTAGGGATGGAAGGTCATGTTCTGCTCTATGACAAATAAAAGCAACATGCCTGAGAATGAAGGTAGAAGCAGAGAGTGCACAGAAGGCAGAGAGAATGAGAAAGAGAGAGAGACAGAGAGAGATATGTGTGTAACTAACCCATTAAATCTATGTGTATCTGAACCAATCTTACTCCTGCCCAAATGAGCCAGTAAGTGTTTTCCTTTTCTGTTCTTTTCAGTGAATGAAACTGAGTTGCTCAATTCATTACTTCAACAATTCTGATGAAAACATCTACTATATGCCAGGAATTGCTGTGGATAATATGGACATGGAAGTACATAGTACAGCATGGTAGTGTCTTCTCCTCACAATGTAGAATTGACAGATCAAGCCTCAGAGCCATAAGACAATATCCAAAATACTCTGCTGGGAGACTAACCAACAACAGACCCACCATCAATTCGGGGTCTGCTATTCAGAGCTCAGGGCATTTGCCAAGGGACTTGGCCCACCTAAGACTTAGCCTCATGTCTCTACCATAAGGATCCAGGGTGCACTTTCCTCCTGGGATTTGTGTAGGAAAAAGTAAAAAGAGACTTGACATAGTAACCTAGGGGTCAGTGATCCCCTTGGTTCTGGAAGCATGGAGAGGGAAGTAGAGAGAACCTGCTGTGGACAGCCTTCTTGGGCCCCAAATCTCTCCAGTCTCCCCAGTGCACTGTAGTACAAGCACATCATTTTCTCAGTATGTGGATGTGAGATCATAGCACAGCCTCGGCCACAGTGCTGAAACACCGTACACATTAACTGAGAGTGGTAATCTCTACACGAAGATCCATGGAAGTGTGTTGGGGGGGGGGGGGACATGTATAAGGATGAAAGGACCAGTGACACCAATGGAAAGGATATGACATTTGAGCCGGATCTTGAAGGATGGGCAGGTTTGTCCCCGGGAAATCAGGACTAGAAGAGCGTTCCAAGTAAGGGAAACAGCAGGATCAAAGGCCAGGAGGGAGCACTCAAGTGCGGCAAGAATTCACGAAATGTTGGGTGGGGGGTTGACTGTGGCCAGATTGGAGGGTGTGTGCGTGTCAGTGAGTGTGTGTGTGTGTGTGTGTGTGTGCATGTGCGCACGCGTGTGCATGTGTGAATGGCTGCAAGTGAGTTTTGAGAGCAGACTGAACCAACAGCGAAACAGCCACACAGCCTGGTCTCATATTGTGTCACCTGTTTTGAATACAAAAATCAAGGCAGAATTTGGGATAGGATCACAGGAAGGCTGAAGGTCAATGGGAAGCTCTTGAGGGGAAGTTCCATGTTTTCTGCTAAAGCTTAGGGACACTTCTCAGAAAAGATCTAGGGGTTCGAATGTTTCCTTCTAAATCTGTGTAGTATGCTGACCTAAAGTCTTCCTCCAGAAAGAATCTGGCTGCTTCCTAGACTCAAGATGAATTTCTCATTTTTTTTCAGGAGGCCACCTTAATTTCTTACCTACCTGGGGAACAAAACAGCTTTATCCTGCCTAAGTCCAAATAATCCTAAAGTATCACATTATGAGTGCCTATTTATGGAGGTGAGGAAGTCAGTGGGGTGGTGGTCAGAACAGTAGAGATGGTTCCTAAATGAACAATTTTACAAAAGACCTGGAATTTGGGGAAATAGAAACACTATGAAACACTGAGTGCACCATGCAACATCCATATCTCTGTGACCTTGGAGTTTTCAAAAAGGAGAATCTTTTTTTTTTTTTTTAAATATTTTTATTTATTTCTAGGAGAGAGAGAGAGACAGCGTGAGCAGGGGAGGGTCAGAGAGAGAGGGAGTCACAGACTGAAACAGGCTCCAGGCTCTGAGCTGGCAGTCAGCACAGAGCCCGACGCGGGCTCGAACCCACGAACCGCGAGATCATGACCTAAGCGAAAGTCGGACGCTTAACCGACTAAGCCACCCAGGCGCCCCAAAAAGGAGAATCTTGAATGAAATCCAATCACACCTGTGACTTTGGGTCAGTATATTTTTGGCCTAGACACTGTTTTTTAAAAAATAATTGTATGTCAACCCATTTTCATAAATATACCTCTTGAATTTGAGAGATTCCTTAAAAATCTGACTATACTGAGAACCATACCCACTTGTTCGCCATTAGAGCTGTTGTCAGTCCTTACAGGCAGTAATTCTCTACTTTCTATAGTCTCCCACTTCCTATTGTCCTGTCCAAACACCAAACGTACTTGTTATTTATTGTCACACCTGTGCTATCGGATTCCTTATAGCTGAGTTAAAAAGAACATGAACAATTTTTTATGCTCCAATATTCATAACTAGTGAAGCAACAACATTCAGTGAGGTCCACATCCTCTTTGCACAAGGTAGTCTTCTTTTATACCTCAATATGAAAGTCAAAAATGTCTGTTTTTAATGAATATAACTTGAAATCGCATGATATTCATTTTATGTGAATATCTCGACCCCGTAAAATATTTAGCATGGAGCCCAAAATAAAGTACTGTTATTGTCAACAACCTGTAGATGAACAAATGGAGGTTCAGAGAGATCATTACTCGGGATAAGGTCACACAGCTAAAAGAATACTATCTCCAGGATTCTACCTAGGTCATTCTGGTATGAAACTCTGCCAATAGAAGGCTAACCAAAGGGAAGTTCTTGTGTGGGACCTGAAGGTGAATATTTTCAGCGGAAATCCCCCAGACCAGGAACACACTCTCTACCAGCCTCTCAGAGTCCATGGATTCCTCTGTCCACACAGGTACTTCAGGTGTCTCCGTGAAAACGGACTCAAACTGACATGGCTTCCCTAGCCTCAGTCAACCATTCACCAAACATTTCTTGAGAGAGATAGGTAGAAAACGTCAGACTGCCCATACACCTATGACTGTCTCCCTTTCTCATCTTCTTAAGAAGATGCCACATGCCCAGGGTGAAAATAAGATCTGGACCATTTTCTAGGCCTGTCCTTCTTGCAAATAAAATTCTGTATTTTATTTTTAAATGGAGCACTGACGATATGAATCATCCTATCATGAACTACTTCAAACAAAACCCTAAGTAGGTCATAGTTTTATTTGTTACCAGTATTTTCTGAAAAGTAGAATAATGTTAAAGGCAAGAATTGGTCAATAAAAGGTGGTATACAGGACCAAAAATATGTGATCTAACTGCCTGATCCACCTTTTCACTTGCCCACTATGGGATCTTGAGCCATTTATTTATTGATCTGAGCCTTCACTCTCACATCTGTTACATAACAGGCTCATCTTGTTTATGTAATGATCTATTTTTTAAAGCACTGATTGAGAACTCTCTACATCCCCAGCACTATGCCACAACAGAGCTCTAGAAATCAATTAGGAACCATCCTTCCCTTCAACTTTCTAGTGTAAAAGTTGTGATAGAAATTCATCCCACCCACTCTGATTCCCTTTGCCCAGTCAAGTTGGATGACCTCCCCTCCTTCATGCCTTTCCTTAGGCTCTTGCCATACCCAAAAGCCCCCCTCACAAACCCATCGATCTCAATGTGGCCAAATCCCACACATATTGAACCATGGATCAAACATCACCTTTCATATCACTTGTCATGTCCTACACATGGTGTAGTCACCTGAGTCCATGTAGAACTAACGGATTAGAAATCCAGCACATGGAGCCAGAGGAGACTTTGGCAAATATCACACTTAACACCTCAGTATCTAAGAGAACTGAGGTCAGAGAAAGAGTCACTTGGTCAAAATCAAATTGGTGACAGAACTGTGGCAAACTCATGGTCAGTGCTATTTAAATCCCCCCAAATAATTGCTTCTAAGTGTTTAATACATGAGACTTTCTTATTCACCTTAGTTAATTCAATATCTATCTATTGCATGGCATATAGCAGGTGCTCCATAAATGCTTATTGAAGGAGTGAGTGAGTGAAGGATGAGACCTAATTTGGCTCAGAGAATGGTGAAAGAGGTTTTTAATGTTCAAGACTCAGGTCAAGGAGAAATGTGAATAGATGGGCTGTTAGTCTAGTAATTCTAGGAGTCAGAAGGATTCTTGATCTCCCAAAGCAGGAAGGCATGTGTCAGGGTGGAGGGAGGGTCATCCTACAGCCCTGAGTTGCTGAATTACTTCCCAGCATTGACTCACCTGCTCTGTGTCACAGGTTCCCACCAAATTGAAACCATTAGGATCCATACCCTCACTGTGCTCTCCCCTTCCTCCTCCTGGCTGCTTAGGCGTTCTTGGTGGGGCGTCAACAGGAATTTTGGAAAGGACAAGGCAGTATAACAACCAGGGATCAATGGCTCCCTCTGGGAAAGCCCACAATATGTGCAGGGGAGCTGGTAACAAAAGTACATGGTTCTTAGCATGACTGTCATCCCAGACCAGGTTACATGCAGTTTGACAATGATGTAGCATGAAGAAGGTATTGCCAGGAAGATTGTGTGCTCCCAATTGGACCACAAATTTTCCTGTGTCCTTGCTGGTAATCCAGCTTCCTTCATGGAGTGTTTTAAATCCAAGATGATCTACTGGAGACAAATTGCGCATTCCTTGAGTCACCAGAATAACATCTATGAGCACTCAAATCATGAGCACTCAAATCATGGTCTGAGGTCCAGCCTGTATGGTGGTAGGTTTCCAGAATCCAATCTCAGATTGGTGTAATTCACTGGATTAACAGTCCCAGCTATGATTATGCAGAGCTTAATTCCTGGAGGCCTATTATCATCAAAAGGGCTCCTCCAGCAAGTTCTAAAAATGCAAAACATTACTTTTCCAAGAAACAGACTACTCCACCCTTCTCTAAAATGGTGACCCAAGTCCTAGAGACCACCCCACAGTGTCCATTATACTGAAGAAACCACCCCCATAGAGCAGTCGATTAAGGAAGAGACCACCACTACACAGCAGACTATGATCAGAGAGAATCACCCCAGAACAGACCACTGTTCCAGAGATTACTGCCACCAAATCCAACTATAAGGATAATTCAAACATTAAAGTCAAGCAGATTTTCTCTAGATAATCTATCACATATACCAGGATATATACCAGAAGACAGTTCACTAGAGAGGCCTGAATTTACTATCATGAATCCAGGAGCACCTTCTGCAAAATCTTCAGCCTTTGATTAAAAGAACAAATAACTGTAATGAGGCAAAAGTAAATGGAGACTATTAGGAGCTGTCATGTCATTATTCCTCTGCAGACTGTAAAGCTCTCCGTCTTCTCTGTAAGTTAGGAACGTTTATGCTATGGGAATATAGCAGATTTTTAAACATGATTTGCAATTTTTTTGTTTGTGTTTGAAAATTGCTATCACACCTCCTTGTGTGTGATTTTCAGAGGCTGTTTACTTCAGTACATGTTTTCCTAACCCACAAAGTTGTGTGTATACAGGCATTGAGGATGAGTCTTTGTGCTCAATCATCATAATGATGATTTCAGTGTGATACAATTTCTGCTGAATTAATAAAGAAAGTAAAGCATTTTTTAAAATGTTTTATTTATTTCTAGGAGAGAGAGAGAGACAGCGTGAGCAGGGGAGCGTCAGAGAGAGAGGGAGTCACAGACTGAAACAGGCTCCAGGCTCTGAGCTGGCAGTCAGCACAGAGCCCGACGCGGGGCTCGAGCCCACGAACCGCGAGATCATGACCTAAGCGAAAGTCGGACGCTTAACCGACTAAGCCACCCAGGCGCCCCAGAAAGTAAAGCATTTTTCAAAAAAATATAATTATGGCTGGGGCACCTGGGTGGCTCAGTCAGTTAAGCATCAGACTTCCTGTCAGGTCATGATCTCATGGGGGGTGAGTTTGAGCCCCCATCAGGCTCTGTCCTGTCAGTTTGGAGCCTGGAGCTTGCTTCGGATTCTGTGTCTCCCTCTCTCTCAGCACCTCCCCTGCTTGCACTCTATCTGTCTGTCTCTCTCTCTCAAAAATAAATAAACATTAAATTTATATATATATATATATATATATATAACTATGGCATTATTTGGTTGTTCTGCATATGGCTCCAAATGAATTAATAAACAGGTACCATATTTTAGTCAAAAAAGTTCTTAGGAGTGACTTCTTATTTATTTATGTCACCCCAAAAGTGACACGTTCCAGAATCCCTATCTTTATTCTTTCATGCACTGTTGAAACACTGAGGTGTTTGACACTTACTGAGCTATAAAATTAGGATCCTTGACTTTAAGTGGGAAACCTGGGGATTAAGACACTTCTCAGGGTCTCACAGATGATAAGAGGGGAGTCAGAATTTGAACCCAAGTTTTTAAGCCAAGTCCACATGTTGGACAAATGCCTGCCATTGACTCAAGTCAGAATCCATTACCACCTTCAATTTGTGGAACCCTTAACCTTGGGAAGCTTATTTCTGACCTAGGTGGTAGGGTCCTGGGTGAGTACAGTGTCCTGAGTTTAAGACTCCAGGGACAGAGAGGAAAGGCAGCATGGAAAACTGGAGCAAGGAGGTGGAAACTGCTGGAAGACCTCAGGTTAAACTTTATGGAAGAGGTAACATTAGAGCTAGGATTTGGAAAGAGTACCTTTAGGTAAAAAAAAAAATGGGGAAGAATGGAGACACATTAGGTAGATGGCAGCATGTGTGAAAGCAGAGAAATGAGAAAACCCTAGAAGATGGGAGAAGTCATCCTTAGAATATGGTGGGATGCAGGGATAACACTGCTATTAGTAATTTACATCTCACTATAAAGTACCTCAAAGTATTTTAATTCAAGAGTTGAGGTGAGAGGATGATGTGCCCTCCAAGGCTTCATCACAATTCCATGAAGAACAAAAAGCGAGGAGCAGGAGATGGTGAAAGCACTGTTCTGTAGAGTCCCTGTGGTGGCAGAGAAGATGGTAAGTGAGGTAGAAGGCTGGCCTTTTACACCCACCAGCCTACCAGGACTAACACTGAGCAACATCAGTGGCCAGTCCAGAGTGGCCTCACAGTGACATTTAAATGTCATCATCAGCATCATCAATACTAACATTTATCTCCCACTTGCCATGTGCCAGGCATTGTGCTAAGCTTTTTCCATGGAGTCTGCATGCATTCATTCATTTAACACATAATTTATTGAGCACTTACTCTGCCAGACTTCTCTTTTCTAAGTGCTAGTAGTGAACAAGAGATGGATGATTTGCACCCATAAAACTACCAGTAGGGAAAGTGATAATAAACTCAGATATATACAAGTAATGAGAGGAAAAAGTAAAGGAGAAAGCAGTAAAAGCAATGGATGGTAGCCAGTATTAGATGCAATGGCAAGTAAGACCCCTACCTAGAGGTGACTTTTGAGCCTACCATGAGTGAAGTAAGGAGTCAACCCAGGTGTCTCTCTAAGGTAAAGATGTTCCAAACGGAGGGAACAATCGGTGCAAATGCCCTGAAATTAATTAGTTTACTTGTTATCTAGTCTGAGCTCCTACTATATACCAGACAATGTTTTAAGAAGAAGAAATAGCAGCAAGCAAGCAAACAAATGAAATCCCTCTTTTGATGGTGCTTATATTCCAATGACTGGCTCACGTTAGGCATGTTCAGAAACATTGAAGGTTCAGAAACATCGAAAGCTGCAGAACCATTGTAGGACAGGGCCCAGGACCTAACCTTTAAACCTTACCTCCACACCACAGAGAACTGAGCCAACATCTCTGATCCTCCCCAAGCTTCTCCTAGGCACAACATAGTAAAGACATATTCCTTAAATTCTACACAGATTGTCACCCCTGTGACCCCCATCTTGCGCTCATACATCTCCACTCCATATAGTTCAGAGATAAGAAAAGATGGTTGAACACTTCCTGGGGTCATTAAATAATAACCCTGGTCTGGTCTGGGTGATGGGAACATTGGAGAACCAACCAGAGCAGGCCCAAGGATTCGTTAAGATTTCTTTCAGTCCATAAAGGTGATGATTCTTCTATTTCACTTATGGTGTTTGGCCACTGACCAAACTGAGAGGATATTTGTTTCCAATATGGTGGAGTCATCTAGACTTAGAGTTTTGCCACTAATGCTTCCTGCCCAGCATCTCTATACAAATTATTTAACTCTTCTGAACTCCAATGAACTCATCTCAACAATGGGGACAATGAAACCCACCTTTAAGGGCTGCTGTAGGATTCACATTGGTCAATAAATCTCAAGTACCTAGCACTGTTTAACACAAGTGCTACCTCATACTGTTTAACACAAGTAACCATCTAAAGTTCACAACACAGAACCAGATGTGGAGGGAGTTCAACATTTCCTGATGTAAACTCTTTAAGTGAATGGGATCTTTTCTTAGTCCAGAAGAGAATGTAAACCACTATATTGATAACCTACTACATACCAACAGTGACTTTGCATCTTCTCTTAGATAATCCCCCCAACAACCCTGTCTGGTAGGTGTTATCATCCTCCTTTACTAGAAGAGGAAATCGAGGCCCAGAAAATCTGAGCAACTTACCAGGGTTACAAAGACTGAAGTGGCAGTCTATAAGTGTGACACCAGGTCTAGAGGTCCCCCAGGCCTTTTTGTGTCTGAAGCTCATGGTTTTCTCCACTTGGTGGGAGAAGAATGAAATTTGTGGTTTTAGATGTGGACTGAGCTGTGAAGTGAACAGCATGCCTCAATCCATTCCATGAATATATCCTTTCCCATTTCCCTACAAAGAGAAGGTTTCATAAGCTTAAGTTTCCCTTCATCGTCAAAATTCTGGTCATGTCCTATCTTGAAAGACACAACACAAACTTTGCATTAGCTTCCATACAACTTGGCATTCCGTATTTTTTCTCTGAGGACTTTCTGAATATGAAGTGAAAAGGTTAGTGTGTGTGTGTGTGTGTGTGTGTGCGTCCCTTAAAGAATTATTCCCCTTGATAGCAAGAGATGGGAGGCGTTCAGGTAGGTAAGAGGTTCTGAAGGATGGCATGTCTACATCTCTTAACACTGCTCAGTGTCGGAAATCTCTCTCCTCCTTTAGAAAATCACATTTCAGCACTTGTTCTATGCAGAAAACCACACCCACAGCAGTGCCAACACGTCTTACTGGCCATCCATCTATCCACCTTCTTCCCCAGCCTCCCTATAAAATTGTTTTTGGCCAAACAACAATGCAGGCCTGTCATCTAGCTCTTGGCGGCTGCAGACAAACCTTGGCACACCTTGGTTTGTAGAGTATCTCTCCAGTCCCGGACTCTGTCGTCACATGGAGTCATGTCCTGTGTGTCTTGTATCCAAATTTCCCTCTTCTTAGAGGGACAGCAATCAAGGGACTGGAGTCCATCCTCATCTAGGATAACCTCATCTTACCTTGATCACATCTGTAAAGTTTCTGTTTCCAATTGAGGTCACATTCACAGGTTCCACACAGAGTTGAAGTTTTGGGAGAAACTATTCAATCCAGCACAGTCACCCAGGAGTAATAGCAAATAGCCAAAAAGAGAGAGAAGTGAACATGAAAGAGAGCAACTCTAAACACTCAGAAAGTAAATGAAATGAACAAAGCTGGAAAGGGCAGAAAATAAGATTTTATCAGGCGCATGCAAAATAGTGACTCGCTTCCCCTTAATTTTATATTTATCTTTATCTAAGAACACATTAGGAATCCACTGCTTCTCTCTCCATTTAGTCAAATGATTCCCATATTACACAATGAACTTACCTATGAGAACTTTTAAGAACTACTGATGTTTCAGTCCCCTCCCCAGAGATTCAGAAGTAATTGGTAGAGATGTGGAATTTTACATTTCTCCAGGTGATTTTAATGTACATCCAACATTGACAAACACTACCCAAATTAATTAAATCAAAATCTCTGGAGTGCCCAGGCAGTGGTAATTTCATTTAATTTATAGGTAGTTTTCACATGAAATCTGTTAACAAATACTAATTCAGCCTGTATATGTATCTTGTCCTTTTTATATTATTTATGATCTACTATGATGTATCAGACTAAGTCTAACATCCTTGGAGCTCAGAGTCAGTGGAGGGACTAGGACAATACATTTGGTGATTGTCTAGAGATAAGAAGTCTGATGGTTGAGGGGTGGAGGACAGAGATTTACTGCCAATGAGTTTCTAACAAAAATATACAACCATCTATTATGACACACTTATCAATTCTGCTTATTAAAAAGGCTCTATGATTTTCACTTGTCCCTAATATAATCTTCACCACATCCCTATGAGATTAGCAGTTTTATTCCTTATTATAAACTACACTTTAGTAGCTTAGAGGCATGTGAGTTGTGTAACATCCAACAGATTATGAGGCTTTACACTGGAAGGGGAATTAGGTCTGCCCAATTCTATAGCCTGTAGCTTTTAATACATAAACATCACAGTCTAGCATGAGTTTGGGCACAGATTCCTTTATGCCCAACTTCAAACTCACTAGAGCAACTTTCAAGGAAATAAAGTACAAAGAAAAACCACTATATAGCTGCCTGGTATCTTTTAAATGATGAAATGCAATTTAAATCAGTGCTACTCAAAGTGTGGCCTGAGGAACAGACACATCTGCATCACTAGGGCAGCTTTAGAAATGCTACTTGTCAGGTCCCAACCCAAACATACTGATCTGAAATCTCTGAAAATGAGACACACAAATGTGTGTTTTAACAGCTTTACAGATGAATCTGAAGTACAACGAAGTTGGCCAAACAGTATTTTAAATCACCCTAAAAGGAAAGGTCTTGATCCACTTAAAAATTAGTATTTATCCAGAAGCTGTGGCTCAGCCCAATAAAAAACTATAGATTGCTGGCAGAGGAATCTATGCATATATAACTACTGTACAAGAATAGGGAGAAGGAGGGAAATTCTGAGAGTGTCTCCATGGGAGGGTTTTACAGGGCTAACCACCATGCTCAAAGCCCACTCTCAGTTTGAAATGTCTGTCTCTATCCCCATATTCCTGTATATAGGTGCTCCTCCTCCATCTTGTGCCTTTCCTGAACTATTGCTATGCTTCCTCAGGCCAAAGCAGTTGTTCTATTACTTCTTTGTCCTCCCTAAACAAGCATTAATTTCATAACCTTCTGCCCCAGCAAGATTTCAAACACTTGTACACAAGGCTCATATCTTAAATTTCTTTGATTCCTCACCATTAGAGGCGGTATGGACAGATGCTAGTTTCAGACCACGTTTTAAATATGAATCTGCCATGAGAAATTAACACAAAATCCTAAGTCTTGTTTCCTCTTCTGAAAAATAGAGAGACGATTGCATGCACTTCACTGGGTAGATGTGATGGTCTACATGATGTTGGGCACAGAGTAAGGCTTAATAAATATGGGCCAATACCACTTGCCCATAGTAGGCTTTCAATAAATAACAGATTGAGGTTCTCTGTGATGCAGTGAAGTCCTTATTACTGGAAATACTGGAAGATTCATAGGTTGGCTAACCTACTCATGACATATCATGAAGAAGTGTCCTCATTCAATTCAAAAAGGAAAGGGAAAGAAAGATCACAGAGGAGGAAGCAGCAGGTATCTGTCTCTCCACCCAGTCAACAATTATATTAGCAGAGTCTGCCCAGTGTACTATTACGGCACTCTGCAGTCTATTGAGAACTTGCATATTCTAGGGGATGCCTTGGACAGTAAGTTGCAATTGATTGAAGTCAACTTCCTCTCTTAGCTGGGCAGAGGCTTCCCATCTTCTACCTCAGTCTTGTGGCAGGCAGCTCTACACACGCTCATGAGCCAGTCCGCATGCAGCTTTAAGTATCAGTTGGGAAATAAGGATTCTATCCTCAAAACTATGGGTTTATGCTTTGATCACAAATTGCTGCTTCTAAGTACAGAGGTGCAAACATAGAGACACCAGCCATCATTTCACTTCTTCCCCATGGTTGCAAGGCACTGCATCTCTGGCTTATGACATGTCCACGGTGCTTAGAGAACCAGTGCCTTTTTTTCTATCTCTTCTTTTTTCTCCTGTTCTCCCTTTCAGAGCCAGACATTAAAAACTAGGACATTCAAAAGAAACTGCACATGTAAGAGGAAATTACAAAGTAATTGGGATTCCCAGTTAAAGACGCAGATTCAGAAAAGAACTGAGAAGATCTTAGATTTACACCCCAGGGTGATCTATGGCATGAAGATAGTCTACAGCATTCAAAACAACAACAATAATAAAAACAGCAAGCCCTGAGAAATGAGGATATTCTAAATTCCACAATTACCACATTATTAGATTGAACTGTCCAATATTCAACATACCAACAGCAAAAAGACATATAAAGAAACAGAAATTATGTCTCATCCAAAGGCAGGGGGTGATTAAGCAACAGAAGCTGTGCCTTAGAAAGAGGAAATGACAGACATACTAGACGAAGACTTGAAACAGTTGTCTTAAATGTGTCCAAAGAACTGAATGTGGTTATGGAGAAAGTCAAAACAATATATGAACAAAATAGAAACATCAAAAAAAAGTGATAGAAAACCTTTTAAAATTCCCTCAAAATTCTACAGCTTAAATATAATTGAAGTGGAAATTTTGCTGCCTAAATGTAAAGGGTGTTCCTTCTCCAGGTATTAGGTATGTGGTTTCCCTTTATAATTACATAATCTGTTTGTCTTAATCTAGCAACTACTACATCTCCCCTTGCCAACCCATTACTCACTCACACTCAGATTTCTCATCCAGATGGGTCAAAACTATAGGGGCTAGGGTACCATAGTAGAACTTGCATTGTACAATGCTATCACCTATGGGGCTTCACAACTGAATCGATGTAAGAGTAGTCTAGGCTTTAAAAATTCTGTCTATTGATCATAATTATCATGCTGTGTGATGCTTTATATCCAGTTACCAAAAACAGGTAGTGTAGAAGCAATGCCCTCTCCAAATTGTCACCAATAATGGCACCTGATGATGAAAAAAGTCATGCTTCTCACACTGTAGGGTTAGTGGGGGAAAAAAAATTTTAAAAAGAGTACTGGTTGCATTATTAGGGTGGAATCATGAATATGAAAAGCCAATCTTCCCATACCCCTATCTCTTCTGCTTTAATTCTTTCCAAGCAACATCTTCAAAGGGAATGTTCCTTCTGAGCTCCATCTGCATTAATGCTCATGCTGGCTATATGAGTAGTCTGCAATGACGATAACATGGTTTATCTACTAATCTTTACTAATCATTTCTTTTAAAGTTTATTCTATTTCTTGATGATGCCACCAGCCTCAGAATTAGAAAGAACATGAAATGTCCATTGAATATCATATTCATTAGCTCACTGTCAGGGTCTCTTTGCTATGAATGGCATGACATCATGTGACCAGAAGTTATTCCCATATCTAAGATATATGGCACAGTTTATTTCCAGAGCTACTCTGGTGTGGCCAGAATCCATCCCATGCACAAGAATGGCAACTCCTTATAGGGTTGTTAAAAGCTAAGAGATGCCAGAAGTAGCCACATGATGGCAGTAGAGGACAAATGTATTCAATTTGCTAGAAATGGCCGACCAGAGACCTGAGTCCTGGTCCACCTTCAGGCAGACAGATCAACTACTGACAGGAACCACAGTGCTGGTAAGGCGTTTCAGTCTCCTTGGCAAGAATATGGAGGCCCATCTTTGCAGCCTGTTTAGTTATGGAAGATTAGTCAATAATGGGTGGAGGTACAGATGCTGCCACGTTGCTGCAGTGAGTCTCTTCCAAGTTTGCACCTTCCCATGAGCATCCACAAGGGATACAGAAAATGTCATCCAAGCTTGCAGCAGCAGCTTTCCAGAGCACTTAATTCCACAGGGGAGTGTCTAATAAAACTGTCATTGTCACCTACTAACAAGATTGCTAGCCAGAGCCTAAGAAGGGGGGACAAAATGCTTTCCTCAAAGATAAGAGTGTTGCCTAAGGGTTGTGCTTTGAATTTAGCTGATTGGCTGATAGGCTTCTACCACAGTAAGTCTTACAGAGTTGTCACTGGCTCTAGAGGGCTGCTGTCACCCCATGGACACATCATCTTATAGCTGGATGAGCCTTCAGTAAACCAGCTCCAGGCATCCTCAGGCTTTCCTGGGAGCCATCTCCAGGTAGCAAAAGATTCCCATGTGAGTAATCAAAGGAGATACAATGGTCCCTAGAGATGAGGCACTACCTCCTTGTGTGAAGAGCATCTGTCTATGGGACCTGACTTGTTGTTCTGGAATGTTCCATTTCCATTTTGTATGAGAAATCTGTTCGCCTTCCCAGTATCTGAGGGGGCAATGCAGGATGGGAACACCTGGACACAGTGATGTCTGGCAGCCCTCCCTAAAGCCACTCGCTCTCCACAGGTGCCCAATAGTAGGCCAGCAGCAGAGTGTCAAGTGCAGCACAGCAGGGGGCCACATGGGCAGGAAGTCAAAGCCCCAAGAAGTGACTCCGGACAGAGGCGCCTCCACTGCCAGAGGTGCCACTTGACACACTTCCCAGCATCAGAATCCTGGATTCCACCCAGGTCCTTGGGCTTTACAGGGTCTAAAGGAGGTGGCCTGTGGGCTGCCTTTAACACACCTGCCACCCAGGTCCCCGAACAAACTTGGCAGATTCTGTGATCTGTTTGTACACAGGGCTCAACCTCAACAAAATCCCTGGATGAGGCACATATTGGCCCCGACCCCAAACAGTCTGAGTAAATCTGGGCTTCCCACTTGGCTTCTGAGGTCTGTAGGGGGAGTAACTTTTCCTTTCCTGCCTCGGGACTCGATCTTCAAGTCTCCCAGTCCTCCCTCTTCAGTCCAGACTGACTGGAGGCTGGTCTCTCAGGACCTGCTCTTCCTGGGAGCCCATCAGCTTGAGGTCATCAGTGCGGTCACTCCTGAGGGAGGAAGACCTGTCCCATTACTGGGCCTGCCTTGGTGGCACAGAGTGTGAGCATCCAGGTGCCCCTGTGGCAGGACAGGAGACAGGTTTGCAGGCCCTGATGAGCTTGCACACAAATGATCTTTGACACTTTGTGCCAAAGAGATTGAGCAAAAGGCATTAGCCATGTCCAAGACGGAATCCTGCCAAAATGTATAATCAATGTAGCTGCAGTCACAAAGTCTGACATAGCTGGGGTTTTAAGGCAACAACTGAATTTGGTTCATGGTAATCCACTGTGGAAACCCCCATATTGCATTCATGTGAGGGAGAATTGATGTTTCAGTGTGTGAAGCCCCAAGGTTGGGGTGTTTTTGTTATAGCAACTGGCAGGACCCAGATGCTTCACTCTGCTGCTTCACATGCTCTAGGACCATGTGAGCGGCATATAATCTGTCTGGGCTTTATATAGGAACATCAGTAAGTAGTTGTCAAATTAACTGAATTGATAAATTTAAACTGATGACATTTAACTACATATTCCTCCTCTCACATTCAATGATCCAAAGATCATGTGAACATTGGGCCAATTGGGCCCTGGGACAATCATTGGCCTCTTTAACAACCATCCCAGTATGTGAGAAGGGTTTAATAAATGCCTGAGAGATGTATATATCATGGATAGGGTGTAACTGCTTTGAATAAAATGTCTAAGAAAAGTGTAAGCATGAGAAACCCCTTGCTATGTGTCTAGTTGCAAATATATTCAGGTCTCTGAGTTCCAGGATGATTATAGTTTGTAAACTACAGCTAAAGAAACCCTTTGAAGAATTTCTAAAAATTTTAAATTACACTATAGTTAACATACAGTGTTTTATTAGTTTCAGGTGTACAATATAGTGAATCAACAATTCTATACATCACTCAGTGCTCATCATGATATATGTATTCCTTAATCCCCTTCATCTATTTCACTCATCTCTCACCCATTCCCCCTCTGGTAGCCATTTGTTTATTCTCTCTAGTTAAAGAGTCTGGTTTTTTGGTTTGTCTCTTTTATTTCCTTTGTTCGTTTGTTTTGTTTCTTAAATTCCACATGTGAGTGAAATCCTATGGTGTTTGTCTTTCTCTGGCTGACTTACTTCATTTAGCATAATACTCTATAGCTCCATCCAGGTCATTGCAAATGGCAAGAAATCGTCCTTTTTATGGCTGAATAATATTCCATTGTATATACATAACACATCTTCTTGATCCATTCATCAGTTCATGGACACTTAGGTTCTTTCCATGTTTTGGCTATTGTTGAGAGTGTGGCTATGAACATTGGGGTACATGTGCCCCTACACATCAACACCCCTGTATCCCTTGGGTAACTGATGGAAATGAAAAAGATAGTTCCAAGTGACATATCAGATAAAGGGCTAGTATTCTTTTTCTATTTTTTGAAATTATTTGAGTAGGCTAGGCGTTTCCTCTTGTTTAAATGTTTGGTAAAATTCACCTGCAAAGTCATTTGGTCCTGGACTTTTGTTTCATCGCTAGTAATCAATTTGTTCAGCTTTTCTTTTTCTTCTTGTTTCAACTTTGGAATATTATATATTTCTAGAAATTTATTCATTTCTTCTAGGTTTTATCATTTTTTGGCATTTATTTTTTTGTAGTCTCTTATAATCTTTTGTTCTTCTGGTTGTAATTTTTCTTCATTTCTGATTTTATTTACTTGAGTTTTCTCTATGTTTCCTGATGAGTCTGGCTAAAGGTTTACCAATTTTGTTTCTCTTTTCAAAGAACCAGCTCTTAATTTCATTGATATTTTCTATTGTGTGAGGTTTTTTTATTTGTTTGTTTGTTTGTTTTTGTTTTAGTCTCTAGTTCATTTATTTCCTTTCTGATTTTTATAATTTTCATTCTTGTACTAACTTTGGGCTTTGTTCTTTTTCTAGTTCTTTTAAGTGTAAAATTAGATTGTTTATTTGACACTTTTTTGTTTCATGAGGTAGGCCTATTTGCTATAAACATTGCTCTTAGAAGTACTTTTGCTGTGTTCCAAAGATTTTGGACAATTGTGTTTCCATTTTTAGTTTTCTCAAAGTATTTTCTTATATCCTCTCTGATTTCTTCATTGACCCATTGGTTGTTTAGAGCATGTTGTTTAGTTTCCAATGCTTGTGGGGTTTTGAGGTTTGGGTGTTTTGTGTGTTTTTTTTAAATCGATTTCTAATTTCCCACTGTTGTGATTTTTTTTTAAAAGATCCTTGGTATGGAATCAATCTTAAATTTATCGAGACTAGTTTTTTAATGTGTATTTATTTTTGAGAGAGAGCACAAGTAGAAGATGGCAGAGAGAGATGGAGACAAAGAATCCCAAGCAGGGCTGTTAGCACAGAGCCCAACACAGGGCTCAAACTCACAAACCATGAGATTATGACCTGAGCTGAAATCAAGAGTCAGATGCTTAACCAACTGAGCCATCAGGGCACCCCTTACTGAGACTAGTTTCATTGCCCAATATGTATCTATCCTGGAGGATGTCCCACTTGAAAAGAATGTGTATTCTACTGTTTAGAGATGGAATGATCTGTATATGGCTGGTAAGTTCATCTGGTCTAATGTGTCATTCAAAATTTCTGTTTCCCTAATGACTTCCTGTCTGAATGACCTATTCATTAATGCAAGTGAGATGTTAAAATCTAATACAGTTGTTACTGTTAATTTATCTGTGTATGTATGTTAATATTTGTTTTGTATATTTTGGTACTCCTATGTTGGATGCCTAAATATTTACAATTGCTATGTTTTCTTGTTGAATTGATGTTTTTAACATCACATAATTCCTTGCTGTCTCTTATTAAAGGTTTTGTTTTAAAGTTTATTTTGTCTGATATAAGTATTGCTATCCAACTTCTTTTCACTGCATGGAACATCTTTTTCAGTCTCTTTTGCTTTCAGTTTATATGGTACCGGAGTCCAGCTCTGGCCAGGTCCAGGGGTTCCTGAAGGATGGATGGTGTCAGCAAGGGTGGGAGTGAGAGAGCCCCGAGATTCTTTCTGATGACCAGGCAGGCATCTCTGTCCCGTCGGTTTCGGTGTCTTTACTTATAGGTCATATGTTAACATGGCATCAGAAAATGGAATTTTTACAATGATTAGTTCTCTGTGATAAGATGTTTTGGAAAATGTACAGAAACAGGTTTTACAGAAGTCTTCTTGCAGAACTACCCCAATTGTAGTGACGTTGAGTAACTAAGAAAATAACAAGGTGCTCACATTTTAATAACACTAAGATTAAGTTACAGGTTTGTAGATCCTCCTATCCGTCCTCATCACAGCTGCCAGGGTAAGGGAAGGGGTTTGTGGAATGTAGGCCTTAGGGAAGGGGCTGCTATACATCACCAGTTAGCAAAGGTGTATGTGGTAACTTATGTTCTGCCCTTATCTGTTCCTTCTCTCTAAGTTAGGCTCTTTGTCTCTGGGCAAGACTTGATTTTCCAGTTATATTCTTTATGGCACCAGAGAGCCAACCATACCTTTAAAGAGTTTAGCTTATTTCCAATCCATAGAATAGCCTCTATGAGTGCATTTACCTTTGTGTCTAGTTTTATGATTTCTTGAATAGCTAGGGCATGAAAGACATTTTTGGTTAGTTGATTTACATGTTGAGCTGTATGAACATCTTGGACTAACACAACAGTAGAAACAATTGTACATGTAAAGATCAATCTTTTATGACTAGGGGTCATTAGCCTGTTCATAGCTCAAGGGAAAGTATGGAGGGAAACAGGACCTTCTGGAGACACAATGTCTTTTCCCATAATCAAAAGAAGAAGTTCCCACAATAAGTTCCTTCACAAGGTGCAATCATCATACCAGGGCCAGAATAAGGGGACAAGTCACTCCCGATATTGATCAACAAGTTACCTTGGGGGTTGGTGCTCAAGCAGAAATAATTGAGTGGGGATGGATATCGGTCATCATCTGATTGGCGAGAAACCGTGCAAACTTGAATTAACCTCACCAGGAGCTTTCTCGACTAGTGGGCTCAGAATGGTTCCCAACAGTGTTCTCTTTGTTTCCTTTAAAATATTAATCAAAATGTATGGTTATTTTATTCTTGTTTGTTCCTTTGTCCTTTCTGTCTTCTATTATTGGAAAAGGACCCTATCTCTTGTGTTTCCCACTTAATTAGCAATGATTGAAACAGTACTTGATCTGGGGCGCCTGGGTGGCTTAGTCGGTTAAGCGTCCGACTTTCGCTTAGGTCATGATCTCGCGGTTCGTGGGTTCGGGCCCCACGTCGGGCTCTGTGCTGACTGCCAGCTCAGAGCCTGGAGCCTGTTTCAGTCTGTGACTCCCTCTCTCTCTGACCCTCCCCTGCTCACGCTGTCTCTCTCTCTCTCTCTCTCCTAGAAATAAATAAAAAACATTAAAAAAAATTAAAAATTTCTAATGTTTATTTATTTTTGAGAGAGACAGACAGAGTGCGAGCAGGGGAGGGGCAGAGAGAAACGGAGACACAGAATCCAAAGCAGGCTCCAGGCTCTGAGCTGTCAGCACAGTGCCCAATGCAAGGCTCAGACTCACGGACCATGAGATCATGACCTGAGCCAAAGTCAAACGCTTAAACGACTGAGCCACCCAGGCTCCCCATTTAAAATAATTATTGATAGGTATGCACTTATTGCCATTTTGTTAATTGTTTCCTAATTGTTTTCTAATTCTTCTCTGTTCTTTTCTTTTCTTTCTCTTTTCCCTTATAATTTGATCACTTTTTTTTTTTTTAGTGTTGTATTTGGATTCTTTACTCTTTACTTTTTTGTGTATCTATTATAGGTTTTTGGTTTGTGATTACCCTGAGGTTCATAGACAACATCTTATGTATATAGCAATCTATATTAAGTTGATGAAGTTTGAACCCATTTTAAAACATTATATTTTTATGTGTGTGTATGTATTATGTTTATGTTCCATATTTTATGTATATGATATCATATTTTACATCTTTTCATTTTATATATCCCTTGACTAATTTTTGTAGGTATAATTAATTTTACTACCTTTGTCTTTTAACCTTCACACTAGCTTTACAAATGATTAATCTACTACATATACTACATGCTTGTTTTTACCAGTGAGGTTGTTTCTTTTCATATTTTTTTTTTACTTCCAATTATGGCCTTTTCTTTTCCACTTACAGAACTCCCCTTAATACTTCTTATAGGGCCAGTTTAATAGTGATGAACTCCTTTAACTTTGTCTCTCTGGCAAACTCTTTACCTCTCCTTCAATTCCAAATGATAACCTTGCCCTGGTAGAGTACTCTTGGTTGTAGGTTTTTCCCTTTCAGCACTTTGAGAATGTATCATGCCACTCCCTTCTGGCTTGCAAAGTTTCTACTGAAAAAACAACTGATAGATTTATGGGGTTTCCCTTGTACATGAAAGTTTGCTTTTCTCTTGCTGCTTTTAGGATTCTCTCTGTATCTTAAAATTTGCCATTTTAATTTTTATGTGTCTTGGTGTGGACTACTTGGGGGTTTTCCTGTTTGGAGGCTCTCAGCATCCTGGACATAGATGTCTACTTCCTTTCCCAGGGGAGGAAAGTTTCATCTATTATTTCTTCAAATAAATTGTCTGCCCTCTCTTCTTTTTCTTCTCCTCTGCAATCCCTATAATGCCAGTGTTTTTACTCTTGATGTTATATCAAAGATCCCTTAGCCTACCTTCATTTTTCATTTTCTTTTCTTTCTTCTTTGTATTTATTTTATTTTATTTTGGTTTGGTTTTTTTGTTTTGTTTTGGTTTTTTGCTGTTCAACTTTCTTGCTCTCTACTACCCTGTTTTCCAGATCACTGATCCATTCTTCTGTATCCCGTTCTGCTATTGATGCTCTCTAGTACATTTTTCATTTTAGTTATTATATTCTTCATATTTGACTGGATTTTTCTCATGTTTTTTTCTCTTTGCTAAAGTGCTAAGTTTACTTATTCTTTTCTCAAGTCCAGTGAGTGTCTTTATAACATTACTTTGAACTCTTTACCAGGTAGACAGCTTACCTCCATTTTATTTAGCTCTTTTTCTAGGGTTTATCTTGCTCTTTCATTTGGATCATAATTCTCTGCCTCTGCATTTTGTCTGACTCTCTGAGTTTGTTACTATATTAAGTAGGTCAGCTTAATAAGTGGTGATCTTTGACCTTTGTGTCAAAAGTATTCTGTGGTGCCCAATAGCACAACCATCCCCCTCCCGCAACCCTGATCACCACAACCAGGCATATACCCACCTCTTGTGGCTGAGCTGTGACTACCAGAGATGTGCAGGTGTGCAAGGCTGTCCTCAGTCTGGCTGTCAGCAATGATCAGCCATGACTACTGTGGGTGCGTGGGTGGGAGGGCTAACCCCTGGCGCAGTAGGATGAGGCTGACGAGCTATGGCAGGCATTCTGGGGGATGGGACAGCTCTGGGCACCGCTAAGTGAGAGGCCCAGTTGTAGCAAAGTGTGACCAGGTTAATGTGAAGGTATATCACCATACCGCTCACCTTTTAATTATTCAGCCTCAACTCTACAAGTCCCAGGGAGCCTTGCCCCTTTCTGCCTCTCCTTCCTCACTAGGCCCCCGTTGCCACTGGAAACACTGCCAGGTCAGGTGGCAACCTCGAGTCTTACCAGAAGTTCAACTCCTGGATTCTTCCAGAATCCTGTCCTCAGGTGCCATCAGGCTCCATTTGGAGTTACGATGTCACTTTACATCTTTTATCTGTCAGAGCAGAAGAAAGGCTATACCAGGAGCTGGAGATCTGGTGCACCTGAGAGAAATGATTTCTGGGACTTTATTTTTTTAATTTTTTAAATGTTTTATTTATTTCTGAGAGAGAGAGAGAGACAGCGTGAGCAGGGGAGGGTCAGAGAGAGAGGGAGTCACAGACTGAAACAGGCTCCAGGCTCTGAGCTGGCAGTCAGCACAGAGCCCGACGCGGGGCTCGAACCCACGAACCGCGAGATCATGACCTGAGCCAAATTCTGACGCTTAACCGACTGAGCCCCCAGGCACCCCAGTTCTGGGACTTTACAGAAGTCATTTAGGTCAGTTTGCTCATCATTAATTCAATTTAAAATAATGGCCATGCCCAATAAATAAATGAATTAATTAAGAATAAAATAACAACCACTTTTGACAGTGTTGTGATAAAAGTGTCACATAGTAAGGTGTGGTGAAGGCTTTAGCAATGATATGGTGCCATGTGGGAGTGTAGTATGATCATCAATCAAGAGAAAAGAGATGGAAATATTCAAGGAGAAGGAAAATCTCTTTATATCCTAATATGCTTTTCCAGGATATGATCACTACATGGCTGTGATATGGAGTCACCAATGCTCCAATCATACTAAGAAAGACATCAACCTAAATCAACATACTAAGAAAGACATCAACCTAAGAAAGACATCAACCTAAATCAACATACTAAGAAAGACATCAACCTAAATAGGACTGACCAGAAACATGAAAAATCTGTTATAGAACGTGGTTAGAACAAGTTTAAATCTAAGACAAAATAAATCTTTGAATTCATTCAGATGATTGCTTTAAAGAGAAACTAGGAAAAGTTTAATGACTCCTTTTATGTTTTTAAATCATTTGATGTTGACAGAAGAGGACATTATGTTACTAAATCCAACCCCGCTCCCCCTTACACTGTGGGTGTAACTCTATTGTCTTTCTCTCCCTGCTGTCACACTCAGATGACACTGTCACTCTCAGAGCTCAGCTTTCCTATTGAAAACCTTGTAAGTTCTAAGGACAAACCTGGATCAGCTGGTGACAAACTACTGGTACGTTCACCTCTTCCCCATCTGGAGCAGAATGCCCAATACTTTCCCATGTGAAGGTGGCAGCCTATGTGATCTCAGAGTTTTCTAACCACTGGACCCAAGACTGCAGAGGAGGTGCTGTCAGGTAGGAGGAGTGGAGAGGCTGTGGGCTTGAGGGGAGGTATGGAAGGGGTTCAGGAGGATATTTGTGACATTCTTATAAATAGATGCACAACTCATGCTCAAATGACAACGAGAATATATAGCATTGGGATTAATTCAATGCAAAGAGATTACCAAATTTCCTTTGTGATACTTTTTGGCAACAGCCTAGAGTAAGTGCAAGGATTTTGTTAGAGTCTCCATGACCTGATTTGGAGCCCTGGCTTCACCAGTCACTCGCTGTCTGTGATCTTTTCTTCCTCTCTGCCTGTGGCTAAGACTAGCACCTATCTGTAAGCAGGGACTGAGTGAGCTCATCACACAAACTGTTGTACTAATAGCTCTTGTGATAGCTGCTGTCATCCTCACCAAATTGTTGCTCCAGCACTTTTGGTAAATGTGTGAGTGCCGTGGTGGGGAGGTCTGGCCAGGCTGTGGGTATCATAAACGCTTCTCATGCCTGGGAAGATTGAGAGCCATTGATCTGGATGCAGCCTCAGGTGAATCTAGAATGCCCTCCTGCTCACTTGCTTCTCTACCTTATCCATAACTTTCTTCCAGTGCAGACCTGAAATCTATAGAGTCCCTCTCTACTGTGAACAGCTATCCACACCTTTGAGAACAATTGTTCCTCCTACAAATCCCTACAAATCCAACCACATGTTTTAGGTGACTGGGTCATTCACCCCAGAATCTTGCTATTTGCCAGGGAGGAGGGGTCCAATGGAAGGAACATGACTCCAGTCCAACTTATCAAAGTCTCCGCCTGAGATTTCCACATTGCAGCTCAGCTCAGAGCTGCTGACACCCATGTTTCCAACCACATGGAGAAAAGCAGAAGAGAAAAAACAAAACACACATGCAGAGGAAACTGAGAAGTGATGTGAGAACAGAGCTTCAACCCCTAACTCTGTGTGTCTAGGTGATGGTATTCATTATGTAATGTACATTCTGTATTGTGTGATGTTTTGACATCTTGAAGGACCTACAGGTTAAGGAAGAAAATTCCCCACCCAGAGCCAGCTGATTCCTAAAGATAAACAACAGCTTGCCTAGGGACACACCTCCCATATGCAAGCCAACCATTCCCTTTGTTAACTGTTACACACTGAGCCAATAGTAAGTCAGCCCATAGCTGGGTACCAGACAGCTAGCCACTCTGTTCCAAATCTCCAGAATTATTCACACTTGCCTATCCTCAACTGTTTAGTCTACTTTGCCTTTGTGTTATGTTGAAATTTTCAAAGGAAAGGGTCTTCCCCTCAAATACCTGCAATATGTGGCTCCTGGGTGGTTCAGTCACTTAAGCATCTGGCTTCAGCTCAGGTCATGATCTCACAGTTCATGAGTTCAAGGCTGGCTTTGAGCCCTGCGTTGAGCCACACTATCAGTGTTGAGCCTGCTTGGAATTCTCTCTCTCTCTCTCTCTGCTCCTCTCCCAGTTCCACTTTCTCTCTCAAAATAAATAAATAGACTTTTTTTTAAAAATTACTTGCAGGGGTACTTGGGTGGCAGAGTCGGTTATGCATCCAACTCTTGATCTCAAGTCAGGTCATGATTTCACATTTTGTGAGTTCAAATCCCACATCTGGTTCTTCATTGATGGTGCACAGCCTGCTTGGAATTCTGTCTTTCCTTCTTTCCAGCACTCCCCTTTTGTGCTCAGTCTCTCATGCCCTCTCTCTTAAAATAAATAATTTAGTTTAATTTAAAAAATTAAAAGAAAATAAATAAAATTCCTGCAATAAGGGCTCTGAGTAAGCTTTCTCCTCCCTCCTGATTCTGCCTCCTGACCAAAGCCATGCTTCTCCTATGGCCCATGTGGCATGCTGTGCCCCCTTCTTTTGAGAAATGTTAGTAATAAATTCTTGTTTTAATGGCATTAATCTTTGCATGTTGTCGCCCAATCACCTCCATATATGTAAGCACCAGGGATCTATTTTGAGACAAATAGAACCATTAGTGGATGACTCAACCATAGCACCCTGAGGACCAAGCCTCTAGATGTTTTTGGGACACCAGCTGACTCTGCTCTGCAGCCAGCTTTGCTCAGGTAGCACTGCTGGCTTGAGGTGCTGGTGCTTAACTTCCACTGCCTTGTGCTGTGTCTGCTATGTCTTTCCATAGTTTTCTAACCTAAACTGTGGCCAGATATCCACCCAAATTCTTGCTTAGCACAAGTAAGGGATTTTAGAGTCCTCCAAGGAGGGATCAAAGTGGCTTCCAGGGCTAACTGACACAAGAAAGGCTGTGTGGGAGTGAGAAGCATGGAGGGGTTCCTGAAGAGTGTCTGAGGGTGCTGAGACTGACCGTTTCCCCTGGTGGCACCATTAGACCACCACCAGAGGCCACCACAGAGGGCATAGGAGCCTGACACTGAGCCAGCCCAAGGGGTGCTCTCTATTTGTAACAAATGTCGTACTCTGGTGGACAAATAAGTCCCAGGTGAATAAAGTCCCCCACGACAGTTCATCAGAGAGCAGCAATGACTATCAGTCTGGTCTCCTAAGCATTGTCACCTTCTAGAGACACATCTTTGATTCCAAATTTGAACGAGTGCATTTCCCCTGATCAATAGCTAGGTATCGGGCACCTTCTCTGTGGAAAACCATAGCTGGCTCCCAAAACTTTAAGTGTTGCTTTAAGGGCAAATCTCTTTGTTGTTGCTTGCCTTGCTGATCCTATGATTCATCCCTTGACTTGGTGTGGTATAAGGGATCACATCCTTGGACTC